>CM050170.1:4941542-5141542 GCA_027410445.1 Discoglossus pictus
TATGTTGTATTATCAGTGGAATTTGGACAGAGCCCCAGTAATAATAATACTAGGGTGTGGGCCCAGTAATGGAAGTGATGGGGAGGTGATGCCGGGGGTGGCCAAGTAGGGGAGGTGATTTGGGCGGGGGGAGCAGTAGGGCAGGTGATTGAGCTGAAGCCCAGTAGGGGAGGTGATATTGTGGGGGGAGGTCCAGTAGGGGAGGTAATTAGGTGGAAGCCCAGTAGGGGATGTGATTGGGCCAAAGCCCAGTAGGGGAGGTGATTCGGGGGGGGGGGGTAGGCCCAGTAAGGGAGGTGATTGGGTGGAGTCCCAGTAGGGGAGGTGATTGGGTGGAGTCCCAGTAGAGTAAGTATTTACTAAACAACAGAAAAGAGAGACAGAAGAGAGAGAGGTAAGACATGTCCAAACCGAAACTAGAGGAGGGGTATGAGAGTCATACGTGGGAGGCAGAGGAGTGCGAGGGAGTTATAGGAAAGCAACATGAGAGAGTTACAGTATCTCACAGAAGTGAGTGCACCCCTCACATGTATGTAAATATGTTATTATATCTTCTCATGTGACAACACTGAAGACATGACACTCTGCTTCAATGTGAAGTAGTAAGTGTACAGCCGGCATAACAGTGTAAATTTGCTGTCCCCTCAAAATAACTCAACACACAGCCATTAATGTCTGCATGAGTGCTGCCGGCACTGGGGAGCTACAGCTTATTGAGGGAACCATGAATGCCAACGTGTACTGTGACATACTGAAGGAGTTATAATGAGGGGTGTGTGGTAAGTATAAGGAGTAATAAGGAATTATAATGAGGGAGGAGGTCTTAAGGAGTTGTTATGAGGAAGGGGGTGAGTGAGGTTATAGGTCAAGGAGAGAGGTTTGGGGAGTGATATACGGGAGTGTGAGAAAGAGGGGGTGTTAAAAAAGGAAAGGGTCCCCGCAAGGACAAAAGTGTACTAATGGAAAGGACATGTTTATGCGCTCAGTCCCTGCTAGACTCAAAGTGTACTAATGAAAAGGATGTGTTTATGGGCTCAGTCCCTACTAGACCCAAAGTGTACTAATGGAAAGGACGTGTTTATGGGCTCAGTCCCTGCTAGACCCAAAGTGTACTAATGGAAAGGACGTGTTTATGGGCTCAGTCCCTGCTAGACCCAAAGTGTACTAATGGAAAGGACGTGTTTATGGGCTCAGTCCCTACTAGACCCAAAGTGTACTAATGGAAAGGACATGTTTATGGGCTCAGTCCCTGCTAGACCCAAAGTGTACTAATGGAAAGGACATGTTTATGGGTTCAGTCCCTGCTAGACCCAAAGTGTACTAATGGAAAGGACATGTTTATGTGCTCAGTACCTGTTAGACCAAAGTGTACTAATGGAAAGGACACATTTATGGGTTCAGTCCCTGCTAGACCAAAGTGTACTAATGGAAAGGACACATTTATGGGCTCAGTCCCTGCTAGACCCAAAGTGTACTAATGGAAAGTACATGTTTATGGGAGGGGAGAGACAAACAGGAAAAGAGGGGAGAGACACACAGAGGAGGAGGGGGAGAGACACAGGGGAGGGTGAAAAGGGGGAAGAGACACAGGGGAGTGAGAGGAGGGGGATGAGATACAGGAGAGGGAGAGGAAGAGGGAAAAAATACAGGGAAGGGGGGAAAGGCACAGGGGAGGTAAATGGGGGGCCGGAGAGACATGAGGGAGGGGGGGAAGAGAAGGGAGCCAGAGAAGGGAGGAAGAGACACACAGTGGGGAAGGGGAGATGCACACAGGGGAGGAGGGGAGAGACACACAGAGGAGGAGGGGAGAGAGACACACAGAGGAGGAGGGAAGAGAGACACACAGAGGAGGAGGAAAGAGAGACACACAGAGGAGGAGGGGAGAGAGACACACAGAGGAGGAGGGGGAAGAGACACACAGGGGAGGAGGGAGGAGAGACACAAAGGGGAGGTCGGGGGAGAGACAAACAGGGTAGGAGGGGGGATAAACACAGGGGAGTGAGAGAAGGGGGACGAGACACAGGGGCATGAGAGAAGGGGTAAGAGACACAGAGGGAGAGGAGGGGAAAGAAACACAGGGGAGGGAGAGGAAGAGGGAAGAGACATGGGGGAGTCACAGGGGAGGGAAATGGGGGGGGAAAGACACAAGGGAGGGGGAAGAGACACGGTGGGGGGCAGGGAGGAAAGAGACATAGAGGAGGGGGAAGAGACATGGGGGGCAGGGAGGAAAGAGACATAGAGGAGGGGTAAGAGACACGGGGGTCAGGGAGGAAAGAGACATAGAGGAAGGGGAAAAGACACAGAGTAGGGAGAAGGGGTAAGAGGCACAGAGGAGGGAGAGGGGATAAGAGACACAGAGGATGGAGAGGGGGTAAGAAACACATGGAGGGAGAGAGAAAGAGACACATGGGAGGGAGGGGGGAGAGACACAGGGGAGGGAGGGGGGAAGAGACACAGAGGAGGGAAAAAGAGACACATGGAAGGATGGGGAGGGGGAAAGAGACACCTGGGAGGGGGAAATAGACATAGGGGAGGAGGAAAGAGACACATGGGAGGGAGAGGGGGAAGAGACATGGGGAGGGGGGAACAGACACAGGTGAGGGGGGTCAGACACAGGGGAGGGAGAGGTGGGAAAGAAACGCAAGAGGGAATGAGACAAAGGGGAGGGAGAGGAGGGGGAAAGAGAAACAGGGGAGGGGTCAAATAGACACATGAGAGGGAGAGGTGGGAACAGACACAGGGGAGGGAGAGGTAGGGAAGAGACACAGGGGAGAGAGGGGGAAGAGACACAGGGGAAGGGGAAAGAGACACAGGGAAGGGAGAGGTGGGGAAGAGACACATGGTAGGGAGGGGGAAAGAGACACCGGGGAAGGAGAGGGGGAAGAGACACAGGGGAGAAGGGAACAGACACAGGGGAGGGAGAGTTGGGGAAGAGACACAGGGGAGGGAGGAAGGGAAGTGACACATGGGAGGAGAAAAGAGACACGGGGAGGGAGAGGGAGGAACAGATACAGGGGAGGGGTAACAGACACAGGGAGGTGGGGAAGAGATAAAAGGGGAAAAGAGATACAGGGGAGGGAGAGGAGGGGGAAAGAGACAGAGGAGTGAGAGGAGGGGGGAGATATACAGGGGAGGGAAATGGGGGGAAACAAGGGAGTCACGAGGGAGGGGGAGAAGAGACAGAGGGGAGACGGGGGAAAGAGATGCAGGGAAGGGGGGATAAAGCACAGGGGAGCGAGAGAGGGAAAGAAACACAGGGAAAGGGGGAAAGAGACACAAAGGAGTTAGGGGGGGTTAAAAAAAACAGGGGTGAAGGAGACACAAGGGAGGGAGAGTAGGGGGGGAAATGAGACACGCTAATCGCGAAGCCAATAAAGTAGAGGGTGGGGCTCACAATGAGGCCCGTGACAAGCACCAAAGGCTCTCATTGCGAGGCCTCTGATGAGAGCCAAAGGCGCTCATTGCGAGGCCCATGATGAGTGCCAAAGGCGCTCATTGCAAGGCCTGTAAAGTAGACGAGGAGGCTCCCATTGTGTGGCAAGCAGCATTGCCAGGCTAAACTTTTTATTGCCGTCATTTTTGACAGGCAAGTCGCTAGTTATACATAAAAGGAACATTTCATAATCCCCAAAACTTAATCATAACAATGTTTATGGGCTCAGGCCCTGCTAGACCCAAAGTGTACTAATGGAAAGGACATGTTTATGGGCTCAGTCCCTGCTAGACCCAAAGTGTACTAATGGAAAGAACATGTTTATGGGCTCAGTCCCTGCTAGACCAAAGTGTACTAATGGAAAGGACATGTTTATGGGCTCAGTCCCTGCTAGGACCAAAGTGTACTAATGGAAAGGACATGTTTATGGGCTCAGTCCTACTAGACCCAAAGTGTACTAATGGAAAGGACATGTTTATAGGCTCCATCCCTACTAGACCAAAGTGTACTAATGGAAAGGACATGTTTATAGGCTCAGTCCCTGCTAGACCAAAGTGTACTAATGGAAAGGACATGTTTATGGGCTCAGTCCCTGCTAGGACCAAAGTGTACTAATGGAAAGGACATGTTTATGGGCTCAGTCCCTGCTAGACCCAAAGTGTACTAATGAAAAGGAAATGTTTATAGGCTCCATCCCTACTAGTGGGTAATGTCTGTTATGTTGGGACCATTGCTGCATTTTCTCTCTGTGACCCATTGCTCTTAATTACAGATTTCTCCATAATGGACCTTCCAAGTGGTGGGACCTTGCTTCTGATCTTCTGCCTCACCTGCCTCATATACCTTTTAACATGGATGACCAATAAGAAGAGCAGAGGAATGCCCCCAGGACCGACACCTTTGCCCATCTTGGGGAATCTCTTACAGATTAATATAAGAGAATTACCCCAGTCCTACAGAAAGGTCAGTTCAATTCATAAGATAAAATACGAAAGACAAATACCTCTAAGTTCCCACCTTGATTAACACCATACTTGTTAATTGTCTAAATATCCCAAGTTGCCCCTTTATTATAGAAACAAATAAAGTTGCCCTAAAGTTCTTTGATATTAAGCCCCACTCATCCTACCGTGAAGAACATTTATGTTTGACCTCAGACAAGGGGTGGTCTATTGGCCCATTTCCTCTATTCTCTACTGGGTGACCTCATGTCTGCTTTCCTCTCTCCTCTAGTGATGATCTATTTGTCTTACTTCAAGGGGTGACATTTCGCCTCTTTGGTCTAACTTACAGATCTCTTTTCATCCACCCTCAGCTGTTGACCTATTGTCTTCTTTCCTCTACCCTCAAAAGCTGACCTATTTTCTCAACACTTCTTGGCTAAAGGAAGGACATCTTGCCCCATTTTCTCTAAATACAAGGTGTGACCTCTTGTCTGCTTTCCTCTCTCCTCTAGTGATGATATATTTTTGAAACCTCAAGGGGTGACATCTTGTCTCTTTTCTTCTACAACTATCTTCTTATTTCTTCTATCCTCTGTTCTGGAGTCAACAAGTTCCAGCTATTAACTGTTTTGGTTTTCTTACAGCTTGCAAAAAAATATGGACCCGTGTTTACTGTGTATTTGGGCCCCCGTCCGGTGGTTTTGCTTTTCGGGTATGATGCGGTCAAGGAGGCTCTTGTAGACAACGCAGATGTGTTCAGCCGACGGGGGAAATTACCGGCGGCTCAGGTGCTATTCAAGGACTATGGTAAAGAGTATGTTTGTTCGGACAAGACAACCCATGGTTGTGTTCATTTCTTACACTATGGCCTTTAATTGGGATTGATGTTAGAACTGAACAAACAAAGTCCTCCATTTGGTTCTCTTTTTCAGGTATCGTACTGAGTAATGGGGAACGGTGGAAACAGCTACGTCGGTTCTCTCTCGCTACTCTTAGGAATTTTGGGATGGGGAAGAGAAGTGTTGAGGAGAGGATCCAGGAAGAGGCAAAATTTCTTGGAGAAGAATTTAATAAAAAGAAAGGTAAGTGAGATGAAACATTGCGATTCTCCAAATTGGGACCAGTCTTTTATTGACTTAACTACTCTTTCTCTAGGTTCTCCTTTTGACCCATCATATCTCCTTTCCTTGGCTGTTTCTAATGTAATCTGCTCCATTGTCTTTGGTGAACGCTTTGACTATGAAGGTGAGGAGTTTCTGGGACTTCTAGCCATGTTGAAGGAGATCTTCAGGACATTGAATTCATTCATGGGACAGGTAGAAATTGCAAACTCAACAACATTTTAGTAGACCACCAGATAGCCAGAGGAAGAAGCCACAAAAATAATACACCATAGTTTATATGCTTTAGGAAAACTTTGGCCCAGTTAAATGTCTTTCCAAAGAGGACTTTCAAAATCTATTTGTCTTGTCTTGGAATGAATCACAGTTCATGGCCAAGACCAGATGTCCTCCAAACTCTATGAACAAATTTACATTTTGGAATTTTGTCCACAGCTCCTCAACACATTTCCCAATGTTTTCCGTCACCTCCCTGGACCTCATCAAAAGGTGTATAGGAACATGACGAACCTCAAAGAATTTGTGATGGGGAAGGTGAAGGAACATAAGGAGACCTTGGATGAGAACTGTCCCAGGGATTATATTGACTGTTTTCTTATCAAGATGAAAGAGGTAAACCAATCAGAAAGAGGGTGGGAAATCATGAGGATGGCTGATATCAAAGAACAGCCTACTAGCAGTCTATGTAGAACTGGACGGGAGGGAAATCTTTATGATAAGTTGGCATAGTCCAAGACGTATCTCGTTTTAAATATTTTTACAGGAGCAGAACAATCCCAACTCTGAATTCCATCATGAAAACCTATTTATTTCTGTGATTAACCTTTTCTTTGCTGGAACGGAAACCACAAGCATGACTCTGAGGCACAGCTTGCGTATTCTTCTCAAGTACCCAGACATCGCAAGTACGTCTCTATCTGAATGTCATCAATATACCTCAGTTGGATATTACTCCAAAATAATTTGCCTCTCTTTCAAATGATAGAGAAGGTTCATGAGGAGATTGACCGGGTGATCGGAGAAGATAGGTGTCCTTCAGTGGAGGACCGAAGCAAGATGCCATATACAGATGCTGTGATACATGAGATCCAGAGGTTTGCTGATATTGCACCTTTAGGACTCCCACATGCAGTTGACCGAACCACTACATTCAGAGGCTACAGGATCCCAAAGGTGAGAAGTGGAGTTATACATAAGAAGATCAGGGAGATGTTACAATGAAATTATACATTTTACTTTGGGCTCCTACCACCTTCAAATAATTTTTATGACTCTCTGTGATCCTATGGACCACCGCACGCCAGGCACATCTTATGTCTGGTTGTGCTCATCCATAAGGTATTCATGGCAGAAATACTGGAGTGGGTTGCCAGTTCCCTACATGGTATAGCTTCCCTGAGGTACACAAGCCCCTTCACCACAACAAGATAGTGATCCAGAAGGAAGCAAAGTATATAGAGATGGGTTAAAATATAATTTCTAGGCTTTGTACTTATCTTACCACTTGCAGTCCAGTTAATATGGACTTTACCATATGGGGCCAGCAGGACAGACAAGCTCTGGAAATCACACCTTTTAGGTCCTCCTATTGGCTGGGTATATCTATCCTCAGTGACCACAGGCAGAGTTCAGAGATTCTCTTTTGCAAATTGCTTAACTACCTTATAAAATAGTTTCCCTGAACTAACAAAGTCCAACTCTCATGTTCATAATCATTGACCAGAAGTGACTTTATTGGGGATGGGTAGGCATTTGTATAGGATCTGAGCAAAATGACAGTCATAAATTACTCATAAAACAAATAACATGTTTACATACCCAACTTAAACCACCCTTTTGAGTCTCTCAGATTGTCCACTAATTAACCACCTAATTAACCAAGGCATCAGGCCTAGGGTACGGATTTTATCAGGTGTGACTGTGGTGCCAGCAAGTCTCATCCATTATCTTAATTTCCACCCAGTACTAGCAGACTGCATGTAGGCACATCTCCCACACGGAATGCAAACATGTGAATGAAGTCCAACTCTCACGCTTGTAATCGTTGACCAGAACTGACTTTATTGGGGAAGGGTAACCATTTTTACAGGGTACTGAACAAAAAGACGGTCAGATCTTAAACTGGAAACAAATGATACGTCCACATACCCAACTTAAATCTCCCTCTCTCTTCAGTCTCCCCCTTAGAACACTAATTAACCAGGGCACCAGGCCCAGGATATCATCAGGGATGAATTCCCAGGTGTGAGAATTCCCAGCATGGCTCATCTCTTATCTTAATTCCTCCCAGTACGTATAGACTGCATGTAGGCACATCTCAAACACGGGATGCAAGCACGTAAGCGGGCAGATTTTAGCGTATCATGTTCATTGTTGTATGGACTACTGAGACTTATATTTCCAGCTCTCACCTAACAATTCTTAATTTGCTATTACTTTAGGAGACCACAGTATTCCCTCTCTTGACATCAGTGCTGAAGGATCCTGGACATTTTGAGAATCCCAACGTGTTTGACCCAGGACATTTCCTCGATGAGAGGGGCTGTTTCAAGAAGAATGAAGCCTTCATGCCATTTTCTGCAGGTATCTCACAAATCCATCTTATTATCACATGTTACTAGTTGCCAGTGAGGATGCTGGGTAGTGATAAATACATCTCAGGTGTCTCATTTTCATTTGGACAGAATTTTCCAAACCTTGCAGATCTCTGCTTCATTTCTAAAGATCTTTCTATATCTCACAGATCTCTTCTCCGTCTAGATGGAGCTTTCCAAACCTCATGGTCTCTTCTTCACTTTTACAGAGCTTTCTATACCTTTCAGATCTCTTCTCCATCTAGATGGAGCTTTCCAAACCTCATGGTCTCTTCTTCACTTTTACAGAACTTCCTAAACCTCACCAATCTCTTCTCCGTCTAGACAGAGCTTTCCAAATCTCATGGTCTCTTCTTCACTTTTACAGAGCTTTCTATACCTTTCAGGTCTCTTCTCCATCTAGATGGAGCTTTCCAAACCTCATGGTCTCTTCTTCACTTTTACAGAACTTCCTAAACCTCACCGATCTCTTCTCCGTCTAGACAGAGCTTTCCAAACTTCATGGTCTCTTCTTCACTTTTACAGAGCTTTCTATACCTTTCAGATCTCTTCTCCATCTAGATGGAGCTTTCCAAACCTCATGGTCTCTTCTTCACTTTTACAGAACTTCCTAAACCTCACCGATCTCTTCTCCGTCTAGACAGAGCTTTCCAAATCTCATGGTCTCTTTTTCACTTTTACAGAGCTTTCTATACCTTTCAGGTCTCTTCTCCATCTAGATGGAGCTTTCCAAACCTCATGGTCTCTTCTTCACTTTTACAGAACTTCCTAAACCTCAACGATCTCTTCTCCGTCTAGACAGAGCTTTCCAAACTTCATGGTCTCTTTTTCACTTTTACAGACCTTTCTAAACCCTACAGATCTCATCCTCTAATGTACATAACTTTCTTCACCACTCAAGACACCATAAGACTAAATGTTAATGGGTCATGCTTGATACTAAATGTTGCCAATTATTAACCTCTCCAGGTAAGAGAATCTGCCTTGGTGAAGGCATGGCCAGAATGGAACTTTTCCTATTTCTCACAAGTGTCCTACAGAAGTTTTCCTTGAAATCTGATGTGGACCCCAAGGACATCGACATCTCTCCTCAACCTCTCACCAACAGTGCCCTCCCTCGCACTTACATGTTGAGTGTCATTCCTCGTTAATGGTTGTGAAGTCTCTGAACACTGCACAACAATTCTGATTAGTTAATGGGATATGGTAAATATGACCCAACACAAACCATTGAGGTGTCAAGTTTATCTTCTCTTAATTATGGAATGAAAAAACAGAGATAAACATCGGAAACTTCAAATATTGTGTCAACATATTTAATGGAAAAATACCTTATAAAGTAATTGATGACTATTGTATTGGGATGGCTAGCCAAATCCAAAATAGGTAAAAGGCGCCATTTCCTTGATATTGGCTGTACAATATATAGTATGTATAATTATATATATTTTATTTAAATGAATGTTTAATAAAAAAATTTGTACAGCAGGAACTGAGCCCACAATTGCTTCTTTCACCAACATCTGGACTGAGCTCCCAAAACCTCACAGGTCTCTTCTACACCTGGAAAGAGCTCTTCCCAAACCTCACAGGTCTCTTCTACACCTGGACAGAGCTCTCCCCAAACCTCACAGGTCTCTTCTACATCTGGGCAGAGCTATCTCTAAACCTCACATATCTCTTCTACACCTGAACATAGCTCTCTCCAAACCTCACATGTCTCTTCTACACTTGGACAGAGCTCTCTCCAAACCTCCCAGGTCTCTTCTACACCTGGACCGAGCTCTTCCCAAACATCACAAGTCTCTGCTACACCTGGACAGAGCTCTCTCCAAACCTCAGATGTATCTTCTACACCAGGAGAGAGCTCTCTCCAAACCTCAGATATCTCTTCTACACCTGGACAGAGCTCTCTCCAAACCTCAGATATCTCTTCTACACCAGAACAGAGCTCTCCCCAAACCTCACAGGTCTCTTCTACATCTGGACAGAGCTCTCTCCAAACCTCACAGGTCTCTGCTACACCTGGACAGAGCTCTCCCAAACCTCACATGTCTCTTCAACACCTGGACAGAGCTCTCTCCAAACCTCACAGGTCTCTTCTACAATTGGAAATAGCTCTCTCCAAACCTAACAGGTCTCTTCTAAATCTGGGCAGAGCGCTCTCCAAACTACACAGGTCTCTTCTACACCTGGAAAGAGCTCTCTCCAAACCTCACAGGTCTCTTCTACACCAGGACAGAGCTCTCTCCAAACCTCACAGGTCTCTTCTATACCTGGGCAGAGCTCTCTCCAAACTACACAGGTCTCTTCTACACAAGGACAGAGCTCTCTCCAAACCTCACAGGTCTCTTCTACACCTGGAAAGAGCTCTCCACAAACCTCACAGGTCTCTTCTACACCTGGACAGAGCTCTCTCCAAACCTCACATGTCTCTTCGACACCTGGAGAGAGCTCTATCCAAACCTCACAGGTCTCTTCTACACCTGGACAGAGCTCTCTCCAATCTGCACAGGTCTCTTTTACACTTGGACAGAGCTCTCTCCAAACCTCACAGGTCTCTTCTACACCTGGACAGAGCTCTCTCCAAACCTCACAGGTCTCTTCTACACCTGGAAAGAGCTCTCCACAAACCTCACAGGTCTCTTCTACACCTGGACAGAGCTCTCTCCAAACCTCACATGTCTCTTCGACACCTGGACGGAGCTCTCTCCAAACCTCACAGGTCTCTTCTACACCTGGACAGAGCTCTCTCCAATCTGCACAGGTCTCTTCTACACTTGGACAGAGCTCTCTCCAAACCTCACAGGTCTCTTCTACACCTGGACAGAGCTCTCTCCAAACCTCACAGGTCTCTTCTACACCTGGACAGAGCTCTCTCCAAACCTCACATGTCTCTTTTACACCTGGACAGAGCTCTCCCGAAACCTCACAGGTCTCTTCTACACCTGGACCGAGCTCTCTCCAGACCTCACAGGTCTCTTCTACACCAGGACAGAGCTCTCTCCAAACCTCACAGGTCTCTTCTACACCAGGTCAGAGCTCTATCTAAACCTCACAGGTCTCTTCTACAACTGGAAAGAGTTCTCTCCAAACCTCACAGGTCTCTTCTACACCTGGAAAGAGCTCTCTCCACACCTCAAAGGTCTCTTCTACACCTGGACAGAGCTCTCTCCAAAACTCGCAGGTCTCTTCTACACCAGGACAGAGCTCTCTCCAAACCTCAGAGGTCTCTTCTACACCTGGACAGAGCTCTCCCCAAACCTCACAGGTCTCTTCTACACCTGGACAGAGCTCTCTCCAAATCTCACAGGTGACTTCTACACCTGGACCGAGCTCTCTCCAAACCTCACAACTCTCTTCTACACCTGGACAGAGCTCTCTCCAAATCTCACAGGTGACTTCTACACCTGGACCGAGCTCTCTCCAAACCTCAAAACTCTCTTCTACACCTGGACAGAGCTCTCTCCAAACCTCACAGGTCTCTTCTACACCTGGACAGAGCTCTCTCCAAACCCCACAGGTCTTTTCTACACCTGGACAGAGCTCTCTTCAAACCTCAAAGGTCTCTTCTACACCTGGACAGAGCTCTCTCCAAACCTCATAGGTCTATTCTACACCTGGACAGAGCTCTCTCCAAACCTCAGAGGTCTCTTCTACACCTGGACAGAGCTCTCTCAAAACCTCACAGGTCTCTTCTACACCTGGACCGAGCTCTCTCCAAACCTCACAACTCTCTTCTACACCTGGACAGAGACATTAATTGTTGGATGTCTAGCGGTGGAGTAACTTTACATATCGATTTTGCCATCATATCATAACACTACTTTGATGCCATCCCTATCCCCACCACTTTTTTTCCTATTTCTCCTGTACCCACCACTATTTTTTCTGTCTTTGTTCCCTCAGATTGGTTGTCAATATGATTCTATGAGCCTGGTGGCCATGAAGTGGTGCTTGAGGCTCTTATGGAGAACATCGACATGTTGGCAGGTGAGGTATCCTTCCATTGGCTGGAATTTTTCTTAATATCCACAGTAAGTGGTAGACATAACACGTGTGGTATTTGGGGACAAGGGTTTGGTTTTAATCATGTTGGACATCAATGGTGTTGTTTGAGGAAATTATTACATGCGAGAGGGATGTTAGATGGAAATGGTGATGGTTAATAGGGAAAGAGAGAGCAGGTGGGCTGAGAATGAAGAACGGAGGTATTATGGGGGTTGGTGGGAGATCTGGTAAGTGAGGTGGATGGGAAAGAGCAAATGGGAAGGGTATGCAGATTGAGAGAAAGAGGAGAAGACTACAGCAATATTGTAGAAGGAGGAGGGGTGCATTGCGCAACAATGGTGGGTTTGTAGAGAAAGATCAATAGAGAAGTGAAAAAGAAATAGATGAAGCTACAAGACGAATGTGGATAGAGACATAAGGGAAGTGTGGATGAGATGGAACAGAATTATAGACTGAGAGTTGGAAGAGGAGGGCTATAGATGGAGGGAAATGAGGATTGTAGATGGTGAATATAAGATAGTTACATAGTTTAAAAGTATTTGAGGTTGAAAAAAGACTTTCAGTCCATCAAGTTCAACCGCCCAAGATCTCCTCTGATCTGCAATATGCAGATTAACTATTAATTAATTAGTTGTTAATTAATTATTAATCAATTATTTAAAAATTATTCTTTTTTTTTAATTATTAATTATTCCAGAGGAAGGCAAGCAACCGTAACCCCCCTCCTCAACCTCAACCCCCAGCCTCATCCTAAACCCCCTCCTCATCCTAAAACCCTCTCCTCACTTTACCCCTCTAAATACCTCCCCCTCTCCCTTTCCCCTCACTTACCTCCATCTGCAGCTGCTCCTCCGTGCTGGGATCCATATATAATTCTGTAATAAAATGTTGGACACCATTGAAGAGCTGAAGAAGGTACAGAGAAGGGCAACACAACTAATCGAGGACTAAGCTATGAGGAAATGGTTACCTTAAATTAATACATTGAGAGTCAGTATATGGCTTTGCTGTAAGGACCCTGAGAAACTTTTGGGAAAGAGCAGTGCAGATGGAAAAATTAAAGTGGAGGCCAAGAAAATGGTGGAGGAACTAAAAAAATCTAAAGGTCAGTACCATGCAAGGAAATAGAAGGATATGAAATTACAAACATCACAAGTCTCTGCTACACCTGGACAGAGCTCTCTCCAAACCTCAGATGTATCTTCTACACCAGGAGAGAGCTCTCTCCAAACCTCAGATATCTCTTCTACACCTGGACAGAGCTCTCTCCAAACCTCAGATATCTCTTCTACACCAGAACAGAGCTCTCCCCAAACCTCACAGGTCTCTTCTACATCTGGACAGAGCTCTCTCCAAACCTCACAGGTCTCTGCTACACCTGGACAGAGCTCTCCCAAACCTCACATGTCTCTTCAACACCTGGACAGAGCTCTCTCCAAACCTCACAGGTCTCTTCTACAATTGGAAATAGCTCTCTCCAAACCTAACAGGTCTCTTCTAAATCTGGGCAGAGCGCTCTCCAAACTACACAGGTCTCTTCTACACCTGGAAAGAGCTCTCTCCAAACCTCACAGGTCTCTTCTACACCAGGACAGAGCTCTCTCCAAACCTCACAGGTCTCTTCTATACCTGGGCAGAGCTCTCTCCAAACTACACAGGTCTCTTCTACACAAGGACAGAGCTCTCTCCAAACCTCACAGGTCTCTTCTACACCTGGAAAGAGCTCTCTCCAAATCTCACAGGTGACTTCTACACCTGGACCGAGCTCTCTCCAAACCTCAAAACTCTCTTCTACACCTGGACAGAGCTCTCTCCAAACCTCACAGGTCTCTTCTACACCTGGACAGAGCTCTCTCCAAACCCCACAGGTCTTTTCTACACCTGGACAGAGCTCTCTTCAAACCTCAAAGGTCTCTTCTACACCTGGACAGAGCTCTCTCCAAACCTCATAGGTCTATTCTACACCTGGACAGAGCTCTCTCCAAACCTCAGAGGTCTCTTCTACACCTGGACAGAGCTCTCTCAAAACCTCACAGGTCTCTTCTACACCTGGACCGAGCTCTCTCCAAACCTCACAACTCTCTTCTACACCTGGACAGAGACATTAATTGTTGGATGTCTAGCGGTGGAGTAACTTTACATATCGATTTTGCCATCATATCATAACACTACTTTGATGCCATCCCTATCCCCACCACTTTTTTTCCTATTTCTCCTGTACCCACCACTATTTTTTCTGTCTTTGTTCCCTCAGATTGGTTGTCAATATGATTCTATGAGCCTGGTGGCCATGAAGTGGTGCTTGAGGCTCTTATGGAGAACATCGACATGTTGGCAGGTGAGGTATCCTTCCATTGGCTGGAATTTTTCTTAATATCCACAGTAAGTGGTAGACATAACACGTGTGGTATTTGGGGACAAGGGTTTGGTTTTAATCATGTTGGACATCAATGGTGTTGTTTGAGGAAATTATTACATGCGAGAGGGATGTTAGATGGAAATGGTGATGGTTAATAGGGAAAGAGAGAGCAGGTGGGCTGAGAATGAAGAACGGAGGTATTATGGGGGTTGGTGGGAGATCTGGTAAGTGAGGTGGATGGGAAAGAGCAAATGGGAAGGGTATGCAGATTGAGAGAAAGAGGAGAAGACTACAGCAATATTGTAGAAGGAGGAGGGGTGCATTGCGCAACAATGGTGGGTTTGTAGAGAAAGATCAATAGAGAAGTGAAAAAGAAATAGATGAAGCTACAAGACGAATGTGGATAGAGACATAAGGGAAGTGTGGATGAGATGGAACAGAATTATAGACTGAGAGTTGGAAGAGGAGGGCTATAGATGGAGGGAAATGAGGATTGTAGATGGTGAATATAAGATAGTTACATAGTTTAAAAGTATTTGAGGTTGAAAAAAGACTTTCAGTCCATCAAGTTCAACCGCCCAAGATCTCCTCTGATCTGCAATATGCAGATTAACTATTAATTAATTAGTTGTTAATTAATTATTAATCAATTATTTAAAAATTATTCTTTTTTTTTAATTATTAATTATTCCAGAGGAAGGCAAGCAACCGTAACCCCCCTCCTCAACCTCAACCCCCAGCCTCATCCTAAACCCCCTCCTCATCCTAAAACCCTCTCCTCACTTTACCCCTCTAAATACCTCCCCCTCTCCCTTTCCCCTCACTTACCTCCATCTGCAGCTGCTCCTCCGTGCTGGGATCCATATATAATTCTGTAATAAAATGTTGGACACCATTGAAGAGCTGAAGAAGGTACAGAGAAGGGCAACACAACTAATCGAGGACTAAGCTATGAGGAAATGGTTACCTTAAATTAATACATTGAGAGTCAGTATATGGCTTTGCTGTAAGGACCCTGAGAAACTTTTGGGAAAGAGCAGTGCAGATGGAAAAATTAAAGTGGAGGCCAAGAAAATGGTGGAGGAACTAAAAAAATCTAAAGGTCAGTACCATGCAAGGAAATAGAAGGATATGAAATTAGGAAACATGTTTTGACATATAGAAAATCTAATAGTTTCCATTGGTGCTATTTTCTTGTTAGTCTTTTAATTGTTTTCCAGTTGGATTTAATTATTTTTAATAAGTTAGTAAATGTTGGTCAGTGGTCACCCACATATTTTTATTTTCTTTACTTGACTACTAACTTATTTTATGATTGATTTACTTTGGGTCTCATTGGAGACCATTGACCGTCATTTGATGACCAGTGTTGGCTATTTTAAATTTTTCCAGAGCTACTGCCAAGATTATCCTGGATGCCGTATGTAATATTATTTGCGTTGTTGTATCTGGAGATCATTTTGAGTAGAAGGATGAGAGATTCCAAAAGCTTCTCTCAGTTGCAGAGGAGACCTTCCATCTAATGAGCTCCACATGGGGACAGGTAATTTAGTCTGAAAAATAAACATAAAAATCTGTGTATAAACTTTTTTTGTTTCATTTCCATCTCTATTTTTTTTAGATCTCCTCCTGGATGACCTTTGGGCATCTACAAATGTATATCTTCAAAACAGAGCTGTTACTTATTCTGCTCCTCCTCCATCTCTATGCCTGAAAATTATTTTCTGTAGGCAATACCAAAATCACCTAAATATCTCAAATTCATTGTCTTGGAGCCAAATGTGACTCATATCCTACATCATCCACCACATTCTATCATTTATCAAATCATGCTATCTCCACCTTCAGAATATCTTCAAAAGAGCAAGGGAAGTCATGATTAGAACATCCCTTTCAGAGCTAGAAAACTCTAAGGAGGCTAATCCATCAACCCAATGCCATAAACAAATAGACATCTTACATGCTGAACTGGACTTATTACTCTCTACTCAAACTGAAAAAGAGATGGACGGGCCATAAGTTATATTCAAAGGCCAATAAACCTGACACTCTACTTGCTAGAAAACTTAGAGGGGAAATGACCCAATCTAATATTTTCAAAATTAAAAACGCCTCAGGAAATATAACCTATAGCTCTGATGAGATAAAAAATACCTTCACTGCCTTTTTCCAAAAACTATATTATCCCTCAACTAACCCACACCTTGCCCAACGTCCCTTCTTTTTGGAATCCTGTGACCTTCCAAATATTTCTATTCAATATAGAGATCATCTGAACTCTCCAATCTCGATTGAAGAAGTTCTAGATGTTATCCAAAATTTTAAATTAGGCAAAGCCCCAGGTCCAGATGGATTCTCAAATCTATATTACAAAAGATATGCGACTATTTTAGCCCCTCACTTAGTAACTTTATTTAATGTAATTTTGGAAGGTCATATGATTCCTCCGGAACTTAACCAGGCAGACATGGTCTTTTTTCCCAAAGGGGGCTGTGATCCACTGGAAGTTAAGAACTACGGGCCTATATCATTAGCAAACAGGGATGTCACAATCCTCACAAAACTAATGGAGGACAGAATTTCTAAATTTTTACCTAAACTAATCCATAAAGATCAGGTGGGCTTTATTCTATTGAGACAAGCGGGAGACAATATCAGACAGACTTTAGATACTATGCACTGGGCGAAACAACATCGGACTCCTTTATGTCTCCTAGCTCTAGATATGGAGAAGGCCTTCGACTTCCTAGAGTGGCCCTATCTGAAGGCTACTTTAACAAAGTTTGGCCTCTCAGGACAGTTTATGAATCTGATTGGAACTTATTACTAAAACTTCCAGGTGAAACTTAGGCCTACTTTATTATCCAAAGGGGTACAACAAAAGGTTGTCCCTTATCCCCTATCCCTAATTTACTTTTTGCCTTAGCCATTGAACCTCCAGCTCAGGTTATCAGAGTAAATTCAGACATTAAGGGAATTAATATATGCCACCATCATTTCAAGTGTACATTATTTGCAGATGACATCCTTTGTACTTTAACAGACCCCACTATCTCGTTCCCTGCCCTTTTTCAACTATTAGGATCTTTTAGCGAATTCTCAAGGCTCCATATTATTATCAACAAAACCGTGGCCCTAAATATCTCTTTGCCTTCTTCTGACTTAGCTTTTCTACATCAACATTTTAATTTTAAATGGCCATCTCACCATCTCAAATATTTGGGTGTGAATCTCACTCACAACACTGCAAACCATCACAAACCTAACCCAAAACATATTGACATTTTCAAAGTATCCAATTTCATGGTTAGGACGTATACATTAATTTAAGATGAACCTCCTTCCCCGCCTTATGTACATATTCCGCTCCCGACCACTCTAAATAATGCAGATTTAAAAAAGTTCCAACGCCAAATTTTCAAGTACATATGGCAGAACAAATCCCGCCGTATTTCCAAATCAACCATGTTCCAACATAAATCGAAAGGAGGCCATTCTTGCCCCAAGCTGAAACTAAATTTTAAGGCGGCACAACTTTTAATTTATACAAATCGCCCACTCCCCTACTCACCAACCTCCTTGGATTTTTATTGAGAACCTTATGATGGCTCCATATTGGAACTCCATCATCTGGCTCCCGAATCCATTGACACATCATTAATAATAACTACGAAGAGCCACATAGCTAGACAATGGAAATCACCCACACTTATTCTCCAATTGGTCATTAACAAAATTAACTACATTGATATGAATGAGAAGCCTACTCACCTACTAGAGGACTTAATGCCCTCATTCTCCAAGATTTGGGACCCTTGGTTAAACTCCCCTTATAGACCCGTATTACATAACAGCACCCCACTGCCCCACACTCAATTGTTTTAGCAATCACTGTACTGGAGGTGACTGCTGGGGACGGAGGCGACGGGACAGGACAGGTAATAGACTTTAAGCTAATAGTCTCTTGGACTTCAATATGGACGCTAACTTTAATGTTAATTTTCTGGTTCTTTTTACTTTCAGTGTTTTATTTATTTATTTAAGGTTAATTTGAGCTATATTCTTTTTCCATAATATAGCTCTTTTTGGCTCTTAGTGCATCTCACACCGAGCCCTTTAAGATGTTATATTTACTGTTGCCTTTATCCTTTAACCTAGTTTATTTAGACCTCACATAGATATTGACATTATCTTGAATATCTTCAAAATGTGTCCCTTCCTCCACACCCTCTTTTCTTGGCTTGACTATCACAGTTCCATCACAATTGGTCTTCTACTCATCTGCCTATACCCACTCCAATCCATCCTGAATGGTTCTGCCAGGTTCATCAACCTCACCCAGAGCTTGTTATTTCCTGCACCCCTGGTGGTCCTTACACCATAGCTCCATATTTTTGAGGATAAAACTCAAATTCCCAATCCTAACTTAAAAATCCCTCAACATTAGATCATCTCACTGTTGTTCAACTTCTATCTCCCAATAAACATCCCTCAGTTATGTCCATGATTTGCAATTCTCATCCTTCATTACCCCCCCCCCCCCAAATGTTCACCTACAGGGCTCTTCACATTGCTGCCTTCAGTATTTGGACTCCTCCTTCTCAAGATATTGACATTCTTATAGATCTCATGTAATATATTCCTGGATCCCACAAAAACATGTACACCGTTGCAGAACAACTGGTGGCCTTCATTGAGGAGAGAGTGAAGATCAACCAGGAGACACTGGATCCAAGTCTCCGAAGAGACAGGTATTCTCCATTCATTCACGAAAATTGCATTTCACTATACCAGGGCCAGATTTACATATATAGTGCAGGGAATATGGCTATATAGAGAAAACAATCACTAATATTGTTGTCATACTGCGAGTTTGTGTGCAGCTCTTGCAAAATTGTGAGTTGCGCGCTGCGCATTGCGAGGCTTGCATTGCTTGGCGAAGGTTGAGGAGAGGTAGAGAAGGAGAGGGAGAGAGAGAGAGAAGGAGAGGGAGGGAGAGAAAAAGAGGAAAGGAGAAAGAAGGAAGGAGAGGGAGAGAGTGAGAAGGAGAGGAAGGGAGAGAGATGGACAGAGGGAGAGAGAAGGAGAGGAAGGGAGAGAGAGGGACAGAGGGAGAGAGGAGTGAGAGAGAGAGAGAGAAAGATAATTGTGTATGCTCACTGGGCTCTCATTGTGTGGTGAAGTGAGAAGGAGGGAGAGAACAGGAGAAGGAGAAGGAGGAGAGGAAGGAAGAGAGAAGGAGAGGGAGGCAGAGAAAAGGAGAGAAAAGAAAGAAGTGAAAATGAGAGGGAGGGTAAGAGAAAGGCAGAGCGTGAGAAGGAGAGGGATAGAGAGAGAGAAGAGGAGGGGCTAGAGAGAGAGAGAAGAACAGAGGGAGAAAGAAGGGGAGAGAGGAACAGAGGGAGAAAGAAGGAGGGAGAGAGAGAGAGAGAGAGAAGGATTGAGGAAGAGATAGAAGGAGAGAGGAGAGGGAGAGCAGGAGAGAGAGATAGACGGCACAGACAGAGAGAGTAAGCGCAGAGAGAGAGAGAGAGACAGGGTAAAAAGAGAGAGGGCACACAAAGAGACAGAACACACATTGTTTAATACAATATTATACCATCAAGTGACTAGTGAGGTTAGATTTATTTATTATGTTGTCAAAAAGCAACAGGTATCCCGTATTTAACATAATTTCAGTTTTATTATTCCTGGCATTGGTTATATGGAAAAGGAAAGGGTTATATAGAAAATAAAGTTACATTTTTTTCATTATTGATTCTACAGGAAAAGGCTAATCTTATCACTGAATTAATCCTGAGAAACCTCCTAATGGCCACTCACAACCCATTTTGGGGTGGGACGGATACCATCAGCACCATTCTACTGATATCTACCCCCTGCTCTGCTCTGTCCACCATGATCCCAGCCAGTTCACCACACCGTATAAATTCAATCCAAACCACTTCTTGGATAAGAATGGCATTTTCAATAAGAAAGATGCCTTCATGCCATATTTAGTAGGTATAACTTATTTCTCAGGCTGTTGTGATGATTTATTTCCCTTCAACACACATTCACAAATTGCTGATTTTGGGGCTACCCTAACCCCATAAGTAACCCTGCTATGTGGGACTCTTACACATCCAATTGCTAATATCCAAGACTATTAAAATGGACATAATTTTGTCTTGTTGTGGGGACTGTGACATGATGGTTTTTGTATGTAGTGTAGTGTGGTCCACAATAAGTAATGTTGGGGTTACTATATCATGTTATACTGGGTTGAGCTCTCCCATTCATTGGCTAAGTTTAAGTCTTGAGTCTTAAGGTAACAAACCAATTTAATGAGACTTAAAGTACCACTCTACATGGAAAAAAATATAAACATTTGAAAAAAGTGTGACTAAAAGCATGAATAATCAGGAAAATGCTAACTTTAAATTAGAAAAAAAAAAATTTTGATACCTTTCCTGCTTTAATTGCCCTACAGTACAACTCCTGCCACAGGTACTTACACTTTCTAAGGGTCCGAGGGGTGTCAATGATCATTGGTGAACAGTGATTATCGATTTTATTGATGTATGAGGGAGAAAAGTGAGCCGGTGGGTCCACACTTCTTCCAATATAATGTTGAAACACTTGTAACACCACCTGTGATATTGTATGACTTGTGATGCCACCATATTGGACAAGAATACATCAAATTCACCAGCATAATTTTGGTGCCTTGT
Organism: Discoglossus pictus; assembly: GCA_027410445.1. Lineage (NCBI taxonomy): Eukaryota > Metazoa > Chordata > Amphibia > Anura > Alytidae > Discoglossus > Discoglossus pictus. The sequence goes on from CM050170.1 coordinate 4,962,718, forward strand.
ACAATTTGAAGTTAGTAATTCTACATTTGTCTCTGACTGGTGAGTAGTTCATAAACTCAAAATATACATTCTCACAAGAACAATCTGTCACGTACCGAACTTGGCACAGACAAAAATTGGCTCAGCTGGGATTTGTCACAACATTGCCAAATACTTTTACTCCACCCAAATGAAACATGCATTTTATTATGTTTGATGTGCAGATCAGTTCAGCCGTCTATTAGTCTGTTCGCCTCTTTACCAGAGACCATGTATCTCACATGGGTGGAGATCTTGCTCCTTCTGATCCCCTTCATCATCTTCATCTACTCCACATGGAACCAGATGTACAGGAAACGTAATCTTCCCCCAGGTCCGACTCCACTACCACTGATAGGAAACTTACTGCAGTTAAAGAGAGGGGAGATGGCTGGATCTCTAATGAAGGTTGGTCAATATCCCTGTGGTGAGATGCTATCATTTAAGTACTAAGGATTAGTGATCTTCAAGGTAGTTCAAAGACAGATAACAGAAAGGTAGGAGAAATGTTCTCTTAAACTGGACCTTTTAGTAATTATGGTCCATATTATTTATTGTAAAAAAGTATATCGAAGAGTTCTCATATTGACTCTCTAAGTGGATGTCAATGATATTTGTCTCTCATGAGATTCCATTATAAATAACACGTCGGAAAAAAAGTAGATACTTCTCATTCACCTTCAGAAACCCTGAAAGACAAATACATTACAGAATGGGAGACAGATTGAGCTCAAAAATCGGAAAAGGATAAATGGAAAGAATGCTGGAATAATTTATCGCAAGGGTCTCTTAATTACAGTAATTTAGAGACCTCTATTAAAGTTCTACACAGAGTTTATCCCAATTGCTTTCAATATTGTTCTGCTTTCTTCAGTCGGGCTTGATAAGGCTGTTGTGGCCAAACCTGTCCAGCAGGTGTTTCGGGTTCTTTTATTTCCCTTCACCAAGACAGATGATGTGTCTAAAATGCCCTCACTCAGATGCAGATGCTGTTGTAATTCATAACAAGTCCGATGGATGTATATTTAATTTTGAACTGATAGCATTCTGTGTGTTTTTTTTAATAAATTCCTTATGCAGTCATTGACAATGTTTCATATGCAAGGTATCATAACATCCAGTCCACTAATTGTTCAGGACCAGGGCAGCTATTATCTTCACTATGGATTCTGACATATTATCCCATATATATATTAATCCAGTAAAACAGTGATAGCGGTTATCATCGTCTATAGGAATTCTGACACATATATATCTTCCAGTTATCTTATTCCATATATAGTATCTCACAAAAGTGAGTACACCCCTCACATTTTTGTAAATATTTTATTAGATGTTTTCATGTGACAACACTGAAGAAATTACACTCTGCTACAATGTGAAGTAGTAAGTGTACGGCCTGTATAACAGTTTAAATTTGCTGTCCCCTCAAAATAACTCAACACACAGCCATTAATTTCTGAACAGCTCATTGAGAGGCCAGCGATGAGTGCCGAAGGTGTTCAGCGTGGGGATTGCAATGTGTGCCAAAGGTGATCAGTACAAAAAGGGAAAGTTTAAGAACATGGGGAGAGCCATTAATGTGTAAACCATTGGCAACAAAAGTGAGTACACCTCTAAGCGGAAATGTCCAAATTGGGCTCAAAGTGTATTTTGTGTGGCCACCATTATTTTCCAGCACTGCCTTAACCCTCATGGGCATGGTGTTCACCAGAGCTTCACAGGTTGCCACTGGAGTCCACTTCTACTCCTCCATGATGAGCTGGTGGATGTTAGAGACCTTGCGCTCCCTTACCTTTTGTTTAAGGATGCCCCACAGATGCTCAATAGCGTTTAGGTCTGGAGACATGCTTGGCCAGTCCATCACCTTTACCTTCACCTTCTTTAGCAAGGCAGTGGTCGTCTTGGAGGTGTGTTTGGGGTCGTTATCATGTTGGAATACTGCCCTGCGGCCAAGTCCCCAAAGGGAGGGGATCATGCTTTGCATCAGTATGTCACAGTACATGTTGGCATTCATGATTCTCTCAATGAACTGTAGCTCCCCAGTGCCGGCAGCACTCATGCAGGCCCAGACCAAACATATATACACATAGGTCTTTATGTGGATCTTGCACTGTCTTGAACGTTTGCAATGTTGGTAACTCAGTTCGCAACCACGAGCCTCGCAAAGTGAGGCGAGCCAGCAGTGCCGTCACACATGCAAGCCTCGCAAAGGGAGGCAAAGCAGCTGCGCAGCACTTAGGCTGCATTTTGAGGGTCGCAAACATAATGACACACTCACAGAAAGCACGGGGGGAGAGCCAGGAAGCCTGGGAGTGAGGTTGCAATGGATTTTAAGCCATATTTGGGGTGGTTTCATCAATCCAAAATCGGTTAAGCAAGAAAAAAAAGAACGGACGAAAAACTTAAAAAATTCTGAAACAGGATGAAAACGAGGATGAGCAAAGACGGTAACTCACCAACAATGCCCGGCACACGGGACATAGAAAATACATGATGGCAAAAACAGTAACACTTACACCAAAAATGCCAGGCAAAAGGAACTTTGATAATAAAACAAACGGCCTTCAGCGCCTAACATGCAAACATTCAGCAGACACACAAAGGACAAATACACAGGGAAGGGACAGGAGGGAGATGGTGGAAAGAGACACATGGCATTCCCAAGCACAAAACTTGCAGAATAACTAAACCTGCAATATGCTGCCCGTAAAGTAGGTGGGAAGAAAGGCTTGAAGGTGCTCATTGTGAGCCACAAGATGAGCGCCAAAGGCGCTTATCACGGGGCTCAAGATAAGCATCTCGAGCGTGAGAGGCTTGCAATGAGAGCCAAAGGTGCTCATTGAGAGCCCCGCGATGAGTGCTGAAGGTGCTCAGCGTGGGGATTGCGATGTGCACCAAAGGTGATCAGTACAAAAAGGGAAACCGCAGACTGGACCGCAGGGCAATAGTCCAACATGATAACAACCCCAAACACACCCTGAAGAAGACCACTGCCTTGCTGAAGGTAAAGGTGATGGACTGGCCAAGCATGTGTCTAGACCTAAGCCCTATTGAGCATCTGTGGAGCGTCCTCAAACGGAAGGTGGGGGAGTGCAAGGTCTCTAACATCCATCAGCTCCGTGATGTCATCATGGAGGAGTGGAAGAGGACTCCAGTGGCAACCTGTGAAGCTCTGGTGAACTCGATATCCATGAGAGCCAAGGCAGTGCTAAAAAAATAATGGTGGCCACACAAAATATTGACACTTTGGGCCAAATTTTGACAATTTGCACTCACTTTTGTTGCCAATGGTTTAGACATTAATAGCTGTTGAGATATTTTGAGGGGACAGCAAATTTACACTGTTATACAGGCTGTGCCCTTTCTCCTTTACATTGTAGCAGAGTGCAATTTTTTCAGTGTTGTCACATGAAAAGATATACTAAAATATTTACCAAAATGTGACGGGTGTACTCACTTTTATCAGATACTTTATATATTAATCCAGACAGTGATAGCTCTATCATCTTCTACAGGGATTCTGATACATATATATATTTATATATATATATATATATATATATATCTTCCAGATATCCTATTTCATATATATATTAATCCAGTTAGACAGTGATAGTTCTTATCATCTTCTATAGGGATTCTGACACATATATATCTTCCAGATATCTTATTCCATATATATATTAATCCAGTCAGACAGTGATAGTTCTTATCATCTTATATAGGGATTCTGACACATATATATCTTCCAGATATCTTATTCCATATATATATTAATCCAGTCAGACAGTGATAGTTCTTATCATCTTATATAGGGATTCTGACACATATATATCTTCCAGATATCTTATTCCATATATATATTAATCCAGTCAGACAGTGATAGTGGTTATTATCTTTTATAGTGATTATGACACATATATCTCCAAGATATCCTTTTCCATATATATATATATATATATATATATATATATATATATATATATATATATATATATATATACATAACAGATAAATTACACAACTAAATCTCAACATGACAGTTACAGTTACAGCAGATTCTATCCCCATCTTTTTAAAATCCTTGGATCTCTGGATGAGATCCCCTTATAGTATCTCCTGGAATGAATACAAAACATGATTACCAAATTTCTCTGGAAGCAAAAGATGGACTGGTGGAGGTCTGGGACACGGGCACAACTCCTGGAGACTTCACCAGTTAATATAATATGAAATAGTTATAGGCAAAAGAATACACGTGATCTCCTCTGAAACCCCAATAATAATTCTGTGTATAAAGGGTTAATTACATGTAGCAAAAATAACTAATGACATGGTTTTGCTTAAAGGGTTAAGGAGACATCACCATGTAGAAATCGAGTGACCTCACGACAGTAACGTTTTTAATGGGTTAAAGGACTAATACCACAAAAGAACAAATAGACAGAATGAATATATCATATTTAATGGGTCAAGGGTCAGTCACATCTGACCTCTATATTACAGCTGTGGGACCAGTACGGTCCAGTCTACACCCTGTATCTTGGAACAAGACCTGTGGTTTTCATATGTGGATATCAGGCAGTGAGAGAAGCTCTCATCGACAAAGACGAAGAGTTTGGTGCCCGTGGAAGAGTGCCAATAATGGACAAAGTTATTAAGGATTATGGTGAGAAAGGGGTTTAAAGGTACTGAAAATGTAATGGCTACATATGTAAACTTAATTAAAACATAATTAAAACGGCACTATAATTATACATTCCAGGGATTAGTTTCACCAATGAGGAACGATGGAAGCAGATACGAACCTTCACAGTAAGGACCCTGAGAGACTTTGGTCTGGGAAAGAAAACAACAGAGGGAAAAATTCAAGAGGAGGCTGAGAAAATAGTTGAGGAACTAAAGAAATCTAAAGGTCAGTACCATTAAAGTGTCCACTGCTTATCATCCTCTGTCTGGTCTTTTAATTGCTTTTCAGTAAGATTCAAATTACGACCCTTTTTATTGGATCAAAGTTAGCAAATGTTGTTTAGAAGCCATCCAAATGTTTCATTTTATTTCTTACATACTCAACCACTTCCTCATTTTCTGATTGTTCTACTTTCGGTTTCATTAAGTATTCTTGAAGATGCTTTGATGACAATGCGTTTATTTTTTTTAGATATTTGGTGTCTTATTCTCTTCTAGAGCTACCACTGGATCCATCCAAGATTATCATGGATGCTGTGTCTAATGTTATTTGTTCTGTTGTATTTGGAGATCGATTTGAGTACAAAGATGAGAGGTTTCAAAAGCTTCTCTCCTTTACAGTGGAGACCTTTAGTCTCATGAGCTCAACTTGGGGACAGGTAATTTAGTCTTAAATACAAACTTACCATATCTTCTCTCTTTACTAAAGATCCTTTGATTTTCAGTTCATTCTCTACCTCTTAGATATCTCATCCTGGCCTCCAGGCATCTAGAAATGAACATCTTCAAGACAGCATGTACGCTCCATCCTCTTCTATTTCTCCTCCTGAATTTTCCCTTTCTGTAGCCAACACCACAATCAGACAAACATCTCAAGTCCATTGAGCTTAACTCATACCCTTCTTCATCACCCATATTCTATCATTCACCAAATCTTGCCACCTCCACCACAAGATGAACTTTACATTGTTCTCGTTCTACATGCTCTAATCATTTCACGGCTTGACTATCATAATTCTATCTCAGCTAGCCTTCCATTCATATGTGTCCTCCACTCCAGTCCAATCTTGAATACTTCTGCAAGATTCATTCATCTGACCCAAAGCTCATCATTTGCTGCTCACCTCCATCATTTCTCCATTATGCCAATGATTTAAACTTCTCATCATTCATCATTATCTCCTCCAATGCTCTCCTAAGAGTATTTTCCCCATACTCTACTAGAGGTTAACCTACCTGGAACTGATGTTCACATTGTTTATTGAAGTCCAGAAATATGTCAATGTAAATGTTCTGAGATTACATATATAGTGTATATCGACTAATCAATATACATTGATGCAGCTGGAGAACATTCTTCCAGAAGTCATGAAGTATGTTCCTGGACCTCACCAAAAAATATACAGCATTACAGAACAGCTGATGGCCTTCATCGAGGAGCGAGTGAAGATCAACCAGGAGACAATGGACCCAATGATCCTCCGAGACTTTATTGATTGTTTTCTTCTCAAAATGCAGCAGGTGACCTCTATTCATTATAATACATTGTATTTCTATACCATGTATACATTATATGGTTACATACAAAATAGTTTATTGTTGTCCAATCAAAATAGAACTACTGTGCAGTCAATAATTCAATTGCACTATATCTGGGGTTGGGTGTATGGCAAGGTAAGGTTTACATGGAAAATAAATTATGAGATCATATTTATTTTAATTTTTTTAAATTATGTATTTACAGGAAAAGAAGAATCCTAACACTGAATTCACCATGAAAAACCTCTTAACTGCCACTCACAACCTATTTTTGGCCGGGACCGATACAATCAGCACCACTTTGAAGCATGCGTTACTTATTTTAGTGACATTCCCTGAAATTCAAGGTACAAATGGGGTGGAAGACGTATTACAACAAGTTCATAAACACATTGGTGGTATGGCCCTTGATTATCATGATGCATTAGAATTTAAGGTATTATCTGATCTATTATAGGCTTACATTGTTCTCAGTTATACATAGTAGCATTGTCACAACCAACTCTTCATTGGGCTTGAAATGGTTACTAGACCAATCTGACTCAGTTCGGTATCCCATCACACAGGCCGGTCATCAGGATTCAAGGCCAAGTTGTAGATCTCAGGCCAAGTTTCAGAGCCTTAGGAGAAGTAGCAGCTTGGTCCTCTGAATTACCCAACATGGCTTAGGAACTTCCACCAAGGGCACCGCAAGTGGATGCCCATGGATCTGGGGTACACAGCCTTATGTCACGGTGAGGATGGTGGTTATGTATACCTATTCTCTAGCCGATCTCCTGTCAGATTAGAGATACCTTTATTGAGTCAGAGTGGAGTTGGCTAAGAGTTGAGGTTTTTGCTCCAGTGTATTCATTTTTGGGGTTGACTAGGAATTCCACAATATATACTAACAATTTGAGCTCCCTATTAGATTGTATGGGGATTCAGGAGCAATGGCTAAGGTCAAGTACATACCAAACGGTGGTTAACCACAAGACAAATGGGATTTCACTTGCAAAGTACTTGACACCACTTGACCCTTGTCTAGTGAAACAAGGTGTTTCAATTATTGTCTGACATCCTAGTTAACTATACTTGAGGACATAAGCAGGTCTGTGGATCTCCCCATAGAAGACTATGGAACCCTTTTTACCGATACAGGAACCTAGCCCGGCATTGGGAATGGGAGCGACCTGGGTCTCATGTTTGGCTACTAGCAGGTGATACTACTCTCAAAATATTTTTGTTGGCCCTATGCAATATATACCCTCTGATGTGCATGATGCACATTAAATGACTATCACAAAATAGTAAAATTGACCCAGAACATTCTCAGCTTGGGTGATCTGATAAAAATGGTAACTGGTGATCCATGGGCTTGGGGAAACATTAAAGAACATAAACATGTTAACATGATATTGTGCTTTGTTAAGAATGTATCTGTGGCTATTACAAGAGCCTCAGTCCACATGGTCAACGTATAGGCCCTAGTTGCCAGATTCAGATGCCCAGTAGTTGTGACTAACATAATATATCACACCATCTTTAAGGGTAAGTGTGGTCCTTCTAGTAGATTAAAGCAGTGTAGAACATGATAAAGAAATATAGTAACATGCCATCTAATCAATAAGACAATCATAACCCAACAAACCTAAAACATTTTTGGGTAATAGTAAAACGTTTTGGTGACCTTTAAGTATCTTACAGTATAATATTTCTCTTGATAGATAAAATTCACAAGGAAATCGATGAAATAATCGGACGAGAAAGAAGTCCGACTCTAGATGACAGGAACAAGATGCCTTATACGGATGCAGTCATTAATGAGGTCCAGAGATTTGCAGATATAGTTCCCATGAATGCCACGCATATGGTTACAAAGGACACCCAGTTCAGAGGATACACCATTCCCAAGGTACCATCAACGTATGGTTTGCTTTTGTTGTTGTAATTTGAAGTTGGCATTTTGTCCATCTCATGTCCCATTGACTTTGTACCATCAATTAGTTCTATTTTAATATCCCTTCAGGGAACTGATATCTACCCACTGCTCTGCTCCGTCCACCGTGATCCTAGCCAATTCGCCACACCGTATCACTTCAACCCAAACCACTTCTTGGATGAGAATGGCATATTCAAGAAGAACAATGCCTTGATGCCATTCTCAGCAGGTAAGACTTTCTTCTCAGACTATGGTAATAAGTCAGATTTTAGTCCACTCACCAAACCTTGAGCAATTGTTGACATTTTTCAAAATGTCTAAAGACAACTATCCATCTCACTGTCTCATGTAAAGTTCCAAAACATTAGCATATTGTCGTAGATGGACTCAAGGTAGAAATGGGACAACATAGTGAATACTACTGGTTGGGCGAGGCTTGGGAAGAGGTAATGAGAGAAGAAAAAGCACAGATGAAGGGGTTATATGTCATAACAAGGGCTGAGACATGGGGTCAAGCTTTTCTATTGAGTGATTTGCATTTTGAGGTCCTGATATTTGAGTTTAAGGGCATAGGGAGAAAATCAGATGTGAAGATCAGATGACTAGTATTGGATACGGTTGAGTAAAGTGTTGCATTGGTCATGGTGGGATATGTCCTGTGTCTTAAATGTTGTGTCCGACTCTCTGTGACCTCATGGACCTCAACACACCATGCTGATCCACTTGGTATTCATGGCAGAGATACTGGAGTGAGTTGCCAGTTCCTTCTCCAATGGACCACAGCATACAGCTTCTGGTATTCCTAGGTGGTCTCCCAACCAAGTACTGACCAGGTCTAACCATTGTTGGTTTATAATAATTATTGTTTATTTATTCGTCCAGGGAAACGTATCTGTCCAGGAGAGGGTGTGGCTCGCATGGAGATCTTCCTGTTCCTCATTACTATCTTACAAAACTTCACTCTGTCCTCGGAGGAGAAATTCACAGAGGCTGATATTGCCCCCAAAATGACTGGGTTTCTGAACCACCCCATACCCTTCCAGCTCTCATTCATTGCTCGTTAATTTAATGATCTGTTTAATTTTCTTCTATCTTGAGGGCCATTTTAAACTTTGGGCTTGATCGCAACAGGGATGGCTAGTCTCCTGAAAAATAAATATAGACAGGTGGTCGGGCTGTGGATTTCCATATTTCAACTTCTAGTGCATGCATTGACCCACATTGGACCAAAATAAAAACTGCTGCCCAGGCTGTAATATGTGGATTCACAGTTAGCTGCTCACTCAACTCATACGCTGACTGAGAATACTGATATCTCTCAACTCAAGCTGCAACAGTGAAAAAGGTGATGCCGAGGAAAGGAAATATATGGCTATACCCTCAGCATCTTAAACCTGAAACCGTAACAATCTTAAACCTGAAACAAAGTAGTAGCTCTTTGTTTTGTGGATTATTTTTTGATTCAGGATCAGTGGAAGAGTGACAAACTGCCATCTACTGCACTTAACATCTATCATGGTCACAAACTAAAATCTACTACACTTACCAACCACCCTGGTCTCAAACTGTCATCTACTGCACTTACCATCCATCATGGTCACACACTTCCATTAACTGCACTTACTATTCGTCATGGTCACACACTGGTATCTACTGCACTTACCATTCATCATGGTTACACATCTCATTCAACTGCACTTACAATCCATTATGGTCGCACACTGCTATCCACTACACTTAACATCTGTCATGGTAAAAACCTGCCATCTACTGCACTTACCACCAATCGTAGTAACACACTGCCATCTACTGCAATTACCTGCAAATATGATCTAACACTACCGTATACTGTTTTTACCATCCATCATGGTAACAATATAAGAGAAGGAAAAGAAAAAGTATCCTTTGGTATAGAAGTGCACACCCTCTGCCCTAATAACAATATAGAACAGCAAAATGAATAAAACTTAACGTTTAATAATATATATTAAAATTGTTATTAAAATCCTGAAATACTGACGAGATCCTATGAGTAGTGAACTCTGAAATTATTATATGGACTTCCTTATATTATAAGAAAAATTGATATACTGGGAATAAATACTAAATCCTCCTATATAAAGTGCTAAGTGATAACAAAGTGCAAAATCATAAGTGGAATACTATTAAATAGTAGAAACATAGGTCCAAATCAGAGGCCTATGTGTTTACTCATTGTTATATTCCATATACATAAAGTGACTAGTGCAAATGGTATTTATAATTGTAATGTTACTGGTAAATAATGCACCTTCTTAAAGCTATCATATAGCATGTGAATATTGTATTATAAAGTGCCTAGTGCCAATATCACTTAAATGAATAAATATGATGGTGGATACACTATAAAGTGCCAGTGCTTGCTGAGGATGTAGTGAGATAACACAGTGCAGCTTAATGGAGGAACGTCCAATATTGTATATATTGTGGATAATATGGATCACTACCCTAACTTAGGAGCTGTGATCTATTTGATTCCACCTTTGCATAGTATTAAAGTATAGATAATGAATTAGAAGCAAGTAGGAATCATTTTTGCGATCGTTTTATACATTAGATAGTATGTCTGTGTTTGTTGGTACAGCTCCTGAGTCTCTAAGCTATCTGCGCGTGGCCTAGGCGTCTGCGTGTGACGTCATAGCGCAACGACGCAGCATAGAACGTGCAACCCGACGCACGTTTCTGAATATTTCATCAGGGGTTACCGGAGGAGTCTCTTGAGGAGCTATTTAAGCTCCATGGTTGTCATAGCAACCACAGGGACATAGTAAAATTATATAGATTAAAGGAAATATACAATTATTAAAATAACTGTTAATATGATGAGATATAAGTTAAACCAATGTGATGTTGATGCATTGCAGTGCTATTACAATAAAAAGCAAAATAATGATCATTGCAGAAAATCAAAATAGGACATTGTCCTTCATGTAATTTAACTTTATTTAGAATATGACAGTTGTTTATTTGATATGGATATTAATATATTGGTATTAATGCCCTACGATTGAAGTATTGTATGGCTCTGAAATGAGCCTAACATGTAGATGAGGCAATTATTATTGAGGAATGAAAATAATTATTGTCTAGTTCAATATGGGTTAATATACAACCACATATATAAATTTAATGTTCACCATTTACTATTATACAATATATAGAAGATATATTATGTTATTCTATGTATTGTTTATCAAATTAAGAGGACATATGTCTATAATGGTCACCCCCTTGTTTCTGTTCCTTATTTCCTTCACGGTTATTGTACAGGAAACATAGAGGCAGAAGTTTATAATACCGTTGTGGTATTAAAATTCATCTAGTATAGTGTTATATTGGAAATATCGGGTATTATAAATATTCCATAGAGGCCCTAAATAAATGGTGTAAAAGTAAATCCATCATTTAGGCCCCACGGTTTTTTGGTCTTAAGTGTGAAGATCCAATAAGCCTCCTTTTTTAATAATTCCCTATCAATATTGCCTCTTCTAATATAATGTTTCACACCATCAATGGCTATAAAGGATATGTACCTTAAATCTCCATTGTGGTGAGAATTGACATGATTTGCCACTGGTGTGTCATATTCTTTGGTGATACTGTATACATGTTCTAAGATTCTGCGTCTCAGTTCTCTACAGGTTTTTCCTACATAATTCATACCACATTTGCAAAGCATGAGATATATCACCCCTGTAGTTTTGTATGTTATTAACTGTTGGATCTTGAAATTATCTTTTCCATCTTTTGAGGGGAATGTTTTAGTAGTATTTACATATTTACATGCTTTGCATGATAAGCATTTAAAGCAGCCTTTTGTTCTGTTAAGCCAGGTATTATTTCTAGCACATTCTAGATGGCTTCTGGTTAGCATATCTCTCAGGTTAGTTGATCTTCTACTAGTGATTTGAGCTTGATTGCTTAAAAATGGCCTTAAATCATCATCATCTAGTAGGATTTTCCAATGGTTACTGAATATTTTCCTAATTTCATGCCATTTACCATTATAGGTTCCTATACATCTAACCACTTCATCTTGATCTTTGTTTTTATTTGACATCAGTAGTTCTCTGTCTACTGCTTGTGCTTTTTGATATGCTCTTTTTAGGGGTTTGTTTTTATACCCTCTCTCTTTAAAGCAGTGCTGTAACTCTCTGGCTGATTTCAAAATTGGCTTGATTGGAGCAATTTCTTTTGATTCTTAAATATTGCCCCACTGGTATCCCTTCAATCAATGATTTAGGGTGACTGCTGTCTGCTTGTAGCAGGCTATTTGTCGCTGTTGGCTTTCTATATGTAGTTGTTTGGAGTTTTCCATTATTTGACTTTGCAATTTTCAAATCCAAAAATGTAATTTCATTTTCGCTCATTTCTGAGGTTAAGTACAGTCCCATATTATTGGTATTAAGTTTTTCTATAAAAGTTTTTAAATCATTTTGATTCCCATTCCATATTAACAAGATATCGTCGATAAATCTTATCCATAATTCGACGTACTGACTATATTGATTCAATTGGTCAGTGAATACTATTCGCTCTTCCCACCAACCTATATATAAGTTGGCGTATGTGGGGGCACATGCTCTGCCCATAGCTGTACCACATATTTGTTGGAAGAACTTGTTGAGAAAAACAAAGTAGTTGTGTGTTAATGCAAACTCCAGTAATTCTAATATGAATTGATTGTGATTGGAGTATTGAATGCCTCTCTTTGATAAAAAATAGTTGACTGCTTCTATACCTCTATGATGTTGGATATTGGTATAGAGAGATTCAACGTCTAAAGACACTAAAAGTGCTCCCTTACTAACTGAAATATCATTCAATTTCAGTAGAACATCTTTTGTGTCTTTCACATGTGAGGCTAATGTGATCACAAATTCCTGTAACATAGAGTCTACATATTTACTGGGATTCTCTGTTATGCTCTCAATTCCTGACACAATTGGTCTACCCGGAGGTTTGATGATTTAAGGCCATTTTTAAGCAATCAAGCTCAAATCACTAGTAGAAGATCAACTAACCTGAGAGATATGCTAACCAGAAGCCATCTAGAATGTGCTAGAAATAATACCTGGCTTAACAGAACAAAAGGCTGCTTTAAATGCTTATCATGCAAAGCATGTAAATATGTAAATACTACTAAAACATTCCCCTCAAAAGATGGAAAAGATAATTTCAAGATCCAACAGTTAATAACATGCAAAACTACAGGGGTGATATATCTCATGCTTTGCAAATGTGGTATGAATTATGTAGGAAAAACCTGTAGAGAACTGAGACGCAGAATCTTAGAACATGTATACAGTATCACCAAAGAATATGACACACCAGTGGCAAATCATGTCAATTCTCACCACAATGGAGATTTAAGGTACATATCCTTTATAGCCATTGATGGTGTGAAACATTATATTAGAAGAGGCAATATTGATAGGGAATTATTAAAAAAGGAGGCTTATTGGATCTTCACACTTAAGACCAAAAAACCGTGGGGCCTAAATGATGGATTTACTTTTACACCATTTATTTAGGGCCTCTATGGAATATTTATAATACCCGATATTTCCAATATAATACTATACTAGATGAATTTTAATACCACAACGGTATTATAAACTTCTGCCTCTATGTTTCCTGTACAATAACCGTGAAGGAAATAAGGAACAGAAACAAGGGGGTAACCATTATAGACATATGTCCTCTTAATTTGATAAACAATACATAGAATAACATAATATATCTTCTATATATTGTATAATAGTAAATGGTGAACATTAAATTTATATATGTGGTTGTATATTAACCCATATTGAACTAGACAATAATTATTTTCATTCCTCAATAATAATTGCCTCATCTACATGTTAGGCTCATTTCAGAGCCATACAATACTTCAATCGTAGGGCATTAATACCAATATATTAATATCCATATCAAATAAACAACTGTCATATTCTAAATAAAGTTAAATTACATGAAGGACAATGTCCTATTTTGATTTTCTGCAATGATCATTATTTTGCTTTTTATTGTAATAGCACTGCAATGCATCAACATCACATTGGTTTAACTTATATCTCATCATATTAACAGTTATTTTAATAATTGTATATTTCCTTTAATCTATATAATTTTACTATGTCCCTGTGGTTGCTATGACAACCATGGAGCTTAAATAGCTCCTCAAGAGACTCCTCCGGTAACCCCTGATGAAATATTCAGAAACGTGCGTCGGGTTGCACGTTCTATGCTGCGTCGTTGCGCTATGACGTCACACGCAGACGCCTAGGCCACGCGCAGATAGCTTAGAGACTCAGGAGCTGTACCAACAAACACAGACATACTATCTAATGTATAAAACGATCGCAAAAATGATTCCTACTTGCTTCTAATTCATTATCTATACTTTAATACTATGCAAAGGTGGAATCAAATAGATCACAGCTCCTAAGTTAGGGTAGTGATCCATATTATCCACAATATATACAATATTGGACGTTCCTCCATTAAGCTGCACTGTGTTATCTCACTACATCCTCAGCAAGCACTGGCACTTTATAGTGTATCCACCATCATATTTATTCATTTAAGTGATATTGGCACTAGGCACTTTATAATACAATATTCACATGCTATATGATAGCTTTAAGAAGGTGCATTATTTACCAGTAACATTACAATTATAAATACCATTTGCACTAGTCACTTTATGTATATGGAATATAACAATGAGTAAACACATAGGCCTCTGATTTGGACCTATGTTTCTACTATTTAATAGTATTCCACTTATGATTTTGCACTTTGTTATCACTTAGCACTTTATATAGGAGGATTTAGTATTTATTCCCAGTATATCAATTTTTCTTATAATATAAGGAAGTCCATATAATAATTTCAGAGTTCACTACTCATAGGATCTCGTCAGTATTTCAGGATTTTAATAACAATTTTAATATATATTATTAAACGTTAAGTTTTATTCATTTTGCTGTTCTATATTGTTATTAGGGCAGAGGGTGTGCACTTCTATACCAAAGGATACTTTTTCTTTTCCTTCTCTTATATTGTTATCAAGTCATTTATATCCTCAAGGAGCACCCCTTGTGTATTTCCCAGATTTCCCTTTTACCTAGAGCCACCTATTCTTTTTGTATTGTATCCATCATGGTAACACACTGATATCTACTGCTCTTACCATCTATCATGTTCCCAAATTACCACCTACTGCTTTTACCATCCATCATGGTCTCACACTACCATCTACTGCTTTTACCATCCATCATGGATACACACTTCCATCAACTGCACATTCCATCCATCATGGTCACACACTACCATCTACTGCACTTACCATCCATCATGGTCTCACACTGCTATCTACTGCACTTACAATCCATCATGGTCACACACTGCCATCTACTGCACTTACCATCCATCATGGTCACACACTGCTATCTACTGCACTTACAATCCATCATGGTCACACACTACTATGTACTACAAATACCATCCATCATGGTCACACACTACCATCTACTGCACTTACCATACATCATGGTCACAGACTGCCATCTACTGCACTTACAATCCATCATGGTCGCACACTGCTATCCACTACACATAACATCGATCATGGTAACAGCCTGCCATCTACTGCACTTACCACCAATCATAGTAACACACTGCCATCTACTGCAATTACACGCAAATATGATGTAACACTACCATATACAGCTTTTACCATCCATCATGGTCACACACTGCCATCTACTGCACTTACCATCCATTATGGTCTCACACTACCATCTACTGGTTTTACCATCCATCATGGTCACTCACTGCAATCTACTACACTTAACATCCATCATGGTAACACACTTCCATCTTCTTCACTTAACAACCACCATGGTCACACATTACCTTCTACTGCACTTACAATCCAAATTGGTCACACATTGTCATCTACTACACTTACCACCCATCATATTAACATACTGCCATCTACTGCACTTACCAACTATCATGGTCTCACACTACCATCTTCTACTTTTATCACCCATCATGATCACAAAAGGCCATCTACTGCTTTTGCCATCTATCATGGTCACACACGGAAATCTACTACACTTACCAGCCATCCTGGTCACAAACTAACATATACTAGACTTACCAGCTATCATGGTCTGAAACTGCCATGTACTGCACTTACTATACATCATGGTTACACACTGCCATCTACTGCATTCTACTGCACGTAACATTTATCATGTTCAAACACTGCCATCTACTGTACTTACCATCCATCATGGTCACACACTTCCATCAACTGCACTTACCATCCATCCTGGTCACACACTTCCATCAACTGCACTTACCATCCATCATGGTCACACACTGCCATCTACTGCACTTACAATCCATCATGGTCATACCCTGCCATCTACTTCACTTACCGTCCATTATGGTCACACTCCAACATGTAGTGCACTTACCATCCATAATGGTCTCACACTTCCATGAACTGCACTTACCATCCATCATGGTTACACACTGCCATCTACTGCACTTACTATCCATCATGGTCTCACACTGTCTTCTACTACACTTACCATCCATCATGGTCACACCGTGCCATCTACTACACTTACCGTCCATTATGGTCACACACCGACATGGATTGCACTTACCATCCATCATAGTCTCACACTTCCATCTATTGCTTTTACCATCCATCATGGTAACTGTAACAGAAACCCATCACTGTTATTATACCAAGGACATTGCATCCTTGCCCAGGACATTATACCAGGCCAGGGAAGGGTTAACTGGTAGGGAAGGGTTAACTGGACCATACGAGGCCCAAGGGTTAATCTTGGCTTTCCATCCTCTTGTTTAGAAATGGGAGTCTGCAAGGGACAGGAAGAGCTAATCCAATTATCCATCTGCTTTGTTTGTAGCTCTATTGTGTATGGAACCAGTCGGCTCCCGTGATGATGTGATAAGATTATAATCCAGTTGCTAATTAAGTCTTTGCATGGCCAAAGGTGGGAGTATTCCATTGTCCCTGTGGAGACTCTCACTCCCTTCTGACTGTATATATATATATATGTGTGTAAAAGAATTAAAAGTTATTCCTGTTCTGAAAATCCACGGTGTGTATCGTCCAATGTGGAGAGAGGGACTTGTGGGACCGGGCTGCGCTATACTTGGCTGTCCTTTGTTATTTATTAGCGGAGATATTGACCTCTGATGTCACAGCTCTGTTACAGTAACACACTGACATCTACTGTACCTACCATCCATCATGGTCACACACTGCCATCTACTGCACTTACTATCCATCATGGTTACACACTTTCATTAACTGCACTTAACATCCATCATGGTCACACACTACAATCTACTACACTTAACATCCATCATGGTCACACACTACCATCTACTTTACTTTCTATCCATCATGGTCACACACTACTATCTACTGCACTTACCACCCAAATAGGTCACACATTGCCAACTACTACACTTACCACCACTCATAATAACACACTACTATCTACTGCATTTAAACACTAATATGGTATAACACTACCATATACTGTTTCTACCATGCATCATGGCAACACAGGCACATCTACTGCTCTTACCATCTATCATGTTCCCACACTACCATCTACTGCTTTTACCATCCATCATGGTACCACAATGCCATCTACTGTAACTACCATCCATTATGGTCCAACACTACCATCTACTGCTTTTACCATTCTTCATAGTCACACACTGCCATCTACTGCACTTACTGTCCATCATGGTTACACACTTCCATCAACTGCACTTACCATCCATCATGGTCACACACTACTATCTACTGCACTTACCATCCATCATGGTCTCACAGTACGATCTACTGCTTTTGCCATCAATCATGGTCACACGCTGCAATCTACTGCATTTACTATCCATCATGATCTCACATTACCATCTTCTGCTTTTATCACCCATAATGATCACACACTGCCATCTTTTGTTTTTGCCATCCATTATGGAAACACACTGCCATATACTACACTTAACATCTTTCATGGCACCACACTGAAATCTACTACACTTACCAGCCATCCTGGTCTCAAACTGCCATATACTGCACTTACCATCCATCATGGTTACACACTGCCATCTACTGCACTTACCATCCATCATGGTAACACACTGCCATCTACTGCACTTACCATCCATCATGGTAACACACTACCATCTACTGCACTGACCATCCATCATGGTAACACACTGCCATCTACTGCACTTACCATCCATCGTGGTAACACACTGCCATCTACTGCACTAACCACCAATCGTGGTAACACAGTGGCATCGACTGCACTTACCATCCATCATGGTCTCACAGTACCATCTACTGCACTTAAATGCCAATATGGTCTAACACTACCATATACTGTTTTTACCATCCTTCATGGCAACAAACTGACATCTACTGCTCTTACCATCTATCATGTTCCCACACTACCATCTACTGCTTTTACCATCCATCATGGTCACACATTGCCATCAACTGCACTTACCATCCATTATGGTCACACAGTGCCATCTACTGCACTTGCTATCCATCATGATCTCACACTGCTATCTACTATATGTAACATCCATCATGGTCTCACACTACCATCTAATACACTTACCATCCATAATGGTCTCACACTACCATCTACTTCACTTAATCACCCACATAGGTCACATATCATGCTCACACATTGCCAACTACTTCACTTACAACACATCATAGTAACACACTGCCATCTACTGCACTTACCATCCATCATGGTCTCACAATACCATCTACTGCACTTACACGTTAATGCGGTCTATAACTACCATATACTGTTTAGATCATCCCTCATGGTAACACACTGACATCTACTGCTCTTTCAATCTATCATGTTCCCACACTACCATCTACTTCTTTTACCATCCATCATGGTAACACACTGCCATCTACTGCACCTACCATGCATCATGGTCTCACACTACCAACCACTACTCTTAACATCCATCATGGTCACACTCTGCCATCTTCTGTACTTACCATCCATTATGGTCACACACTGCCATCTACTGTTTTTACCATCTATCATGGTAACACATCGCAATCTACTGCTCTTACCATCTATCATCTACTGTTTTTCCAATCCATCATGGTAACACTCTGCCATCTTCTGCACTTACCATCCATCATGGTAAAACACTACCATCTACTGCACTTACCATCCATCATTGTGACACACTGACATCTACTGCCCTTACCATCCATCATGGTCTAACAGTACCATCTACTGCACTTAAACGCCAATATGTTCTAACACTACCATATACTGTTTTTACCATCCCTCATGGCAACACACTGACATCTACTGCTCTTACTATCTATCATGTTTCCACACTACCATCTACTGCTTTTACCATCCATCATGGCCACACACTGCCATCTTTTGCTTTTACCATCCATCATGGTCACACATTGCCATCAACTGCACTTACCATCCATTATGGTCACACAGTGCCATCTACTGCACTTACTATCCATCATGATCTCACACTGCTATCTACTACATGTAACATCCATCATGGTCTCACAGTACCATCTACTACACTTACCATCCATAATGGTCTCACACTACCATCTACTTCACTTAATCACCCACATAGGTCACATATCATGGTCACACATTGCCAACTACTACACTTACAACACATCATAGTAACACACTGCCATCTACTGCACTTACCATCCATCATGGTCTCACACTACCATCTACTGCACTTACCATCCATCATGGTCTCACACTACCATCTTCTGCTTTTATCACCTATAATGATCACACACTGCCATCTACTGTTTTTGCCATCCATTATGGTCACAAGCTGCCATCTATTGCACTTACCAGCCATCCTGGACTCAAACTGCCATATACTTAATTTACCAGCTATCATGGTCTGAAATTGCCATCTACTGCACTTACCCTCCAAAATGGTTACACACTGTGATTTACTGCACTCACCATTCATCATTTTCATATATGTCATCTACTTGGCTTACCATTCATCATGGTCACACACTACCATCTACTGCACTTATAATCCATCATGGTAATACATTGCCATTTACTGCACGTACTATCCATCAGGATCTCCCACTAACATCTTCTGCTTTTATCACTTATAATGATCACACACTGCCATTTACTGTTTTTGCCATCCATCATGGTCACACACTGCCATATACTTTATTTACCAGCTATCATGGTCTAAAATTGCCATCTACTGCACTTACCATTCAACATGGTTATACACTGTCATTTACTGTGCTTACCATCCATCATGGTCACACACTGCATCTACTGCACTTACCATCCATCATGGTCACACACTGACATCTACTGCACTTACCATCCAACATGGTTATACACTGTCATTTACTGTACTTACCATCCATCATGGTCACACACTGCATCTACTGCACTTACCATCCATCATGGCCACACACAGCCATCTACTGCACTTACCATCCATCATGGTCTCACACTACCATCTACTGCACTTAACATACATCAGGGTCACACACTACCATCCACTTAACTTACCATCCATCATGGTCTCACAACTACTATCTACTGAACTTACCACACAAATAGGTCACACATTGCCAACTACTACACTCACCATCCGTCATAGTGACACACTGCCATCTACTGTAATTACCATCCATCATGGTCTCACAGTACCATCTACTGCTTTTACCATCCATCATGGTAACACACTGCCATACACTACACTTAACATCCATCATGGTCACACACTACCATCTTCTGCTTTTACCATCCATCATGGTAACACACTGCCATCAACTACACTTAACATCCCTCATGGTCACACACTACCATCTACTGCTTTTACCATCCATCATGGTAACACACTGCCATCAACTACACTTAACATCCATCATGGTCACACACTACGATCTACTGCACTTAACATCCATCATGGTCTCACAATACCATCTACTGCACTTACTCATCACCATGGTTTGACACTACTATCTACTGTTCTTACCATTCATCATGGTAACACACTGCCATCTACTGCACTTACCATCCATCATGGTTTCACACTACTATCTACTGCTTTTGCCATCAATCATGGTCACACGCTGCAATCTACAGCATTTACCATCCATCATGATCTCACACTATCATCTTCTGCTTTTATCACCCATAATGATCACACACTGCCATCTACTGTTTTTTCCATCCATCATGGTCTCACACTGAAATCTACTACACTTACCAGCCATCCTGGTCTCAAACTGCCATATACTTAATTTACCAGCTATCATGGTCTGAAAGTACCATCTACTGCAATACCATCCATCATTTTCATACACTGCATCTACTGCTCTTACCATCCATCATGGTAACACACTGCCATCAACTGCACTTGCCATCCACCATGGTCACACACTGCCATCTACTGCTTTTACCATCCATCATGGTCACACACTGCCATCTACTGCACTTACCATCAATCATGGTCACACACTGCTATCTACTACACTTACTATACATCATGGTAACACATCACCATCTACTGCTCTTACCATCTATCATGTTCCCAAACTACCATCTACTGCTTTTCCAATCCATCATTGCAACATGCTGCCATCTACTGCACTTATCGTACATCATGGTCTCACACTACCATCTACTGCTTTTGAATCTATCATGGTCACTTGCTGACATCTATTACTTTTATCATCCATTTTGGTCACGCGCTGCCACCTTCTTCATTTAAAATCTATTATGGTCACACACTTAAATCTACTACACTTACCAGCCATACTGATCTCAAACTGACATCTACTGCACTAACCATCAATACTACCATTTACTGCTTTTACCATCCATCATGGTCACACACTGCCATCAACTACTCTTGACATCCATCATGGTCTCACACTACCATCTACTGCTTTTACCATCCATCATGGTCACACACTGCCATCAACTGCACTTACCATCCATCATGGTCACATACTGCCATCTACTGCACTTACAATCCATCATTGTTACACACTGCTTTCTCTTACACTTTACATCCATCATGGTCACACACTACCATCTACTGCACTAACAACCCAAATAGGTCACACATTGCCAACTTCTACACTTAGCACGCATCATAGTAATGCACTGCCATCTACTGCACTTACCATCCATCATGGTCTTACAATTCAATCTACTGCACTTACATGCCAATATGGTCCAACACTACCATATACTGTTTTTATCATCCCTGATGGTAACACACTGACATCTACTGCTCTTACCATCTATCATGTTCCCACACTTCCATGTACTGCTTTTACTATCCATCATGATAACACACTGCCATCAACTGTACCTACCATGCATCATGGTCTCACACTACCATTTACTGATTTTACCATGCATCATGGTCACACACTACCATCCACTACTCTTAACATCCATCTTGGTCTCACAGTACCATCTACTGATTTTACCATCCATCATGGTCACACGCTGCTATCTACCACACTTACCATCCATTATGGTCGCACACTACCGTCTACGGCACTTACCATACACACATGGTCACACACTGCCATCTACTATTCTTACCATCCATCATGGTAACACATCGCCATCTACTGCTCTTACCATCTGTCATGTTTCCACACTACCATCTACTGCTTTTCCAATCCATCATGGTAACACGCTGCCATCTACTGCCACTTAATGCACTTACCCATCCATCAAAATGTTATTCCATTTTTTTATAAATCTTTAATCCAAATTAGATGATCTAGCTTATAATCCTTTGTCAAACATTTCTATCTGAGAAAAGGGTGGACTATAATCAGGACCATACATTCTCGATATATGTGTAAGATTTATTGTATCGTTATATTCATACTAGCGACTCACCCGTCAAACATTACGGGGCAATAAAAAAGTGTGAAAATGCTGTTTGTCACACAATGGGAGACTATTGCGTGCCTCAACTGCTCGTCTCGCTTTGCACCCTAAGTCCTGCATGTTGTCTCATTTTCTGAGGCAACGGCTCGCCTCGATCCGCGCTGCTTGCGGTTGTGGCCTTATAGGCATCCAACGGCGATCACTGCATGCCTCAACTGCTGGGCTCGCTTCACATGAATGTGAAACAAAAAATTACCTAATTGCATTACTTTACATCAATCTGAAACGGCAAATTGGTAAAGCTTGTTAATTTATCTGAATTCGTTATTTTACATCAATCTGAAACAGCAAATTGGCAAAACTTGTTAATTCATCTGAATTAATTATTTTACATCAATCTGTACCGGCAAATTGGAGAAAATTGTTAATTCGTCTGAATGCGTTATTTTACATCATTCTGAAACTGCAGATTGGTGAAACTTGTTAATCTGTTAGTTTACATGAATGTGAACCGAATAATTGCCTAAATGCGTTATTTTACATCAATATGAAACGGCAAATTGGTGAAACTTTTTAATTTGTCTGAATTGGTTATTTTACATCAATCTGAAACAGTAAATAGACGAAACTTCTTAATTCGTCTAAATGCGTTATTTTACATCAATCGGAAATGGCAAATTGGTGAAACTTGTTATTTTGTTAGTTTACATGAATGTGAAATGAAAAATTCCCTAAATGCGTTAATTTACATCAATCTGAAAAGTCAAATTTGCGAAACTTGTTAATTTGTCTGAATTCGTTATTTTACATTAATCTGAAACAGCAAATTGGCAAAACTTGTTAATTAGTGTGGTGAAACTTGTTAATTTGTTAGTTTACATGAATGTGACACGAAATATTGCCTAAATGCATTATTTGATATCAATCTGAACCAACTAATTGGCGAAACTTGTTAATTCATCTGAATTCGTTATTTTATATCAATCTGAAACGGCAAATTGTTGAAACTTGTTAATTCGTTAGTTTACATGAATGTGAAATAGACAATTGCTTTTTAAACACATTTCTTGCAAATCACACACTGAGCACCGAGCTTAGACATCGCTGACGCCTCAGTACAGGGAGCAGCGTTGGTGCTGAGCATCAAGCTGACTACAGGGTAGAGAGTCCTGAGGAGAGAGAGAGTCCTGAGAGAGGTGAAGTGCTTAGGAGAGAGAGACCTGCACCAAGCTGACTACAGGGGAGAGAATGCTCAGGAGAGGGAGAGTCCTGAGAGAGGGGGAGTGCTCAGGACAGAGAGAGTGTTTCATGTCTGTGTCTCATGATCACACACACAGGACCCCTGCAGGGTCTCGCGATCATGTCCCTGCTGAGGTCTAGCATATGGCCATGTTCTTGCAGGGATGGAGGAGGCTGGTAGGTACTCTGCTCCTCTACAGGGGTCACTTCAGTGGCTGCTCTGGAGGATGTGCAGGGAAAGAAGGAGGAGCTGTGTAATGGATGGGTGTCACTTATTAATCAGCTCATCATAGAGACCCTGCAGTGAGGTTGCCATCAATCATAGTTGTCAAACTGTGATTTGTCGCAAAGCGTGACTAAGAATCACAGTTTGCCAATTATAATATGTGATAAATTAGGGGGGTTAAACCTCCTTTACCAATTGTGCTAAATGTAATGCCTTTCTTGATACGTTTTTTTCTTCCTTTTATAGATAAATTAGTCTATCAATTTTTGATCTTTTATCTAGGATAGATTTTGAGATTTTTAAGGGAATATTTCTCATCAAGTATGTGATTTTTGGTTAGATAGCCATTTTGATGGCTCCTATTCTTCCCATCCAGGATCCATTTAGATTTTCCCATTGTAATAGTATCTTACTTATATGTTTATATGATTTATCAAAATTGTTCCACAAACAAATGCTCTTATATTTGACGTGAATTCTATCCCCAGATGTGTTAAACCATTGTTATTCCAGATAAAGGAATAGGTATCTTTAAGTTTAGAACTCAATTCGTTATCAATATTAAACATCAAGATATAGTAAGTAGTGATGTCGCGAACATTACATTTTCGGTTCGCGAACCGCAAACGCAAACCGCCGCAAATGTTCGCGAACCGGCGAACATCGGCGAACCGCCATAGACTTCAGTGGGCAGGCGGATTTTAAAACCCACAGGGACTCTTTCTGGCCACAATAGTGATGGGAAAGTTGTTTCAACGGGACTAACACCTGCACTGTGGCATGCCGGAGGGGATCCATGGCAAAACTCGCACGGAAAATTACATAGTTGATGCAGAGTCTGGTTTTAAGCCATAAAGGGCATAAATTACCTAACATTCCTAAATTGTTTGGAATAACGTGCTTTAAAACATCAGGTATGATGTTGTATCGATCAGGTAGTGTAAGGGTTAGGCCCGCTTCACAGTGACAGACCAAACTACCCGTTTAACGTACCGCAAACAACTGCAAACAGTCCCTTTGCACAACCGCAAACTCCCCATTTGCACAAGGTTGGATACCAAGCTAGCCATGTCCCGTTCCTTGTCCTCACTGATGTCATTGAAGGTCTCTTCCTCCACCCAGCCACCAAGGGTCCCCGAAAGGTGACAACAAGCCCCCTGGGATGCCTGCTGTGTTTGGTCTTCCACCTCCTTAAAGCCACCTTCCTCCTCTGACTCCTCTTCTTCAGACTCCTCTCACTGCGTTGCCTCTCTCTGCATTATTATAAGGTGTGTTAAGTAGTACTACTCTTATCAGTTTAATACCTGTTACAGCACATATCAGGGGGCGTGTATAAGGCCTGGATTTTTAGAACCAGGAGATGGAAAAAGATGCTTTGTTGGTCGTATCACTTCAATTTTGGGGCACGGCACATGCAATCAAAGGTGCCACCAGATAGGAGTGGCGTGTTTGTAAGTACTACTCTTATCAGTTTAATACTTGTTACATCACCTATCAGGGGGCGTGTATAAGGCCTGGATTTTTAGAACCAGGAGATGGAAAAAGATGCTTTGTTGGTCGTATCACTTCAATTTTGGGGCACGGCACGTGCAATCAAAGGTGCCACCAGATAGGAGTGGCGTGTTTGTAAGTACTACTCTTATCAGTTTAATACTTGTTACATCACCTATCAGGGGGCTTGTATAAGGCCTGGATTTTTAGAACCGGGAGATGGAAAAAGATGCTTTGTTGGTCGTATCACTTCAATTTTGGGGCACGGCACGTGCAATCAAAGGTGCCACCATATAGGAGTGGCGTGTTTGTAAGTACTACTCTTATCAGTTTAATACTTGTTACGTCACCTATCAGGGCACGTGTATAAGGCCTGGATTTTTGGGACCGGGAGATGGAAAAAGATGCTTGGTTGGTCGTATCACTTCGAATTTGGGGCACTTTGTGACATTAGCTTCTTACGCTCAAACATGTCCTTTACAGGCACCTGACTATGGGCAGATGAGCAGGAACTGCTCAAGGCGAGAGACAGAGTGGCGGATGGTTGAGAGGGGGCAAGGAGGACAGCAGTG
This sequence comes from Discoglossus pictus, assembly GCA_027410445.1. Taxonomy (NCBI): domain Eukaryota; kingdom Metazoa; phylum Chordata; class Amphibia; order Anura; family Alytidae; genus Discoglossus; species Discoglossus pictus. The sequence continues at coordinate 4,989,472 of CM050170.1, forward strand.
GTAAATGTGGCTGATGATGCTGGACCAGGAGGAGGATGGCGGCTTTGAGTTTGTGTGCTGCTTGTACTCATGTGTTGGTCTGGAGTCACCCAAACATTAGGTCTCAACCTGTAGAGGATAAGGGAACCAGGCTACTCTAGACCTCATTCATCATTACAGGTTTTGACAGATTGGTACTATGCGTGCAAGCTACTGTGACAACAGATATGAGTGGCACTGTGCACTTGCAGAAGTTATATCATCCTCATCATCCTCCCCTGAATCTCTTTACCCCCTCCCTCATCATCCTCCCCTGTGTCTCTTCCCCCCTCCCTCATCATCCTACCCTGTGTCTCTTTCCCCCCTTCCTCATCACCCTCCCCTGTGTCTCATCCCCCCTCCCTCATCATCCTCCCACCTCCCTCATCATCCTCCCCTGTATCTCTTTACCCCCACCCTCATCATCCTCACCTGTGTCTGTTTCCCCCTCCCTCATCATCCTCCCCTGTGTCTCTTTCCCCCCTCCCTCATCATCCTCCCCTGTGTCTCTTTTCCCCCTTCCTCATCATCTTCCCCTTTGTCTCTTCCCCCTCCCTCATCATCCTCCCCTGTGTCTCTTTGCCCCCTTCCTCATCACCCTCCCCTGTGTCTCATCCCCCCTCCCTCATCATCCTCCCCTGTGTCTCTTCCCCCCCTCCCTCATCATCCACCCTTTGTCTCTTTTCCCCCTCCCTCATCATCTTCCACTTTGTCTCTTCCCCCCTCCCTCATCATCCTCGCCTGTGTCTCTTTCCCCCTTCCTCATCACCCTCCCCTGTGTCTCATCCCCCCTCCCTCATCATCCTCCAACCTCCCTCATCATCCTCCCCTGTATCTCTTTACCCCCCACCCTCATCATCCTCCCCTGTGTCTGTTTCCCCCCTCCCTCATCATCCTCCCCTGTGTCTCTTTCCCCCCTCCCTCATCATCCTCCCCTGTGTCTCTTTTCCCCCTCCCTCATCATCCTACCCTTTGTCTCTTCCCCCCTCCCTCATCATCCTCCCCTGTGTCTCTTTTCCCCCTCCCAAATCATCCTACCCTTTGTCTCTTCCCCCCTCCCTCATCATCCTCCCCTGTGTCTCTTCCCCCCTTCCTCATCACTTTCCCCTGTGTCTCATCCCCCCTACCTCATCATCCTCCCACCTCCCTCATCATCCTCCCGTGTATCTCTTTACCCCCTCCCTCATCATCCTCCCCTGTGTCTCTTCCCCCCTCCATCATCATCCTCCCCTGTGTCTCTTTCCCCCCTCCCTCATCATCCTCCCCTGTGTCTCTATCCCCCCTCCCTCATCATCCTCCCCTGTGTCTCTTTCCCCCCTCCCTCATCATCTTCCCCTTTGTCTCTTCCCCCCTCCCTCATCATTCTCCCCTGTGTCTCTTCTCCCCTCCCTCATCATCCTCCACCCTCCCTTGATGATAAGGGGGGGAAGAGACGCAGGGATAAGTGTGAGGGGTGTTAGGGTAAGGGGTGTTAGGGATAAGGGTGAGGGGGTTAAGTGTTAGGGTGAGGGGTGTTAGGGCTAAGTGTGAGGGGTGTTAGGGTGAGGGGTGTTAGGGATAAGTGTAAGTTGTGTTAGGGTGAGGCATGTTAGGAATAAGTGTGAGGGGTGTTAGGTCTTAGAGATAAGTGTGAGGGGTGTTAGGGTTAGGGTGAGGGGTGTTAGGGATAAGTGTGAGGGGTGTTAGGGTTAGGGTGAGGGGTGTTAGGGATAGGTGTTAGGGATAAGTGTGAGGGGTGTTAGGGTTAGGGTGAGGGTGTTAGGGATAAGTTTGAGGGGTGTTAGGGTTAGGGTTAGGGTGAGGGGTGTTAGGGATAGGTGTTAGGGTGAGGGGTGTTAGGGATAAGTGTGAGTGGTGAGGCAGGGTATGATGCTGATTGGCTGGAATGTGTCTGCTGACTGTGACATGCAGGGTCAAAGTTTGCTCAATGATAAAGTATAGGGGGCGGGTCGAATCTCGCATATGTTCGCAGTTCGCCGCGAATGCGATTATGCTATGTTCGCCGGGAACAGTTTGGCGGCGAACTATTCGGGACATCTCTAATAGTAAGACATCTTACTATATAGTTCTATAACTTGCAATAAAGTTTTCAAAGAGTTTAAGGGGTTGGTCAAAATAATAACAACATCATTGGTGAATAAAAGTGATTTTGTCTTGTTTGGTCCCAATTTGGATCCCTGCAATGTCTTTTTCTTTTCTAATTAATTCAGCCAGGGGTTCTATTGTAAAAACAAAAATGAGAGGGGACAAGGGGCAGCCCTGGCGTGTTACATTTTAAATTCTAAAATTATCAGACCTAAAACTTACTCCAGTGGTATAGGCTTTAACATTTGAGTATAGCGCTTTCACAGCATAAGAGCCAACCTTGCCTAATCCATAACTATCCAACACTATTTCTAGGAAATCCCAATTTATCCCATCAAAAGGCCTTTTCTGCGTCTAAAGATAAGGCCATTGCTGCCATACCTTTTTGCTCAAAGAATGCGAATAGATCAATAATTATTTTTTGTTGTGATCCACTCCCTGTCTTTTCTTGATAAAACCTGTCTGGTCTGGATTTACTAAGTCTGACATTAAGGGGTTCAATCTTTCCGCAAGTATACTTGCATACATTTTCATATTTTTATTGAGCAATGATATGGGTCTATAGTTTTTATAGTCAGTATGATCTTTCCCGGTTTTAGGAATGGAGACGATTGCTGCTTCGAGAGTTTCCAAAAGCGAAACCCCCGAATTTTTATTTTGTTAAACATATTTTTTAAATGTTTCATCAGAGATGGCATAAACATTTTGTAATAAATATTAACAAAGCCATCATGGCCTGGTGCTTTATTGGGCTTAAGTTTTAAAATACAAGTTTCTATTTATTTTTCCTGTATATCTTCCTCTAATGACAATAATTGGTCCTTAGATATTTTTTGGTAGTTTTATCTTAGAGAGAAATTATTTTATCTGATCTCTAGTTGGTTTCTTTAATTCAGGGGTGTCCTCTAAGTTGTATAGGGTGTTATAATATTCTGTAAAGCATTCACCTATTTTTGTTGGATTAAATATTATTTTACCTTTTTAATCTTTCATCTTTTCAATTCTATTATTAGTATTTTTAGGCTTTAAATAATTGGCCGTCCATTTACCTACCTTATTCCCTAGGTGGCATTGTTTCTGTTGTTGTTTCCATATATTATTATCCACTTGGGATTGTAAAATCTTCTTGATATTTGCTTTTAGCCTTGCAATTTCTTTAGTTTGATCTTTTGATGAGGAATTCTTATTTGCTATTGCCCAAGATGTCAATACACCTCTAATCACTGTCTTATGTGAATTCCAAAGAGACATTCTTGAGTCTATAGAGTTTACATTTAATTTAAAGAAATTATCAATTTCTTTTTTTAATTTTCCTTTTCTCTTCTGTAGATTTAAAGAGAGTTGAATCCATTTTACATTTATTTATACCTCCCAGTCTGGACTCTCGCACTATCACTTGCAGCTAATAACTTCCCGGGAGGGGCTCATCCTCCAGATTACAGATGTTTGATGACCTTCCAACTTACTTCTATACTTTATTTATGGCACATAAGACACAACAAGCCCATATAGTCTCCAAAAATTGACTTAAAAAGCATTGAGTCAAATATTTCTCGTTAAACCAAATTCACAAGGAGATTGATCAAGTAATTGGACGAGAAAGAACGCCAAACCTAGATGACAGGAGCAAGATGACTTATACGGATGCCGTCATTCATGAGATCTAAATATTTGCAGGTATAGTTCCATTGAACGTTACACATTCGTTACAAGGGACACCCAGTTCAGAAGATACACCATCCCCAAGTAGGTGGGAGGAAAGGCTAGCAATGAGCGCCAAAGGTGGAAAGTAGGTGATCATCTGTGAACTGTGATGACCTAATCCATTGGAATTAAATGGGTGGGTCCACACTTCTCTGATGCCTCATCCCCAATATGATGTTGCAAGACTTGTGACACCATCTGTGATGTTGCATGAGTTGTGAAGCCACCATATTGGTGGGGGAATACATCATGTGCCTTGCACGTGATAGATATGAGGTTGGTCACCACTCGTATAGCAGGTAGCCAGGCGGTTAAGTGGTGAAAGCCAAACTCCAGACCCAAAAGCTCTCTCAATGCCTATATACTAGATTATTATGTTTTATGGAAGGTTTTGTTGTGCCAACGTTCATTTAAGTGATAGAATTAACATTATCCTGAATTGGGTGCTTCTTTATTTAATCAAGTGCTACATATAAGATTACAAAAAATAAAAGTAACTTGTTTTTGTGATAATTTTTGTGAATTAAAATAACATTGATCAACAATATAAATTATCAGTCAGTTGTTTTGTGATTAAATCATGGGCAAAATCTAACGAAAACAGTGCAAATACCTGTGTAATATAAATCAAGTCCCCATCCAAGGTCTTCCAAAGACCTTCTATAGCTAGATCCACTTATTTTCAATCTATGTGTCACATAAAAGGAGGAAAAACAAATACAAAGTGCAAGCTCCTATCCAAGCCCAGTTTGTAAATCCAGTGATTCCAAGGAAGGTTCATCAACCTCCTTGCCCTTGATGGTCCTCAGTCCTGATTGTCTCTCCTGGTTCCCAGATGTCCACCACAACTGCTTGGGTTTAGAATTCTACTTCAAAGGACACACAATATCCTACTTTTGGTCTCCACACCAACATTGGATTCAGTCATTCCCAGTATATGTCTATTTAGTCAGATAGACAAATTGTTTCACAACAACTGACCATTAACGCGTTTTAATCAACAAGAATTTCTCCAGGTTACAGTGATTTACCATACAAAATGATTTAAATGCTTCATTATACTATGGCCCTTCCCACCTTAACAATTAACTAATTAATTTAATTTCAATCAGAGAACACCCAATTCAGGCTAGTCATTATTTTTTTTTATTTTGGGTGTGGATTAGCAAAGAACAAAGATCATCTGAGGACAGCATAGCCGAACAGCTAAGCTTCTTGCCTACTCAGCTTGCCTTAAAATTACTCAAGATTAGCATTGCCAAATGTTTGAGAAATAAATTATTCAGCAGATTTTAACTATGTGTTTACATAGAGTAAGTGAATTTATCTCAAAGAGAAGCATGTCTACTATCCATGATCCAATACTATTGATATGTCTACTATCCATGATCCAATGATATTCCCATGTCTACTATTCATGATTTAATACAATTGGCATGTCTACTATCCATGATCCAGTGCTATTGCCATGTCTACTACCCATGATCCAATACTATTGGCATGTCTACTATCCATTGCCCAATGCTAATGGCATGTCTACTATCCGTGATCCAATACTATTGGCACCATAAGGTATAGACTACCATACTGAGTCTCCATAATGCACATTGGATAGGGTAGGATAACACATTTTAGACAATTCAAGACATTCTTCAGTGAGGAACTAAAGATAACGTCAGATTTAGACAATCTCTGAGCTATGTTATCTAAACTCTCTAAACATTGAAATCAATTTTGATAAAAGCTCTATACAAATGTTAAATAAAAAGAGGTCAATACCATCTAGGCCCAAATGACCTATTGACAGGGACATGTCAATTTGGGATTATATGTCAACCGGGGCAGACTTCCCCCGTGCTCACCAGCCAAGCAGCGCAGTCAAGTTGGAGGGGATCATGACCCTGACTTGGGCATCAAGAATCTGCATTGAAGTTTCTGACCCATCCAACCAGTCTTGACACACGAACCATGGAGGCTACTGAGCGCACGAATCAGAGGGACCTGCCACCCTGGGAAACTTTATAAAAACAATGTATTATGACAACCCAAAGTTTCTATCTATTGCTGTATTTTGCCCGTGGAACATCCCTCTAAAGTGTCCAGTGCTAGTCAGCGAGCTCTATTTGCCCTAGTATGGCTTTTCCATGTTAAAGTGTTCATCCCTGATAGTACCAAGGTTTACTGGGAAAAAGTCCAAAAGAGTATTATGCTACTGGAGGCTCCAACGTCGGCTGTGGACACGCCGCTCACACGCGGTTAAAAACACCCACACGCACGAATAATACGGCCATAACAGCCAAACCGGGGCGCACCTACAAACAGTCAAATCACACCCAATACTCACAAAAACGACATAAAAAGCTCACCCATAGCAAGGGGGGGGGGGGCATCCAGGACCTCTGAAATTGAAGTTACACCTCCATTTAAGTCCAAATTCCCGAGTTCAGACACACGAAAATCCCCTAAGCGAGGGAAAAAATGGCAGTCGAAAAAAACGAAAACGAGGCTACACGACCCCAGACCACCCAGCCACGTACAACTTGCCCAAGAAGGGATCCGAGATAAGCTCGGAAACCCGCATTAACCCCATGGGATCTGAGATAACCTCGGAGACCTGCATTAACCCCACATTAACCATCGCAGTGGGGGTCCCGATCGGCACGCGATCGGGGACCACCGCTGCAATGAAAATTCTAAATTCCCGCGTTACAGGTCCTTAAAGGACCCGTTATAAAAGAAAACAAATATACATTATCACCCTGTCACTCATGGGGGTCAATACAGACCCCCATAAACCCCTAATTAACCCTGTCACTCATGGGGATCAGTATAGACCCCCATAAGCCCTTCATTAACCCTGTCACTCATGGGGGTCAATACAGACCCCCATAAGCCCTTCATTAACCCTGTCACTAATGGGGTCAATATAGACCCCCATAAACCCTTCATTAACCCTGTCACTCATGGGGCTCAATACAGACCGCCTTAAGCACTTCATTAACCCCCTCACTCATGGGGGTCAATATAGACCCCCATAAGCCCTTCATTAACCCTGTCACTCATGGGGGTCAATACAGGGAGTGCAGAATTATTAGGCAAATGAGTATTTTGACCACATCATCCTCTTTATGCATGTTGTCTTACTCCAAGCTGTATAGGCTCGAAAGCCTACTACCAATTAAGCATATTAGGTGATGTGCATCTCTGTAATGAGAAGGGGTGTGGTCTAATGACATCAACACCCTATATCAGGTGTGCATAATTATTAGGCAACTTCCTTTCCTTTGGCAAAATGGGTCAAAAGAAGGACTTGACAGTCTCAGAAAAGTCAAAAATAGTGAGATATCTTGCAGAGGGATGCAGCACTCTTAAAATTGCAAAGCTTCTGAAGCGTGATCATCGAACAATCAAGCGTTTCATTCAAAATAGTCAACAGGGTCGCAAGAAGCGTGTGAAAAAACCAAGGCGCAAAATAACTGCCCATGAACTGAGAAAAGTAAAGCGTGCAGCTGCCACGATGCCACTTGCCACCAGTTTGGCCATATTTCAGAGCTGCAACATCACTGGAGTGCCCAAAAGCACAAGGTGTGCAATACTCAGAGACATGGCCAAGGTAAGAAAGGCTGAAAGACGACCCTCACTGAACAAGACACACAAGCTGAAACGTCAAGACTGGGCCAAGAAATATCTCAAGACTGATTTTTCTAAGGTTTTATGGACTGATGAAATGAGAGTGAGTCTTGATGGGCCAGATGGATGGGCCCGTGGCTGGATTGGTAAAGGGCAGAGAGCTCCAGTCCGACTCAGACGCCAGCAAGGTGGAGGTGGAGTACTGGTTTGGGCTGGTATCATCAAAGATGAGCTTGTGGGACCTTTTCGGGTTGAGGATGGAGTCAAGCTCAACTCCCAGTCCTACTGCCAGTTCCTGGAAGACACCTTCTTCAAGCAGTGGTACAGGAAGAAGTCTGCATCCTTCAAGAAAAACATGATTTTCATGCAGGACAATGCTCCATCACACGCGTCCAAGTACTCCACAGCGTGGCTGGCAAGAAAGGGTATAAAAGAAGAAAATCTAATGACATGGCCTCCTTGTCCTGATCTGAACCCCATTGAGAACCTGTGGTCCATCATCAAATGTGAGATTTACAAGGAGGGAAAACAGTACACCTCTCTGAACAGTGTCTGGGAGGCTGTGGTTGCTGCTGCACGCAATGTTGATGGTGAACCGATCAAAACACTGACAGAATCCATAGATGGCAGGCTTTTGAGTGTCCTTGCAAAGAAAGGTGGCTATATTGGTCACTGATTTGTTTTTGTTTTGTTTTTGAATGTCAGAAATGTATAATTGTGAATGTTGAGATGTTATATTGGTTTCACTGGTAAAAATAAATAATTGAAATGGGTATATATTTGTTTTTTGTTAAGTTGCCTAATAATTATGCACAGTAATAGTCACCTGCACACACAGATATCCCCCTAAAATAGCTATAACTAAAAACAAACTAAAAACTACTTCCAAAAATATTCAGCTTTGATATTAATGAGTGTTTTGGGTTTATTGAGAACATGGTTGTTGTTCAATAATAAAATTAATCCTCAAAAATACAACTTGCCTAATAATTCTGCACTCCCTGTACAGACCCCCATAAGCACTTTGTAACAGGCCCATAATGGTCATAATATACCCTTATGGGACTGATGGAGTTAAATAGAGGCTTATGAGGGTCTGGATAGACTGCCATAAGTGACCGGGTTAAAATGGTGTAGTGCTTACACTTTGGGTCATGAGGGTCCTGGATGACCCTCATGGCACTTATAGTGTTATTACATGCGTTCATTAGTGTGTTAGAGGGGTGTATATAGTGGAGGCACACAGTACACGCACATTGTGTGACAAACAGCCCAAGTGCAAAATTACTTGGCATCCTACTCACAGCTTCTCCTTGCTCTCTCCATCTCTCTTATTCCCTCTACTCTCTTTCTTTCTTTCTCACCCTCTTTAAATATATATATATATATATATATATATATATATATATATATATATATATATATAAATATGAATAATCAAGAGTTTTGCATTCTATAGTGATACCTTTTTTGTTGGACAAACAAATTAATTGAAATTACAAGCTTTCAAGAATGTACCTCTCTTTATCAAGTCAGAAACAATACTGGGTAAAAAAAGCAATCAAGAGAATGGTAAAACAAAGAAGACGCAGACAGGCATTATCAGTTAGGACCTAATTGGTCAAGTAAGGGAGTCTATAGACCAGGTTTGAGATAAGGAAATAGGGGAGTAATAACTTAGGACCCTAAATATCCTCACATATTGAGGATTAGAAAAACAACAATAAAGCGTGGGGAGGAATGTGGCAGGTCATAAGTAATGTTGGTAGTATGATACAGATTCTGAGTCTGTAATGGGTCCTGTATTTTTAATATTGGAGAGTGTTATCTTATTCATTTTAAATGTCTTTCTTTCCTGTATGGTTTTGAAATTTCCTATGAATATTTTGATTTTCAGATTTTGGATGGAATGATTATTCTGGGTAAAACGGTGTCCAGCTGGGGTACAAAAATTGTTTTCATTGTGCTTTTTGATGGGAAATCTATGTAGATTCATCATTAGATGTCATTTTTAGCTGGTTTCATCAATATTTTCACCAACAGTCCCTTTTGCATACAGAACATGGTATTATGTAAACCACATTGGAGGATGTGCATGAATATGACATTCTCATGTTATAGGTCTTGCTGTTATGTGTGGCTGTGTTGTTTTTACAGGTGTCTTGACATGGTTTGCAGCAAATTTTATTGTAAGGTTTGATACAGTTTTCTCTGTTGGGCTGTGCATTGGCCAATGTTCTGCTGACCAATGTTTGTTTCAGGTTTGGTGGCTGTCAAAATGCAAGAATGGAATGCTTGGGGAATATCCCCATGCTTTATTGTATTAAGCTAATACAAATATTCCCAGACTCAGGTTTGACCCCAACCCCCCACCCAGATATTCTGGCTCCAACACTCCCATTATCTTATCAACCCCTGCTGTGCCCAAATTCTGACGGGGGTAGTTGATATCAGTGGCCGTAGACTCCCTGAAACCTAGCTGGTAAAATAGATAGGCTAGAGCTAGGTCCTTGGAGTCAGTCCTAACCTACCCCAAAAATATTAATTCAAAGGAACAAAAGGTGTGAAGCTTGTGTTTATCTAAGAGAGTGGCCTACTGTCGCATGGGGCAAAACTGATGTACCAGAAAAAATAGTCTATGCTGTGTTTGAGGCACATATGTATGGTGTGTTTCATTTAGCTGGAATACTTTCATTATTTTTACTGCACTATAATTACCTAGGATCCTGAACTGATGCTGCTATCCTAGTAGAAGGGAATAGATGAACCATAGAACCGCTGTAAGGATTGGTCTCCCTGGCCTTTTTAAGTCCACTGAAGAGCAGATTGTTCAGGTTATGCTGATCCTATGTTTCTGGTGTTCCTCCTAATGATCCTGTATGATCGCCAGACACCAAAAAGCCCTCCTCCTCACAATCCTGACCCCCTCCCCTGGATAGGTACATGTTTAATGAATTAACGTTCCATGTAGAAGCAAATAGACCTAATGACTCTCTCCCTTTTTATATGAAGTTCTATTATTAACCCCAAAGGGCACCTACCATCCATATATAAAAGTTCCTACAGTTCCATTTAACAAAGTGACCTAAGGAAATGTTGTAGGAGCAAAGTGACCTGATGAAAGAGACATGTTTAGTGGGTTAAAGGGTCAGTCACATATGACACACTTAAATTAAAGCATGTTCCTTTGCAGGACCTTAGTTAACATTTCTGACCCTTTAACCTATTAAACATCTCACTATCTATAGGACAGAAAGTGTATTTGATAAATGGACAAGCTGTCCAATGGAAGTAGTAGGTTCACAGGAATTCAAGCATGACTGCGATAAGTATGATGCCATATGAGGAATATGAAAGCCAAATGTTTAGGCAAATAGAATGGGCACAGACCTAAAGAGCATTAATCAATTGTCTACTGACATGGCCATTTAATTGACAAAAATATGAAATGATAGATCGGACAATAGAGTTTAGATTCACTAATAGGATGTAGAGATGAGTGTAAATAATTCCCATGAAATGATCTCTGTAGCTTTGGGAGCAGTACGGTCCAGTCTACACCCTGTATCTTGGAAAAAGACCTGTGGTTGTCCTATGTGGATATCAGGCGGTGAGAGAAGCTCTCATCGACCAATGAAAAGTATTTGGCGCCCGTGGAAGAGTACCACCGCTGGACAAAGTTACTCTTGATTATGGTAAGACTGAAGGAGGCTGTTGTATATTAACATTTACATATGGTAAAGGATCTATATATATGGTTTGTGTTCTGAAGTAGACGAGAGCCATCAAGCAGTCACTACAAGATTGGTTTGTGATTAATTATCTTCCTCAATGTCACAACTAATATCCATAAAACATTTTCTTGTTTTCAATAAGACCTCATTTTAATGTTTCTTAAAATGAGGTCTTGCAACACTCCAATAACAGGGGCCATTTATTAACCAATAGCACAAAAGTAGACACGATACTAAAATATCTAGCACACACGTTGATGCTGGTAATGTACCTAGAAAGTGTGTGAAATTGAGTTTTTTACAAAGATTCATGACTTCTACTCTGATACTCTGACTTCTCTACAATGACCTACCCATCATGGGTGACCATACATGATATAGTTCACAACTTCACTGAGGTAAATTTGACTCTTTGCCATGACAAGGTAGGGATCCAGAAGGAGATGTACAAGTAGAGGTCAATAAAATGCTTAAAGTATATGCAAGTTGTCACATTACCTTTCCATAGAAATAATTATCTGTGCTCCCCTCTAAAAAAATCAAGACACCTCATTTTCTAAAGGACGTAGATTACCCCTACCTTGTTTTGGGCCCTGGTGCTTTGTACCCACTGAACCAGAAGTATCTCCACCATTGCTATCATACAATCATACTTTATTATTACATTGCAGGAATTGTTTTTAGCAACGGGGAATGATGGAAGCAGATGAGATCCTTTGCACTTTGGACCTTTAGGAACATTGGACTTGGGAAGAAGAGCACTGAGGGGAAAATTCAAGAGGAAGCTGAGATGATGGTGAAAGAAATAAGAAAGTCTGAAGGTCAGTGTCATGAATGGTAGAAGGTTGGTGGAGTCTTAGATACAGGCTTTTACAGCTCTTGCAGTCATTAGTGTACTGAACATTTTTGCATTAGTCACCCCAAAATAAATTGGATATAGGGGTGTCCAGTAATAGTGCAGAAGTCTGGAACAGACCGAAGACAACCCAGTTTAGCAATATAGAGCAAAGATTTGGGGCTGTCAGATTTCATGCAAAGTCCAGAAAATAAGCTAAAGGTCATTAACAGCAGGTTTCCTTGAAGAAGACAACATCATTCATTGAGAGAGAACCTCAGCTTAACATCAAATCAGCTTTTTCTCTATTGTCTTCAGGATCATCACTGGATCCATCCAAGCCAATTATGGATGCCATATCAAATATCTTATGCTGTGTCATGTTTGGAAACCGTTTCGACTATAAAGATGAGAAGTTAAAGAAGTTGATAACAGCTGGAGATGACATCAACCATATCATGACTTCCACCTGGGGACAGGTAAATGAACCTGGACTCTAGAAGACAAGGATTGACTTTGCTCTTGTAGTAGATATTTACCAATCCAAAAGTCCATTGTATCTGGTATGTTCTTAATACGTTGTTATGTTGCTTGGGTATAGATCAACTTCAATCTAATTATGGTGCACTTCCATACTGCACATTATGAAATATATAACAGATCTTTTTTAAACACTATTAAAATACCAATAAAATGGTTCCAGAACACAATGGATGAATACTGTCAGGTCCAAAGTCATTATAAATAACAACATGATGCCAAAGAAAAAATATATATAATCAATTAAAAAATAAGTAGGCAGATTCCCTGGAAGGAGCCCTGCTTCAGTATGTGGGCAAGATGTCAATTAGTAAATGACTCTGTCCCATGTAATGATTAGGAAGTGGTTTTAATGCATCATGTGTCTCCACTATACCTCAAGCACACAGTAATAAGTATAGAAGAAGTATTAGGTATCTATAATGATTGGATAATGTTCTGGTCCCATTTCTCTGCGCTCATGAGACAACACAGCACTTAGACTTCAGAAAGCTAAAGTTCACTTTTCAACTTTTACAGCTGCCATGGCAACACACAACACCACAGCACTTCACTTCAAGATTCTCCCCATCAAAGAGTTTATCACAGTTCCTTGCACACAAACGGTTTGGGGAAGACTGAACATCTGAGGTGTCCAATTGTCTGGAGTTCTGATGAGCTCTACCCTGCCTACCCTGCCTATTTCTGATAGTAAAGTTGTGGGCCTGCAGGGCCATTTTCCACAGTGACCCTATTGAGCCAGCACAATGGGTTGTGATCTTTGATAACCACAAACTCACACAAAAATATATGGTAATAGTATATATAAGGTCCAGACAACTATTAGGCATTTCTTCTCAATAGCCACAAAGCTGGGTAGAGCTCATCAGAAGACTGGTGGTCTTTCTTTGGTATTATTTATATCACAAATTCAAATAATACCACACCAAAGATTTACTGTCCCTCACAAGAGAGCATTTAGGAAGATACATTGAACGATGCAGCTTAGTGGATGTGAGGTGAAAGACAAAAAGTGGAACCAGTGCTCTCTAGCAACGGGTATGGTCTTGCAGACATGAAAAGGTGCCAGAAAGTGGCGATATACTTGCAAACATGGCTTGGAGAAGCCAAAAAACAAGAGAGCACAGAGAAACCACCCTGCAGGGAGAGGAGGAGGACAGGAAGTGCTTATGAAGGCTGAAGAGACCCCTTCCCATGGTAAGAAGTGGACTGAGAGAGGGCCCCTTCCTCAAACCCAGGTAATAACCACACACACACATATATATATATATATATATATATATATATGTGTATATATATATATATATATATATATATATACTGTATATCCGTTTGTGTTCATCCAGATTATTACCTGGGTTTGTGGGAGGGGTAATCTCTCACCCCGCCTCTTCCTGTGGGAGGGAGGAGGTGGAGAGAGAGAGGGCCCCTCCACAAATTTGATGAAGAAACCTCTAGAATCTAGAAACCTCTAGAATCTAGAATCTAGAATGTTGTCCGTGATTCCACTGAACAACACTCAAGATTATAGAGATGCCTTCATCAAATTGTCTTGATCTTGAGATTCATACACCAAAATAACCTATGGTGGAACAGAAATGTGACATTTATATGATGGTTAGATCTTCTTGAATATGGTTTTATTTATGTATATCCTGTAATTCTGTATTGTTCCAGGTGGAAGTAAGTCTGCCAGGACGGATGAAATACATTCCAGGACCCCATAAAAGGATATATTCTGTTTCAGATGAACTGGTGGAATTTATAAATGAACGAGTGAAGATGAACCAAGGGACACTGGACCCAAATTTCCCTAGAGACTATTTAGATTGCTTCCTTATTAAAATGGAACAGGTAAGTGAGAAGCCATGGTGGTATGGTGGTGCCACCATACTGGGAATATGCTCAATCATATCAGTTAAGTTGAGGCTTGGGTATACATCTGGTTTTTGCTGACCAAAGCAACCCATGAAACAGAAAATTGCAGACCTTGTAATGGACTGGGGCATGGATTGGATAGCATCAGTCAAGACTAATTATATTCTACATTCCTTGCAAACGGCATCACTTACACAGTTAGTTAACTTCCAAGGAAAAGCTGACAAAACCTAGAAGGACTCACAAACTGGGTCAAAAAGAACAAAAAAATGGATGAGGCGTGTGGCACCTTGAGATGATGGGGATTGTTTAGCTATATTTTTATGGTGATATGGAAGGAAGGATAGATTTGTAGAGCAAGAGGACAAGTAAGAAGGAGGGTCACATGGAGCATGATGAAATATAATATGAGGTTATATCGAACAATAGGAAATGTACATTATCAGCTAACTGGAGTAATATAATAAATGTATAAACTATAGAATACCTTATGCTTGTTTGATTAACGTGGACTTCATTGTCTCTACAGGAGAAGCAGAATCCCAAAACAGAGTTCACAATGAGGAACCTTTTAATGTCAGTTCAAGATCTGTTTATAGCAGGTATAGATACCATCTCTTCTACGATATACCACAGCCTGCAGATCTTAGCGACCTTCTCTGAGATACAAGGTGATAATACTATGATTTGTAATTTCTGTTTTGGTTGTTATGATGAATTGCAATTATCAGAAGATGATATACAGGATACTTAGCATTCACTAAAATAGTTATGTCCTTGTGAGTGGTGTGTTCTGCGTGGGAGTTACTCACAAGATACTAAGAGTAAATTGAGGTGATCTCGCACATAAATGGTTGCACCATGGTTAGGTTTTGGTGCCTTCACCACTGTAACCTTGATTTGATTCCAGTTAGGGAACCAAGACATCACACCACCCTTAAACAATACAGGGTTGGACCGGGTCAGTACCTGGATGAGAAACTACCTAGAAATACCAGGAGCTGTATGCTGTGGACCCCTGGAGAAGGAACTAGCAGCTCACAGTATCTCTACCATTAATACCAAATGGATCAGCATTGTTTGTTGCGGTCCATGAGGTCACAGAGAGTGAGACACAAACTCCCTTAGATCATGTTGTTCTTTGGAGGCATGGTCCACTCTTAGATGGTAAAATATGCTTAGACATGTTTAGCACATACCCTCTATAAGATTATCTCAGAATGTTCCTGGTGTTGTCTTATCTCTTGGATGAACCATAATATTTTATTTGGCAGCCAAAGTTCATGAGGAAATCGATCAAGTGATTGGACGAGACAGAATGCCCAGAATGGATGACCGAAGCTCGATGCCCTATACAGATGCAGTGATGAACGAGACTCAGAGATTTGCTGACATTGCTCCATTTAATGTCACACATTCGGTTACAAGGGACACCCAGTTCAGAGGATATTCCATCCCCAAGCTAACCAAGTGAAATACATCGTTTTCATTGTATTTATTAATTCTTGTTTTCAGTATAAATATTCAATAGAGATAGGGGGCATAGAATATCTTACACATTTCATAACTCCTCTTTATCGGAGGTTGGTCTTTGTGGTATTCCATATTTAAAACTATAACCAGCAACTGGGTCAAATTTGTTGCTGGTGAAAAAAAACGCAAATATTTAGTTTTTACATGGTACTCTGCAGAAAGGTGTTAGACATTACTTCTGGTGTCCTCCACCATGGAATATAACTCAACAGGAACATCTTTATGGACATGTTGATCCACTTGTTTTTCATGCCAGAGATACTGCAGTGGGTTGCTGGTTACTTCTCCAGTGGCCCACAGTATACATCTCCTGGTATTCATAGGTGGTCTCCAATCCATGTACTTGGCTTTGTGGTGGGGTGACCTCTTGGTTCCTGGATTGGAATTGAACCCAGTTTGCAGCAGTGAAAGCACTGAATCTTAACCACTGGACCACCATATTTTTCCATACTCTAGTATTATTAGGTGTCAATTTTTTTTTTCTCTATTTTTTCTTTTCAGGGCACTGACATCTCTCCTCTGCTCTTCACTGTCCATCATGATCCCAGCCAGTTCTCTACACCATATGAATTCAACCCAAATCACTTCTTGGATGGCAATGGAAAGTTTAAGAAGAATGATGCCTGTATGCCATTTTCTGCAGGTAAGACTCTTCATCAGGAAATGAAACAGGTGACCAACCTATAAGAATGCACATTTTCGTATCACACTCCAAGATTGACTCGAGTGATCTTCTATAATGTTACACCAAGATAAACCAATCAGATAACAGAAAATGAAGGTGTGTATCATCATGACAAAGGTCCCATTTTGAAACCAAACCAACACCTGTATGGTATCCAAGTCCACATGGAGAATAGATGTTGCCTGTTTATTTGAAGATACCGAAAAAGCCAATGGTCAATGGCAGAGGATGCCAAAAGATCATCATGGTCCCAGACAAATATCATGGGTACAGTTAAAGGCTTGTTGTCCAAGATAAAAGTAGCTTACTCTTGTAGAAAGAAGAATGTAAAGCAGATACAAGAAGGTCAAGAGTGTGTAGAATATACTCAAAATTCAAACAACTCATACAATTCCGCATATATATGTCAATAATATTATACAATTATGGGTCCTATGTTCATTTGTATTTTCCTTAGCCACATATTCTTTTCTTGGTTTGTGCTATTTAAGGTCGGCATTTAATGTTTGTTGTTCCACCAGACCCCTATTGTTTACAGTTCCTGCAGAGAGCCAACACATCCATCATTGTTCAGTTAAAACTCTTGATAAAAACAACTTCCTAACCAGATTTTTATGCCATTCATCAAGATGATCTTATGACCTGTTCTTTGTTTCTCCAGGAAAACGAAAGTGTCCTGGGGAGAGTCTGGCTCAGATGGAATTCTTTCTTCTACTCATCACCATTCTGCAGAACTTCAGACTGACGTCAGAGAAGAAATTTACTCTTGAAGATATAGCCCCCAAAATGGAAGGCTTTCTCAACCTACCCATACCCTACGAGCTGTTGTTTGTTCCTCGCTAGTTCTTCAGTACAGTATGTGTTGGTTATAACACTTCCATAACTTAAAGAGAGATAGACATTCCATGAATATTGTGGTTAGTACAAAGTGAAAGTGATTTGGGATCAAACTATTATCTTGAAACCCCAAAATAGCTATTTTTGGTAGCAATTTGGTAAAATCCACCCTGAAATGAAGCTTGCTGGCAAGGTCAATCTAAGAAAATTTAGCAAATACAATTTTGGGGTGGGAGACGTATGTTCAATTCCGACACCTTGTTAACATTTCATTGACGGTCGACCATCTTCATTGATCTAACATATGTAAAACACCAATTGTGTTCAGATATGGAATGGTTATTACACACAACTAATGGAATACAATGATCATTTTACAACAAATTGCTTTTGTCACAACCCCAGAATTAATTGACCTCTGGACCTGGCGATCGAATCTCTACGTACTCTAGCCACTGATCACCATATTGACTAAGGCTGTTGTAATAGCCAAAAAGACAATTTTTATACATGGACCATATCACGTTATTAAAGGTATAGGACACATAAATTGATGTTAAAAGGGGTTTATGCTCAAGCCCCTGTTTACCGGCCTGATCCATCAATAACCAAATTCCACAGGTCACCTGAGCTTACAGTGCTTTATGTAAATGTTATTTTTGGACAGTTGAAGTCATGTGTTGTAGGGTGTATACAATGCAAAGGACTAATAAAATATTTTTGGGGCAGTATCACTTTAGGTGCGTACAGTAGGCACTTCCAGTAGTCAACCACATTACCCAATTTACTCCCAGTCCCAGGGATGGACTATGTTCCTAGGTTGATTCTAACTCACTGGTAAAATGGACTCCATAGACTTTTATGGGGAGACCCCTTTTCAGATTGAGCAATCAATTATAGTTAACTAGGTTTTCCAAAAACAATTGAAACCCTTCGTTGCAGTTGACCATTCATTTTTATGTCTTTGACCCTAGCCATTGTTCTGCCCCCCACCATACAATCTAACAGGGGCCTGGGTTGTTAGACATGTTATGGAAGTCCTGGTCAGTCACCAGAAGTGAATAAACCATAGAGCCACCTCACTTAGCTAGCCAGCTTCTCTCCAACTGAGTAAAGATATCTCTGCCCTAGAGGAGGCGGCTGGGGACTGGGTACACATAACTTCCAACCTCCCTGCAAATATTGAGCATCACTGTTACCCCCTACGAATTTGCAGGGTATCCTAGCTCGCTAACCAGAACACTACCCTCCACTGGGTACCCCAAGTAGAGGAAGGCCCCATCCCTGGGACATAAACTTTTCTACCCTGGATCCATGGTCCCCCACTCGATTTATACCTCGAACCCCTTGCCAAGACACTCTGTCTCCAATATTTATAGTCCCTGCCATCCCCATGTGTTCCTAGACAATGAACTGAGGTGTCTGACATTTTGAGTTGTAGAGATAGACAGACATGCTCCTTGCCACTTGGTGGAAGTTCTTAGCCATGTGGGGACATTCAAGTGTCAAAATATGCTAAATTGTGTTTACTTTGAAATTTGACCATCGTTGTTTTATGGAACAAAATGTATAAAAATGTGAATGGAGAAATAACGTTTTGGCTCTGTTTGGGACTCATATACATGGTGTGTTTCATTTAGTGGGAAGGCTTTTATTATTTTTATTCTACAAATAATTCCTATAACTTGTCTGTGAATCCTGTGTGATGGGGATACTGACCAAGTCAACCTGTGGTTAGAATTAGTCTAGCGACTCTTTCAAGCAAATGAAGAGCAGATTGTGACAGCTTTATTAGGAATAACACTCATTAGCACTGACTGTGATTGTACCTTTTTCTCCCACCCAAATGGCCAAGACAAGCTGACAACATGATTGTTTGAGATTGGAGGTCTCTATGAATATGATATTTGTGTGTGCCAATTTAAACAGGGAAATGCTTGGAGGGAAGATAGCACACAAGGAGTTGGAAGAAAGAAGAGCTGGTCAAGAAGCGATGATTCTAAGCTAAGAAGAAGATGAGCATATGCATGGTTATCTAGGCACACTCTTGCTTTCACTGATGCATTCAGACAGTCACACTTTCACAGGCTGTTTCTTGTGCACTCAATTGCACACATACAGACAAAGTCACACATAGTTTAATGGCCTACAACCCAAGTTAGCTCTCTTAGGATTTCTCCTGGCACAGTACTCTCTTCCACACCCCACAGCCAATTACTTCCCAAAGCCAATCTATTGCACCTGTTAAACATCATCAAAACCACATCCTAATTAAAACTTTCTACATAGTCTACTTCAACTCATTCCTAACAGGCCTTACCCTTATCAGACTCTCTCCACTCTAATCGATCTTAAATGCCATGGCTAGGATCATATATCTTATCAGTTATTATTCATATTTTGCCCCAAACTTTTCTGATTTTCCATATCTTTATACTTTCTACATATCACATCTAATCTCCAAATACCCCCATAACCACCTGCTTCATCCTATCCACTTTATACATGACTCTCTTTGTCTACTGCTCCGGCTGGTAGACAAAGCTCCACAACTTTACATTGGTGATAGAAAAGAAGCATAATAAATATATCAAACATGTACAATCATAAACTACAAAATCCTGTGTGTCGTGGGTAGTTGTAGGTTTAGGTTCCCGCTGAGCTTTTAGAGGTGGTATTACAATGTCATGGTGTTACCAAGGAGTCACAGTAGTAACCATCAGTGTGTTTCACCCACAAAATGACTTCATCAGGAGGTTATAGATTACCACAGTGGTTGCTTCTACTGTGTTTCATCACACACTCTACTCCAAAACTTATCTTGTGTTGCCCCTACCCTGTGGTATTCTCTACCCATCTCTATCAGAATCCTTTCCTTCTCTTAACTCTCCCTGAAAAAAC
Source organism: Discoglossus pictus (assembly GCA_027410445.1). NCBI lineage: Eukaryota > Metazoa > Chordata > Amphibia > Anura > Alytidae > Discoglossus > Discoglossus pictus. The sequence continues at coordinate 5,009,852 of CM050170.1, forward strand.
TCATCTATTCAGAAAAGCCACCAACTTGTTCCCTAATATCAACTAGTCAAAAAAATAAACAGTCTCTTGTAAGTGTATCCTTCGGTAGCACCAGTCCACCAACAAACAAGTCCATCCTCTTTGTCTCTATGCCCCTAACCTGCTTTGATTGTAAGCTCTTTTTAGAGAAGGGTCATCAACACCCTCTGTACCAGGATGCAATTATCTATCCAAGAATTTGCCTGCTCAAAAACTTACGCTCTAAGTTAGAAGACTGTGAGTGTGAAACAAATGGGTAGATGTATGGTGCAGTCAATTGATAGAACCTCAGAAGATGGTGTCTGTTCTTCATGATAGTGAATATTAGTCCATGTAGAGTGGATGAGTCTTAAGCAATGGTGAGAAGATGCAGACATGGCTCACCAATACCTCTCACTTTTAATCTATTGACTGATCTGATTCATCAGCCCCAGAGCCAAATCCTTGGTAGGCTCCATGGGCAGGGTGGCACCATGACCTGATATCTCCTTATTAGCTTCGTCATCTTCCACCTTTTCCCCAGGACAGCCTATGGCAGTATTACTTCCTGATGATATAGGCACCACTCTGGCCTACCTAGCTGCTGGTTCACTTTATCCACTCATCTCAGCTAATGGTTCATTGTTGCCCTGGGAATTAGGCAACTCACAACCTTAGAGCTTGATTTGAGTCGACAGCTCCTCATTTTCTGCCATTCCTTCTCATGAAAACAGATCCCACCACTGACACCAGCTTGTCATGACCTAGTCACCACACAACACCAGTTAATTTCCAGAAAAGATACCTAATACATTACATTATTCTTGCACTTCTGTTGACCTTCTCATGGTCCACCTTCATGCCTGACATGTTGCTCTGGCCAGTAGGCAAAGCTTGGCAACTGAACACCAGTGATAGAAAAGGGGCCATGAACTGATGCTAGGAATAGAAGGATATTAAATATGTAAAACATGTAGAATCATATACTAAAATATATTGATTGTTGTTGGTAGTTGTAGCTCTTGGTTCCCCCTGTATTTCTAAGGTTGGTGTTACAACATGATGATTGTAATGTTTATGACACATTAGTAACAATCACTGTGGTAATCTTTCTACATGTTTACCCACAAAAGGTCTTCATCGGGATATGAGAGATTATCACAGTGATAGCACAACCGTATCTCATCGATTAGCAAAAGATGTTTTTTTTACATCATCATAGAAACATCTGGATATATCTACTTAACAACACTAAACCTGACCCAATACCTTACAAAATGAAACATATAAACATAGATTTGATGTCAGATACATATGTGACTCTCTGACCCCTATCCTTCAGTCAGTGTCCTATCCACTCATCTACATTTTAAGTTAAAGGACAATTAAACTTTGAAAAAAATATACATTGAATCAAAATTAATATCATAATTACTTTTTAAAAAAAATGACATATTTTTGGGCTTACCTGCTTAATTTTGACATTCATATTTCTCAGTAAAGTTTCCACCATTTTGCTCCTCCCGTTCTCTCTCACTGTTAATCTCCTCCATCTTTTTTAGCTTGCTATAGAATAAGGTGATGTCACTGTTAGAGGTGGATCCATGCACACAGCTTGGCAGGCTCCAATTACAACATGACATAGCTGCTTGGCTTCTGATTCATCTCTCTATTAGGAAAGAAAAACGTTATTATAGAACATGTAAAGCTCTCTGATCAATAACTCATATCTCATGTTAAATATATAACTGTTCATATTATCATATTATCTACTATTCATTTCTGTTTATTTTATTAAAATAGTTTTTTATTATAATATAAACAAAAACCTTTTAAAACAAAAACATCATTAAAAATATTTCTATGGCTGTTGAGAAAACTTTTGGCAACTGAGATTGCCATTGATCCCTTTGATGTAAGATAGCAGAGTGACAAATGGCACCAATAAAAGTACTTGTCCTACATATTTTGTTGCATTTGATAAATTATCTGGAACCCAATATTCCCATTCCCAAGACCTACATAAAACATTTCCCCTATATTCCTGAAAGGACACAACTTCTACTCTGTCTTCTTCCATTTTTGGTGTTGGTTATGGTTCCACTTTTAAAGCCAAGCTATATCCAACCCTTGGTCTTTCACATCAATATTGCATTTAGTTCTTCCCAGTCTGTCTCTTAATCTTGACAGAGATTGGGTTAGATAGAGGACTAGAGTCCTCCTTCTCATAACCAAGGAACACCACTAACATTCTCAAGGCCACAGTGATTTACCATACAAAAAGATGTAACTGGTTTACAAAACCATGTCACCTCCCGCCATAACAATTATCTAACATATCTTATGAACATCTAGAGCTTAGCTTCTTTTAAAACCTGCTGACTCAGTTTGGCTCAGAATTTCTTAAGAATAACATTGCTAAACCTTTGAGAAATAAATGATTCATCAGATGTTAAGTATGGGTTTACACAGAACCAGTCTATTTATCTCATGAAGAAGCCTGTCTAATATGCATGATTTAATGCTATTGGCACCATAGTGTGCATACTACTGTACTGAGGTTGGTGACCCAACCCGTCTTGAAACACAGTCCAAGAAGAGTAATGAGCTTGTGAGTTGGAGGGATTGCGTAAAGCCCTGTGGCCCAGTGAAGACAATACCCCAGCCACAGCATGCAACTGCTGCCCAGTCTTGCTCTATTATTGTGATAGTATCTGAAAAATGGCAAACCCAGCCCAGTTCCACATGTTAAAAACGAGCCAGCCTAACTGTTGTTTTGCTACATATATGGCTTCTTCAGAGGCTGTGGTTTTATGTCATAAAGTAACAGTCTCTGAAAAAGTCGGAACATGTGGCGAAACAGACAATAGGCTGGCTCATTTGTGACATGTAAAACACTTTTTCTGCATATCATACTGGAGATCTTGTAAGGCTCCCACATAAGGCATTGGGGAATTGTTTCCTTATGTTACAGCCGATAAGTTAATCTACTGGAAATGAGCACTTTGTAACAGGCCCATAATGGTCATAATATACCCTTATGGGACTGATGGAGTTAAATAGAGGCTTATGAGGGTCTGGATAGACTGCCATAAGTGACCGGGTTGAAATGGTGTAGTGCTTACACTTTGGGTCATGAGGGTCCTGGATGACCCTCATGGCACTTATAGTGTTATTACAAGCGTTCATTAGTGTGTTAGAGGGGTCTATATAGTTGAGGCACACAGTACACTCACATTGTGTGGCAAACAGCATTTCAACACTTTCTTTTATTGACCGTCATTTTTTGACGGGCAAGTCACTAGTCTGTAATAATAACCAGTTATGCAACATTGTATATAACATCAAAGGTGTTAGGAAATTATCTGGTTTACATCAGGATGATACCGTGCCCCACCCAGGGTATACATATTTATATTATCAGTTGAAATGCTTCATAGACACAGATTGCCTCAAAGAAGGAGCCAGATGATCATGGCTCTGATGGCCATACTGGATGTCATTGGGATGGAGGTTCTGTTGGTTCTTGTCCTCTTTTGTCTCTTCACCTATTCTACATGGAACCAGATGTACAGAAAACGGAACCTCCCTCCAGGACCGACCCCGCTCCCACTGATTGGGAACTTACTGCAGTTAAAAAGGGGGCAGGTGGCTGGTTCTCTAATGAAGGTAAGTCCAGTGGTGGTAGAGCCCAAGTGAAAAATTATTTGGCCTCCTACTCACAACTTCTCTTTGCTCTCTCCATCTCTCTCATTCCCTCTAATCTCTTTCTTTCTCTCTCACCCTCTTTAAATATATATATATATATATATATATATATATATATATATATATATTTATGAATGTGAATAATCAAGAGTTTTGCGTTCTATAGTGATACCTTTTTTGTTGGACAAACAAATTAATTGAAATTACAAGCTTTCGAGAATGTACCTCTCTTTATCAAGTCAGAAACAATACTGGGTAAAACAAGCAATCAAGAGAATGGTAAAACAAAGAAGACGCAGACAGGCATTATCAGTTAGGACCTAATCGGTCAAGTAAGGGAGTCTATAGACCAGGTTTGAGATAAGGAAATAGGGGAGTAATAACTTAGGACCCTAAATATCCTCACATATTGAGGATTAGAAAAACAAGCATAAAGTATGGGGAGGAATGTGGCAGGTCATAAGAAATTTTGGTAGTATGATACAGATTCTGAGTCTGTAATGGGTCCTGTATTTTTAGTATTGGAGAGTGTTATCATATTAATTTTAAATGACTTTCTTTCCTGTATGGTTTTGAAATTTCCTATGAATATTTTGATTTTCAGGTTTTGGATGGAATGATTATTGTTTTCATTATGCTTTTTGATGGGAAGTCTATGTAGATTTATCCTTAGATGTAATTTTTAGCTGGTTTCACCAATATTTTAACCAACAGTCCCTTTTGCATACAGAACATGGTATTATGTAAACCACATGGAGGATGTGCATGAATATGACATTCTCATGTTATAGGTCTTGCTGTTATGTGTGGCTGTGTTGTTTTTACAGGTGTCTTGACCTCAAACCATGGTTTGCAGCAAATTTATTGCAAGGTTTGATACAGTTTTCTCTGTTGGGTTGTGCATTGGCCAATGTTCTGCTGACCAATGTTTGTTTCAGGTTTGGTGGCTGTCTAAATGCAAGAATGGAATGCTTTATTGTATTAAGCTAATACAAATATTCCCAGACTCAGGTTTGACCCCAACCCCCCACCCAGATATTCTGTCTCCAACACTCACATTATCTTATCAACCCCTGCTGTGCCCAAATCCTGGCCGGAGGTAGTTGCTATCTGTGGCCATAGACTCCTTGACACCTAGCTGGTAAAATAGATAGGCTGGAGCTAGGTCCTTGGAGCCAGTCCACCTGGGGATAATTCAAAGGAACAAAAGGTGTGAAGCTTGTGTTTATCTAAGAGAGTGGCCTACTGTTGCATGGGGCAAAACTGATGTACTAGAAATAAATAGTCTATGCTGTGTGAGGCACATATGTATGGTGTGTTTCATTTAGCTGGAATACTTTTATTATTTTTACTGCACTATAATTACCTAGGATCCTGAACTGATGCTGCTATCCTAGAAGAAGGTATTAGATGAACCATAGAACCGCTGTAAGGATTGGTCTCCCTGGCCTTTTTAAGTCCACTGAAGAGCAGATTGTTCAGGTTATGCTGATCCTATGTTTCTGGTGTACCTCCTAATGATCCTGTATGATCGACAGACACCAAAAAGCCCTCCTCCTCACAATCCTGACCTCTCCCCTGGATAGGGATATGTTTAATGAATTAACGTTCCATGTAGAAGCAAATAGACCTAATGACTCTCTCCCTCTTTTTATATGAAGTTCTATTATTAACCCCAAAGGGCATCTACCATCCATATATAAAAGTTCCTACAGTTCCATTTAAAGGAACAAAGTGATCTAAGGTAATGTTATAGGAGCAAAGTGACCTGATGAAAGAGACATGTTTAGTGGGTTAAAGGGTCAGTCACATATGACACACTTAAATTAAAGCATGTTCCTTTGCAGGACCTTAATTAACATTTCTGACCCTTTAACCTATTAAACATCTCACTATCTATAGGACAGAAAGTGTATTTGATAAATGGACAAGCTGTCCAATGGAAGTAGTAGGTTCACAGGAATTCAAGCATGACTGCGATAAGTATGATGCCATATGAGGAATATTAAAGCCAAATGTTTAGGCAAATAGAATGGGCACAGACCTAAAGAGCATTAATCAATTGTCTACTGACATGGTCATTTAATTGACAAAAATATTAAATGATAGATCGGACAATAGAGTTTAGATTCACTAATAGGATGTAGAGATAAGTGTAAATAATTCCCCTGAATTGATATCTGTAGCTTTGGGAGCAGTACGGTCCAGTCTACACCCTGTATCTTGGAACAAGACCTGTGGTTGTCCTATGTGGATATCAGGCGGTGAGAGAAGCTCTCATCGACCAAGGAGAAGTATTTGGCGCCCGTGGAAGAGTACCACCGCTGGACAAAGTTACTCTTGATTATGGTAAGACTGAAGGAGGCTGTTGTATATTAACATTTGAATATGGTTGAATATGGTAAATGATCTATATATATGGTTTGTGTTCTGAAGTAGACGAGGGCCATCAAGCGGTCACTACAAGATTGGTTTGTGATTAATTATCTTCCTCAATGTCACAACTAAGATCCATAAAACATTTTCTTGTCTCCAATAAGACCTCATTTTAATGTTTCTTAAAATGAGGTCTTGCAACACTCCAATAACAGGGGCCATTTATTAACCAATAGCACAAAAGTAGACACGATACTAAAATATCTAGCACACACGTTGATGCTGGTAATGTACCTAGAAAGTGTGTGAAATTGAGTTTTTTGCAAATATACTTGACTTCTACTCTGATACTCTGACTTCTCTACAATGACCTACCCATCATGGGTAACCATCCATGATATAGTTCACAACTTCAATGAGGTAAATTTGACTCTTTGCCATGACAAGGTAGGGATCCAGAAGGACATGTACCAGTAGAGGTCAATAAAATGCTTAAAGTATATGCAAGTTGTCAGATTACCTTTCCATAGAAAAAATTATCTGTGCTCCCCTCTAAAAAAATCAAGAGACCTCATTTTCTAAAGGAAGTAGATTACCCCTACCTTGTTTTGGGCCCTGGTGCTTTGTACCCACTGAACCAGAAGTATCTCTACCATTGCTCTCATACAATCATACTGTATTATTACATTGCAGGAATTGTTTTTAGCAATGGGGAACGATGGAAGCAGATGAGATCCTTTGCACTTTGGACCTTTAGGAACTTTGGACTTGGGAAGAAGAGCACTGAGGGGAAAATTCAAGAGGAAGCTGAGATGATGGTGAAAGAAATAAGAAAGTCTGAAGGTCAGTGCCATGAATGGTAGAGGGTTGGTGGAGTCTTAGATACAGGCTTTTACAGCTCTTGCAGTCAGTAATGTACTGAACGTTTTTGCATTAGTCACCCCAAAATAAATTGGATATAGGGGTGTCCAGTAATAGTGCAGAAGTCTGGAACAGACCGAAGACAACCCAGTTTAGCAATATAGAGCAAAGATTTGGGTCTGTCAGATTTCATACAAAGTCCAGAAAATAAGCTAAAGGTCATTAACAGCAGGTCTCCTTGAAGAAGACAACATCATTCATTGAGAGGGAACCTCAGCTTAACATCAAATCAGCTTTCTCTCTATTGTCTTCAGGATCATCACTGGATCCATTCAAGCCAATTATGGATGCTGTATCAAATATCTTATGCTGTGTCATGTTTGGAAACCGCTTCGACTATAAAGACGAAAAGTTAAAGAAGTTGATTACAGCTGGAGATGACATCAACAATATCATGACTTCCACCTGGGGACAGGTAAATGAACCTGGACTCTAGAAGACCAGGATTGACTTTCTTCTTGTAGTAGATATTTACCAATCCAAAAGTCCATTGTATCTGGTATGTTCTTAATACATTGTTATGTTGGTTGGGTATGGATCAACTTCAATCTAATTATGGTGCACTTCCATACTGCACATTTTGAAATATATAACAGATCTTTTTTAAACACTATTAAAATACCAAGAAAATGGTTCCAGAACACAATGGATGAATACTGTCAGGTCCAAAGTCATTATAAATAACAACATGATGCCAAATAAAAAATATATATAATCAATTAAAAAATAAGTAGGCAGATTCCCTGAAAGGAGCCCTGCTTCAGTATGTCAATTAGTAAATGACTCTGTCCCATGTAATGATTAGGAAGTGGTTTTAACGCATCATGTGTCTCCACTATACCTCAAGCACACAGCAATAAGTATAGAAGAAGTATTAGGTATCCATAATGATTGGATAATGTTCTGGTCCCATTTCTCTGCGCTCATGAGCCAACACAGCACTTAGACTGCAGAAAGCTAAAGTTCACTTTTCAACTTTCACGGCTGCCATGGCAACACACAACACCACAGCACTTCACTTCAAGATTCTCCCCATCAAAGAGATTATCACAGTTCCTTGCACACAAACGGTTTGGGGAAGACTGAACATCTGAGGTGTCCAATTGTCCGGAGTTCTGATGAGCTCTACCCTGCCTACCCTGCCTATTTCTGATAGTAAAGTTGTGGGCCTGCATGGCCATTTTCCTCAGTGACCCTATTGAGCCAGCACAATGGGTTGTGGTCTTTGATAACCACAAACCCACCCAAAAATATATGGTTGTAGTTTATATAAGGTCCAGACAACTATTAGGCATTTCTTCTCAATAGCCACAAAGCTGGGTAGAGCTCATCAGAAGACTGATGGTCTTTCTTTGGTATTATTTATATCACAAATTCAAATAATACCACACCAAAGATTTACTGTCCCTCACAAGAGAGCATTTAGGAAGATACATTGAATGATGCAGCTTAGTGGATGTGAGGTGATACACAAAAAGTGGAACCAGTGGTCTCCAGCAAAGGGAATGGTCTTGCAGACATTAAAAGGTGCCAGAAAGTGGTGATATACTTGCAAACATGGCTTGGAGAAGCCAAAAAACAAGAGAGCACAGAGAAACCACCCTGCAGGGAGAGGAGGAGGACAGGAAGTGCTTATGAAGGCTGAAGAGACCCCTTCCCATGGTAAGAAGTGGACTGAGAGAGGGCCCCTTCCTCAAACCCAGGTAATAACCTGTACATATATATACTGTATATCCGTTTGTGTTCGTCCAGATTATTACCTGGGTTTGTGGGAGGGGTCATCTCTCACCCCGCCTCTTCCTGTGGGAGGGAAGAGGTGGAGAGAGAGAGGGCCCCTCCACAAATTTGATGAAGAAACCTCTAGAATCTAGAAAACTCTAGAATCTAAAATCTAGAATGTTGTCCGGGGTTCCACTGAACAACAATCAAGAATATAGAGATGCCTTCATAAAATTGTCTTGATCTTGAGATTCATGCACCAAAATAACCTATGGTGGAACAGAAATGTGACATTTATATGATGTTTAGTTCTTCTTGAATATGGTTTTATTTATGTATATCCAGTAATTCTGTATTGTTCCAGATGGAAGTAGGTCTGCCAGGGCTGATGAAATACATTCCAGGACCCCATAAAAGGATATATTCTGTTTCAGATGAACTGATGGAATTTATAGATGAACGAGTGAAGATGAACCAAGGGACACTGGACTCAAATTTCCCTAGAGACTATTTAGATTGCTTCCTTATTAAAATGGAACAGGTAAGTGAGAAGCCATGGTGGTATGGTGGTGCCACCATACTGGGAATATGCACAATCATATCAGTTAAGTTGAGGCTTGGGTATACATCTGGTTTTTGCTGACCAAAGCAACCCATGAAACAGAACATTGCAGTCCTTGTAATGGACTGGGGCATGGATTGGATAGCATCAGTCAAGAATAATTATATTCTACATTCCTTGCAAGCGGCATCACTTACACAGTTAGTTAACTTCCAAGGAAAAGCTGACAAAACCTAGAAGGACTCACAAACTGGGTCAAAAAGAACAAAAAAATGGATGAGGCGTGTGGCACCTTGAGATGATGGGGATTGTTTAGCTATATTTATATGGTGATATGGAAGGAAGGATAGATTTGTAGAGCAAGAGGACAAGTAAGAAGGAGGATCACATGGAGCATGATGAGATATAATATGAGGTTATATCGAACAATAGGAAATGTACATTATCAGCTAACTGGAGTAATATAATAAATGTATAAACTATAGAATACCTTATGCTTGTTTGATTAACCTGGACTTCATTGTCTCTACAGGAGAAGCAGAATCCCAAAACTGAGTTTACAATGAGGAACCTCTTAATGTCAGTTCAAGATCTGTTTATAGCAGGTATAGATACCGTCTCTACTACGATATACCACAGCCTGCAGATCTTAGCGACCTTCCCTGAGATACAAGGTGATTACCACTATAACCTTGATTTGATTCCAGTTAGGGAACCGAGACCTCACACCACCCTTAAACGACCTGGTCAGTACCTGAATGAGAAACTACCTAGAAATACCAGGAGCTGTATGCTGTGGCCCCCTGGAGAAGGAACTAGCAGCTCACAGTATCTCTACCATGCATACCAAATGGATCAGCATGGTTTGTTGCGGTCCATGAGGTCACGGAGAGTCAGACATATTTAGCACATACCATCTATAAGATTATCTCAGAATGTTCCTGGTGTTGTCTTATCTCTTGGATGAACCATAATATTTTATTTGGTAGCCAAAGTTCACGAGGAAATCGATCAAGTAATTGGACGAGACAGAATGCCCTCAATGGATGACCGTAGCTCGATGACTTTTACATATGCAGTGATGAATGAGATCCAGAGATTTGCTGACATTGCTCCATTTAATATCACACACTCGGTCACAAGAGATACCCAGTTCAGAGGATATTTCATCCCCAAGGTAACCAAGTGAAATACATTGTTTTCATTGTATTTATTGATTCTTGTTTTCAGTATAAATATTCAATAGAGATAGTGGGCAAGGAATATCTTACACATTTCATAATTCCTTTTTATCGGAGGTTGGTCTTTGTGGTACTCCATATTTAAAACTATAACCAGCAACTGGGTCAAATTTGTTGTTGGTGAAAAAACAGTAAATATTTAGGGCCTAATTAAAATCTCCATCGTAGTTCTCTCGGTGCTAGCAAAAGGCAGTTTTTTTGCTGTTTGCGAGTACCGACTCTCTCGCAGCCTGCTTTGCGATATGACTACGAAAAATGGAAGAATCCCTACGGGCACAAAGAATGCCCGCAAGGGATACGAAAGCCTCTACGTGCTGCCTCGGAGCAGCCCAAGACAGCCGTGTGAGGCTCCCCCCTGCTACTCCACTTTAACCCCTTGCAGCGCGGGTCCCCAATCAGCACCGATCAGCCCCCCGCTGCATTTAAATGTTTAAAATTCCCCGCCGCGGCTCCTTAAAGGGCCTGCAACACTCCCGGCCGCGGCACCTAATATTAACCCCCCTTTATGCTGGGGGTCCGCATCGGGACCCCCCAAGTGTCCCCACATAAACCCCTTACAGCGGGGGGTCCCCGATCTGCATAGATCCGGCCCCTGCTGCATTTAAAAGTTTTAAATTCCCCTCCGCGGCTCCTTAAAGGGCCTGCAACACTCTATTACTAATCCCGGCCGCGGCACCTAATATTAACCCCCCTCTATGCTGGGGTCCCCACATAAACCCCTTGCTGCAGGGGTCTATAGGGACCCCCGCAGCCCCCCACATTAACCCCCTGCAGCAGGGGTTCCCGATCGGCACTGAAAGGACTGGCACTAAAAAATGTTAACCCTAGGCAACTATAATTAACCCTATAATTAATGGGGGTCAATACTGACCCCCATAAGCCCCATAAGCCAATAATTAACCCTATAATTCATGGGGGTCAATACAGACCCCCATAAGGCCTTAATTAACCATATAATTCATGGGGGTCAATACAGACCCCCACAAGGCCTTAATTAACCCTATAATGAATGGGGGTCAATACAGACCCCCATAAGCCAATAATTAACCCTATAATTCATGGGGGTCAATACAGACCCCATAAGACCTTAATTAACCCTATAATTCATGGGGGTCAATACAGACCCCCATAAGGCCTTAATTAACCCTGTCACTCATGGGGGTCAATACAGACCCCCATAAGCACTTAATTAACCCTGTAACTCATGGGCGTCAATACAGACCCCCATAAGCACTTAATTAACCCTGTCAATCATGGGGATCAATACAGACCCCCACAAGGCCTTAATTAACCCTATAATGAATGGTGGTCAATACAGACCCTTATAAGCAAATAATTAACCCTATAAATCATGGGGGTCAATACAGACCCCCATAAGACCTTAATTAAGCCTATGATTCATGGGGGTCAATACAGACCCCCATAAGGCCTTAATTAACCCTGTCACTCATGGGGGTCAATACAGACCCCCATAAGCACTTAATTATCCCTGTCACTCATGGGCATCAATACAGACCCCCATAAGCACTTAATTAACCCTATAACTCATGGGGGTCAATACAGACCCCCATAAGCCAATAATTAACCCTATAATTCATGGGGGTCAATACAGACCTTCATAACCACTTAATTAACTCTATAACTCATGGGGGTCAATACAGACCCCCATAGGCCATTAATTAACCCTATATTTCATGGGGGTCAATACAGGCCCCCATTAGCACTTAATTAACCCTGTCAATCATGGGGATCAATACAGACCCCCACAAGGCCTTAATTAACCCTATAATGAATGGGGGTCAATACAGACCCCCATAAGCCAATAATTAACCCTAAAATTCATGGGGGTCAATACAGACCCCCATAAGGCCTTAATTACCCATATAATTCATGGGGGTCAATACAGACCCCCACAAGGCCTTAATTAACCCTATAATGAATGGGGGTCAATACGGACCTCCATAAGCCAATAATTAACCCTATAATTCATGGGGGTCAATACAGACCCCATAAGACCTTAATTAACCCTATAATTCATGGGGGTCAATACAGACCCCCATAAGGCCTTAATTAACCCTGTCACTCATGGGGGTCAATACAGACCCCCATAAGCACTTAATTATCCCTGTCACTCATGGACGTCAATACAGACCCCCATAAGCACTTAATTAACCCTATAACTCATGGGGGTCAATACAGACCCCCATAAGCCAATAATTAACCCTATAATTCATGGGGGTCAATACAGACCTTCATAACCACTTAATTAACTCTATAACTCATGGGGGTCAATACAGACCCCCATAAGCCATTAATTAACCCTATATTTCATGGGGGTCAATACAGGCCCCCATTAGCACTTAATTAACCCTGTCAATCATGGGGATCAATACAGACCCCCACAAGGCCTTAATTAACCCTATAATGAATGGGGGTCAATACAGACCCCCATAAGCCAATAATTAACCCTATAATTCATGGGGGTCAATACAGACCCCCATAAGCCAATAATTAACCCTAAAATTCATGGGGGTCAATACAGACCCCCATAAGGCCTTAATTAACCATATAATTCATGGGGGTCAATACAGACCCCCACAAGGCCTTATTTAACCCTATAATGAATGGGGGTCAATACAGACCCCCATAAGCCAATAATTAACCCTATAATTCATGGGGGTCAATACAAACCCCATAAGACCTTAATTAACCCTATAATTCATGGGGGTCAATACAGACCCCCATAAGGCCTTAATTAACCCTGTCACTCATGGGGGTCAATACAGACCCCCATAAGCACTTAATTAACCCTGTCACTCATGGGCGTCAATACAGACCCCCATAAGCACTTAATTAACCCTATAACTCATGGGCGTCAATACAGACCCCCATAAGCCAATAATTAACCCTATAATTCATGGGGGTCAATACAGACCTTCATAAGCACTTAATTAACCCTATAACTCATGGGGGTCAATACAGACCCTCATAAGCCAATAATTAACCCTATATTTCATGGGGGTCAATACAGGCCCCCATTAGTACTTAATTAACCCTGTCAATCATGGGGATCAATACAGACCCACACAAGGCCTTAATTAACCCTATAATGAATGGGGGTCAATACAGACCCCCATAAGCCAATAATTAACCCTATAATTCATGGGGGTCAATACAGACCCCCATAAGACCTTAATTAAGCCTATGATACATGGGGGTCAATACAGACCCCCATAAGGCCTTAATTAACCCTGTCACTCATGGGGGTCAATACAGACCCCCATAAGCACTTAATTATCCCTGTCACTCATGGGCGTCAATACAGACCCCCATAAGCACTTAATTAACCCTATAACTCATGGGGGTCAATACAGACCCCCATAAGCCAATAATTAACCCTATAATTCATGGGGGTCAATACAGACCTTCATAACCACTTAATTAACTCTATAACTCATGGGGGTCAATACAGACCCCCATAGGCCAATAATTAACCCTATATTTCATGGGGGTCAATACAGGCCCCCATTAGTACTTAATTAACCCTGTCAATCATGGGGATCAATACAGACCCCCACAAGGCCTTAATTAACCCTATAATGAATGGGGGTCAATACAGACCCCCATAAGCCAATAATTAACCCTATAATTCATGGGGGTCAATACAGACCCCCATAAGACCTTTTTTAAGCCTATGATTCATGGGGGTCAATACAGACCCCCATAAGGCCTTAATTAACCCTGTCACTCATGGGGGTCAATACAGACCCCCATAAGCACTTAATTATCCCTGTCACTCATGGGCGTCAATACAGACCCCCATAAGCACTTAATTAACCCTATAACTCATGGGGGTCAATACAGACCCCCATAAGCCAATAATTAACCCTATAATTCATGGGGGTCAATACAGGCCCCCATTAGCACTTAATTAACCCTGTCAATCATGGGGATCAATAAAGACCCCCATAAGCCTCTATTTAACCCCATCAGTCCCATAAGGGTATATTTTGACACCTATGTGGCGGTTAACACAAGGACCATCATGACACTAACTACAAACAATACACTATAACCCCCAATAAATCATTTATTCTATACTAACCCCCCACTACACTAATCTATTAACACTTACACTACCTACCTACACTACCGACCCGCTAATAAACCTCCTTATCGATGTAATTACAAAAAATAAAAAACCTACCTTACAGAAAATTTAAAAAAACAAAGTCACCAAAAATAAAAAAACCTACAGTACAGAAAATAAGAAAAAATACAGTACAGAAAAAAAAACTACAGTACAGAAAAAAAAACTACAGTACAGAAAATAAAAAAAACCTACAGTACAGAAAAAAAACCTACAGTACAGAAAAGAAAAAACCTACAATACAGAAAATAAAAAAACCTACAGTACAGAAAAAAAAACTACAGTGGAGAAAAAAAAAAATACAGTACAGAAAAAAAATACATTACAACAAAGGAAAGACAGACATACACAATACAATACATACATTACATATATTACATATAATACATTACATACAATACATTACATACAATACATTACATATAATACATTACATACAATACATTACATACAATACAAATCAAATACCCCCTATCTATCTAACATACAATCTATCACATATATAGTTGTGAGCGTACGAGTTGTTGCTAACGCTGCGGGCTCGCGTAGCGAGTCGCGGCCCTCAAGGAAGCGAGGGCACTGGCCGAGGGTCTCAGTTGCTGGAATGGAGCGCCTTAGGCGCTCCATGCCAGCACCTGAGGACCTCGCTTTGCGAGGGCCGCAGTTGCTGGCATGGAGCGCCTTAGGCGCTCCATGCCAGCAACTGCGACCCTCGCAAACTTCACGTCGCAACCCAAACAGCACGACACACACATTACGACACTCGCAAACAACATACGACACACGTTCACACACATTACGGCCTCGCAACACTCGGACGCAACTCGCGAACATTACAAAATGTAAAACACAATACATACACACAGCACATACATAAAAAACTTACCTACACCAAGAGGGAGCACCCAGTACCTCAAAAATGCAACTTAGACCTCGATTTTACTGGAAATAAAAGAGTTTAGAGACTAAAAAAAAATTAAGCGAGAGAAAAAATGGCCGCCGAACAAAACGAAAACGAGGCTACAGCACTCTAAACTCGCAAAACACCACAAGAAACTCGCAAAACACCACAAGCAACTCGCAAAACGCCACAAACGACCTACGGATATTCATACCACACAGTGCACACATTCAGCATGCTTACACAGCAGCTCCACACCACTAATGCTGCAGCAACATCAACACAGATTGCCAGCTCTTCAACACAATGCTTCAAAATTGGTTCAGTATATTCATTTAGTAATGTATTACATATTTCATTATTACACACCAAACAGCATTAGCTACCTTACAATTTCATTGCCGTCATTTTTTGACGGGCAATTCGCTAGTTTAATATAAAATAAATCATAACTATATCAAATACATCCCCCTATCTATCTAATATACAATAAATCCTAACTACATACACAGACCCTAATTCTAAGCTAAAATAAAATAATTAAGACCACTTAAATTTAAGATGTTGCTTCAGATCACTAACCTAGGGGTAAAACAAAACAAAACAATTAGTACAAAACATTAACATGAAATAAATAAACATTATATACATTCTAAATATTCTACTCACCTTTCCAGCATGTCCGGTCATTTTTCAGTTCTTCCGCCCTGTTAAAAAAACACAATACATTAATACAATATACAAACACCAAATAAAATAAACATATAAACATATAAATATACATTCAACTTACCTCCCTGCGATGTCCCCGGCCTCCTCCCTTTCAGCCCCGGCTGGGCCCTGGAACCATCCGCGCTCTAAAAAAAAAATCAAAAAACTAACAGAGGTCTGACCTCCCCTACGCTAATGAGCCTCCAGTAGCCTTTTCCTGGGAGGAAATCAGCAATGGCGGCTTATGGTTGGCTGAAAAATCTGTCTATCAATTTCAGCCAATCAGAAGTCATCAATGTGTGAGCCAATCAGGATGCGCAGATGTCTTCACCCAATCACTCTGTGGGGGTGTATCCCATAGTCATTGGCTGAAGGTATCTGCGCCTTGTGATTGGTTTCAATAAAGATTGACAGGTGCTTTAGCCAATCAGGGTAGGATATTGGGGTGTATCCCATCCTGATTGGCTCACACATTGACGACTTGTGATTGGCTGAAATTGATAGACAGCTTTTTCAGCCAATCACAAGCCGCCATTGCCAATTTCCTCTCAGGAAAAGGCTACGGGAGGCTCATTAGCGTAGGGGAGGTCTGCGAGTGCATAGATAGGGGTATTTGATTTGTATTATATGTAATGTATTGTATGTAATGTATTATATTTAATGTATTGTATGTAATGTATTGTGTATGTCTGTCTTTCCTTTTCAGGTGTGTAAAAATTGTTTTCTGTTTTTTTTTATTTTTGGTGACTTTGTTTTTTTATTTTCTGTAAGGTAGGTTTTTTTATTTTTTGTAATTAGTGTGGTGGGGAGGTTTATTAGGGGGTAGGTAGTGTAGGTAGGTAGTGTAAGTGTTAATAGATTAGTGTAGAGTGGGGTTAGTTTAGATTTAATGGTTTATTGGGGGTTATAGTGTAGTGTTTGTAGTTAGTGTCATGATGGTCCTTGTGGACCGTCATGGCACTTATGTGGTTAATGTTAGGGTTTTAACAGCCCCATAGGTGTCATAATATACCCTTATGGGACTGATGGGGTTAAATCGAGGCTAATGGGGGTCTGTATTGACCCCCTTGAGTGACAGGGTTAATTAAGTGCTTATGGGGGTCTGTATAGACCACCATGAATTATATGGTTAATTAAGTGCTTATGGGGGTCTGTATTGACCCCCATGAGTTATAGGGTTAATTAAGTGCTTATGGGGGTCTGTATTGACCCCCATGAGTTATAGAGTTAATTAAGTGCTTATGGGGGTCTGTATTGACCCCCATGAGTGACAGGGTTAATTAAGTGCTTATGGGGGTCTGTATTGACCCCCATGAGTGACAGGGTTAATTTAGGCCTTATGGGGGTCTGTATTGACCCCCATGAGTTATAGGGTTAATTATAGTTGCCTGGGGTTAATAATTTTTTGTGCGAGTCCTTCCAGAACCTTTACGGTCCTTTAAGGACCCGCGAGGCGGGAAATGTAAAAATGTAAATGCATTGGGGTCACGATCAGTGCCGAGCGGGGATCCGCGCTGCAGGGGGTTAACGTGGGGGGGCTGCAGGGGTCTCTATGGACCCCTGCAGCAAGGGATTAATGTGGGGACACTTCGGGGGTCCCGATGGGGACCCCTAGCATAAAGGGCGGTTAATTGTAGGTGCCGCGGCCGGGATTAGTAATAGTGTGCCTCGGGCCCTTTAAGGAGCCTCTGCGGGGAATTTAAAAATTTTAAATGCAGCGGGGGCCTGATCGCTGCCGATCGGGGACCCCCGCTGCAAGGGGTTAAAGTATGGGGGCTGCGGGGGTCCCTATGTACACCTGCAGCAAGGTGTTAATGTGAGGAAACTTCGGGGGTCCCGATGGGGACCCCGCATAGACGGGGGTGAATCTTAGGTGCCGGGGGGGGGGTAGTTGGAGTACCCCCCACGGCAGGGCTTATGTGGGGGACTGCCGCGGAGGTCCCGTTTAGGACCCCTGCAGCAATTGATGAGGTGCAGGACCCTGCATGATCATCTCGCAGGCTGTCACTTCTCATGTACATTTTCGCAGTGTTGATACGTACGGCCCTGCTGCGTAGCTCATACGTTGCTCGCAGCAGGGCGATTGTAATAGCATTGTAAGTTAGAGAAACTTTGCAGTACGTAGGGCTTAAGTAGAAGCCTCTTATTTACAAGGCTCGAATTTAATAGGGCCCTTAGTTTTTACATGGTACTCTGCAGAAAGGTGTTAGACATTACTTCTGGTGTCCTCCACCATGGAATATGACTCACCAGGAACATCTTTATGGACATGCTGATCCACTTGTTTTTCATGGCAGAGATACTGGAGTGGGTTGCTGGTTCCTTCTCCAGTGGCCCACAGTATACATCTCCTGGTATTCCTAGGTGGTCTCCAATCCATGTACTGACTTGGCTTTATGGTGGGGTGACCTCTTGGTTCCCAGATTGGAATTGAACCCAGGTTGCAGCAGTGAAAGCACTGAATCTTAACCACTGGACCACCATCTTTTTTGTATACTCTAGTAGTATTAGGTGTTGATCAATACTTTTTTTTTCTATTTCTACTCAGGGAACTGATATTGCCCCTCTGCTCTTCACTGTCCATCATGATCCCAGCCAGTTCTCTACACCATATGAATTCAACCCAAATCACTTCTTGGATGACAATGGAAAGTTTAAGAAGAATGATGCCTGTATGCCATTTTCTACAGGTAAGACTCTTCATCAGGAAATGAAACAGGTGACCAACCTATAAGAATGCACATTTTCTTATCACACTCCAAGATTGACTCAAGTGATCTTCTATATTGTTACACCAAGATAAACCAATCAGATAACAGAAAATGAAGGTGCGTATTATCATCACAAAGGTCCCATTTTGAAACCAACCAACACCTGTATGGTATCCAAGTCCACATGGAGAATAGATGTTGCCTGTTTAATTGAAGATACCGAACAAGCCAATGGTCAATGGCAGAGGATGCCAAAAGATCATCATGGTCCCAGACAAATACCATGGGTACAGTTAAAGGCTTGTTGTCCAAGATAAAAGTAGCTTACTCTTGTAGAAAGAAGAGTGTAAAGCAGATACAAGAATGTCAAGAGTGTTTAGAATATACTCAAAATTTAAACAACTCATACAATTCCGCATATATATGTCAATAATATTATACAATTCTGGGTCCTATGTTCATTTGTATTTTCCTTAGCCACATATTCTTTTCTTGGTTTGTGATATTTAAGGTTGGCTTCCAATGTTTGTTGTTCCACCAGACCCCTATTGTTTACAGTTCCTGCCGAGAGCCAACACATACATCATTGTTCAGTTAAAGCTCTTGATAAAAACAACTTCCTAACCAGATTTGTATGCCATTCATCAAGATGATCTTATGACCTGTTCTTTGTTTTTCCAGGAAAACGAAAGTGTCCTGGGGAGAGTCTGGCTCAGATGGAATTCTTTCTTCTACTCATCACCATTCTGCAGAACTTCAGACTGACATCAGAGAAGAAATTTACTCTTGAAGACATAGCCCCCAAAATGGAAGGCTTTCTCAACCTACCCATACCCTACGAGCTCTTGTTTGTTCCTCGCTAGTTCTTCAGTACAGTATGTGTTGGTTATAACACTTCCATAACTTAAAGAGAGATAGACATCCCATGAATATTGTGGTTAGTACAAAGTGAAAGTGATTTGGGATCAAACTATTATCTTGAAACCCCAAAATAGCTATTTTTTGTAGGAATTTGGTAAAATCCACCCTGAAATGAAGCTTGCTGGCAAGGTCAATCTACCACTCTCTTACATTTGGTTGGAAGAAAATTTGCCAAATAACATTTTGGGGTGGGAGACATATGTTCAATTCCTACACCTTGTTAACATTTCATTGACGGTCGACCATCTTCATATCGACCATCTAACATATGTAAAACACCAATTGTGTTTAGATATGGAATGGTAAATTGCTTTTGTCACAACCCCAGAATGAATTGACCTCTGGACCTGGCGATCGAATCTCTACATACTCTAGCCACTGATCACCATATTGAATAAGGCTGTTGTAATAGCCAAAAAGACAATTTTTATACATGGACCATATCAAGTTATTAATGGTATAGGACACATAAATTGATGTTAAAAGGGGTTTATGCCCAAGCCCCTGTTTACCGGCTTGATCCACCAATAACCAAATTCCACAGGTCACCTGAGCTTACAGTGCTTTATGTAAATGTTATTTTTGGACAGTTGAAGTCATGTGTTGTAGGGTGTATACAATGCAAAGGACTAATAAAATATTTTTGGGGCAGTATCACTTTAGGTGCGTACAGTAGGCACTTCCAGTAGTCAACCACATTACCCAATTTACTCCCAGTCCCAGGGATGGACTATGTTCCTAGGTTGATTCTAACTCACTGGTAAAATGGGCTCCATAGACTTTTATGGGGAGACCCCTTTTCAGATTGAGCAATCAATTATAGTTAACTAGGTTTTCCAAAAACAATTGAAACCCTTCGTTGCAGTTGACCATTCATTTTTATGTCTTTGACCCTAGCCATTGTTCCGCCCCCCACCATACAATCTAACAGGGGCCTGGGTTGTTAGACATGTTATGGAAGTCCTGGTAAGTTACCAGAAGTGAATAAACCATAGAGCCACCTCACTTAGCTAGCCAGCTTCTCTCCAACTGAGTAAAGATATCTCTGCCTTAGAGGAGGCGGCTGGGGACTGGGTACACATAACTTCCAACCTCCCTGCAAATATTGAGCATCACTGTTACCCCCTACGAATTTGCAGGGTATCCTAGCTCGCTAACCAGAACACTATCCTCCACTGGGTTCCCCAAGTAGAGGAAGGCCCCATCCCTGGGACATAAACTTTTCTACCCTGGATCCATGGTCCCCCACTCGATTTATACCTCGAACCCCTTGCCAAGACACTCTGTCTCCAATATTTATAGTCCCTGCCATCCCCATGTGTTCCTAGACAATGAACTGAGGTGTCTGACATTTTGAGTTGTAGAGATAGACAGACATGCTCCTTGCCACTTGGTGGAAGTTCTTAGCCATGTGGGGACATTCAAGTGTCAAAATATGCTAAATTGTGTTTACTTTGAAATTTGACCATCGTTGTTTTATGGAACAAAATGTATAAAAATGTGAATGGAGAAATAACGTTTTGGCTCTGTTTGGGACTCATATACATGGTGTGTTTCATTTAGTGGAAAGGCTTTTATTATTTTTATTCTACAAATAATTCCTATAACTTGTCTGTGAATCCTGTGTGATGGGGATACTGACCAAGTCAACCTGTGGTTAGAATTAGTCTAGCGACTCTTTCAAGCAAATGAAGAGCAGATTGTGACAGCTTTATTAGGAATAACACTCATTAGCACTGACTGTGATTGTACCTTTTTCTCCCACCCAAATGGCCAAGACAAGCTGAAAACATGATTGTTTGAGATTGGAGGTCTCTATGAATATGATATTTGTGTGTGCCAATTTAAACAGGGAAATGCTTGGAGGGAAGATAGCACACAAGGAGTTGGAAGAAAGAAGAGCTGGTCAAGAAGCGATGATTCTAAGCTAAGAAGAAGATGAGCATATGCATGGTTATCTAGGCACACGCTTGCTTTCACTGATGCATTCAGACAGTCACACTTTCACAGGCTGTTTCTTGTGCACTCAATTGCACACATACAGACAAAGTCACACATAGTTTAATGGCCTACAACCCAAGTTAGCTCTCTTAGGATTTCTCCTGGCACAGTACTCTCTTCCACACCCCACAGCCAATTACTTCCCAAAGCCAATCTATTGCACCTGTTAAACATCATCAAAACCACATCCTAATTTATAACTTTCTACATAGTCTACTTCAACTCATTCCTAACAGGCCTTACCCTTATCAGATTCTCTCCACTCTAATCGATCTTAAATGCCATGGCTAGGATCATATATCTTATCAGTTATTATTCATATTTTGCCCCAAACTTTTCAGATTTTCCATATCTTTATACTTTCTACATATCACATCTAATCTCCAAATACCCCCATAACCACCTGCTTCATCCTATCCACTTCATACATGACTCTCTTTGTCTACTGCTCCGGCTGGTAGACAAAGCTCCACAACTTTACATTGGTGATAGAAAAGAAGCATAATAAATATATCAAACATGTACAATCATAAACTACAAAATCCTGTGTGTCGTGGGTAGTTGTAGGTTTAGGTTCCCGCTGAGCTTTTAGAGGTGGTATTACAATGTCATGGTGTTACCAAGGAGTCACAGTAGTAACCATCAGTGTGTTTCACCCACAAAATGACTTCATCAGGAGGTTATAGATTACCACAGTGGTTGCTTCTACTGTGTTTCATCACACACTCTACTCCAAAACTTATCTTGTGTTGCCCCTACCCTGTGGTATTCTCTACCCATCTCTATCAGAATCCTTTCCTTCTCTTAACTCTCCCTGAAAAAACTCATCTATTCAGAAAAGCCACCAACTTGTTCCCTAATATCAACTAGTCAAAAAAATAAACAGTCTCTTGTAAGTGTATCCTTCGGTAGCACCAGTCCACCAACAAACAAGTCCATCCTCTAAGTCTCTATGCCCCTAACCTACTTTGATTGTAAGCTCTTTTTAGAGAAGGGTCATCAACACCCTCTGTACCAGGATGCAATTATCTATCCAAGAATTTGCCTGCTCAAAAACTTACGCTCTAAGTTAGAAGACTGTGAGTGTGAAACAAATGGGTAGATGTATGGTGCAGTCAATTGATAGAACCTCAGAAGATGGTGTCTGTTCTTCATGATAGTGAATATTAGTCCATGTAGGGTGGATGAGTCTTAAGCAATGGTGAGAAGAAGCAGACATGGATCACCAATACCTCTCACTTTTAATCTATTGACTGATCTGATTCATCAGCCCCAGAGCCAAATCCTTGGTAGGCTCCATGGGCATGGTGGCACCATGACCTGATATCTCCTTATTAGCTTCGTCATCTTCCACCTTTTCCCCAGGACAGCCTATGGCAGTATTACTTCCTGATGATATAGGCACCCCTCTGGCCTACCTAGCTGCTGGTTCACTTTATCCACTCATCTCAGCTAATGGTTCATTGTTGCCCTGGGAATTAGGCAACTCACAACCTTAGAGCTTGATTTGAGTCGACAGCTCCTCATTTTCTGCCATTCCTTCTCATGAAAACAGATCCCACCACTGACACCAGCTTGTCATGACCTAGTCACCACACAACACCAGTTAATTTCCAGAAAAGATACCTAATACATTACATTATTCTTGCACTTCTGTTGACCTACTCATGGTCCACCTTCATGCCTGACATGTTGCTCTGGCCAGTAGGCAAAGCTTGGCAACTGAACACCAGTGATAGAAAAGGGGCCATGAACTGATGCTAGGAATAGAAGGATATTAAATATGTAAAACATGTAGAATCATATACTAAAATATATTGATTGTTGTTGGTAGTTGTAGCTCTTGGTTCCCCCTGTATTTCTAAGGTTGGTGTTACAACATGATGATTGTAATGTTTATGACACATTAGTAACAATCACTGTGGTAATCTTTCTACATGTTTACCCACAAAAGGTCTTCATCGGGATATGAGAGATTATCACAGTGATAGCACAACCGTATCTCATCGATTAGCAAAAGATGTTTTTTTTACATCATCATAGAAACATCTGGATATATCTACTTAACAACACTAAACCTGACCCAATACCTTACAAAATGAAACATATAAACATAGATTTGATGTCAGATACATATGTGACTCTCTGACCCCTATCCTTCAGTCAGTGTCCTATCCACTCATCTACATTTTAAGTTAAAGGACAATTAAACTTTGAAAAAAATATACATTGAATCAAAATTAATATCATAATTACTTTTTAAAAAAAATGACATATTTTTGGGCTTACCTGCTTAATTTTGACATTCATATTTCTCAGTAAAGTTTCCACCATTTTGCTCCTCCCGTTCTCTCTCACTGTTAATCTCCTCCATCTTTTTTAGCTTGCTATAGAATAAGGTGATGTCACTGTTAGAGGTGGATCCATGCACACAGCTTGGCAGGCTCCAATTACAACATGACATAGCTGCTTGGCTTCTGATTCATCTCTCTATTAGGAAAGAAAAACGTTATTATAGAACATGTAAAGCTCTCTGATCAATAACTCATATCTCATGTTAAATATATAACTGTTCATATTATCATATTATCTACTATTCATTTCTGTTTATTTTATTAAAATAGTTTTTTATTATAATATAAACAAAAACCTTTTAAAACAAAAACATCATTAAAAATATTTCTATGGCTGTTGAGAAAACTTTTGGCAACTGAGATTGCCATTGATCCCTTAGATGTAAGATAGCAGAGTGACAAATGGCACCAATAAAAGTACTTGTCCTACATATTTTGTTGCATTTGATAAATTATCTGGAACCCAATATTCCCATTCCCAAGACCTACATAAAACATTTCCCCTATATTCCTGAAAGGACACAACTTCTACTCTGTCTTCTTCCATTTTTGGTGTTGGTTATGGTTCCACTTTTAAAGCCAAGCTATATCCAACCCTTGGTCTTTCACATCAATATTGCATTTAGTTCTTCCCAGTCTATGTCTCTTAATCTTGACAGAGATTGGGTTAGATAGAGGACTAGAGTCCTCCTTCTCATAACCAAGGAACACCACTAACATTCTCAAGGCCACAGTGATTTACCATACAAAAAGATGTAACTGGTTTACAAAACCATGTCACCTCCCGCCATAACAATTATCTAACATATCTTATGAACATCTAGAGCTTAGCTTCTTTTAAAACCTGCTGACTCAGTTTGGCTCAGAATTTCTTAAGAATAACATTGCCAAACCTTTGAGAAATAAATGATTCATCAGATGTTAAGTATGGGTTTACACAGAACCAGTCTATTTATCTCATGAAGAAGCCTGTCTAATATGCATGATTTAATGCTATTGGCACCATAGTGTGCATACTACCGTACTGAGGTTGGTGACCCAACCCGTCTTGAAACACAGTCCAAGAAGAGTAATGAGCTTGTGAGTTGGAGGGATTGCGTAAAGCCCTGTGGCCCAGTGAAGACAATACCCCAGCCACAGCATGCAACTGCTGCCCAGTCTTGCTCTATTATTGTGATAGTATCTGAAAAATGGCAAACCCAGCCCAGTTCCACATGTTAAAAACGAGCCAGCCTAACTGTTGTTTTGCTACATATATGGCTTCTTCAGAGGCTGTGGATTTATGTCATAAAGTAACAGCCTCTGAAAAAGTCGAAACATGTGGCGAAACAGACAATAGGCTGGCTCATTTGTGACATGTAGAACACTTTTTCTGCATATCATACTGGAGATCTTGTAAGGCTCCCAAATAAGGCATTGGGGAATTGTTTCCTTATGTTACAGCCGATAAGTTAATCTACTGGAAATGAGCACTTTGTAACAGGCCCATAATGGTCATAATATACCCTTATGGGACTGATGGAGTTAAATAGAGGCTTATGAGGGTCTGGATAGACTGCCATAAGTGACCAGGTTAAAATGGTGTAGTGCTTACACTTTGGGTCATGAGGGTCCTGGATGACCCTCATGGCACTTATAGTGTTATTACATGCGTTCATTAGTGTGTTAGAGGGGTCTATATAGTTGAGGCACACAGTACACTCACATTGTGTGGCAAACAGCATTTCAACACTTTCTTTTATTGACCGTCATTTTTTGACGGGCAAGTCACTAGTCTGTAATAATAACCAGTTATGCAACATTGTATATAACATCAAAGGTGTTAGGAAATTATCTGGTTTACATCAGGATGATACCGTGCCCCACCCAGGGTATACATATTTATATTATCAGTTGAAATGCTTCATAGACACAGATTGCCTCAAAGAAGGAGCCAGATGATCATGGCTCTGATGGCCATACTGGATGTCATTGGGCTGGAGGTTCTGTTGGTTCTTGTCCTCTTTTGTCTCTTCACCTATTCTACATGGAACCAGATGTACAGAAAACGGAACCTCCCTCCCGGACCGACCCCGCTCCCACTGATTGGGAACTTACTGCAGTTAAAAAGGGGGCAGGTGGCTGGTTCTCTAATGAAGGTAAGTCCAGTGGTGGTAGAGCCCAAGTGAAAAATTATTTGGCCTCCTACTCACAACTTCTCTTTGCTCTCTCCATCTCTCTCATTCCCTCTAATCTCTTTCTTTCTCTCTCACCCTCTTTAAATATATATATATATATATATATATATATATATATATATATATATATATATTTATGAATGTGAATAATCAAGAGTTTTGCGTTCTATAGTGATACCTTTTTTGTTGGACAAACAAATTAATTGAAATTACAAGCTTTCGAGAATGTACCTCTCTTTATCAAGTCAGAAACAATACTGGGTAAAACAAGCAATCAAGAGAATGGTAAAACAAAGAAGACGCAGACAGGCATTATCAGTTAGGACCTAATCGGTCAAGTAAGGGAGTCTATAGACCAGGTTTGAGATAAGGAAATAGGGGAGTAATAACTTAGGACCCTAAATATCCTCACATATTGAGGATTAGAAAAACAAGAATAAAGTATGGGGAGGAATGTGGCAGGTCATAAGAAATTTTGGTAGTATGATACAGATTCTGAGTCTGTAATGGGTCCTGTATTTTTAGTATTGGAGAGTGTTATCATATTAATTTTAAATGACTTTCTTTCCTGTATGGTTTTGAAATTTCCTATGAATATTTTGATTTTCAGGTTTTGGATGGAATGATTATTGTTTTCATTATGCTTTTTGATGGGAAGTCTATGTAGATTTATCCTTAGATGTAATTTTTAGCTGGTTTCACCAATATTTTAACCAACAGTCCCTTTTGCATACAGAACATGGTATTATGTAAACCACATGGAGTATGTGCATGAATATGACATTGTCATGTTATAGGTCTTGCTGTTATGTGTGGCTGTGTTGTTTTTACAGGTGTCTTGACCTCAAACCATGGTTTGCAGCAAATTTATTGCAAGGTTTGATACAGTTTTCTCTGTTGGGTTGTGCATTGGCCAATGTTCTGCTGACCAATGTTTGTTTCAGGTTTGGTGGCTGTCTAAATGCAAGAATGGAATGCTTTATTGTATTAAGCTAATACAAATATTCCCAGACTCAGGTTTGACCCCAACCCCCCACCCAGATATTCTGTCTCCAACACTCACATTATCTTATCAACCCCTGCTGTGCCCAAATCCTGACCGGAGGTAGTTGCTATCTGTGGCCATAGACTCCTTGACACCTAACTGGTAAAATAGATAGGCTGGAGCTAGGTCCTTGGAGCCAGTCCACCTGGGGGTAATTCAAAGGAACAAAAGGTGTGAAGCTTGTGTTTATCTAAGAGAGTGGCCTACTGTTGCATGGGGCAAAACTGATGTACCAGAAATAAATAGTCTATGCTGTGTGAGGCACATATGTATGGTGTGTTTCATTTAGCTGGAATACTTTTATTATTTTTACTGCACTATAATTACCTAGGATCCTGAACTGATGCTGCTATCCTAGAAGAAGGGAATAGATGAACCATAGAACCGCTGTAAGGATTGGTCTCCCTGGCCTTTTTAAGTCCACTGAAGAGCAGATTGTTCAGGTTATGCTGATCCTATGTTTCTGGTGTACCTCCTAATGATCCTGTATGATCGACAGACACCAAAAAGCCCTCCTCCTCACAATCCTGACCTCTCCCCTGGATAGGGACATGTTTAATGAATTAACGTTCCATGTAGAAGCAAATAGACCTAATGACTCTCTCCCTCTTTTTATATGAAGTTCTATTATTAACCCCAAAGGGCATCTACCATCCATATATAAAAGTTCCTACAGTTCCATTTAAAGGAACAAAGTGACCTAAGGAAATGTTATAGGAGCAAAGTGACCTGATGAAAGAGACATGTTTAGTGGGTTAAAGGGTCAGTCACATATGACACACTTAAATTAAAGCATGTTCCTTTGCAGGACCTTAATTAACATTTCTGACCCTTTAACCTATTAAACATCTCACTATCTATAGGACAGAAAGTGTATTTGATAAATGGACAAGCTGTCCAATGGAAGTAGTAGGTTCACAGGAATTCAAGCATGACTGCGATAAGTATGATGCCATATGAGGAATATTAAAGCCAAATGTTTAGGCAAATAGAATGGGCACAGACCTAAAGAGCATTAATCAATTGTCTACTGACATGGTCATTTAATTGACAAAAATATTAAATGATAGATCGGACAATAGAGTTTAGATTCACTAATAGGATGTAGAGATAAGTGTAAATAATTCCCCTGAATTGATCTCTGTAGCTTTGGGAGCAGTACGGTCCAGTCTACACCCTGTATCTTGGAACAAGACCTGTGGTTGTCCTATGTGGATATCAGACGGTGAGAGAAGCTCTCATCGACCAAGGAGAAGTATTTGGCGCCCGTGGAAGAGTACCACCGCTGGACAAAGTTACTCTTGATTATGGTAAGACTGAAGGAGGCTGTTGTATATTAACATTTGAATATGGTAAATGATCTATATATATGGTTTGTGTTCTGAAATAGACGAGAGCCATCAAGCGGTCACTACAAGATTGGTTTGTGATTAATTATCTTCCTCAATGTCACAACTAAGATCCATAAAACATTTTCTTGTCTCCAATAAGACCTCATTTTAATGTTTCTTAAAATGAGGTCTTGCAACACTCCAATAACAGGGGCCATTTATTAACCAATAGCACAAAAGTAGACACGATACTAAAATATCTAGCACACACGTTGATGCCTGTAATGTACCTAGAAAGTGTGTGAAAGTTTTTTGCAAATATACTTGACTTCTACTCTGATACTCTGACTTCTCTACAATGACCTACCCATCATGGGTGACCATCCATGATATAGTTCACAACTTCACTGGGGTAAATTTGACTCTTTGCCATGACAAGGTAGGGATCCAGAAGGACATGTACCAGTAGAGGTCAATAAAATGCTTAAAGTATATGCAAGTTGTCAGATTACCTTTCCATAGAAATAATTATCTGTGCTCCCCTCTAAAAAAATCAAGAGACCTCATTTTCTAAAGGAAGTAGATTACCCCAACCTTGTTTTGGGCCCTGGTGCTTTCTACCCGCTAAACCAGAAGTATCTCCACCATTGCTCTCATACAATCATAGTGTATTATTACATTGCAGGAATTGTTTTTAGCAACGGGGAACGATGGAAGCAGATTAGATCCTTTGCACTTTGGACCTTTAGGAACTTTGGACTTGGGAAGAAGAGCACTGAGGGGAAAATTCAAGAGGAGGCTGAGATGATGGTGAAAGAAATAAGAAAGTCTGAAGGTCAGTGCCATGAATGATAGAAGGTTGTTGGAGTCTTAGATACAGGCTTTTACAGCTCTTGCAGTCATTAATGTATTGAACGTTTTTGCATTAGTCACCCCAAAATAAATTGAATATAGGGGTGTGCAGTAATAGTGCAGAAGTCTGGAACAGACCGAAGACAACCCAGTTTAGCAATATAGAGCAAAGATTTGGGTCTGTCAGATTTCATACAAAGTCCAGAAAATAAGCTAAAGGTCATTAACAGCAGGTCTCCTTGAAGAAGACAACATCATTCATTGAGAGAGAACCTCAGCTTAACATCAAATCAGCTTTTTCTCTATTGTCTTCAGGATCATCACTGGATCCATCCAAGACAATTATGGATGCCATATCAAATATCTTATGCTGTGTCATGTTTGGAAACCGCTTCGACTATAAAGATGAGAAGTTAAAGAAGTTGATTACAGCTGGAGATGACATCAACCATATCATGACTTCCACCTGGGGACAGGTAAATGAACCTGGACTATAGAAGACCAGGATTGACTTTCCTCTTGTAGTAGATATTTACCAATCCAAAAGTCCATTGTATCTGGTATGTTCTTAATACATTGTTATGTTGCTTGGGTATGGATCAACTTCAA
Organism: Discoglossus pictus; assembly: GCA_027410445.1. Lineage (NCBI taxonomy): Eukaryota > Metazoa > Chordata > Amphibia > Anura > Alytidae > Discoglossus > Discoglossus pictus. Next base: position 5,040,139 of record CM050170.1, read on the forward strand.
TCTAATTATGGTGCACTTCCATCCTGCACATTATGAAATATATAACAGATCTTTTTTAAACACTATTAAAATACCAATAAAATGGTTCCAGAACACAATGGATGAATACTGTCAGGTCCAAAAGTCATTATAAATAACAACATGATGCCAAATAAAAAATATATATAATCAATTAAAAAATAAGTAGGCAGATTCCCTGGAAGGAGCCCTGCTTCAGTATGTCAATTAGTAAATGACTCTGTCCCATGTAATGATTAGGAAGTGGTTTTAACACATCATGTGTCTCCACTATACCTCAAGCACACAGCAATAACTATAGAAGAAGTATTAGGTATCCATAATGATTGGATAATGTTCTGGTCCCATTTCTCTGCGCTCATGAGCCAACACAGCACTTAGACTGCAGAAAGCTAAAGTTCACTTTTCAACTTTCACAGCTGCCATGGCAACACACAACACCACAGCACTTCACTTCAAGATTCTCCCCATCAAAGAGATTATCACAGTTCCTTGGACACAAACGGTTTGGGGAAGACTGAACATCTGAGGTGTCCAATTGTCCGGAGTTCTGATGAGCTCTACCCTGCCTACCCTGCCTATTTCTGATAGTAAAGTTGTGGGCCTGCATGGCCATTTTCCTCAGTGACCCTATTGAGCCAGCACAATGGGTTGTGGTCTTTGATAACCACAAACTCACCCAAAAATATATGGTTGTAGTTTATATAAGGTCCAGACAACTATAAGGCATTTCTTCTCAATGGCCACAAAGCTGGGTAGAGCTCATCGGAAGACTGGTGGTCTTTCTTTGGTATTATTTATATCACAAATTCAAATAATACCACACCAAAGATTTACTGTCCCTCACAAAAGAGCATTTAGAAAGATACATTGAATGATGCAGCTTAGTGGATGTGAGGTGAAACACAAAAAGTGGTCTCCATCAAAGGGAATGGTCTTGCAGACATTAAAAGGTGCCAGAAAGTGGCGATATACTTGCAAACATGGCTCAGAGAAGCCAAAAAACAAGAGAGCACAGCGAAACCACCCTGCAGGGAGAGGAGGAGGACAGGAAGTGCTTATGAAGGCTGAAGAGAACCCTTCCCATGGTAAGAAGTGGACTGAGAGAGGGCCCCTCCCTCCCAGGTAATAACCTGTACACACACACATATATATATATATATATATATATATATATATATATATATATATACATACTGTATATCCGTTTGTGTTCGTCCAGATTATTACCTGGTTTGTGGGAGGGGTCATCTCTCACCCCGCCTCTTCCTTTGGGAGGTAAGAGGTGGAGAGAGAGAGGGCCCCTCCACAAATTTGATGAAGAAACCGCTAGAATCTAGAAACCTCTAGAATCTAGAATCTAGAATGGTGTCCGGGGTTCCACTGAACAACACTCAAGATTATAGAGATGCCTTCATCAAATTGTCTTGATCTTGAGATTCATACATCAAAATAACCTATTGTGGAACAGAAATGTGACATTTATATAATGGATAGATCTTCTTGAATATGGTTTTATTTATGTATATCCAGTAATTCTGTATTGTTCCAGGTGGAAGTAAGTCTGCCAGGGTTGATGAAATACATTCCAGTACCCCATAAAAGGATATATTCTGTTTCAGATGAATTGATGGAATTTATAGATGAACGAGTGAAGATGAACCAAGGGACACTGGACCCAAATTTCCCTAGAGACTATTTAGATTGCTTCCTTATTAAAATTGAACAGGTAAGTGATAAGCCATGGTGGTGTGGTGGTGCCAACATACTGTGAATATGCTTAATACTATCAGTTAATTTGAGGCTTGCGTATACATCTGTTTTTTGCTGACCAAAGCAACCCATGGAACAGAAAATTTCAGACCTTGTGATGGACTCAGTCAAGACTAATTATATTCTACATTCCTTGCAAGCGGCATCACTTACACAGTTAGTTAACTTCTAAGGAACAGCTGACAAAAACGAGAAGTACTCACAAACTGGGTCAAAAAGAAGAAAACAATGGATGAGGCATGTGGCACCTTGAGATGATGGGGATTGTTTAGCTATATTTATATGGTGATATGGAAGGAAGGATAGATTTGTAGAGCAAGAGGACAAGTAAGAAGGAGGATCACATGGAGCATGATGAGATATAATATGAGGTTATATCGAACAATAGGAAATGTACATTATCAGCTAACTGTAGTATTATAATAAATGTATAAACTATAGAATACCTTATGCTTGTTTGATTAACGTGGACTTCATTGTCTCTACAGGAGAAGCAGAATCCCAAAACTGAGTTTACAATGAGGAACCTCTTAATGTCAGTTCAAGATCTGTTTATAGCAGGTATAGATACCGTCTCTACTACGATATACCACAGCCTGCAGATCTTAGCGACCTTCCCTGAGATACAAGGTGATTACCACTATAACCTTGATTTGATTCCAGTTAGGGAACCGAGACCTCACACCACCCTTAAACGACCTGGTCAGTACCTGGATGAGAAACTACCTAGAAATACCAGGAGCTGTATGCTGTGGCCCCCTGGAGAAGGAACTAGCAGCTCACAGTATCTCTACCATGAATACCAAATGGATCAGCATGATTTGTTGCGGTCCATGAGGTCACGGAGAGTCAGACACAAACTCCCTTAGATCATGTTGTTCTTTGGAGGCATGGCCCACTCTTAGATGGTAAAATTAGCTTAGACATATTTAGCACATACCATCTATAAGATTATCTCAGAATGTTCCTGGTGTTGTCTTATCTCTTGGATGAACCATAATATTTTATTTGGTAGCCAAAGTTCACGAGCAAATCGATCAAGTAATTGGACGAGACAGAATGCCCTCAATGGATGACCGTAGCTCGATGCCTTATACATATGCAGTGATGAATGAGATCCAGAGATTTGCTGACATTGCTCCATTTAATATCACACACTCTGTCACAAGAGACACCCAGTTCAGAGGATATTTCATCCCCAAGGTAACCAAGTGAAATACATTGTTTTCATTGTATTTATTGATTCTTGTTTTCAGTATAAATATTCAATAGAGATAGTGGGCAAGGAATATCTTACACATTTCATAATTCCTTTTTATCGGAGGTTGGTCTTTGTGGTACTCCATATTTAAAACTATAACCAGCAACTGGGTCAAATTTGTTGTTGGTGAAAAAACAGTAAATATTTAGGACCTCATTAAAATCTCCCTCGTAGTTCTCTCGGTGCTATCAAAAGGCAGGTTTTTGCTGTTTGCGAGTACCGACTCTCTCGCAGCCTGCTTTGCGATATGACTACGAAAAATGGCCGAGAATAGGCTCCGAGAGAGCTACGGAGTCACACGCAGCCTTAAATCTACGAGTGATTCTCGCATTTCGGAAGAATCCCTACGGGCACAAAAAATGCCCGCAAGGGATCCGAAAGCCTCTACGTGCTGCCTCGGAGCAGCCCAAGACAGCCGTGTGAGGCTCCCCCCTGCTCCGCCACTTTAACCCCTTGCAGTGGGGGTCCCCAATCAGCACCGATCAGGCCCCCGCTGCATTTAAAAGATTAAAATTCCCCGCTGCGGCTCCTTAAAGGGCCCGCGACACACTATTACTAATCCCGGCGGTGGCACCTATTATTAAACTCCCTCTATGCTTGCGGTCCGCTTCGGGACCCCCCAAGTGTCCCCACATAAACCCCTTGCAGTGGGGGGTCCCTGATCTGCATAGATCCGGCCCCTGCTGCATTTAAAAGTTTTAAATTCCCCTCCGCGGCTCCTTAAAGGGCCTGCAACACTCTATTACTAATCCCGGCCGCGGCACCTAATATTAACCCCCCTCTATGCTGGGGTCCCCCATCCGGACCCCCTAAGTGTCCCCACATAAACCCCTTGCTGCAGGGGTCCATAGGGACCCCCGCAGCCCCCCACATTAACCCCCTGCAGCAGGGGTTCCCGATCGGCACTGAAAGGACTGGCACTAAAAAATGGTAACCCTAGGCAACTATAATTAACCCTATAATTAATGGGGGTCAATACAGACCCCCATAAGCCCCATAAGCCAATAATTAACCCTATAATTCATGGGGGTCAATACAGACCCCCATAAGCACTTAATTAACCCTATAACTACCATGGGGGTCAATACAGACCCCCATAAGCCAATAATTAACCCTATAATTCATGGGGGTCAATACAGGCCCCCATTAGCACTTAATTAACCCTGTCAATCATGGGGATCAATAAAGCCTCTATTTAACCCCATCAGCCCCATAAGGGTATATTATGACACCTATGGGGCGGTTAAAACCCTAACATTAACCACATAAGTGCCATGACGGTCCACAAGGACCATCATGACACTAACTACAAACAATACTCTATAACCCCCAATAAATCATTTAATCTATACTAACCCCCCTCTACACTAATCTATTAACACTTACACTACCTACCTACACTACCGACTCCCTAATAAACCTCCTTATTGATGTAATTACAAAAAATAAAAACCTACCTTACAGAAAATTAAAAAAAACAAAGTCACCAAAAATAAAAAAAAACTACAGTACAGAAAAAAAAAACTACAGTACAGAAAAAAAAACTACAGTACAGAAAATAAAAAAAAACTACAGTACAGAAAAAAAACCTACAGTACAGAAAAGAAAAAACCTACAATACAGAAAAAAAAAAACTACAGTACAGAAAAAAAAACTACAGTAGAGAAAAAAAAAACTACAGTACAGAAAAAAAATACATTACAACAAAGGAAAGACAGACATACACAATACAATACATACATTACATATATTACATATAATACATTACATACAATACATTACGTATAATACATTACATACAATACATTACATACAATACAAATCAAATACCCCCTATCTATCTAACATACAATCTATTTAATATAAAATAAATCATAACTATATCAAATACATCCCCCTATCTATCTAATATACAATAAATCCTAACTACATACACAGACCCTAATTCTAAGCTAAAATAAAATAATTAAGACCACTTACCTTTAAGATGTTGCTTCAGATCACTAACCTAGGGGTAAAACAAAACAAAACAATTAGTACAAAACATTGACATGAAATAAATAAACATTATATACATTCTACATATTCTACTCACCTTTCCAGCATGTCCGGTCATTTTTCAGTTCTTCCGCCCTGTTAAAAAAACACAATACATTAATACAATATACAAACACCAAATAAAATAAACATATAAACATATAAATATACATTTAACTTACCTCCCCGCGATGTCCCCAGTCTCCGCCCCTTCAGCCCCGGCTGGGCCCTGGAACCATCCGCGCTCTAAAAAAAAAATCAAAAAACTAACAGAGGTCTGCACTCGCAGACCTCCCCTACGCTAATGAGCCTCCCGTAGCCTTTTCCTGGGAGGAAATCAGCAATGGCGGCTTGTGGTTGGCTGAAAAAGCTGTCTATCAATTTCAGCCAATCAGAAGTCGTCAATGTGTGAGCCAATCAGGATGCGCGGATGTCTTCACCCAATTACTCTGTGGGGGTGTATCCCATAGTGATTGGCTGAAGGCATCTGCGCCTTGTGATTGGTTTCAATAAAGATTGACAGGTGCTTTAGCCAATCAGGGTGGGATATTGGGGTGTATCCCATCCTGATTGGATCACACATTGACGACTTGTGATTGGCTGAAATTGATAGACAGCTTTTTCAGCCAATCACAAGCCGCCATTGCCAATTTCCTCCCAGGAAAAGGCTACGGGAAGCTCATTAGCGTAGGGGAGGTCTGCGAGTGCATAGATAGGGGGTATTTGATTTGTATTATATGTAATGTATTGTATGTAATGTATTATATGTAATGTATTATATTTAATGTATTGTATGTAATGTATTGTATGTAATGTATTGTGTATGTCTGTCTTTCCTTTTCAGGTGTGTAAAAAAAATTCAGTTTTTTTTATTTTTGGTGACTTTGGTTTTTTATTTTCTGTAAGGTAGTTTTTTTTATTTTTTGTAATTAGTGTGGTGGGGAGGTTTATTAGGGGGTAGGTAGTGTAGGTAGGTAGTGTAAGTGTTAATAGATTAGTGTAGAGGGGGGTTAGTTTAGATTTAATGGTTTATTGGGGGTTATAGTGTAGTGTTTGTAGTTAGTGTCATGATGGTCCTTGTGGACCGTCATGGCACTTATGTGGTTAATGTTAGGGTTTTAACCGCCCCATAGGTGTCATAATATACCCTTATGGGACTGATGGGGTTAAATCGAGGCTAATGGGGGTCTGTATTGACCCCCTTGAGTGACAGGGTTAATTAAGTGCTTATGGGGGTCTGTATTGACCACCATGAATTATAGGGTTAATTAAGTGCTTACGGGGGTCTGTATTGACCCCCATGAGTTATAGGGTTAATTAAGTGCTTATGGGGGTCTGTATTGACCCCCATGAGTTATAGAGTTAGATAAGTGCTTATGGGCGTCTGTATTGACCCCCATGAGTTATAAGGTTAATTATAGTTGCCTGGGGTTAATAATTTTTTGTGCGAGTCCTTCCAGAACCTTTACGGTCCTTTAAGGACCCGCGAGGCGGGAAATGTAAAAATGTAAATGCATCGGAGTCATGATCGGTGCCGATCGGGGACCCCCGCTGCAGGGGGTTAACGTGGGGGGGCTGCAGCAAGGGACCCCTGCAGCAAGGGATTAATGTGGGGACACTTCGGGGGTCCCGATGGGGACCCCCAGCATAAAGGGCGGTTAATTGTAGGTGCCGCGGCCGGGATTAGTAATAGTGTGCCGCGGGCCCTTTAAGGAGCCGCTGCAGGGAATTTAAAAGTTTTAAATGCAGCGGGGGCCTGATCTATGCCGATCGGGGACCCCTGCTGCAATGGGTTAAAGTGTGGGGGCTGCGGGGGTCCCTATGGACACCTGCAGCAAGGTGTTAATGTGAGGAAACTTCGGGGGTCCCAATGGGGACCCCGCATAGAGGGGGGTGAATCTTAGGTGCCGGGGGGGGGGTAGTTGGAGTACCCCCCACGGCAGGGCTTATGTGGGGGACTGCCGCGGAGGTCCCGTTTAGGACCCCTGCAGCAATTGATGAGGTGCAGGACCCTGCACGATCATCTCGCAGGCTGTCACTTCTCATGTACATTTTCGCAGTGTTGATACGTACGGCCCTGCTGCGTAGCTCATACGTTGCTCGCAGCAGGGCGATTGTAATAGCATTGTAAGTTAGAGAAACTTTGCAGTACGTAGGGCTTAAGTAGAAGCCTCTTATTTACAAGGCTCGAATTTAATAGGGCCCTTAGTTTTTACATGGTACTCTGCAGAAAGCTGTTAGACATTACTTCTGGTGTCCTCCACCATGGAATATGACTCACCAGGAACATCTTTATGGACATGCTGATCCACTTGTTTTTCATGGCAGAGATACTGGAGTGGGTTGCTGGTCCCTTCTCCAGTGGCCCACAGCATACATCTCCTGGTATTCCTAGGTGGTCTCCAATCCATGTACTGACTTGGCTTTATGGTGGGGTGACCTCTTGGTTCCCAGATTGGAATTGAACCCAGGTTGCAGCAGTGAAAGCACTGAATCTTAACCACTGGACCACCATCTTTTTTGTATACTCTAGTAGTATTAGGTGTTGATCAATACTTTTTTTTCTATTTCTACTCAGGGAACTGATATTGCCCCTCTGCTCTTCACTGTCCATCATGATCCCAGCCAGTTCTCTACACCATATGAATTCAACCCAAATCACTTCTTGGATGGCAATGGACAGTTTAAGAAGAATGATGCCTGTATGCCATTTTCTGCAGGTAAGACTCTTCATCAGGAAATGAAACAGGTGACCAACCTATAAGAATGCACATTTTCTTATCACACTCCAAGATTGACTCGAGTGATCTTCTATAATGTTACACCAAGATAAATCAATCAGATAACAGAAAATGAAGGTGTGTATTATCATGACAAAGGTCCCATTTTGAAACCAACCAACACCTGCATGGTATCCAAGTCCACATGGAGAATAGATGTTGCCTGTTTATTTGAAGATACCGAACAAGCCAATGGTCAATGGCAGAGTATTCCAAAAGATCATCATGGTCCCAGACAAATACCATGGGTACAGTTAAAGGCTTGTTGTCCAAGATAAAAGTAGCTTACTCTTGTAGAAAGAAGAGTGTAAAGCAGATACAAGAAGGTCAAGAGTGTGTAGAATATACTAAAAATGTAAACAACTCATACAATTCCGCATATATATGTCAATAATATTATACAATTCTGGGTCCTATGTTCATTTGTATTTTCCTTAGCCACATATTCTTTTCTTGGTTTGTGATATTTAAGGTTGGCATCCAATGTTTGTTGTTCCACCAGACCCCTATTGTTTACAGTTCCTGCCGAGAGCCAACACATCCATCATTGTTCAGTTAAAGCTCTTGATAAAAACAACTTCCTAACCAGTGTGACGGAGTGCCATTAGGGGTCACAAGAGAGCTCTGTAAGACTCCTCCCTTGAGAATGAAAAGAGTTAAATTCATTCAGTTATCAGTGGCTAAATGGAAGCAGCCTAGCTGGGAACTGCCTTTAAAAACAGCAGAGAGATGGGTGGAGTTTCTCTCACTTAGGCTTGGGCCTAAGAGCCGTGGGCTGTGTGTGTTGCAGGAGGAAGCCCTGAACAGCTCAGCTGCCTCTAGGATCCTGAGAGCTGGGATTTGTGCTGGAGCGAGACAGTCAGGAAGGCTGCGGAGTTCCAGAGTTTGCGCACAGAGAAGACCTCTGTCATATTGGAGATATTCCACTGAGATAGGATTATCTGGAGACACCATCCCTAAGAAGCCGGAGGGAACAAGGGATAAAAGGTTGGTGCCAATGCATATTATTCTCATTGTATCCAGAGAAGGATTACAAAGGTCCCAGGGAGAAGAAGAGTGCATTGAGAGTGAGAGTAAGAGTTCCTCATTACAAGAGGGTGACAAGGGCCCTGTGCTTCACAAACAATTGATAGAAGCTGTAGAGGAAAAGGCAAATAAGAGACTGTATGTTTCCTGGCCACAAGGTGGCGATATATCACAAATAAGAGACTGTTTGCATCCTGGCCACAAGGTGGCGATATATCACAAATAAGAGACTGTTTGCATCCTGGCCACAAGGTGGCACTCCCTGTCACAGATAAGCTGAGCAGGATATAGTCAGGGCGTTCCTGAGTATAGTAAGCACGTTTATGTAGGGTTTTATTTTATCGCTGAATACAAGCACTATTATTTTGTTCTGTTTATGCTACCCAATAAACAGCAGTAAAAATCTGACAAGCCTGCTGTGTCTTCCTCCCTGGGTAAAAGAGATAAGAAAGTGCAGGACGCAAACCCCGCCAGAAGGGGGCGCTCTGCCACAGTTGGTGTCAGAAGTGGGATGCTAAATTGTCTGTATTAAGAAGACAGCCCACCTTACAAGATGTCCATGGAGGAACTAGTGAAAGCCCTGGTAGATGCCACTGCACGCCAGAAAGTGGGCGGAGCTTGTCAGCAAGAATGGCAAAAAGTAATTGCAGCGGACGGAGCCCATGCTGCAAAAGAGGGTAAACTAAGAGGTGCTGCTGCATGTTTTGGAGAGGTCACAGAGAAGTGGCGGCGACAAGCAGAGGAGGGAATAATCTGCATGAGAGAGGCCACAGAGAAGTGGCAACGACAAGCAGAGGAGAGAATAATCGGCATGAGAGAGGCCACAGCTGTTTAGCAAGAGTACAATAGAAAGTGGGCCATCCAGTTAGCCCAGAATGAAGCTATACTGGAAAAATATAGAAAAGATGCGGCCAGAGTTAGAGCCAATGAACTTCTTTTGGAGCTGACAGAGGATGATGATGTGATCATATACCTCACCATTTTTGAGAGAACAGCCATTAGGGAGGCATGGCACAAACGGTACTGGGTCAGCCTCATTGCCCCGTATTTGACGGGCGAAGCTCAGAAAGCTTATCTGGGCTTGAATGAAGAAAAGAAAGAAAACTATGATGACCTCAAAGCTGAGATCCTTGCCAGAGTTGGAGTTACCCGGGATGTCAGAGCACAGAGAATCAGTACCCAAAATGAACAGAAGGCGTACTTTACAGCCAGCATAAAGGCGCTGGGGGTGCAACAAGCTAACCGGAGAAGTGCTCCTATACTTCAACCACACGAGAAAGGTGCGACTGGCATGACAAGGAGAGAATTCCATCCAAATATTATGGACACCACATTGGAGCTTGGCGTTCAGAAGTCATTTGATGATATTGTCAAAGATAGACAAGCAAGGAACTGGCGGGCTGACAGAGGAGCCGCCACAGAGACGGCAGGAGCCGCCACAGAGACGGCAGGAGCCGCCACAGAGACGGCAGGAGCCGCCACAGAGACGGCAGGAGCCGCCACAGAGACGGCAGGAGCCGCCACAGAGACGGCAGGAGCCGCCACAGAGACTGCAGGAGCCGCCACAGAGACTGCAGGAGCCGCCACAGAGACTGCAGGAGCCGCCACAGAGACGGCAGGAGCCGCCACAGAGACGGCAGGAGCCGCCACAGAGACGGCAGGAGCCGCCACAGAGACAGCAGGAGCTGCTGATGAGAATGCAGAGTGCACAAAAGAAACTGCAGAGACAGTAACAGATATTGCTGAGAAAGCAAAAGAGCCTGCTAGTGCAGACAGAATGGCCTTAGAGGAGATGAAGAAAGAAATGGAATCTGTTATCCAGTCCCAAAACAGGAAGGTTCAAGAGTTGCACAAGCAGCTACATGAAATGGAAGCAGAGAAAAATGTCGCCATGGATAACTTCTCACGTCAGAAGAGTGAGCTGGAATACAGTCGTGAGAAAGAGGAGAGACTGATTCTGAAACTGGAGACAGCAGCACACACAGTAAAAAGACTGGAAGAAGATATTGAATCGGAAAGAGCAGCTCATCAGGAGTCTAAGGTTAACTCTGAAGTTATCCAGTTGCGGATCCTGGACCTTGAGTCTTCACTTCAAGTGGAAAAGGCCAGCTACTCGCAAAGTGCATCCGACTTAGAGATGATAAAAAACCAGTTCAGAGAAGTGGAAGCTGCTTATAACAGAGAAAAGAAACGGGCTGACCGCAATGCAGAAAAACTCAAGGAGTACACACTGTCCCAGACAGGACATATGACGCAGAGCATGGAGATGTGTCATACCAAACCAGACCAGCGAGAGGTAAAGATGATGCAAGACTATATTCCTGAATGGCGGAGGATGCCTGCATTTGAGGACTACAGAGTGTCCTACAGGAATGAGAAACTGATGCCAATTTGGGAGCAGAGGAAGAATACTCCCAAGTCTAAGCTGGAAAACATGGGGGACATCCTGAAGATGGAAGGATTGACCCAGGAAGTAGCTGAAATCACTGCTAGGTGTACAGCCCTCCAAGTACAGATCACCAAGCTAGAACAAGAGAAGAGCTCCACCAATGCAGAACTAGAAACCCAGAGAGCCCGGTTTGATTCTGAGAAACTGCAGCTAGAGGGAATAATTACCAATCTGCAGACATCCCTTTCAGAGAACACTGTACAGAAGGAGAGACAAGACCAAGCGGCTCAAACTCAAGAGGAGCAGCTGATTTGTCAAATAACCACGTTGAAACTGGAAATCTCCAAGCTGAAAACAGTATTAATGCAAAAGGACAAGGAGCTTGAGGGACTCCAATATCGGGTGGAAGATGAGAAGAGGCAGAAGGAGCAGGTGATTGAAGACATGCAAATAAATGAAGAGTCATCAAGACAAAATATAGCTGGACTCAACCACCAAGTGGACAATCTAAGCAGTATATTGAAGCAAACTGAGGACAAGCTAGCAAAGTTCACCAGAAAACTGGAGAGCAAGGCCCGGCAGATGGTTCAGTTAACGGAAGAGCACAATAAGGTGATTAGTGAGAGAGAGTCAACTCTTAATGCGTTTAATGAGTACAAATCCACAAATGAACAAGAATTAAACTCTTTAAACCAAGCTGTTGAGATTCTGGAGAAAGGTCTTCAATCAAGTTTGGCCACGTCCGAGGAGCTAAAAAAGGAAAAATCAGAGTTGGCAGTTAAAGTACAAGAACGGGATGCAACCATCCTTGATCTAATTGCTAAATGCCAGAATCTGTACACTGAGAATGAGGCGCAAAGTAAGACTCACACAGCCTCAATGGAGTCTCTAAAGACGCAACTAATTGAGAAGGACAACCAGTTACGGCTTTATGAACAAAGAATCTCTGGGAAGGAGGCAATGACAGAAGAAATCCTTCACCTAAAAGAACAATTGCTTGCTATGGAAGAGACAGAGAAAAAGAAAGACATTATTTCTGTCTCTAATAAAGAGAGAGCGAGTGTAGTCCAAGAAGCATCTAGTAAAGTGGAGAGTGGTGCAAGGCAAACTAAGGAGTCAGCTGTGATAGATCATCCAGAAGAAAGCAGGGAAACAAAGGTTTCACCAACCATAGCGGATCAGTGTGATACAGAGCAGCAACCTGAAACATCAACGAAAAAGGAGACAAAATCACTTGACACTGAAAAATCTTCTGAAACTGAGAAGAAAACAAGTACGTCAAAAAATAAACATAAAGATAAATTACTTCCCATCGAGAGCAAGCAGACTGACAGAGCAAACTCAGTGGTTGGTCTCAAGTTGACAATCAGGGTCTCCAACAAGAGGAAGAGAGGTGACGCATTATTTGTGGTTTCCGCAGTTGCAGAAGCTGAGGAGCCTGAAGCTGAGGAAAGCATAGGCCGGACATTAAGACGGTCGCCGAGAATTTCATGTCCCTCTGTCAAGGCCGTTCAAGTCAAAGAACGTAAACCTGAAAAGAAACCCATTGATGAGGAGGACAAACCTTCTGCCCAGAAAGCAGAAAACAAATTGGAAGAATGGAAACATAAAAGTAAGGAACTCAAGGTAAATCTTTACAAAGATTATGTAAAAGAAACCGGTTGTGAGAGAAATGATACAACCAAATCGCTCTCTGCAGAATTATCTGAACTGCAGGTCCTATTAAAAGAAATTGAAGAAAAACAAAGCAATGAAGAGAAAGTGATGTCGATGACTCCGGTCCAGAAGGATGAGCTTCTGTTGTACCAAGGAAAACCTGTTCTTCTGAAAAGAAAGAAGAGACAGAAAACTGCGTACAAAGGTCGTACAGATGACACTTGCCTAGATGAGAAGATCAGGAGGAACAGAGTTGTGTGTAACAACCTAAAGGTGTGGTTTGGAGATACTGTCAGTATCCAACCAGGTCCAGAGGTGCCATGTGGCGAACAAGACAGTGTGTTCCCCATAGATGATGCGGTGGACGAAATCCATGGTAGTCTATTCGAGGGGTGTCTCAAGCCTTGCTTCGTCAAAGTTGATGGATCCATTGAAGAAGGGAAAGTTCTCCTGGCGCATGGAAGTACGCGTGCTGTTGAGCTCAGGAGAATAGAGCTAGATCCAAGCCCATACTGCATAGTTGCACCAGAGAATATTATGCCCTATGAAGATGAGCCCCTTAAACGAGAAGACAAGAGGATGATAAAGTTACAAGTGAGCGTTTACGGCCTCTCGGCTCATGTAGCTCAACTACATGGTGTTGAGCTGAGGGGGAGGGTATGTGACGGAGTGCCATTAGGGGTCACAAGAGAGCTCTGTAAGACTCCTCCCTTGAGAATGAAAAGAGTTAAATTAATTCAGTTATCAGTGGCTAAATGGAAGCAGCCTAGCTGGGAACTGCCTTTAAAAACAGCAGAGAGATGGGTGGAGTTTCTCTCACTTAGGCTTGGGCCTAAGAGCCGTGGGCTGTGTGTGTTGCAGGAGGAAGCCCTGAACAGCTCAGCTGCCTCTGGGATCCTGAGAGCTGGGATTTGTGCTGGAGCGAGACAGTCAGGAAGGCTGCGGAGTTCCAGAGTTTGCGCACAGAGAAGACCTCTGTCATATTGGAGATATTCCACTGAGATAGGATTATCTGGAGACACCATCCCTAAGAAGCCGGAGGGAACAAGGGATAAAAGGTTGGTGCCAATGCATATTATTCTCATTGTATCCAGAGAAGGATTACAAAGGTCCCAGGGAGAAGAAGAGTGCATTGAGAGTGAGAGTAAGAGTTCCTCATTACAAGAGGGTGACAAGGGCCCTGTGCTTCACAAACAATTGATAGAAGCTGTAGAGGAAAAGGCAAATAAGAGACTGTATGTTTCCTGGCCACAAGGTGGCGATATATCACAAATAAGAGACTGTTTGCATCCTGGCCACAAGGTGGCACTCCCTGTCACAGATAAGCTGAGCAGGAAATAGTCAGGGCGTTCCTGAGTATAGTAAGCACGTTTATGTAGGGTTTTATTTTATCGCTGAATACAAGCACTATTATTTTGTTCTGTTTATGCTACCCAATAAACAGCAGTAAAAATCTGACAAGCCTGCTGTGTCTTCCTCCCTGGGTAAAAGAGATAAGAAAGTGCAGGACGCAAACCCCGCCAGAAGGGGGCGCTCTGCCACACCAGATTTTTATGCCATTCATCAAGATGATCTTATGACCTGTTCTTTGTTTCTCCAGGAAAACGAAAGTGTCCTGGGGAGAGTCTGGCTCAGATGGAATTCTTTCTTCTACTCATCACCATTCTGCAGAACTTCAGACTGACGTCAGAGAAGAAATTTACTCTTGAAGATATAGCCCCCAAAATGGAAGGCTTTCTCAACCTACCCATACCCTACGAGCTCTTGTTTGTTCCTCGCTAGTTCTTCAGTACAGTATGTGTTGGTTATAACACTTCCATAACTTAAAAAGAGATAGACATTCCATGAATATTGTGGTTAGTACAAAGTGAAAGTGATTTGGGATCAAACTATTATCTTGAAACCCCAAAATAGCTATTTTTGGTAGGAATTTGGTAAAATCCACCCTGAAATGAAGCTTGCTGGCAAGGTCAATCTAAGAAAATTTATCAAATACAATTTTGGGGTGGGAGACGTATGTTCAATTCCGACACCTTGTTAACATTTCATTGACGGTCGACCATATTCATTGATCTAACATATGTAAAACACCAATTGTGTTCAGATATGGAATGGTTATTACACACAACTAATGGAATACAATGATCATTTTACAACAAATTGCTTTTGTCACAACCCCAGAATTAATTGACCTCTGGACCTGGCGATCGAATCTCTACGTACTCTAGCCACTGATCACCATATTGACTAAGGCTGTTGTAATAGCCAAAAAGACAATTTTTATACATGGACCATATCACGTTATTAAAGGTATAGGACACATAAATTGATGTTAAAAGGGGTTTATGCTCAAGCCCCTGTTTACCGGCCTGATCCATCAATAACCAAATTCCACAGGTCACCTGAGCTCACAGTGCTTTATGTAAATGTTATTTTTGGACAGTTGAAGTCATGTGTTGTAGGGTGTATACAATGCAAAGGACTAATAAAATATTTTTTGGGCAGTATCACTTTAGGTGCGTACAGTAGGCACTTCCAGTAGTCAACCACATTACCCAATTTACTCCCAGTCCCAGGGATGGACTATGTTCCTAGGTTGATTCTAACTCACTGGTAAAATGGGCTCCATAGACTTCTATGGGGAGACCCCTTTTCAGATTGAGCAATCAATTATAGTTAACTAGGTTTTCCAAAAACAATTGAAACCCTTCGTTGGAGTTGAACATTAATTTTTATGTCTTTGGCCCTAGCCATTGTTCCGCCCCTCACCATACAATCTAACAGTCTTGGTTGTTAGACATGTTATGGAAGTCCTGGTCAGTTACCAGAAGTGAATATACCATAGAGCCACCTCACTTAGCTAGCCAACTTCTCTCCAACTGAGTAAAGATATCTCTGCCCTAGAGGAGGCGGCTGGGGACCGGGTACACATAACTTCCAACCTTGCTGCAAATATTGAGCATCACTGTTACCCCCTACGAATTTGCAGGGAATCCTAGCTCGCTAACCAGAACACTATCCTCCACTGGGTTCCCCAAGTAGAGGAAGGCCCCATCCTTGGGATATAAACTTTTCTAATCTGGATCCATGGTCCACCACTCGATTTATACCTCGACCCCCTTGCCAAGACACTCTGTCTCCAATATTTATAGTCCCTGCCATCCCCATGTGTTCCTAGACAATGAACTGAGGTGTCTGACATTTTGAGTTGTAGACTCCTCAGCACGTAGACAGGGAGATAGACAGACATGCTCCTTGCCACTTGGTGGAATTTCTTAGCCATGTGGGGACATTCAAGTGTCAAAATATGCTAAATTGTGTTTACTTTGAAAATGGACCATCGTTGTTTTATGGAACAAAATGTATAAAAATGTGAATGGAGAAATAAAGTTTTTGCTATGTTTGGGACACATATACATGGTGTGTTTCATTTAGTGGGAAGGCTTTTAATATTTTTATTCTACAAATAATTCCTGTAACTTGTCTGTGAATCCTGTATGATGGGGATACTGACCAAGTCAACCTGTGGTTAGAATTAGTCTAGCGACTCTTTCAAGCCAAATGAAGAGCAGATTGTGACAGCTTTATTAGGAATAACACTCATTAGCACTGGCTGTGATTGTACCTTTTTCTCCCACCCAAATGGCCAAGACAAGCTGACAACATGATTGTTTGAGATTGGAGGTCTCTATGAATATGATATTTGTGTGTGCCAATTTCAACAGGGAAATGCTTAGTGGGAAGATAGCACACAAGGAGTTGAAAGGAAGAAGAGCAAGGATGGGGCTGGTCAAGAAGCAATGGTTCTAAGCAAAGAAGAAGATGAGCATATGCATGGTTATCTAGGCACACACTTGCTTTCACTGATGCATTCAGACACTCACACTTTCACAGGCTGTTTCTTGTGCACTCAATTGCACACATACAGACAAAGTCACACATAGTTTAATGGCCTACAACCCAAGTTAGCTCTCTTACGATTTCTCCTGGCACAGTACTCTCTTCCACACCCCACAGCCAATTACTTCCCAAAGCCAAACTATTGCACCTGTTAAACATCATCAAAACCACATCCTAATTTATAATTTCCTACATAGTCTACTTCAACTCATTCCTAACAGGCCTTACCCTTATCAGACTCTCTCCACTCTAATCGATCTTAAATGCCATGGCTAGGATCATATATCTTATCAGTTATTATTCATATTTTGCCCCAAACTTTTCTGATTTTCCATATCTTTATACTTTCTACATATCACATCTAATCTCCAAATACCCCCATAACCACCTGCTTCATCCTATCCACTTCATACATGACTCTCTTTGTCTACTGCTCCGGCTGGTAGACAAAGCTCCACAACTTTACATTGGTGATAGAAAAGAAGCATAATAAATATATCAAACATGTACAATCATAAACTACAAAATCCTGTGTGTCGTGGGTAGTTGTAGGTTTAGGTTCCCGCTGAGCTTTTAGAGGTGGTATTACAATGTCATGGTGTTACCAAGGAGTCACAGTAGTAACCATCAGTGTGTTTCACCCACAAAATGACTTCATCAGGAGGTTATAGATTACCACAGTGGTTGCTTCTACTGTGTTTCATCACACACTCTACTCCAAAACTTATCTTGTGTTGCGCCTACCCTGTGGTATTCTCTACCCAGCTCTATCAGAATCCTTTCCTTCTCTTAACTCTCCCTTAAAAATCTCATCTATTCAGAAAAGCCACCAACTTGTTCCCTAATATCAACTAGTCAAAAAAATAAACAGTTAAAATCTCTTGTGAGTGTATCCTTCGGTAGCACCAGACCACCAACAAACAAGTCCATCCTCTTTGTCTCTATGCCCCTAACCTGCTTTGATTGTAAGCTCTTTTTAGAGAAGGGTCATCAACACCCTCTGTACCAGGATGCAATTATCTATCCAAGAATTTGCCTGCTCAAAAACTTACGTTCTAAGTTAGAAGACTGTGAGTGTGAAACAAATGGGTAGATGTATGGTGCAGTCAATTGATAGAACCTCAGAAGATGGTGTCTTTTCTTCATGATAGTGAATATTAGTCCATGTAGGGGTGGATGAGTCTTAAGCAATGGTGAGGAGAAGCAGACATGGATCACCAATACCTCTCACTTTTAATCTATTGACTGATCTGATTCATAAGCCCCAGAGCCAAATCCTTGGTAGGCTCCATGGGCAGGGTGGCACCATGACCTGATATCTCCTTATAAGCTTTGTCATCTTCCACCTTTTCCCCAGGACAGCCTATGGCAGTATTACTCCCTGATGATATAAGCACCCCTCTGGCCTACCTAGCTGCTGGTACACTTTATCCACTCATCTCAGCTAATGGTTCATTGTTGCCCTGGGAATTAGGCAACTCACAACCATAGAGCTTGATTTGAGTCGACAGCTCCTCATTTTCTGCCATTCCTTCTCATGAAAACAGATCCCACCACTGACACCAGCTTGTCATGACCTAGTCACCACACAACACCAGTTAATTTCCAGAAAAGATACCTAATACATTACATTATTCTTGCAATTCTGTTGACCTACTCATGGTCCACCTTCATGCCTGACATGTTGCTCTGGCCAGTAGGCAAAGCTTGGCAACTGAACACCAGTGATAGAAAAGGGGCCATGAACTGATGCTAGGAATAGAAGGATATTAAATATGTAAAACATGTAGAATCATATACTAAAATATATAGATTGTAGTTGGTAGTTGTAGCTCTTGGTTCCCCCTGTATTTCTAAGGTTGGTGTTACAACATGATGATTTTAATGTTTATGACACCTTAGTAACAATCACTGTGGTAATCTTTCTACATGTTTACCCACAAAAGGTCTTCATCGGGATATGAGAGATTATCACAGTGATTGCACAACCGTATCTCATCGATAAGCAAAAGATGTTTTTTTACATCTTCATAGAAACATCTGGATATATCTACTTAACAACACTAAACCTGACCCAATACCTTACAAAATGAAACATATAAACATAGATTTGTTGTCAGATACATATGTGACTCTCTGACCCCTATCCTTCAGTCAGTGTCCTATCCACTCATCTACATTTTAAGTTAAAGGACAATTAAACTTTGAAAAAAATATACATTGAATCAAAATTAATATCAGAATTACTTTAAAAAAAAAATGACATGTTATTGGGCTTACCTGCTTAATTTTGACATTCATATTTCTCATTAAAGTTTCCACCATTTTGCTCCTCCCGTTCTCTCTCACTGTTAATCTCCTCCATCTTTTTTAGCTTGCAATAGAATAAGGAGATGTCACTGTTAGAGGTGTATCCATGCACACAGCTTGGCAGGCTCCAATTACTACATAACATAGCTGCTTGGCTTCATCTCTCTATTAGGAAAGAAAAACGTTATTATAGAACATGTAAAGCTCTCTGATCAATAACTCATCTCTCATGTTAAATATATAACTGTTCATATTATCTACTATTCATTTCTGTTTATTTTATTAAAATAGTTTTTTATTATAATATAAACAAAAACCTTTTAAAACAAAAACATTATTAAAATATTTCTATGGCTGTTGAGAAAACTTTTGGCAACTGAGATTGCCATTGATCCCTTAGATGTAAGATAGCAGAGTGACCAATGGCACCAATAAAAGTACTTGTCCTACATATTTTGTTGCATTTGATAAATTCTCTGGAACCCAATATTCCCATTCCCAAGACCTACATAAAACATTTCCCCTATATTCCTGAAAGGACACAACTTCTACTCTGTCTTCTTCCATTTTTGGTGTTGGTTATGGTTCCACTTTTAAAGCCAAGCTATATCCAACCCTTGGTCTTTCACATCAATATTGCATTTAGTTCTTCCCAGTCTATGTCTCTTAATCTTGACAGAGATTGGGTTAGATAGAGGGCTAGAGTCCTCCTTCTCATAACCAAGGAACACCACTAACATTCTCAAGGCCGCAGTGATATACCATGCAACAAGATTTAACTGGTTTACAAAACCATGTCACCTACCGCCATAACAATTATCTAACATATCTTATGAACATCTAGAGCTTAGCTTCTTTTAAAACCTGCTGACTCAGTTTGGCTCAGCATTTCTTAAGAATAACATTGCCAAACCTTTGAGAAATAAATGATTCATCAGATGTTAAGTATGGGTTTACACAGAACCAGTCTATTTATCTCATGAAGAAGCCTGTCTAATATGCATGATTTAATGCTATTGGCACCACAATGTGCAGACTACCGTACTGAGGTTGGTGACCCAAGCCGTCTTGAAACACAGTCCAAGAAGAGTAATGAGCTTGTGAGTTGGAGGGATTGCGTAAAGCCCTGTGGCCCAGTGAAGACAATACCCCAGCCACAGCATGCAACTGCTGCCCAGTCTTGCTCTATTATTGCGATAGTATCTGAAAAATGGCAAACCCAGCCCAGTTCCACATGTTAAAAACGAGCCAGCCTAACTGTTGTTTTGCTACATATATGGCTTCTTCAGAGGCTGTGGATTTATGTCATAAAAAAACAGCCTCTGAAAAAGTCGAACCATGTGGCGAAACAGACAATAGGCTGGCTCATTTGTGACATGTAGAACACTTTTTCTGCATATCATACTGGAGATCTTGTAAGGCTCCCAAATAAGGCATTGGGGAATTGTTTCCTTATGTTACAGCCGATAAGTTAATCTACTGGAAATGAAAAATATATATTTTTTTTTATTTTATTATGAAGTGGTCTCATCATTCACATTCAATACTGAGGTATTGAACTGAAATTCTGGGCATCTCTTAGAGAGCCTTCCGGGCAGGAGGACACACCAGACAGGAGGACCCAGTCATAGGCCAAACCTTCCATGCTATCCCTGTGTACTAGTTCATACAATTTTGTAATGGTGTGAACTGGATGATGTGGACTTGTATTGATCGAATACAGTTGACTATATTTGGTACTCTCTTTACTATATTGAAGGCAATCTTCATGATTAGGTGTTAAGCACCTTAGGGTTAGTTTCCAACTAGCAGAATAATGTTAAACTGACTGAAAATGTTGATGTCCTGTGGAACTTCACTCCAAAGAGTCCGGTATTTTCAGCGAGCATACTGGGATTCTTTTTTCCTTGGTATGGCTTTTCCATGTTATAAGTGATCTCCCTGCTCATACTTGAGAGCACCCAAGGTTTTCTGGGGAAAATATGCAAATGAGTTTCATGACAATTGGTGAGGGTTGGATGCATCAGAATTATGCAGGAGCAAGCTTCGAAGTTCAAGAACTTTGAGCATGTGAGGGAAGGGTGTAGGTGTCTGAACCAATGAAGTAACAATTCATCCTCCACTCTTCCTCCCTCCATCTCCAGTGTTCAGTAGATGAGCTTATACTCTATAGTCTGACAAGTGGGAAAGAGGTAGGTGTCAAATAAAAAAAAATCGCCAATGTTTTATCAAATCTTCCTCCACTCTCCCTCCCCTCCCTTCTCCTTTCTGTAATTATGAACAAGCCCTCAGGCTCCAAGCTATCAGGGAGTGCTAATGTAAGACAAGATGGAAGGAGTTCGGTCAAACACCAAAAGCTCTAATAATTTAACAAATCCACTTGACTCTTCCACCATATCAGCCACTGTTCAGTAGATAGTGGACAGGGAGTGGTAAAATCAGTCAAAATGGAAAGTTTTCTATACATGGTCTTCAAAAACTAACATGTCAAAAAATATTTTAATGTTCGTAATTTACACAACTGGTAATGTTATTTTTTTTAATTCTTCACCAGTTTTTTTCCCTAAAATATAGTGATCCTTTATTACAGGATAAAGAGCCAATTCCCTAAATAACCATAATATATGTTTGATTGTATATTATAAGTTATATGTAAAGTGACACAGATCTCAGAGATCAAGCAAGAAGATTGTGGTTCTGATGGCCGTAACTGGATGCCATTGGGCTGGAGGTTCTGTTGGTTCTTGTTCTGTCGTGTCTTTTCACCTACTCTGGATGGAACCAGATGTAAAGGAAACGGCACCTCCCTCCGGAACCAACTCCCCTCCCTCTAAATTGAAATTGACTGCAGTTAAAGAGGGGGGAGATGGCACATCTCTAATGAAGGTAAGTCCAGTGGTGGTGTTAGTGATGAGAGGCAAAACCTTTTAGTGTTCTCCACACAACTTCTACTTTTTCTTCTCTGTCTTCCATTTCTCTCTTTGTTCTTTCTCTCTCCCCAAAGGCACCTACCTCCATAAATAAAAGTTCCTACAGTCTCATGTTGGAATAAAGCAACCTAATGTCATGGAAGTGTCAATGGCTTACAGGGTCGGTCTCATGTAGGAACAAAGTAACATAATGATGAAGACATGTTTAATGGGTTAAAGGGTCAGTCATGTGTAAGAACAAAGTGACCTAATGAATGGGACATGTTTTATGGGTTAAAGTGCCATCCCCTGTAGGACCAAAGTGACCTAATGACAATGGATTTGTTTAATGGGTTAAAGGATCAGTCACATATGACACAGTTGAATTAAAGGATGCTCCTCTGCAGAACCTTGATTAACATTACTGACCCTTTAACCCATTAAAGATCTCACTAGGTGACAACGTGTATTTGATAAATGGACAAGCCTCCCAATGGAAGTAGTAGGTACACCGTTAATGAATTAACTCATGACTGGGATATAAATGTTTAGGTGTATAGAATGGACAGACCAGATGAGACTTGTTGGGTCTTACCCGCCATCTTATTTATGTTTTTATGTTTATTTGTATTGGAAAACAATGTGTATCAATCAATTGGGTAATAAAAATAACAAAAATATTAAATGACAGATCAGACAATAGAGTTCAGATTTACTAATAGGATGTAGAGATGAGTGTAAAAAATTCCCATGACCTGACCTCTCTAGCTGTGGGAGCAGTAAGGTTTTCCTATGTGGATATCAGGCGGTGAGAGAAGCTCTTATTGACCATGGAGAAGAATTTAGCGCCCGTGGAAGACTGCCAACACTGGACAAAGTTACTCTGGATTATGGTAAGACTGAAGGAGGCTCTTGGATATTGAGATTTCCATATGGTAAATAATCTATATACTGTATATATGGTTGATGTTCTGAAGTAAATGACAGCCATCTAGTGGTCACTACAAGATTGTTCAGTTATTACTTATCTTCCTCAATGTCACAACTATGATTCATAAAACATTTTTCTTGTGACCAATAAAAATGATGCTACCCATTTAGATTTGGTAAAATGACTTCCAAATCTATTAACTGAAACAAAATGTTGGATAAAATGAGTTTTTGACACACTCCATGTATAGATCAATATCAAACATAAACCTAATAGCCCCAGATTCCAGGTGAACGATGGATGAACCAGATATATAAGTCCATATTTAACCACTCATCAGTCTATTCTGAAATAGCCAAAGACCAACCACCCAAATCAACCCAAATTAGCTATCATAATGTTACTTCTATCCAAGTCCTATTGGACAGTGTCTACTTCACAAAGGGAAGATGAATATGTTTAAAAAATAAACAAACAATGTTAAATAAAATTATTATTTTATTATTATTATTATTATTATTATTATTATTATTATTATTATACTTTATTTGTAATGCACCAAGATATTCTGCAGCGCCATGCATGAGTTAAGTACAAGCCAAACCCAGTTAACACAGTGCAAATAAATAAAAAGCCACGTAAGATAATCTAGGGGTTGTAGCACAGTGGGAAGATGTTGTGGGTCAAGTGCAAGTTGCTATGGGCAATGGTGGATGGGGCAGAAGAAGCGCAGTGAGAGGGAGGTATGGTGAGGTTGCAGGCTAGGAGGTGGTGGTCTCGGTCTGATGACTAGGTTAAAGGTGGTTCAGAAATTTGTGAAAATAGGGTCAAGTGAGTGTCCACTGTGAGTTGAGGAATCTGTCCATTGTGAGAGGCCGATGGAAGAGGTGAGTGAGAGAAGTTTAGCGGCAGCCGGGAAGGTGGGAGTGTCAATGACAATGCTGAAATTGCCAAGAACAAGTGAAGGAACATTGGAGGAGAGAAAGTGAGGGAGCCAGGTGGCAAATTCATCTAGAAATTGAGACGCTGGTCCAGGTTGGCGATAGGTCACAGCAACCCATAGAGAGATAGGTGAGAAGAAGGGAATTGCATGAATTTCAAAAGAAGAGAATTGGAGAGAAGGATCAGGGAGTATGGAGTGAAGGTGCACTGAGAAGAAAGTAATACAACCACACCACCACCTTGGTTGTTTCAATGTGGAAGTGTGTGTCGAAAGTGAAAGCCACTATGAGAGAGTGCTGCAGGGGAGGCAGTGCCTGATGGAGAGAGCCAGGTTTCTGTGAGAGCCAGTAGATGGTGGGAGTCTACAAAAAGACCTTGCAATCCAGATGGCACAAGATGGATGGTTTGTGATAGGAGATAGTTGATATGTTATTGGGTTTTTGGGTGTTTGCTGCCCTTGGGGCTGAGCATGGCTGATAGGAGAATGAAATGAGTGAGGGTCTTGGATTGGGAGACATATCTACTGCAGCCAGCATAAGAAGGAGAGATAGTGAGAGGAGATGGGAGTGAGATTTGCAGAATTGTTTTGTTTATGAGCTTTAGAAGAGCGAGGGGATAGTAACTGTGAAGGTCCCAGATAGGGGTGCTATTCAACTCCAACACTTCCGGCCTTTTAGCTACAGGAATTCCCCTTACTATGCTGGCAATCTTCGTTTAAGGAAAGGGCCTCTCAGTGACTGGCAGCTATATCAATCCTTCTTAAAGAAATACACCATAGTCTATGTATTGCAGAAGCATCATTTTTAATATCGACTCTCTCACTTCATTTCATAAACAGCAAGTAACTTTCCCTCTCCCAGTTACATCACAGTGGGCTGAACACATTCAAATCCCCCTCCCAGATTAGCATCAAGCTATCATAGAAATCGAAGAGTCAATCAGGATTAGGGAAAACTGTGGGCTTGGCTTGGGGGGTGGACCACTGGGCCGATTCCACATGGCCTCAGAGCGGCAAACAGAACAAATGGCCTGTAATTACCCCAACGTCCTGCAGTGACATCTTGTGGACAAGAATGGGAATTACATGTCATTTATACAAAATGGCTATAGGATCCAAATATTGCAAGTTGTCAGAGATAAACACATAAGACACACAATGTAGCTCAACTACATTTAAGGTTGTCTAAGAAATGTTTTTGTTCCTTAATATGCAATTAAAGAAAATTCAACCTTTCAAGCTATCCTCTCCTCCTCATACTGCATGTTTTCTTTCTTATCTTATAATATCTTTCAGTTTCTTAATGTCATCTCCTTATCAGCTCCAATACCTTCATTTATTTTTTGATCCTTATATCGTAACCCTCACTTGCTATCTATATCATTCTCCACAAGTTTTAAGTTTATGAGCTTTTAATTTTCATAAATTCACAAAATCAAATAACACCACTCATACTCTCCACATCACATACATTTCTAGGACCTTTCCTATTAGCTGACCACCCACAGTGGGGGCGATCGGCCACTAGGTGGCGCAGGCAAGATTTTAGTCAATTTTTGGCAGAATTTGTTTTCAATTTCCTAGCTTTAGGGTTAGGGTTTAGGGTTAGGGATCAGGGTTTAATGATTATGGTTAGGGTTTAGGATTAGGATTAGGGTTTATGTATTGGTTAAGGTTTAGGGTTTATGGTTAGGGTTCAGGGTTTAGGATTAGGGATTACAGTTATGGCTCAGGGATTATGGTTTAGGGATTGGGGTTATGTTTTTGGGTTAAGGTTTAGGGTTAGGGATCATGATTTAGGGTTAGAGTTTAGGATTAGGGATAGGGTTTATACTCTCCTCATCACATACATTTATAGAACCTTTGCTGATCGCCCACAGCGTGGACCCTCTGCAACTAGGTGGCGGAGGCAAGATTTTAGTCAATTTTTGGCAGAAATGTTTGTCAATTTCCAAGCTTTAGGGTTAGGGTTTAAGGTTAGGGATCAGGGTTTAAGGATTATGGTTAGGGTTTAGGATTAGGGTTAGGGTTTATGTATTGGTTAAGGTTTAGGGTTTATGGTTAGGGTTCAGGGTTTAGGATAAGGGATTACAGTTATGGCTCAGGGTTTAGGGTTTAGGGATTGGGGTTATGTTTTTGGGTTAAGGTTTAGGGTTAGGGATCATGATTTAGGGTTAGGGTTTAGGATTAGGGATAGGGTTTATACTCTCCTCATCACATACATTTATAGAACTTTTGCTGTTAGCTGATCGCCCACAGCGTGGACCCTCTGCCACTAGGTGGTGCAGCGAAGATTTTAATTAATTTTTGCCAGAGATTTTTGTAAATTTCCTAGCTTTAGGATTAGGGTTTAGCGATTAGGGTTTAGGATTAGGATTTGTGGTTATGGTGAGGGTTAGGTTTAGGGTTAGGGCTTATGGTTGGGAATTAAGGTTAGGGTTCAGGGTTTAGGGTTAGGGTTTAGGGTAAGAGGTTAGTGTTAGGGTTTAGGGTTAGGAATCAGGAATAAGGTTTAGGGTTAGGGTTTAGGGTTAAGGTACTGGCAGATAATAAGATTTACACTAATAAAAAACTCACTAAAATCTCGGCTGCTCCTCCATGTGTTTGATGGCCGGCACTGCGGGTGGTAAACTAACTATTTTGATATTATATATTCCAAATAAACATTACTGTGCTTGTTAAGGCTGTTATGGCCAAACCTACCCAGGAGGTTAGTCAGGTTCTTTTGATCCCTTCACCAAGGCAGCAGATGTCTCTAAAATCCTATTCCATGGATGCATCAATAAAACATGTGAGCACACAGGATCAGCACACGGGATACTTCATCTGGACAAGTGGTGCTGGAACTGCTTTTATTGTGGTGGAGACTTAATAACAGATTCACCTTTTATGTATCAACCATCAGAGCAAAACTTTACTAACAGCCTCCCAACATGGCAGTTATAGATGACATCATTGCATTCTAAATCAGTTAACTCTTCATGAATCAAACATGAAAAATACAGAATCTAACATTATAAGTCAAACACACATAGAGAAGCAACATAAGATATAGTAATAAACATACAAACAATCAACATAACAAACTATAACAACTATTGAGCCCAATCCCTGTGCATGTTGGTCAGACAAGATACATTTTCTCCATCCCACAACAGTATATGCCTAGGATTCAGTCCTTAGGAGTCATTATTTGAGTTCCAAGGGTGGTCCATGGGATCATGACATGCAGTACTTATCTTGACCAGGCTCAGGAACGTACTCCTCCCCATGATTTCTGCGTATTGCAGTTCATAGATGGATGTACATGGGACTTATACGAGAGTAAAGAACTAGGGCCTAATTCAATTGCGATCTGGCCAATTGAATAGGGCTGTATATAAGCACATGGCATATTTTTTTTACAGAAGTTTTTAGTTAGGGACGACCTTGATTTAGGATAGAAGTTCACTAACTAAAAACTTCTGTAAAAAAAATATGCTAGGTGCTTATACATAGCCCTATTTAATTGGCCAAATCACAATTGAATGAGGCCCCTAGTGTTTAGAACATTTAGAGAAGCCCATTAGAATGTACATGGAAGAGCTACTCAAATGGAGAATTACATAAGCATAAAAGTAGAAGTGCTATTCAAGTGTCTAGAACTTGAATAGCACTTCTACTACAATAAAAAAAACTAGAAATGGTGTGAAAGGGACCATTACACCTTTTTATCAGACTGTTGTATCCCCTTATACTTGTCTTGGAGGTATTTGAGCTGTTTAGAGTTAATGTGGTTCCATAGATACTTTTGGAGCTCAAATGATAAATCCTGATGCTAAATACCTTTTGACCACTAGATGTCTCTGTATATTTAAAGATTCCCTTCATTTCTTGTAATTGTCTTAATGGGTTAAGTCAGTGTAGGTGAGATATAAAACCAATGTTTTGTTGGTGTTCAGTCATTCAGTCATGTCAGACTCTCTGTGGCCCTTTAAGGTTTCTTGGCAAAGATACTGGAGTGTTTTGGATCGTGTTATTTCTCTGCAATGACATTCCCATCTTGGGTGACCCTACATGGTATAGCTCATGGTATCATTGTGGTCCACGAGCCCCTTTACTATGACAAGGTAGCGATCCAGAAGAAGATGTGCCAATAGGGGTCAATAAAAAAGCATAAAGTATAAGCAAGTTGTCCAACCACCTTTTAATAAATTAAGATACTCCCTTTAAAGTAGGAAGTAGATGGTGCCTACCTTGTTGTGGGCCCTGGTGCTTTGTACCTGCTGAACCAGAAGTATCTCCATCACTGCTCTCTATCATACTGTATTACTACATTACAGGAATTAGCTTTAGTAATGGGGAACGGTGGAAGCAGATGCGATCCTTTGCTTGAGAAGTATCAGCAGGTCTCCTTGCTCCCGTGCCCTGAGTGTAACATCTGGCACCATCTATTGGTACTTATAACAGGTCTTTTCGTAACTATGAGGCACTGATAGTGTAACGGCCTCCACTGTGGGCATGGTCTTAGGTCACAGGTGAGAACCTCAGCTTAACACCCAATCAGCTTTCCTCTATTGTCTTCAGGATTATCACTGGATCCACCCAAGCCAATCAAAGATGCCGTATCAAATATATTTTGCTACATCATGTTGGGCAACCGCTTTGACTACCAAGATGAGCAGTTCCAGAAGTTGATTATAACTGGAGATGAGATCTATTGTCTCATAAGTACCACCTGGGGACAGGTAAGTCTGGCAGAACCCAATGCATTTATTTTATAATTATAAACAGGATGTCCATAGCAGAAAGTTAATGAATTATCTACTAGAATAAATGACAATCCAATAAAAAGTAACGTAAGGCTATTATTACTAAAAGCAATGCCAACAAACAATTAAGGATATATAGGGGACTCATTATAACTTTCTAGTAAATATCAGCCTATATATATTACATACAAATTAATGTCTCTATCTCCCCAGGTTACTCTATACCCCAAATGGTATTGGGAGACTGGAGACCTGAGGTGTGCATTTGCCTGGGGAGACCATCAATGTTCCCTTCCGATATCAGATAGTAAACTTAGTCTGCAGGGCTAGGCTCCACCTCAACAGGTGACCATAAGTTCCTGCCCACAGAATGTAGCCAGCACAATGGGTCGTGCTCTGTGCAACCATAAAACCTCTACGTAAAAAGGTAGGGTGTCACAAATGGATGGAAATTGTGTGCATATAGTTACTGTCATGGTTTCTTGGTGAAAAAGTATGTTGCTGGTGATAATATGGTTGATGTAATAAAAATGGTAAAATGTTATGTTATTGGGCCTTACCAGTTCTAGTGGGACTTATTATCAGTCAGAATGATGTAGGGACCTGCTAGGCCCTAATTGTGGTTAATCAATTTCCCATTTGTATGTGGTCAGCCATGTTGCCTATCTGGGTGCCATCTTGATTGTTACTTGACCGCTGGCTGCATAAACTCCCAAGGTGTGTCAAGAATTACTGAAACTCACCCCCCTCCATGAGCAGAGCAGGTCACTGAACCTAAACATAAACATAAAACACCAGACCTTGCCCTCTCTGGATTTGTCAAGAGGGAACTACAGTATAATGATCAGACATGGAACAAGAGACAAAGAGAGAGAGAGAGAATGGGTAACCTTCCAGAACCCCCCCACCCCCATATACATCTGGAAACCGCAGGGAGGGATCAAACAAGCCCTTCTTGCCCAAGAAGGTTTTGGGTTTGTTAAATAACTGTGTAAGAAGAATAAACTGAGTCTCTATCTGATGCACTAACCAAAGGTGTAGATGCTCAACAAACTGTTGGAATGTGGGTAGGGTAGGCCATTCTTCAAATGGCATAATTGCAAACTGGTTTATCCCTAATGGGGTGGTTAATGCTGACTTTTCTTTAGTGCTTTCAGAAAGAAGGATCTACCTGTAGGCTATAAGGTATATTTTGGAGATTTATAATATGGTTAGATCTTCTTTACTATGCTTTTATATTTGTATATGAAGAAAGTTCTGTATTTTTCAAGTCGGAAGACACTCCCCCGGGGCAGATGAAATACATCCCAGGACCCCATAAAAATATATATACTGTTGCAGACAAACTGATGGAATTTATAGATGAACCAGTGAAGATGAACCAAGGGAAACTGGGCATAAATTTCCCTAGAGACTACATAGATTGCTTCCTTCTTAAAATGGAACAGGTAAATGATAAGACATGGTCTTGACATACCCAGGAACATGCTCAATCATATATATTCATTTGAGGCATGCTTATATATCTGACTGATTGAGTTAACCAGTTAAGTATGGATAATTTAATCATGTTTGTGGGAACCAAAGTTGTATTGTTCTGTAAATATTCCAACTTTTCCCAAAAAGGTTAACTTATCTTCTAGGGGACATACTCATATCATCTAGGGAACATATAGTTCTGACTATTATTTAGAGATTATAACCTCTGTTTGTAAGTTTAACCCCTCATTTCTTGTTCTTCTCCTTGATGGGTCCTGAAAAGCCCATCTTCTCCATGATCCAAGACAGGATTCCTGTAGACAAGGCAGGATAATTCTGGAGCTAAATCAGATCCCTTCCCCTAAGGAGGAACAGGAGTTATAGAAATTCCTACTCTCTATTAGGTCTCAGCATAGATAACATTCATCATAATACATAACAAATTGATTTTAAGTGGCTTTTTGTTTGGCAACATAACTGTGATTCTCTCTGTTAGATGATGTTAGAAGGTTGATTTTAGCAGGTGGTTAAGGTGTAGAATATAGGATTTATTGGCAAAAAGACCAAAGTACATACAAATTTATACCACTACTAAACAACATCCCAAATCTCATACCAATCATACACTCAAACATAGGCTAGCCCCAATCTGAGCATACGTCCCACAAACTAATCAACTTCTTCCAGATTCCTAGTTTTTCTCTCAAGGATATTCCAAATGTTTGTTGGTCCTGGCATCTTACTTCCAGGTTGTTATCAAAATCACAAGAGTTCCTCAGGCCTTTTCTATGAATTTTATCGCAAGCAGATTCCTCAGATCATGTTCTTCTTTGGATAATGAAGCATTTTTCCATGTTTCATCCTTAGTCTAAAACTTAGAGATGCTTAGCATGTACATGCTATTTTATTAATATTATCTCTAGTTGAACATTCTTCTTGTCTGCATTCTCATTAAGCAACAAAATAATAAGAAACATTACATTTGTAGAATTCTGGTGGACTTTCATCCTTGTATACGCTACACTAGAAAATAGAGTTTTGTTTTAATCTGTGGGCAGCCATTTAAATTCTGAGGGTGATTAAATATTTAAAACTTTGTAAACAGAAAACATTGTCAAAATGAGAGGAAGTTGCCTGTTTTGGACAATGTTGGAGAGCATCATAGGGATGTGAGGTTCTCCAAGAGTTTTACAGCGATTCACTTAACTGCTTGCATTGTGTGATAAGCTTACCCAACACGTTTTGTCCAACATATACCTAACTGGAAGGATCATCATGATACAAAAATGACACTTGAGGGACATTGTTGTCTCTTGTGTGAATCATAATATTTTAATTGGCAGACTAAGTTCATGAGGAAATCGATCAAGTGATTGGATGAGAAAGAATGCTGATCGAAGCTCCACCCTATGGAGCCAGCACAATGGGTTGTCTGTGACAATCACAAACTCTTTCCTAAAAAGGTAGGGCTGTAGTATATTTAGGGCCCAGTTGACTGCTAGGTACTGTAGTATATTTAGGGCCCAGATGACTGCCAGGTACTCCTTCTCAATAGATGCATAGCTGAACTCTAAGGGCAACCGTTTGTGGCTTCAGTAGTCATCCTGTCATTTAACTACCTACAGTACACACAAAACCAGGTGATCCAGTTCTTCTTAGGGACCAACAACACAGGGGATGCCCAAAGACTAAAGGATAGATCAATGACCCCTAGCTCTAACATCTCACCCAGCCCGCTCCTTATATTACCCTTCACAGTCTTGGGCACCCTATCTTGGGCACACTTAGGAATAAGGATCTCGTGTACCAGTAGGTCCATCTGGTTAGGTGACTAGTCGGTTGGGATATGGGAAATTGGGGACTGGTAAGAAAGGACAAGCATGTCTGGTAACACGCCATCCTCAGAATCTTCCCGTTCTGCTATGCATTTGGACATTACTTGGAGATTCATCCAACTCTGGTATGGCTATAGTATATTCACAAGGATTGCCTTCTGAATCTGCTGTTGCTCAACAATAGCTACCACATAGGTGGTGTCAGATAGATTCTGGATGATTTGAAAGGGACCTTCCCAAACAGCCTGAAGGTTATTCTGCGGATTGGGTACAAAACATTAATATCTGCTGCCCTATTTGGATTTCCCTAGCCCGGGCTGTCTGATCATACCAGCACTTCTGTTTGCCTTCGGCTGCAAGTAGATGCTCTTTGGCTAGCCCAGTCAATATCTCCAGCCTATCTTTGAGATGCATTACATAAAGAAATTAAGAGAGTTCCTTACCCGGGTGGACCCCCTCCCAAAACTCACATAATATGTCAAATGGCCCTCACTTGCCTCCCTTACAGGAGTTCAAAGAGAGAGAACCATGTAGACTCTTGTGGATACCTCTCTGTAGGTAGAGAGGAGGTAGAGAAGATATTTTTCCCAATCATTCTCCTGGCCCCGAAAAGGCTCTAATCATACCCTTCAGGGTGCAAATGAACCTCTCACACAAACCACTGGTCTGGTGATGATAGGGGGTTGACCTCAGCTGGGTCACTCCACACTTTTGACACAACTGCTGGATCAGCTCAGCCGTTAGCTAAACTCTATCTCTTGCCTGACTTCCTAGGCCTGGCAAGGAGGCCAATTATATCTACAGCCACTCGGTGGAATGGAATTTCAATTATTGTCATGGGTCGCAAGGGAGCACGAGGCACTTGTCCACCTCTATTACGGATCATTTTGTCAAGATGGAGGTTAGGTTAGGTGTCTTCTAGGACTGGAAAAAGATAATACTGGTGTTGAGAGTGAGAGACTCTGAAAGCCACGAGCCTGGTAGCCTGTAAATATACTATTGCACCTAAACTTAATATCACTTCAGTTCTATTTTTGACTGTCACTATTGCATGGAAACCCACAGCACCAGCCCCAAGATATAGAAACCCGAGTGAGGTGCTGTTTTCACAGCATGTAAAGCATTTTTAAATAGAGTATTACCAAGTCTACATGGAGAATATATGCCTCTTGGTTTGATGAATACACTGAACAAGCCAGTGGTCAGTGTCTGAAGATGCCAAAGGAGCATCATGGTCACAGAAAAAATATTAGGGTCACAGGTAAAATCTACAAGTCCAAGATACAAATCTAATTAGTTTCTATGAGGAGGTTAGTAGGAACCTGGATCAAGGCAACTCTGTGGATGTAGTCTTTTTTGGATTCTGCAAAGGATTTTGACACAGTGCCACATGGGAGACTATTGTGCAAACTAAGGGATACAGGAATTGCAGTAAATATCTGCTCATGGATTGAGAGCTGGCTAAAACCAACTTGTCACAACCTAGTCACTGGCCACCACCAGGAAATGTTAAAGTTACCTGATACACTATATTACTTTTGAAATAAAAGGGGTCAAGATCTGGAACTTGGAATTGAAGCATATTAAATATGTCCGACATGTAGAATTATTACTAAAAGATGTTGTTTGAAGATGTTAGTTGCAACTCTTGGTTCCCGGTTTGGTTCTAAGGGTGAGATTTCAAAGTGATTATGGTAAACCAAGGAGACATAGTAGTAATAATGACTGTGATATTCTCTCCCATCTTGAAGCAGTCATTTACTGAGTGAAAAACCACAGTGATTGCCCATCTAAATACATGAATTATATTTTTTCCCCCACACATTATCTCACCTTCCTCTCATACTCTTCTTTCATCCAACTCCCCATTTGCTTTCACACCTCAGCTTTCAGTTGGTCTTGTACCGGGGCGGTAATGTGAACAACATGTTCATATCATTCTTAATCTGTTCTTCTTTGAACCATTAATTCCATAAAAAGATAGGGTGTGAGACAATGTTTGTAAAACTTTCCCAATGTTATCTCAATAATTAATCTACAGAACTAACCTATTCTAAGAAATACTTAGACGTAACATACCGAGAAACATCTGGATATTTTTGTTTAACAAACTATTTGACTTATTTCCTAAAGCCCAAATCAATCAACTGCTTAACATCTAGTATAGTGACCAATAATGTTATACTCAATGTCTGGAAATCAACACTATGCTCTCAAAATCAATATCTTAGTCAACAAAATGAAACATAGACACATAGATGTGATGGCAGATAAGAACTAAAAGGCTCAGTAAATACATATTTGTATTTACTTATTATATGCCACATGCTTTATTGCAATAAGTGGAAAATGTTACATTTATTAGTGTTAGCTTTTAGATCCCACCATCACTTTAGCTGTATTAAATTATTAGGCATTTGATATAAGTCTACTAGAATGTCTACCCTTTTGAATAGTTTGTGTCATCTGCAAATAAGTAGCCAATAGTAATATCTCTCATAAATAAGTAAACAAAATAGGCTTTAGCACTGATCCTTTGCTCTGCATCCCATTAACTGTGACTTTCTGACTCCTATACTTCAATCAGCGTCCTTCTATGCATAATTTTGCAACTCATTGCTCATTATGGGGGCAGCAATTTCACTGTCACATTTTCTTTGACTCTTTGTAAGCTGCAGCTTCCCCATCTACATGCTGAGGAGTCTACTGCCCCAGCTATCAGCTATATGTTGTCAGGATTTGGACACAGCAGGGGTTGATATGATACTGTGAACACCGGAGCCAGAATGCCTTGTACGTGTAGAAAGTATTTTCTTAGGGTTTTTGAGACTAGGGGAACTGTTGGTTAAATATACCTGCTTCCTAGCTGGCATCCTCCCTGGTAGCAAGCGTATAAGCGTTGAAGAGCTGTATTCACTTTTAGTGGAAAACCAGGACTTTTACAGTTTTTCTAGCAATCAGGGCTCCCTATGAGATTGAGTCTGAGTCATGAACAATAACTAAGAACAAATACTTCCTAATTTTCATTTAAATGCTAGACAAATTATTAAAGGGTTACCACTTGCAAAGCACTTGACATCATTTGACCTTTGTCTATTGAAACAAAGTGTCCCGTAAAGTGGTAATACTCCCAAAATGGCAAAATGCAAGCATAAAATTGACCCAGTACACTCTACGCTTGGGTGAACTGGTGGAAATGGTTCTTGGGGTGCCCAGTGCACATAACCAAGGTTTTGGCAAACATCAGTAGAATAGCCTTTTTAACAATTATACCTTAATCCTACACTCATCATCAAAGTGTCATAGTCCCTTTAAGGATGTCCTTATGGCCATTATAACAGCCTTTTTTTCACCTGACCACCAGGCTAATGTCCTTCAGGGTCCAGTTGCCAGATCCAAAGGTGCAAGAGTCCTGGGGTTCATGACAGAGATAATGAAGCAGTTGAGGTAATCCTGTAACAGATCCAATAAAGGTCCCATTTAGTGCAGAAACAAATAATAAACATAGAAATAAATATAATTATAACTATTAGAAGTGTTAGATAGTTGACTTAATGACTTTATTTCACAAGTTTACTTATCTCTCAGTTGACAGATCTATACACGTTGGTCAGAATAAAGTGGCCACCAATAATAAAGTCTTTGATTGACACAATAATACATCATCCAACACCTGTGAAATAGTTTTGAATGTATGATAATTTAATGGAAAAATGATCAAAATAGTGCATTGGCATTAATATAATCTAAATCCAGGTACAATCCCCAAGGGCCTAGTCGTATTGCACGGTATATGAACAGATAATGGTATAGAGCTTACATGGACAAAAAGGTAAAGTCCAGCTAAAATGTCATGGCGGCAACAAACTAGAAATGATCTGCACAAGTAAACAGTCCTGGACTCAATCCAGATCACATAAATTGTAAGTTTATTACAAACAGTACCGGCTGTTCCTTTTGGTTCCTAGAAAGTGTCTACATTCCAGGAGTTCATCGGGCGTTCTACTAGGCAAGTCTAATGTAGTAAATGACGCCTATTTCTCTGTAGGAAATGACATCTGGATTTCTGCTCACTGATCACTTCTCTTACACCCCTCGTCATACAAAACATTGTGTGATCAGTAGTTAATTAACTATAATGCTTGAGGCAAGTGTTGTATTTACTTGGAAAAACACACCATTACAGTGAAAATGTAGCTGGTTAAATATATAATTGTCAACAATAAATAAAATTGAAGAACATTTTTACCTGTGAATTCCATTATAGATTTGAATGAAGATAGGCAGGTAAGTGGGAAGCCAATTAAGATGGAGTTACAATACTTGGGACATGATGACTACATGGATTAGGTTTTTTGCACAGTTTTGTGAGAGCAAGGGACACATTGTGAAGATAGGGATGAAGAAGGGATATAAGTCAATGTCCTAGAGATGTTGGGGTAATTGCGATGTTGTCTACCAAAAGGGATATTTAAGGTGGAGAGATGGAAGAAGATATGGCAATTCAGGAGGAGATGTATAAATAGTTTTAATTGAAGAGTAATCTACCTGTAGCCAAAGGAAGCTCATGAGACTGTAATGGAGAGAAGCCTTTGCAATCTTGCATCCTTGTACTCAAAATGATATCCAGATACTACAGTACAAATGATTTTAGATATGGCATTCAAAATAATCTTGGATGGATCCAACTGCTCCTGAAAGAGGAAAAAGAAGACAAATAAAGCCTTAAACCACCATTAGGTTCAGGCTAGTGGCACTAGATTATGTCCTTAGCCAACTGGTGAAGATAAAGATAAAGATCTGGACACCACCAGGCAGTCAATAGAAGGAAAGATGGATGCTGATTCCAGGCATCATATATAGCGAACAAATATGTAGAAAAATTGAACTATGAAAACATCTTACAAATTTCCAAATGTAAAAAGTAAAATTATTCTAAGAAATTCCACCGAGTCAAGGGACAAATTTAAATCAATGGCCACATGTTGAAAAGATATGTCTATTACAGAGAGAGACCTGCCAAGGAGAGATCCACACCTGCCAAGGCTCTGACAGATATCAAGTGTCACCAAACTGGGTGATTTGCTGATTTTCAAGATGCCCTGCTAGGAGAATATCATAAGTGGTCTGCAAGAGAGGGGTTTGGAAATGGAACCACCTGCTGCTGCGAAGCTTTCAATGGCAAATCTTCCATATCGGTCACCTGGTTTCCAAATATTCTGGTACCCAGATCCTAAATCTCCTGTCTCTTCTCTAACTCAGGGTCTTGCATACGGTAGGATACACTTCTACTTCCCTCCTTAACTCATTAGGGGCAATGCATAGCCCACTACCCTACAAGGTAGGCATATTACTCATCCAAGTATTGCCTGCAGTTCTTGCTAGGGATGTGGGCTTGAGCTCTGTAACTGTTTTTGTATCCCTTGCAGCTAGACTCGGGTAACAGTGTTCACATAGTGGCATTCCATCCACCCCAAATCATTCCCTTGTAAACGTTGACCGCGAGGCCGTCATGACTCCTACATCTCGAATTCCATTTCTAGGCTTTCTAGGATTCTATTGCACCAAGGGATAGTAGATGTACGGGCACCAGAGCAAAAAGGTTTAAGTGCAGATTACTCATACTGCCAACAAGGAGGTGATGCTACCTTGGACTTTCCCCTGGGTTGACAAGCCAACCAACGTCCAATGTCATCAGGGTGTAAACATGAATCCACCTTTCCATCGTCCATCCAGTCAATACTGCACAATGCAGCTGCCCATCCTTATGGATTTAAATTCCCTTACAATATTTCCTTGTGTTACCCCTGGGGAGAAAATGGACCATTCTGTCGTTCCAAGTGGCCAGGGGTGTCACACTCATTTGGGGTTTATCACTCTTCTTACCACTCCTCCCTCACTGTTCAGCAAATAAAAACACACCCTCAGGCTCCAATCTATCAATGGTGCTCGAATCAAGTTTGAAACTTTTTAGTTTTCAAAAATCTAGATTTTCTCCCAAAATGTACTTATTTTCATGGCTTACACAGCTTTTAATATTTTTAGTTTTTACAAAGTTCCCAAATACCATAATTTGTGGGTAGAACAAAATCCATTATTTGTGAATAGAAAGTAAATTGATTATGGTGTTCTATTATAAAGGATTAAGAGACAGTAGCCCTCAAACAAAGATGACGTAATTCCACTGATATATTCAGTAGATAAATGGGCAGAGCATTTAACTTCTATTACTTGATGTTCTGTGAAAAGTCCATAGACTTCTCAAATCTTCTCATTAAATCAGCAAGGGTGTTGATGGCAGGTTTTCAAAGTGCCCCACCTAAAACACATATATATTATGGGCTGTAGTACTTCTGAGACTCAGATCCTCTAGGAGAGCTACAGGCAGATCATGGCTCTGATGGCCGTACTGAATGTCATTGGGATGGAGGTTCTGTTGGTTCTTGTCCTGTTGTGTCTCTTCACCTACTCTACATGGAACCAGATTTACAGAAAACGGAACCTCCCACCAGGACCAACCCCTCTACCACTGATTGGGAACCTACTGGATTTAAAGAGGGGAAAGATGGTTGGATCACTAATGAAGGTAAGTCCAGTGGTGAAGTTAGTGAATGGAGTGCAAAATAATTTGTCGCCCTTCTGGGTAAAATGGTGTCCAGCTGGGATACAATTACTGACTTAATTGGGTTTTTTAGTAGAACGTCTGTGTTTTTTGCTTGTTCCCCAATGTAAGAGTGCATTGCATTGTTGGATGCACATGGATATGACCTTCTGATGTTATAGCTCTTGTTGTTGTGTGTGGCTGTGTCATCTTTACAGATGTACATGAATATAACCTTCTGATGTTATAGGTCTTGTTGTTGTGTGTGGCTGTGTCTTCTTTACAGATGTACATGGATATGACCTTCTGATGTTATAGGTCTTGTTGTTGTGTGTGGCTGTGTCATCTTTACAGATGTACATGGATATAACCTTCTAATGTTATAGGTCTTGTTGTTGTGTGTGGTTCTGTCTTCTTTACAGATGTACATGGATATAACCTTCTGATGTTATAGGTCTTGTTGTTGTGTGGCAGTGTCTTCTTTACCGATGTACATGCATATAACCTTCTGATGTTATAGGTCTTGTTGTTGTGTGTGGCTGTGTCTTCTTTACAGATGTACATGGATATGACCTTCTGATGTTATAGGTCTTGTTGTTGTGTGTGGCTGTGTCATCTTTACAGATGTACATGGATATGACCTTCTATTGTTATAGGTATTGTTGTTGTGTGTGGCTGTATCATCTTTACATATGTACATGGATAGGACCTTCTGATGTTATAGGTCTTGTTGTTGTGCGTGGTTGTGTCATCTTTACAGATGTACATGCATATGACCTTCTAATGTTATAGGTCTTGTTGTTGTGTGTGGCTGTATCATCTTTACATATGTACATGGATAGGACCTTCTGATGTTATAGGTCTTGTTGTTGTGCGTGGTTGTGTCATCTTTACAGATGTACATGAATATGACGTTCTAATGTTATAGGTCTTGTTGTGTGTGGCTGTGTCATCTTTACAGATGTACATGGATAGG
The DNA here is from genome assembly GCA_027410445.1 of Discoglossus pictus. Classification (NCBI taxonomy): domain Eukaryota; kingdom Metazoa; phylum Chordata; class Amphibia; order Anura; family Alytidae; genus Discoglossus; species Discoglossus pictus. The sequence goes on from CM050170.1 coordinate 5,079,711, forward strand.
ACCTTCTGATATTATAGGTCTTGTTGTTGTGTGTGGCTATGTCATCTTTACAGATGTACATGGATATGACCTTCTGATGTTATAGGTCTTGTTGTTGTGCGTGGTTGTGTCATCTTTACAGATGTACATGGATATGACGTTCTGATGTTATAGGTCTTGTTGTTGTGTGTGGTTCTGTCATCTTTACAGATGTACATGGATCTGACCTTCTGATGTTATAGGTCTTGTTGTTGTATATGTTTGTGTCTTCTTTACAGATGTATATGGATATGACCTTCTGATGTTATAGGTCTTGTTGTTGTGTGTGGCTGTGTCATCTTTACAGATGTACATGGATATGACCTTCTGATGTTATAGGTCTTGTTGTTGTATATGGTTGTGTCTTCTTTACAGATGTACATGGATATGACCTTCTGATGTTATAGGTCTTGTTGTTGTATATGGTTGTGTCTTCTTTACAGATGTACATGGATATGACCTTCTGATGTTATAGGTCTTGTTGTTGTGTGTGGCTGTGTCATCTTTACAGATGTACATGGATATAACCTTCTGATGTTATAGGTCTTGTTGTTGTGTGTGGCTGTGTCATCTTTACAGATGTACATGGATATGACCTTCTGATGTTATAAGTCTTGTTGTTGTATGTGGCTGTGTCTTCTTTACAGATGTACATGGATATGACCTTCTGATGTTATAGGTCTTGTTGTTGTGTGTGGCTGTGTCTTCTTTACAGATGTACATGGATATGATCTTCTGATGTTATAAGTCATGTTGTGTGTGGTTGTGTCATCTTTACAGATGTACATGGATATGACCTTCTGATGTTATAGGTCTTGTTGTTGTGTGTGGCTGTGTCATCTTTACAGATGTACATGGATATAACCTTCTGATGTTATAGGTATTGTTGTTGTGTGTGGCTGTGTCATCTTTACAGATGTACATGGATATGACGTTCTGATGTTATAGGTCTTGTTGTTGTGTGTGGTTGTGTCATCTTTACAGATGTAAATGGATATGACCTTCTGATGTTATAGGTCTTGTTGTTGTGTTTGTTGTGTCATATTTACAGATGTACATGGATATGACCTTCTGATGTTATAGGTCTTGTTGTTGTATGTGGCTGTGTCATCTTTACAGATGTACATGGATATGACGTTCTGATGTTATAGGTCTTGTTGTTGTGTGTGGCTGTGTCATCTTTACAGATGTACATGGATATGACCTTCTGATGTTATAGGTCTTGTTGTTGTGTGTGGCTGTGTCATCTTTACAGATGTACATGGATATAACCTTCTGATGTTATAGGTCTTGTTGTTGTGTGTGGTTGTGTCATCTTTACATATGTACATGGATAGGACCTTCTGATATTATAGGTCTTGTTGTTGTGTGTGGCTGTGTCATCTTTACAGATGTACATGGATATGACCTTCTGATGTTATAGGTCTTGTTGTTGTGTGTGGCTGTGTCTTCTTTACAGATGTACATGGATATGATCTTCTGATGTTATAGGTCATGTTGTGTGTGGTTGTGTCATCTTTACAGATGTACATGGATATGACCTTCTGATGTTATAGGTCTTGTTGTTGTGTGTGGCTGTGTCATCTTTACAGATGTACATGGATATAACCTTCTGTTGTTATAGGTCTTGTTGTTGTGTGTGGCTGTGTCATCTTTACAGATGTACATGGATATGACGTTCTGATGTTATAGGTCTTGTTGTTGTGTGTGGTTGTGTCATCTTTACAGATGTAAATGGATATGACCTTCTGATGTTATAGGTCTTGTTGTTGTGTTTGTTGTGTCATCTTTACAGATGTACATGGATATGACCTTCTGATGTTATAGGTCTTGTTGTTGTGTGTGGCTGTGTCATCTTTACAGATGTACATGGATATAACCTTCTGATGTTATAGGTCTTGTTGTTGTGTGTGGTTGTGTCTTCTTTACAGATGTACATGAATATGACCTTCTGATGTTATAGGTCTTGTTGTTGTGTGTGGCTGTGTCATCTTTACAGATGTACATGGATATGACCTTCTAATGTTATAGGTATTGTTGTTGTGTGTGGCTGTATCATCTTTACATATGTACATGGATAGGACCTTCTGATGTTATAGGTCTTGTTGTTGTGCGTGGTTGTGTCATCTTTACAGATGTACATGCATATGACCTTCTAATGTTATAGGTCTTGTTGTTGTGTGTGGCTGTATCATCTTTACATATGTACATGGATAGGACCTTCTGATGTTATAGGTCTTGTTGTTGTGCGTGGTTGTGTCATCTTTACAGATGTACATGAATATGACGTTCTAATGTTATAGGTCTTGTTGTGTGTGGCTGTGTCATCTTTACAGATGTACATGGATAGGACCTTCTGATATTATAGGTCTTGTTGTTGTGTGTGGCTATGTCATCTTTACAGATGTACATGGATATGACCTTCTGATGTTATAGGTCTTGTTGTTGTGCGTGGTTGTGTCATCTTTACAGATGTACATGGATATGACGTTCTGATGTTATAGGTCTTGTTGTTGTGTGTGGTTCTGTCATCTTTACAGATGTACATGGATCTGACCTTCTGATGTTATAGGTCTTGTTGTTGTATATGTTTGTGTCTTCTTTACAGATGTATATGGATATGACCTTCTGATGTTATAGGTCTTGTTGTTGTGTGTGGCTGTGTCATCTTTACAGATGTACATGGATATGACCTTCTGATGTTATAGGTCTTGTTGTTGTATATGGTTGTGTCTTCTTTACAGATGTACATGGATATGACCTTCTGATGTTATAGGTCTTGTTGTTGTATATGGTTGTGTCTTCTTTACAGATGTACATGGATATGACCTTCTGATGTTATAGGTCTTGTTGTTGTGTGTGGCTGTGTCATCTTTACAGATGTACATGGATATAACCTTCTGATGTTATAGGTCTTGTTGTTGTGTGTGGCTGTGTCATCTTTACAGATGTACATGGATATGACCTTCTGATGTTATAAGTCTTGTTGTTGTATGTGGCTGTGTCTTCTTTACAGATGTACATGGATATGACCTTCTGATGTTATAGGTCTTGTTGTTGTGTGTGGCTGTGTCTTCTTTACAGATGTACATGGATATGATCTTCTGATGTTATAAGTCATGTTGTGTGTGGTTGTGTCATCTTTACAGATGTACATGGATATGACCTTCTGATGTTATAGGTCTTGTTGTTGTGTGTGGCTGTGTCATCTTTACAGATGTACATGGATATAACCTTCTGATGTTATAGGTATTGTTGTTGTGTGTGGCTGTGTCATCTTTACAGATGTACATGGATATGACGTTCTGATGTTATAGGTCTTGTTGTTGTGTGTGGTTGTGTCATCTTTACAGATGTAAATGGATATGACCTTCTGATGTTATAGGTCTTGTTGTTGTGTTTGTTGTGTCATATTTACAGATGTACATGGATATGACCTTCTGATGTTATAGGTCTTGTTGTTGTATGTGGCTGTGTCATCTTTACAGATGTACATGGATATGACGTTCTGATGTTATAGGTCTTGTTGTTGTGTGTGGCTGTGTCATCTTTACAGATGTACATGGATATGACCTTCTGATGTTATAGGTCTTGTTGTTGTGTGTGGCTGTGTCATCTTTACAGATGTACATGGATATAACCTTCTGATGTTATAGGTCTTGTTGTTGTGTGTGGTTGTGTCATCTTTACATATGTACATGGATAGGACCTTCTGATATTATAGGTCTTGTTGTTGTGTGTGGCTGTGTCATCTTTACAGATGTACATGGATATGACCTTCTGATGTTATAGGTCTTGTTGTTGTGTGTGGCTGTGTCTTCTTTACAGATGTACATGGATATGATCTTCTGATGTTATAGGTCATGTTGTGTGTGGTTGTGTCATCTTTACAGATGTACATGGATATGACCTTCTGATGTTATAGGTCTTGTTGTTGTGTGTGGCTGTGTCATCTTTACAGATGTACATGGATATAACCTTCTGTTGTTATAGGTCTTGTTGTTGTGTGTGGCTGTGTCATCTTTACAGATGTACATGGATATGACGTTCTGATGTTATAGGTCTTGTTGTTGTGTGTGGTTGTGTCATCTTTACAGATGTAAATGGATACGACCTTCTGATGTTATAGGTCTTGTTGTTGTGTTTGTTGTGTCATCTTTACAGATGTACATGGATATGACCTTCTGATGTTATAGGTCTTGTTGTTGTGTGTGGCTGTGTCATCTTTACAGATGTACATGGATATAACCTTCTGATGTTATAGGTCTTGTTGTTGTGTGTGGTTGTGTCTTCTTTACAGATGTACATGAATATGACCTTCTGATGTTATAGGTCTTGTTGTTGTGTGTGGCTGTGTCTTCTTTACAGATGTACATGGATATGACCTTCTGATGTTATAGGTCTTGTTGTTGTGTCTGGCTGTGTCTTCTTTACAGATATGACCTTCTGATGTTATAGGTCTTGTTGTTGTATATGGTTGTGTCTTCTTTACAGATGTACATGGATATGACCTTCTGATGTTATAGGTCTTGTTGTTATATGTGGCTGTGTCATCTTTACAGATGTGGATGGATATGACCTTCTGATGTTATAGGTCTTGTTGTTGTGTGTGGCTGTGTCATCTTTACCGATGTACATGGATATGACCTTCTGATGTTATAGGTCTTGTTGTTGTGTGTGGCTGTGTAATCTTTACAGATGTACATGAATATGACCTTCTGATGTTATAGGTCTTGTTGTTTTATGTGGCTGTGTCATCTTTACAGATGTGGATGGATATGACCTTCTGATGTTATAGGTCTTGTTGTTGTGTGTGGCTGTGTCATCTTTACCGATGTACATGGATATGACCTTCTGATGTTATAGGTCTTGTTGTTGTGTGTGGCTGTGTCATCTTTACAGATGTACATGGATATGACCTTCTTATGTTATAGGTCTTGTTATTGTGGGTGGTTGTGTCTTTTTTACAGATGTACATGGATATGACCTTCTGATGTTATAGATCTTGTTGTTGTGTGTGATTGTGTCATCTTTACAGATGTACATGGATATGACCTTCTGATGTTATAGGTCTTGTTGTTGTATGTGGCTGTGTCATCTTTACAGATGTCAATGGATATGACCTTCTGATGTTATAGGTCTTGCTGTTGTGTTTGTTGTGTCATCTTTACAGATGTACATGGATATGACCTTCTGATGTTATAGATCTTGTGGTTGTGTGTGGCTGTGTCATCTTTACCGATGTGGATGGATATGACCTTCTGATGTTATAGGTCTTGTTGTTATATATGGTTGTGTCTTCTTGTACATAATTCCCATGACCTTATCTCTGTAGCTATGGGAGCAGTATGGTCCAGTCTACACTCTTTATCTTGGGTCAAGACCTGTGGTTTTCATATGTGGATATCAGGCAGTGAAAGAAGCTCTCATCGACCAAGGAGAAGAGTTTAGTGGCCGTGGAAGTCTACCGGCAATGGACAAATTTACTCTGGGTTATGGTAAGAATGGAGGAGGCTGTTGGATATTGAAATTTATATGTACCATACACTAAAGCGTATTATGATTGTCTCTTCTGAAGTACATGAGCCATCTAGTGGTCATTATAAGATTGATTTTGTGAATACTTTGTTTCTTCGAGGTCCCAACTGTCATACATAAAACCTTGTACTTGATGTGCCCAATAAAATGTAGGCTACCCAACTGATAACCTTTTATCAGTTAAAATAGATCCATGCATCGCCCCATATTGCTCAGGGTTACATGTGCCTCAACATTTCAAGTGGCCAGTAGTTTGTGAATGATACCACTGTTCAAAATGGAGGCAGCATTTTGAGAAAACTACTGTAGAAGTTGTGTCTGTCAGCCATTGCCCCTCAAAGGCACCTCAAGCTCATGTTCACTGCTTCAGGGAACTCTACAAATACATATCCCCATATATTATATGCCCATTTTCCTATTGTATTCCATTGGAAATTAACACATCCAATCATCATACTAACATAATAATTGCACTGTCGCTCCAAAGTAGGATTATTCCCAGAAGAGGAACAGTTGGCAGATTATGTGGGACAGATACATTTGCACTTGGAATTAGGCTTGTGCCATAGATGGACTGTATCTCAAGTATAGGAGGGCATGTGGTATGGAGAGATATGTTGATAAAACAGGAATTCAAAAATACCGTAATAATTTGTTTCAGGCATTACTTTTAACAAAGGGGAAGGTTGGAAGCAGATGCGATCCTTCTCATTTAAGACATTGAAGAGCTTCGAGCTTGGGAAGATGAGCACTGAGAGTAAAATTCAAGATGAGGCTCAGATGATTGTGGAAAAATTCAGAAAGTCTGAAGGTCAGTAACATAAATGGAAGAAGATTGATTGAGTCTTTGGGTGAGATTGCCACCAACAGATGGGGTCCATGCTGATACCTTGACATTGTTTTGTATTACAAGCATAATGTGCCATTTTTTAATATTTAAATTCTTAAGAGCCACCAAGAGAGAGAGAAAGAGAGAGGTGGGCGAGAGAGGAGGAGGGAGAGAAAGAGAAAGAGGGAGAGGAGAGAGAGTGAGGGGGGGCGAGTGAGGAAGCAGAGAGAGGGAGGGGAAGAGAGAGAGAGGGAGAGAGGTGGGAGAGGGAGGAGAAGGAAAATAGAGAGATAAAGTGGGAGAAGAGAGAGAGAGAAAGGGGGGAGAGTTACAGAGATGGAAAGAACAAGAAGAAGAGGGAAAGGTAGGGAGAAATTGGGGAGAGAGTGAGAATGGAATGTGAGATAGAAGAGAGGAAGAGAAAGAAGGGAGGTAGGGATCCCTCAATCCCTGTCTCTCCCCATCACTCCCCTCTCCCCCTCTCTCTTTTCTCTTTCTTTCTTTCCATCTCTCTCTTTCTCTCCCTCTACCCCTCTCTCCATCATCCCCCTCCTCCCTCTCCTCCTCTCTTTTCCCCTTTCTTCACTCTCCCCCTCTCTCTCACTCCCCCTCTCTTCTCTCTTACCTCTTTCTCACTCCCCCTATCTTCTGTCTCTCCTCTTTCTCACTCCCACTCTCTTCTTTCTCACTCCCCCACTTTCCTTACCTAAGTGCTTCTGTGTCCAATGGCTCCTCCCATGTGAGGCTCCATCCCTGGCAGCTCCTCCCCCTGATCCACAATTCAGAGGAGGGAGCACGTGCTGGGGGAGGAGAAGGGAGTCTGGGGGAATGGGCAGCTGGAGGCATTTTTGCTGCACTCACGGAGGTGGCTCCCAGGGTTGGACACCACTTCCCTGACCCTCCCTATATAAGCCAATGCGTGGAGTCTTCTATCACTCTTTTGCTCACTATAAGTTCAATGACGTTGTGGTTAATATTTTTCCCAAACAATCAATAGCACGGGTCAGGTACCAACCCCTCACAGCGGGTAGTTTTCTTAACTGGGGCATAATTGATTCTCAGCCTTTTGGTTAAGGTCAAGTGTAATACCTTGGTAGTACCTTCCTGGTATGGGCCTGAGCCAGGATGTGGGAACATGGAAACACATTGTCCTCTGGCCAGAAGATCGAGCTGCATAGGAGTTTGGGCCAACATTGAGGGGATCTCCTAAGCCTCAATATAAGCACCTTCAACAATGCAGCAAATATGTGGTAATATTTATTGTTTATATAAGGATGTGGGCAATACCACATTCATACTGGTAGTCTACAAGCCTACAAGTCATACCTATACTCTAGACTGTTTCATTTTAATTCTGTTGAAGTCAATATTTCCCAACACCAACGTGATCAAGACCTAAGATCAACTTAAGGGCAGATTTTTTGTTAAACTCAAAACAATATCCAATAAATTTTTCTGTTTTCTCCAGGATTACCACTGGACCCATCCAAGGCAATCCTAGTTGCAGTGTCGAATTTATTTTACTTCATCACATTCGGAAATCACTTTGAATACAAAGTTGAGAAATTTACAAAGTTTACTAAAACTGGAGAGGACGTCTTTCGTCTCATGAATTCCACCTGGGGACAGGTAAGTGAGTCTGTAGGTAACCAGGCTTGGCTTTGCTCTCTTAGTAGATCTTTAGATAGGTTTGCTTTCTAGATAACATTACTTCATTGTCATTAATTCCATTTCTCATTTAGTAGACTTTCATGATACCATTGACTGAGCACAAGATGGTCAATGCCTTATCTTTTACTCAAGCAGGTATACACTAGGGCTGTATGCATGTTGTTGTTTAGCTGTTTAGCCGTGTCTGACTTTCTGTGACCCTATTGCCCGAAGCACGACAGGCACATTTATCATTATGTCTATGGTTTTGCCTATCCTTGCGATAACCTTGGCAAAGATGCTGGAGTGGGTTGCCATTCCTTCTCCAGCGATGACCTGCTCATCTTGAGTGATGCTACATGGTATGTGGTTAGGATTCAGTGCTTAACAGGAGCTAAGTGCTGTGGTCCACTGGAGAAGGAACTGGCAACCCACTCCAGTATCTCTGCCATGAATAACAAGTGGATCAGCATGGTGTGTTATGGTCCACAACTGAATGACGCAAACACACACACACATGCTATAGCTCACAGCTTCATAGAAGTACACAAGCCCCTTTACCATGACAAGGCAACGATACAGAAGGGGTGTATGTATTTACTGGGAGTACCAAGAGATTATATATATGTTATAAAGAGTGAAGTGAGTGGTATGCGAGGGTGAAAGAAACAGAGAGTGGAAGGTGGGAAGAGTAAGTGAATTAAGATGGGAGGAAAGGTTCTGGGTGTAGGAACCCCAAAATATCTGGGGGGGATAATTTGACTCTACTCCCAGTACAGGAAGCAGGGTCAGATCTACCATCGGTGGGAACTGCTGGGTCAAAGCTTTCAAATCTGGTATTGAATGATTAAGTTTAATTTTACTATTTTTTGTGTCCACAATTCATTTAACCTGAGGGGGATTTGTCCCCCCCATCCCCATCTCTCCAGTTCCTACACCCCTAGAAAAGGTAGAAGAGAAGGTAGATAGAAGATAGAACAGAAAGAGAGCTTGTAATGATGGGAATATGTGAAATATTGGAACCATTAGCTTCCACTACTTAGTTTGCTTCTCAATCCATGGCTTTGTTGTCCTAATTTGAAATCCAGCACACAATAAGCATACAAAGTGATTTTTTAATGGCCACTGATTACTTACTAGGAGAATCAATGTTCTTGAAAAGCATCTTCCGAATATATTTAGCCTCAGTGTTGATGAAACCTTTAAGTTATATTTTTGGGCAGACAATGTGTTCATGTTGTATCCCAGTGAGATATATTAACTGGTAAGAACTTGTTGACTACATTTTTATTTTAGCTAATCTACTATTCACTGTATTGTTCCAGATGGTAGAAGCTCTTCCAGGGCTAATGAAATACATACCAGGACCTCATAAAAAGATAAATCTTCTTTCAAAAGAACTGATGGAATTTATAGATAAGAGAGTGAAGATGAACCAGGAGACACTGGATCCAAATTGTCCTAGAGATTATATAGATTGTTTCCTTCTCAAAATGGAACAGGTAAGTGGCACGCTATTGAGTAGACTCAGTCCCATCAAGGAATTTGATGCATTCTTATAGAAGATTGCTGACCAGAGATGGACCCATGGAACAGAGGTAGAGAATAGTAGACCATGGCCTTGAACCAGGGTCAAGATCCAACAGCAGAAAGATAGCCAAGTTTGGTCCAAATATCAGGGTTGTCAGCAGGTATCAATGTGATGTTAGCAAGGAATAAGCATGGGGACTGACAGCAGAGAAGAGTAATCCAAACCAAATGGAGCTATCAACAGAAATAAGATATTGGACACCCTTTATAGCCATTTTTGCCTACTACTAATGCTGGTGCATCATTGTTAGGCACCCACAATCTTTTTCACAGTGCACAGAAATGATGGAATATATACAATAGGACAAACTGTGGGGAGATGTTATACAGAACAATAGGTTGTTGTGGGAAGAAGCAAAGGGAAAATAATAGGGGGAGGATATATAGAATAATAGTAGGAGTTCCAAGACCCATTATGAGTTATATGAAACAATAGGTGAATATATACTGAGTAATATGTTGAATGGGAAATTGTAGGCACGCAAAGAAGAAGATGGCAGAGGCGGAGAGGGATAGATGAGGTCATTTAAGCATTGAACATGAGCTTGAGTGACAGTGGCTGACGTTCTGTGGTCCACAGGTTCACAGACGCTCACACCCGAATAAAAGACTAAACAATAGATATATTTAAAAAATAAGCTGTATATGTTATTATTGTTTGATTCATTTAGGTTCTTTGTATCTACAGGAGAAGCAGAATCCCAACACAGAGTACACACTAAAGAACCTCTACGCATCAATATACAATTTGTTTATGGCAGCTATTGACAGCGTTACTACGACTATGAACTACAGCCTCCTAATATTAGTGACCCTTCCAGACATACAAGGTGATTATAATGATGAGCAGATACCTTACAACAGGTGGAAGACTTTTTAAAGAGTGGTGGACCTACCGTTGACTATCGTAAATTCTCATATAAGCATAGATAACTCATTCCACTCAGGAGAAATGTGCTAACCCCAAATATAACGAAAATGTTGTCATGGTCCATCCCTAGACCGTAACACATCCTTAGATTAGAATATTCTAGCCAGACACAGACAACCATCCAAAAACAGTAGAACCAAATTGTGGACCGTCATCCTTGATGCAATTGTTATTGCAATTATTTTAGTCATCATATAGTTAAAGAAGTACCACAAACTAATTTAGGAATGGAGAGAGTTTCTTGAAAAATATATTTATATTTACTTGGCAGCCAAAGTTCATGAGGAAATCGATCAAGTGATTGGACGAGACAGAATGCCCAGAATCTACGACCGAAGTTTGATGCCTTATACATATGCAGTGATGAGCGAGATCCAGAGATTTTCTGACATTGGTCCATTGAATGTCACTCACTCAGTTATAAAAGACACCCAGTTCAGAGGATATACCATCCCCAAGGTAATCCAGAATCCATCCGATCGTTTCCGGCATTACGACTTAAACATAACGTGTTCATAGGAGTCGTAGGTTCTTCTAGTCAGTATAAATATTAGATATCTTCTTGGACAAATGAGTGACAAGCTTTCAAGAGATGTACCTCTCTTTTTATGTCCAAAGCATTACTGATTAGATGTTATAAATAAGGACATAACGTGTTGGAGAAAGAGGTTGATGAGGAAATCGATCAAGTGATTGGAAGACAGGATGCTCACACGTGATAACTAGATCTTGATGCTTTATAATAGGCTGCTAACTTGCCCGTCATAAATGACGGTATCCTATATTATGTTCAATTGTTTGTTCTGTCTCTCTTTGTGCTGTCTCTCTCTGTGATCCCTTTCCGTGCACCCACTCTCCCTTAGCATCTCCTCTCTCTCTCTGTGAGCTCTCTCTCTCTCTCTCTGCCCTCTGTCTCTCTTCTCTCTTTGTGCCACCCTCTCTTTCTCTCTTTGTGCCCTCTCTCTGCTCTCTGTGTGCTCTCTATCTGTCTCCTTCCTCATCCTTCTCCTTCACTTTCTCTCTATCTCTCCCTTCCTCTCTCTCCTTCACTTTCTCTCTCTCCTCCTTCTCTCTCCCCCTCCTTTTCTCTCTCCCCCTCGTTCTATCTCCTCAGTTCTCTCCCTCCCTTTCTCTCTACCTCCCTCCCACCTTTCTCTGCCTCCTTTCTAAATATTCACAGATTTATGGTACATTGAAATGTCTGAAGAAAAAAAAAATATTCTTCATAATAGAAAAATAATATAAAGTGGTTCCTCTTTGTTATGCCATTTTTTCCCATTCTCTATAAAGTTTTTGTTCTATTATTTCTATTTAGGGCACTGACATCTCACCTCTGCTCTGCACCGTCCATCGTGACCCCAGCCAGTTCTCTACACCAAATGAATTCAACCCAAATCACTTCTTGGATGAAGATGGAAAGTATAAGAAGAATGATGCCTGTATGCCATTCTCTACAGGTAAGACTCTCTGTTAAGAAATAACCTAGGTGCCCAAACTATAGGAATGCATCTTCTCTGACCTCAGTGAACTTCCAAAACATCAGCCAAATGGGCATTCTGGATTATCTTGGATAACTAGAGAAGGAGGAGTATTGATCCAAGGAGCAATCCAATTGCCAGTAATTGGGGTTAAAATTGAGCTACTGTATGTTTCAATTGGGTTTCCTTTCGCCTTCATCTGGATCAATTGACAATTAATCCAGATATTCCAAGGATCAGAGGGGAACTAACAAGGTTGAATTTGAGGGACTAAAAATATATTTTCAACCTCAATTGTAATGTTACTATGTAAAAGTGTGTATAATATTCTTAAAACAACAAAGTCAGAGGTGCTCATCTGAGAATGAACCAACCTTAATAGGTTAGTTCTATAGCCATGATAAGCCACTCTGAGAGCAACCTCTTTTAGCTCACTTGTGTCCTTCACAGGGAGAAATATCCTGTAGTATATAAGTCTGGTGCCACTCAAAAGAGTGGCCCAGTCCCAAAATACCAGGCAATTCTACCCTGAACAGGAGAAACAGCAAATACCCAAACGCGTTTCAGCCTTTATGGGCCTCGTCAGTGAGGTGGAGCTTAACTCCCTTACGCACAGTGAGCAAGGGGTCCACATCTGGAGTCCCCTATTACCCTTAAGGAGACTAACCCTAAAGGTAATTTGCATAAACAAAAAAACTAAGTCAGAGGTGCTCATCAGAGAACGAACCAACCTTAATAGGTTAGTTCTATAGCCATGATAAGCCACTCTGAGAGCAACCTCTTTTAGCTCACTTGTGCCCTTCACAGGGATAAATATCCTGTAGTATATCAGTCTGGTCCCACTCAAAAGAGTGACCCAGCCCCGAAATACCAGGCAATTCTACCCTGAACAGGAGAAACAGCAAACTCCAGACGCATTTCAGCCATTAAGGGCCACGTCAGTGAGGTGCAGCTAAACTTCCTAAGGCACAGTGAGCAAGGGGTCCACGTCTGGAGTACCCTATTACCTTTAGGGAGACTAAACACTAAAGTTTGCATATACAAAACAACAAAGTCAGAGGTGCTTATCAGAGAATGAACCAACCTTAATAGGTTAGTTCTATAGCCATGATAAGCCATTCTGAGAGCAACCTCTTTTAGCTCACTTGTGCCCTTCACAGGGAGAAATATCCTGTAGTATATCAGTCTGTTCCCACTCAAAAGAGTGGCTCAGCCCCGAAATACCAGGCAATTCTACCCTGAACAGGAGAAACAGCAAACTCCAGATGCATTTCAGCCTTTATGGGCCACGTCAGTGAGGTGCAGCTGAATTTCCTAAGGCACAGTGAGTAAGGGGTCCACGTCTGGAGTACCCTATTACCTTTAGGGAGACTAAACACTAAAGTTTATGGAGTTCAGCTGCACCTCACTGATGTGGCCCATAAAGGCTGAAACGCGTCCGGGGTTTGCTGTTTCTCCTGTTCAGGGTAGAATTGCCTGGTTTTTCGGGGGTGGGTCACTCTTTTGAGTGGGACCAGACTGATATACTACAGGATATTTCTCCATGTGAAGGGCACAAATGAGCTAAAAGAGGTTGCTCTTAGAGTGGCTTATCATGGCTATAGAACTAACCTATTAAGGTTGGTTCGTTCTCTGATGAGCACCTCTGACTTTGTTGTTTTGTATATGCAAATTAGCTTTAGGGTTTAGTCTCCCTAAGGCTAATAGAGGACTCCAGACGTGTACCCCTTGCTCATTGTGCCTTAGGGATTTCAGCTGCACCTCACCGATGAGGCCCATAGAAGCTGAAACCCATTTGGTGTTTGCTGTTTCTCCTGTTTAGGGTAGAAATGCCTGGTATTTTGGGTCTGGGCCACTCTTTTGAGTGGGTTAAAACTGATATACTACAGGATATTTCTCCATGTGAAGGGCACAAGTGAGCTAAAAGTGGTTGCTCTTAGAGTGGCTTATCATGGCCATAGAACTAACCTATTAAGGTTGGTTAGTTCTCTGATGAGCACCTCTGACTTTGTTGTTTTGTATAATATTCTTAAAGTACAAAACATCCCATATAACTTCTTATTCCAGTTCCTCAGTTCTGACTACCCACAACCAGCTACAGAATCATGAAAATAACCATCGCTGGCCAGTGCTAAAATAACAAGGTAGTTACATCTGAGTGAACACATTAAGCCCTGGACACTGACACTGGCCAGAATAAAAGGCAAGGGTCTGGGGAAAGAGGAAAGGACCGGGACTGAACATATAGGAAACAGCTTGGTCAGCAAGTAGACTGACTGGCACCTGCCCTTAGAGGCACACCTATCCCACAGAACACAGCTGATTCCTGGGCAAAAGCATGTAGTTTGGTTACACCTTAACCAACATAGACCACCTCCTCCTGCCTGGCCAGAATGCATGGAGTCTAGCAACCCCTAGCTCTCCCATTAAGCTTAAAATGTGACTGAACACCATAGTCAGCCGAAGAAAGAATTGGAGGACTCCTTGGCAGCCCATCAATATTCAAAGGACCTACTATAATTTTCAGAGATTTGGTAAAAAAAAGTGAGCAGGTCATACTGTTGCATTGTGTAATATGTACTGCTCTGTTAAAGTTCACCATCTTGTCGTTGTTAGAAAGGTGTATAAAAAGGGTGTACTCATGGAAATCTTATTAGGGGACATATGTTACTGTACTGACAAAATCGTCTGGCTTCCTGAGTGGTGGAATCGTTGAACCTGAGTGACCTAGAGACAGAATTGACGTAGTTGTGCCGGTTCAATCCCAGATCAACTACTAGCTCATGACAAGGCCAAATAGACTTCCTCAATTAACACAACTTTCTAGATTTTTTTTATTGATATGGATGATCTGATAAACTGTTGTATATTCTTTTCCAGGGAAAAGGAAGTGTCCTGGTGAAAGTTTTGCTCAAATGGAATACTTTCTTCTACTCACCACCATCCTGCAAAACTTCACACTGATCTCAGAGAAGAAATTTACTCTAGAAGACATAGCCCCCAGAATGGAAGGTTTTTTTAACCATCCAATACCCTACCAACTCTCATTTATTCCTCGTTAGTTCTCCTGTACAGTATTTGTTGGTTTCTTAAAATGTACTCTTTGTTTATTTCAGTATTGCAATATCTCAATATGGTATTGTTGGTGCCAAAGCCCTCTACTCTACTAATCAAATGTTATATGGTATTGATCATATTTTTTTAAACATTATTCTTGGGCTGAAACTAAGGAGAAATCCTCGTATCTGATGCTTGCTAGCAAAGTCATAGATCATTGTGTTTTTGGTTGGATTTTGACCAAATTTGAGTGGTGGGAGAAGTTCAATTCATATCCAAAATCAGCTTAAATCATCATAATATTAATTATTGATCCACAAGGAGTAAAATAGCAAATTTATTTTTATTCCAAAATATTAGTTTTGTATTTGTTAATAACCAGTGATATATGAAGAAGATATAACACACACTTTATGGAATAATAATTTGCGTGCATTACAATATTAAATTACCTTTGAATATCTGGATTAACAGGCATATTAATGACCTAATTGGGTCAATGTCTATGAAAATTTACAATGTCCTAGTTATGTCTGAAGATGGAAAATATCCAGGTCTCTGTTGCATTAGTTGTTATTCTATACAAAGTGAAAATTCATTATATGACATATGTTTGAAAGTGACACGTCACAATGTCAGTTATATAATTTATATTAAACTTGATTTAATCAAAAATACATTAAAATAAGTTGTCAGAATTATCTCTTTTGAATTGATATGGATTTTTTTTGATGATTAACTAATCATATTCATCTTTAATTGTCGGTTTGTCCTGCCAACATAGTGTAATTAACACTTACGCAATGTACTTTAATTTCCTGGATCTCTGTCAGGTCTGTATTTAATCAGCTAAATCTTGACTGTAATAACAAGTTGATTCAATGTAACCATGTAAATACAGTAGTGGCATTTTAAGTTGGTAGGTTTTTATGTGTTGGAGTAATTTAATTGCAATACATATATAAATATTACTTTCGGACTGTTTTGATTATTTTTCACTACAGTTATTATCTAATATTCTAAACTATATGATGTTGGGTCTTGAATGGGTAAATTGCAAAATAAAGCACAAGTAATATAAACTAAGACAATGACACTCCATATTGGAGGAACAACCAATGATTAGTCTTCAAGGCAAATCAATCAAAGTGAATCAAAGACTCTCAGGAAAAGCCAATAAAACATTTGGACAAGCTCTTCAGGTCTTAAATGGACAAATTGCAAAATAAAGCACAAGTAATATAAACTAGGACAAGGACAATGACATGTATAGCTTTGTTCAGTTATTGAGTAGTCTTCAAGAGGAAGAGCCAATAAAACATTTGGACAAGCTCTTTCGGTGATTGCCTAAGTTTGAATCCAATTTTGGAAACCTTAAAGAACCACTGCATAATGAAAAAAAAAGTGATTATTTGAAAATGGTCCAAAAGCATAGTTAATTAGGAAAAATGTAATATAGGTACCGGATACTGGAAAGATCAATGACACATTGGTGGAAGGTGTGTGCGCACATTGAGGCCTATGATTGCACTGAATTATTCAAGATGTCTGCATCAAAGTCGTATGGTATCAATGTCTGTATTATCCAGTTATCAAACAAAGGCTCTGGACTTCTGTGTGTTCCCTCCCCCTCTGATAACTACAAACACGCACATTCATTATTTATCTTAGGATGTGAAGTATTGAACACAAAATGGATTCTTGTTCTCATAAACAGAGTCTTCAATCTTCAATGTGGATAGTTTGGTATATACATGACGTAAGTGTCTTTCTTCTTGAACTACAGTGGTGCTTTAATTTAGCAAACCAATTATTATCAAGCCAAAAAGGTAGAATAATTACTCATTTTATTAAAATCATACCTACCCATCCCCCAGGTACTTACCCTCTCTGAGGATCCCAGGGGTGTGTATGATCATTGGTGGAAAGTAGGTGATCATTGGTGAACAGTTATGACATAGTTTGTTGGTGTAACGCATCCTGTGATGTCTCATAACTTGTGCTTCCACCATATTGGAGGGGGATACATCAGGGAGTTGAGCATTTGTTTGATTATCACAGACCACCAATGTTCCCACACTCCCAGAAGCCCCAGAGATGATAGGTACAGATGGAAGGGTAATTATGTTGTATAGGATGATAGAGATGTCCCATGTCTTCTCTATCAGATAAATGTTCCTGATTCCCTGTCCATGCCTTGCACATGAGAGATATGGGGTTGGTCCACCACTTGTATCATCTCAGAAGTTCTCTCAACTACTCCAACAGAATAGATTATTATGAAAGGTTTTCTGTGTCGGCTTTCAGTTAAAATATACAATAATGATTATCCTGTATAGGGCACTTCCTTCTCTAAATTAAGTGCTATATATAAGGTAACAAAAATACAAATAGTCAGGTGCTTTGTGAGTAAATAATATGCAAATAAAAACAGTGCAATCAAAATGACTATCTGTGTAATATAATTCAATTCCCAATCCATGGTCTTTCAAAATTCTTGTATAGTTAGATCCACTTAATTCCAATCCATGTGTCACGTAAAAAGATGAGGAATATCAAATCTAGGTGCAGATGTTTTTTATATATAAAAAAACAGTAATAAACAATTAACAAGAATCTCACAAACGTGGTACAAGCCCAAGCCAAGCCCAATTTGGAAATCTGGTGACTCCAATGAGGTGCTGGCAATCTCTCTGGCTTTGATGGTGCTCAGCCTGGTTCCCAGATGTCCACCACAACTGCTATTGTTTAGGGTTCTATTTCAAAGGTCTAACAACTTTCAACCCTTGGTCTCTCACACTAAAACTGGATTTAGTTGTTCCCAGTCAATGAATATTTGGTTTGTTTGACAGAGATTTGTGTAGAATGAGGATTATAGTCCGGTCTTCTCACAATCACTGAGCACCAACGCGTTTCATCAACAAGAATTTCTCCAGGTTACAGTGATTTACCATGAAATAAGATTTAACTAGTCCACCAAACTATGGCTCCTCCCACCTTAACAATTATCTAATTAATTTAATTAAGCTAAAGGAGTGGCCAGTTCAGGTTCTCATTATTTTTTCTTTTGGGTGTAGCTGAAAACAATGCAGTTCTCCTGAGGGCAGCATACCTGAGGAACATCTAAAGTTACATTAAAACTGGCTGACTCCGGTTGCCTCATCATTTCTCAAGATTAGCATCACCAAACATTTAAGGAATACATTATTCATCTGATGGTAACTATGTGTTTAGACAGAGCTAGTCTATTTATCTAAAAGAGAAACTTGTCTACTATTCATGATTCAATATTATTGGCATGTCTACTATCCATGATCCAATATTATTGACATATCTACAATCCATGATTCAATGTTATTGGCATATCTACAATCCATGATCCAATGTTATTGGCATATCTACAATCCATGATCCAATGTTATTGGCATATCTAATATCCATGATCCAATGTTCTCGGCATATCTACTATCCATGATCAAATATTATTGACTACCATATTGGGTTTGCATAATGCACATTGGTTAGGGTAGGATAAACATTTTTAGAAGATTCAAAACACTCTTCAGTGAGGAACTAAAGATAAAGTCATATTTATATCATCTCTGAGTTATGTTATCGTAAACCCCCTAATCATTTTAGAAATAAGCTTCACAAATGCTAAATAAAATAAATATGAAAGGCGAAATATCATGTAGGAGCAAAATGACACAATGACAGGGACATATCGGTTTGGGATGGGTGGACTGCCCCATTTTGCCTCATCACGCCTCACCACCGAGGCGGGAGGGCAACGACCCTGATGTGGGTCTGAGGTGATGCCGGTAACCTATCCTAACTGTTTTGAAACACGGTCAAAGGAGTCTCCAATCAGAGGGGCCACTGAAAAACCTTGTGTTGTACTGAAGGTGAGGGCCAAGGCATTGCAGGCCGGGGAGAGAAACCACCCTCCACGGTGGCTTCAGCGCTGGCTCATCTTGGGAGTTCTATGAAGGAGGTGGAGAATCAATTATAGGACCTATTTCTGGGAAGAGGAAACTCTGTAAGAGGTTGTCCAACCTGGGATAGGGGCGAAATACTAGTAAAACCATCTAGTAGCTAGTTCCCTCTAAAGTTTCCATCAGGATAGCTAGAATGTAGGGGAACCAGAAGAAAGGACGTGCCATGTATTAATTACTGTACAGTTCTATACATTGCAGTAATGCTTCATTTATGAACATTAGTATGATGCCTCTTTCTTTTGAAATCACTCAACAAAATTGTATTACTGAGGAATAAATGAAATGGTATTATTGGTGTTAAATAATAATACCACCATGAATTAGTCACGTAATTAATACAAACTGCTACTTTATCAAAAATGTGTATTTCTGGAAACGTGTAAAACACCCAATCATAGGTAATTTCTCATTACTAATTTGTGTACCTCTTTGCCGTCTTGACACTGTTGAGCATCCATCTGGGAGTCAACTCAACAGTGTCAAAACCAACTCTGTCTCTAAGTCCCATCATTGAGTTGTGATAGATTGTTCAATATGTTTTGAATATTTTAAATTCATCCATATTTCAAAGTTTTCTACAGTCTAGTTCAGTGCAGGGTTCCCTATTGGTCAAGTGGTTAGGATTCAGGGCTTTCACCGCTGTGACCTCAGTTCGATTACAGTCAGGGAACCAAGAGGTCACACCACCCTGAAGCCAAGCAGGGTTGGGCAAGATCAGTACTTGGATGGGAGACCACCTAGGAATACTACGAGCTGTAAGCTGTGGCCCACTGGAGAAGAAACTGGCAACCTACTCAAGCATCTCTCTCATGAATACCAAGTGGATCAGCATGACCATGGACATAAAGATGTGCCAGGTGTGCTATACTTCTTTTATAGCAGGTGATTATTAGTGAACAGGTATGACCTAATTTGTTGGTGTATGGAGAAGTGAGCCGTTGAGTCAACACTTTTCTGATGCCCCATCCTCCCACATGATGCCACCTGTGATGTTGCATGACTAGTGACACCACTATATTGGAGGGGGAATACATCAGGGAGGTGAGCACCTGGTGGCTCTTCTCCCACCACTATGCACTAACAAATTTGGTTAGCATTGTCTACCAATGTTCTCCCACACACCTGGAACCCCCAAAGATAGTAGGTACTTGGGGTAGAGTAATTGTCCCATCTCGTTCCTGATCCCCTGCCTAGAACATGACAAATATGAGGTTGGTCCACCACTTGAAAATACAAATCTAGGTGCAGATGGTTCATGTATAAAAAACAGTAATAAATCAATTAACAAGCAAATCAAAAACTTGGTATAAGCACCTAGCCTACCCCATGGCCAAGCCAAATTTTTATATCCAAGAAAGTGTTGGAGATCTCCATGACCTTGATGATCCTCAGCTCTTATTATCTCTTGGTTCCCAGATGTCCACCACAACTGCTGTGGTTTAGGGTTCCACTTCGAAGGACAAACAATCTCCTACCTTTTGTCTCTCACACCAAGATTGGGTTTAGATGTTTCCAATCTATATCTCTTTGGCTTCTGAAAGAGAATTGAAGATTATAGACTGGTCTTCTCACAACCACTAACCACCAACACGTTTCTTCAACAATAATTTTTCCAGGTTTTACTGATTTACCATGCAATAAGGTTTATCTAGTCCACCAAACTATGGTTCCTCCCATCTTAACAATTATCTACCGTAATTGTTTTTAATTTAGAATCGGGAGTGACCAATTCAGGTTACCATTATTATTTTCTGTTCGGTGCAGTTGAACTCAACACAGTTCTCATTACTGTCATTGACACTGTTGAGCAACCATCCATGGGGGTCAACCCAAACATCTCTGTCTCTAAGCTTGTTTCCTTGAGTACATCTTTGACTCCTCAATAACTCTGTATTGGTGTTCCAAAAGGCCAATATGACTGAACAACCAATAGAATAGTGGACTTTATCATATTTTTGGGCATATTTTTATGATTTCCAAACGTTTCTATATCTCAAAGGTTTTTAATTCATTTTAGTGATGTTTATGTTAAAATATTTATATTAGAACACATGTAAGGATAAACTTACATGTACAGCCTACAATTCTGATGGTCTGTGGAACATCCCTCCAAAGTGTCTGTATTAATTATCGAGCTTACTGGCATTCCATTTGTCCTGATATGGATTTTCCATGTAAAAAGTGATCTCCCCGCTCATCCTCGAGGTGAAGGTGGAGGTTGCATATATTATCCAGGAGCAAGCCTGAGCATGTGAGGGAAGGGTGTAGGTCTCTAAACCAATGAGTGAACAAATCCTCCTCCACTACTTTACTCAACTCTTTGGTAGATGAACATATACTCATCACCAAGTCAGGTAAGTGGGAAAGAGGTAGGTGTCAAATTAACAAATCTTCCTCCACTCTCCCTTCTCGTCCTCAAGTAAATATGAACAAGGCTCCAAGCTATCAGGAAACACTCAAGACAAGATTGATGGAGGTTGGTCAAATACCAACAACGCTAATGATTTACCCGATCTCATCGGCCACCATTCAGTAGATAGATCTGCAAGTGGTAGAGTCGGTCAAGATGGAAACTTTTCTATACACATTTTCAAAAATTAACATCTTCTCTAAAAATAATGTATTGGTCATTGTTTACACAACTTCTAATGTTATTAGGTTGTTAAATTCTTCATCAATTCTGAGTTTTTTTATCTTAAATATAGTGATCCTTCATTATAGTGTCCTATATTACAGGATAGAGAGTCAATACCCTCAAGAAATAAGTGACCTCATTGCAGTCTACTTATACCAGATAAGTGGGCAGTGTGAACATTAATGACCTAAATAACCATGATATAAGTTTTATGTAAAGTAATTGTAAATGAAAGTAAGTACATATATATCCTCTATAATGATAACCGGTTAGGTGACATTTTGGATTAAAATTGTAATCTTTTAATAAGATATAACTTTGTTGACTGATTTTACAGTGCCCCACCCAGGTATATATGGTTATATTACCGGTTGAAAAGCTTCAGAGACACAGATTATCTCAGAGATCGAGCAAGACGATCATGGTCTTGATGGCCATACTGGATGCCATTGGGCTGAAGGTTCTGTTGGTACTTGTCCTGTCGTGTCTTTTCACCTACTCTACATGGAACCAGATGTACAGAAAACGGAACCTCCCACCCGGACCGACCCCTCTCCCACTGATTGGGAACTTATTGCAGTTAAAGAGGGGGCAGATGGCTGGTTCTCTAATGAAGGTAAGTCCGGTGGTGGAGTTAGTGGATAGGGAGTCCCACGGCACAATTATGTGATGTCCCAAGTAAAGGAACAATGGGACCCAATGACAGATGACTTTCAAAGAGTGAGAGAGAGGGAGAGATGGAGAGAAAGAGAGATAGAGACAGAGAGAGAGAGAGAGAGGAAGAGAGAGTGGAAGAAAGAGAAAGTGACAGAGAGAGGGAGAGAGAGACAAAGAAAAAGATAGATAGATAGATAGATAGATAGATAGATAGATAGATAGATAGATAGATAGATAAATAGATAGATAGATAGATCGAGAGAGTGAGGAAGAGAGAGGGGGGAGAGAGAAAGAGAGAACGAGAGAGAGAGGAAGAGAGAGGGAGAGAGAGTGAGAGAGAGTGAGAGAGAGAGAGTGAGGGAGAGAGGAACATAGAGGGAGAGAGAGAGGGAGAGAAAGAGACATACACACACACAGAGACAGAACGTGAGAGAAAGAGAGAGCCAGAGTGAGATTAAGAGAGAGGGAGATAGGAAAAGACAGAGGGAGAAAGAGAGAGAACGAAAGAGAGAGGGAGATAGGAAAATAGAGTGACAGAGATAGAGAGGGACAGATATAGAGTGGGAGAGAGATAGAGAGAAAGATAGAGAGAGAGGGAGGAATACAGAGATAAAGAGAGAGGGAGACAGAGAGAGATAGAGATGGAGAGAGAGAGGAGGGGAGAGAGAGAGAAAGAGAGGGAGAGAGAGAGGGGATAGAGCAAGAGAGAAAGAGAGGGAGAGAGAAAGAGAGTGACAGTGAGAGAGAGAATGAGAGAGAGTGAGAGACAGAGAGAGAATGAGAGAGAGATAATGGAGTGGAAGAGAGACACACAGACAGAGAAAGATAGAGAGAGAGGGGGAGAAAGTGATAGAAATAGACAGATACTGAGAGAGGGAGGGAGAGAGAGGGAAATAGGACAAGAGAGAAATAGAGAGAAAGAGAGAAAGAGAGAAAGGGAGAAAGAGAGGGAGACAGAAAGGGGGAAAGAGAATGTGAGAGAAGGAGGGGGAGAGAGAAGGAGGAATACAGATAGAAAGAAAAGGGGAGAG
Source organism: Discoglossus pictus (assembly GCA_027410445.1). NCBI lineage: Eukaryota > Metazoa > Chordata > Amphibia > Anura > Alytidae > Discoglossus > Discoglossus pictus. The sequence continues at coordinate 5,103,123 of CM050170.1, forward strand.
AGAGAGAGAAAGAGGGAGGGTAGAGAGGGAGATAGGAAAAGAGAGGGAAAAGAGATAGAGAGGGAGGGGGAGTGAGGGAGAAAGAAAGAGAGAGAGAAAGGAAGGGAGGGAGGGGGATAGGAAAAGAGAGAGATAAATATACATATAGAGAGAGAATGATAGAGAGAGAGAGGAGGTAGGAAACGAGAGGAAGAGAGGGAGAGAGCGAGAAAGAGAGAGAGAAAGATAGAGAGTGAATGAAATAAATAGAAAGAGAGGAAAATAGGAAACGAGAGGGAGAGAGAGAGAGTGTGTGTGAGTGAGAGAGAGAGAGAGGGGGGGGGGGGAATGGAGAGAGAGAGATAGGAAAGTGAGGGAAAGAGGGATAGAGATTGAGAGAAGAGAGAGAGAGGGAGATAGAGAGGGAGAGAGACACACACAGATACGAGAGAGAAAGAGAGAGTGAAATAGAGAGGATGAGAGAGACAGAAAGGAAGGGAGAGAGATACTGAGAGATGGATCAAGTGAGAGAGAGAGGGAGAGAGAGGGAGAAAGAGGAAGAGAGAGGAATAGAGGGAGAGATGCAGAGAGAGGGAGATAGGAAAAGAGAAGGAGAGAGAGAGAGGGAGCGAGAGAGAGAGAAAGAGAGAGGGAGAGAAAGAGAGAGATGGAGAGAAAGAAAGAGCGAGAGAGAGATAGAGAGAAAGAGAGAGATGGAGAGAAAGAGAGAGAGGGGGAGAAAGAGAGAGGAAGATAGAGAGAGAGGGGTAGGAAGGGAGAAAGAGAGGGAGAGGTGAGAGGGAGAGAGAGTGTGAGATAGAGAGGAAGAGGGAGAGAGAAAGGGAGGGAGAAGAGAGACTGAGAGATGGAGGAAGTGAGAGAGAGAGGGAGAGAGAGGGAGAGAGAGGTTGAGCAAGAGACAGAGATAGAGAGAAAAAGAGAGAGGGAGGAAGAGAGAGAGAAGGAGAGAGAGGGAGGTAGGAAAAGAGAGGAAGAGAGAGATAGAGAGAGGGAGAGAGAGGGAGCATTCTTGTTTTTGTTTTAACCCCGGAGGACACCAACCATTCATATATAAAAGTTCCTATAATCCATGAAAAGTACCAAAGTGACCTAATGACCAGAACATGTTTAATGGGTTAAAGGGTCAGTCACACATGACATGCTTAAATTAACGCCTGTTCCTTTGCAGAACCTTGATTACCATTCCTGACCCTCTCACTATCTTCAGGTAAGAAAGTGTTTCTGATAAGTGGTCAAGCCGGCCAATGGCAGTAGTCGGTTCACAGATAAGGAATTCAAACATGGCTGGGATAAATATCAGACCACCTGATGCCTACTAAGAAATAGGCAGTGACGATTAGCCTTCCATGGTGTCATCTGTCATCATATTTATGTTTATTTGTATCGGAAAACAATGTGTATTAATCAATTGTCTACTTACATGGTCATTAAAATAACAATTGAATGAGACATCTGACAATGGACTTCCGACTCACTAATAGGATGTAGAGATGAGTGTAACTAATTCCCATGACCCAATCTCTTTAGCTATGGGAGCAGTACGGTTCGGTCTACACCCTGTATCTTGGGACAAGACCTGTGGTTTTCCTGTGTGGATATCAGGCGGTGAGAGAAGCTCTCATTGACCAAGGAGAAGTATTTGGTGACCGTGGAAGAGTACCGACATTTGACAAAGTTGCTCTGGATTATGGTAAGACTGAAGGATATATATGGTTGATGTTCTGAAGTATATGGGAGCCATCTAGTGGTCACAAACAGGATTGGTTTTGTGATTACTTATCTTCCTCGGTGTCACAACTATGATTCATAAAACATTCTTCTTGTGGCCAATGAAATTAATCTACCCATTTAGAATTGGCAATATGGTTGCCAGATATATCAATTGAAAAACATTGTTGGTTAAAATGGGTCTTCCCCACTCCAATAATGAAGGACATCAATAACATAAGAGTAGAGGTGTTCCTCTAGTGTCTAACACATGTGTAGCTGCTGGTATTGTACCAAATAGAGTGTGGAAGTCCTTTTTAACAGACCACCAGATGGAACCACCATTGTATAATCTTGAATTTGGCTTGGAGGTATCTGAGCCATGTAGGGTTAATGTGGTTCCTTAGATACTTTTTGAACTCAAAAGACGGGAAATGCTGATAAGTCTTGATTAATTTGCTCTTTGACCACACGATGGCTCTGTATATTTAAAAAAATCCCTTCATTCATTGTACTTGACAAGTCGATGTAGGAGATATTCAATTAAACTTTTTTTACATGGGTCTATCCAATGGATAGACCCATGTGGCAGAGCTTTTAAAATAATTTGGGGTCCCTTTATAACTTTCATCTATGTGCCATTTTTGTTGTCCAGTTCTTCAGTCATTTCTACTTTTGAGTGAATCTTAAAGGTTTCTTTTCAACTTTTACAAGTGGACTGCGATTTTATGACATAAGGTGGAAGACTGAATGCATATCTGTGCCTTCAAGTATGTTTTTTCTTAGGATCTTTGGTAGTTAGGATGATGGTATAATGGTTGGGAGTTATGATGGTACCCTGTTCAATGGAAGGTGAAGGAATTGAGGGGTAGATGGATGTTTTCAAACGAAGTCTTCCATCTATATGAGACAATGACATGGATATCTGAGTAATTGCTGAGTGCTATGAAGCTTGATGAGATGTGAAAGGCACATCTGCATTGTTGTTTTTGTTCAGTAGTTCAATCAGGTCAAAAAGTCCATATCCCTTAAGGTTTTCTTGGCCAAGATTCTGTAGTGGGTGGCCAGTGTCTTCCCCAGTGGATTGATATTTGTCTGTCCTTTCTGCTATGACCTGCCCAGGCTTTGGTGACCCTACATGGTATAGCCAAAGCTTCATTGAAGTACACAAGCCTCTTCACAATGGCAAGGTAGAAATCCAGAAGGGGGTGTGCCAGTAGGGGCCAATAAGAAAAAGTATATTTCCAAAGACCTCCTTCACTCTAGGAGTCAGATTACCCATACCTTGTTGTGGACCCTGGTGCTTTGTACCTGCTGAACCTGAAGTTGCTCCATCACTGCTCTCTACCACAACCCTACTGTATTAATACATTGCAGGAATTAGTTTTAGCAATGGGGAACGATGGAAGCAGATGAGATCCTTTGCGTTTAAGACGTTGAGGAACTTTGGACTTGGGAAGAAGAGCACTGAGGGGAAAATTCAAGAGGAGGCCAAGATGATGGTGGAAGAAATAAGAAAGTCTGAAGGTCAGTGCCATAAGTGGAAGAAGGTTGGTGGAGTCTTTGATACAGTAACAAGTAGCAATTCAAAGAGTAGTCAACAAAGCCAAGATCAAACACGGGAATCACAACCAAGACCATATTAATGCCAGAACAGGAAATAACCTTCTCAGACAAAGGTCAGTGTCTGACCCGCCTCCATAAGTAGGCTTTCAGTAGGACAGGTGAGAAAATAAGGGTAATCAGGGAAATTGTCCACATTACACAACAGTGACACCACTGATGGAATATTAGACAACAGTTAGGGATAAGGTAAAAGGGGAGAACCTTCTGGGGAAGGCGTGATCTTCTGGAAAAATCCATGCCCACAATGGAGGGCTTTACACTATTAGTGTCTCATTGTAGGGAAAAAATATCTTATAACAGATATTTTCCTAATAATGAGACACTAATAGTGTAAAGCCCTCCATTGTGGGCATGGTCTTAGATGCATTGAGACAGCTTAGCTCAACATCCAATCAGCTTTCCTGTTTTGTCTTCAGGATCATCACTGGATCCATCCAAGCCGGTCCTGGATGCCGTATCAAATATCTTTTGCTACATCATGTTTGGAAACCGATTTGACTATAAAGACGAGAAGTTCAAGAAGTTGAGAAATACTGGAGAGGAGGTCTTCCGTCTCATAAGTTCTCCCTGGGGACAGGTAATTGAGCTGGGACTCTAGAAGACCAGGCTTAACTTTGCTCTGGTAGTAGATCTTTAAATAGTTTTGCATTCTAGAGAACATTATGGGTTATATTTAAATTATATAAATACTATAAAGTTAAAGATTTTGTTGTTATTAAGTCGTTGTGACCCATCAAGCTCAAACTCATTGCTTCAATGACCCCATCTATCCATCTCCACCTCTACTGTCACCTCCTTTGTGTGCCTTCAATATATCCCAGCATCAGAGTCTTCTCTAGGGAGTCTGTCTTCTAAAGAAATGGCCAAAATATTTGAACTTTAGACTCATGATCAGACCTTCTAGTGAGTAGTTTGTCTTTATTTCCTGAAGTATTGATTTATTGGAATTTCTTGGAGTCCAAAGGAATCTAAGCAGTTTTCTGCATTAACATTCAAAGACGTCAATTCAATGATGCTCAGACTTCATTATGATCCAGCTACTGAGACTACCATAGTTCTGACTATGTGGACCTTTGTTGATATTGTAATATATTTACTTTTTATCAGCTTTTCCAGACTTGCCTCCTCAGAAGCAAGGCTAATTCATTTTCATGGCTGCAAAGACCTTGGAGACTTGGAAAATAAAATCTGTCACTGCCTCCACTTCTTCCCCACCTATTTGCCAGGAACTGAGATTGCCCTTTGTCATAATCTTCATATTTTTAACACCTTAAGCATGATGTACTCTGCATATAACTTGAATAAATAAGGTGACAATATACAACCTTGTCACACACCATTTCCGATATTTTCCAATCTTTTGTTTCATGTTCGGTTCTGACCACCTTTTGCCACCTTTTGTTTGACTAAGAGGCCTACTCAATTTCTTCTTTGGGATTCTCCACTGTAGAAGATCCAATGGTTGTCTGATATGAAATGTCTCATTCCACTCCAATTTCCAAGATATTAATGTTTAATCTTGTAATTCCATCCTTGACCACCTCCAATTTGCCTTGGTTCATAATTCTAAGGTTCAAGGTTGTCATGCCAACTTGTACTTTTCAGCATCATCCTCTCAACTTTGTTCCAACCACTTAATTAGATCTGGTGCTACTTACTCACCCCCTGCTCTTCCTTAGTAATGTGGTAGGCACCATCTAATCTGAGCGGCTCATCTTTAAATGCCATATCATTACATCTCTGGTTGTGCTTATCAATCAGCTTATCTTGGCAAAGATACTGGAGTGGGTTGATGGTTCATTCTGCAGTGGACCGTAGTTTGTCTGATATCTCTGCTATGTACTACCCATCTTGGGTTACCCTACATGGTATAGCTTATAGCATCATTGAAATACATAAGCCCCATCAGCATGACAAGGTAATGTTGACCTGTTGGCACTTATCCATTGTCAAATCTGTTTAATTTATAAGAATTATGAAATTAAGATTGAAATTGTAGGGACTAGAGGTAAATGGATAAGAGGAATTGAGAAAAGAGCCTCTCAGTGGAAGGATGGGAAGCTCGAAGAGACAGGAGTGTCAGGTGGAAAGTGGAAAGAGATAGAGTAAAACTTGGGAGGATAAGAAAGAAACTTTACAAAGATTGAAATAACTGAGAGAATTAGGCTATTGTGCTTCCACCACTTGGTTTCCTTCTGCTTTAGTTCCTGGCCATGTTGTCCTACTTGAAATCAGGCCTACAATATACCTATACCTACAATGTGCTCTGTCTTTGGCTGTTGAATGTTCTAGACTGGCGACTTCCGAATGTATTGATGAAACCAAACAACAAGAGACATATGAAAACTTCTCACCAGGTCCTCATAACCTCTAAGAAGCCCTAAAGACTCACAATCACTAGAACTAAATCCTGTTTCTTCTTCTATCTTGCTTATTTTACCTTTTGGGTAACTTTCTCAGGAATTCCTTAGTTATACCAACTGGAACTCCAAGTTTCCACTGAACAACGATCTAGAATAAAGATGTTTCTTAATCAGATTGTCTTGATCTTGGGATATATATTCAGCAAAATAATCTATTTTCGAGCAGAATGTGAGATTTATAACATGGCTAGATCTTCTGAACCTACTTCTGTTTTGTATATCCAGTGATGTCTGTATTGTTCCAGATGGAAGACACTCTCCCCGGGCTGATGAAATACATTCCAGGACCCCATAAAAAGATATATACTGTTTCAGATGAACTGATGGAATTTATAGATGAACGAGTGAAGATGAACCAAGGGACTTTGGACCCAAATTTCCCTAGAGACTATATAGATTGCTTCCTTATTAAAATGGAACAGGTAAGTGATACGCAATGGTGTTACCATACTATGCTCAATCATATTAGTTCATTTGAGGCTTGCTTATATATCTGGGTTTTGTTGACTTAATGGACCCATGGGATAGAGACAGAAAATGGCCGACTATGTGATGCTTTGGGGCACAGTTGGGTTGTATGAGCCTAGAATTATTATATTCTACATTAGTTGCAAGCGGCATCACGTACACAGTTAGCACTTAATTTCTTCAGAGAGGCCATACAAAGCAACTAAAGTCATTATATGAGTAAGTTATAGGTGAGTTATAAAGATAGATTATATGGAATAGTTATATGAGGAATAGGAGTTATAGAGAAGTTATATGTAACAACAAGGAGAAATATATGCTCAGCTAACTGGAGTCATATATTAAATATATAAATTAACATGGACTTCATTGTCTCTACAGGAGAAGCAGAATCCCAAAACAGAGTTCACAATGAAGAACCTCTCAACTTCAGTTTATAATGTGTTTATAGCAGCTATAGACAGCATCACTACTACGCTGAACCACAGCCTCCTGATCTTAGTGACCTTCCCTGAGATACAAGGTGATTACAGTATAAGCTGTTATTTCCGTTTGGTTGTTATTCTAGGTTCTTTATCTAAAATAAATACACATAGTCCCTTTTTTCTTCAAATTTATATTCTCTACTTGGTCTCATAATACTGTACGTAACAAACTGATAGTAAATAGAGTTGAGTGCAAAGATCTAGCCCTGACTGCATAACTATATTTCTCCATGTTAGATTATGTTAGAAGGTCGAACTTGGCAGGTGGTCAAGGTCTAGGATAAAATATATTATCTAACAAAGAAAGCAATGCATGAAAGCTGATAAACCAGATACGCCCTCTAAGATCATCGCACAATATTCTAGTTGAACATTATTCTTGTCTACATTCTTATTATGCAAAAAAATTATGGAGCATTGAGTTTGGTGGATCTTCATATTTGGATGAGCCAAACCAGAAGATTGAGTTTTGTCTTAATCTAACGGAAATCAATTCAATGTTGATTATGATTAAATCTTTTAAACTTTGGAAATAGAATACCATGTCAAGAGATTAAGTAACTTGTTTGGATAGTCCCAGTAAAACCAGACACAGAGACAGTCACAGTTGTAATAAAAGTGTTGGAGAACATCATAGAGATCGATAGGTTCTCCAAGAGATTTACATCTATTCACCCTTGATTTCATCATAACAAAGTTTATCCTAACCACATTGTTGTGTGATAAGCTAACCCGACATGATGAGGATGATGAGGGATCATCCGGATACTTAAAATTACTCTTGAGGAACATGGCACAACATTATTGTCTCTTGTGGTGAACCATAACATTTTATTTGACAGACAAAGTTCATGAGGAAATCGATCAAGTGATTGGACGAGAGAGAATGCCCAGAATTGATGACCGTAGCTTGATGCCCTATACAGATGCAGTGATGAACGAGATCCAGAGATTTGCTGACATTGCTCCTTTGAATGTCACACACTCGGTCACAAGAGATACCCAGTTCAGAGGATATACCATCCCCAAGGTAACAAAGAAACCATGTCGTATTCATAGATTTATGTTATCAGTATTGAACAAAGATAGTGGGCATAGAACATCTCTCACATCTCATAAATCAGCTAGATCAGAGATGGTTCTTTGTTGTATTCTGGTCTTCCATATTTAAACGTGCAACCAACAAGAACAGTAAGAGTCTTCATAAAAGCAATATGACTATTTATATAAAGGGGTTCATCCATAGTCTAGTAGTATTAACTGTTGACCGATGACTTTTAGTTGTAATTGTTCTACTCAGGGCACTGATATCGCCCCTCTGCTCTGCACTGTCCATCGTGACCCCAGCCAATTCTCCACACCATATGAATTCAACCCAAATCACTTCTTGGATGAAAATGGAAAGTTTAAGAAGAATGAAGCATCAATGCCATTCTCTGCAGGTAAGACTCTTCATCAGGATATACTATAGGTGACCAGACTATTGGTTTGAGTGATCTACTATAATGTTACACCAGGATCAACAAATCCGATAACAGAAAAAAAGGAGGTGCAGATTATCATGTCAGAGTTACCATTTTGACTCTTAGCCAACACCTGTATCCAAGTCCACATGGATGAAGATCATGAACAAGTCAATGGTCAGTGGCAGAGGATGCCAAAGCAGCATCATGGTCACAGAAGAAATATTAGGATCACAAGTAAAGGTCTGTACTATTATAATCTAAAACGTTAGGTCCTATGCTCATTTGTGTTTCCTTAGACACATATTATCTTCTTGCAAGGAACATATTGGTTTGTGATATTTAAGGTTGGCTTTTAATGTTAGTTTGTCCACTAGTCTACTATTGTGTATGGTTCCTGCCGACACTTCCATCACTGTCCAGTCAATGATCAAATAAGCTTTCCTTGATAAAAACAACTTCCCAACCCGATTTTTTATGCCATTCATCAAGATGATCTGATGACCTGCTCTTTGTTTCTCTAGGAAAACGAAAGTGTCCTGGGGAGAGTCTGGCTCAGATGGAATTCTTTCTTCTTCTCACCACCATTCTGCAGAACTTCCAGCTGACATCAGAGAAGAAATTTACTCTTGAAGACATAGCCCCCAAAATGGAAGGCTTTCTCAACCATCCCATACCCTACGAGCTCTTGTTTATTCCTCGCTAGTTCTTCTGCACGGTATCTTTTTTTTTTTTAACACTTACACTCCATTTGGTTTTGGCATTGTGATGTCTTAGTGTGATAAGCATCTCAATTTACTAGAATAGAAACAAGATGAGAAATTGTTCACTTAGCCGAGAAACAAAAGCACAATACCTGGAGAGTTTATTTTAGCCTATCTGTAGATCTTAAGGGAACAATTTCAGATATTTCAATCATTTGTACGAAAAATAACACATTATAACCGAAAGGGAAATAAAAAAAAAACAAATAATGCTGTGGTTAGTAATAAATGAAGGTGATTTGGATCAAACCATCATCTCAAACCTCCTAAGTAGCCATTTGTGGTGGAAACTGAACAAGAAACGAATCTTGATGGCCACTCTCTTATTTCTGGTTGGAAAACAATTCCAGAAGAAAAATGACCAAACAAAATCTTGGGGTGGGAGAAATAAGTTCAATTCATACACCTGGTTAACATTTTAGTGATGGTCAACTATCTTTATTGATCCAACATAAGTAAAAGACAACTTATGGAATGCATCATTTAGTAGGAGTAACTATAATTGTCACTTACTTTTTCTTTCAACCAAATGCCCAACACAAGCTGATAAACATGTTGTTTGAGATCAGAGGTTTCTATGTATATGATTTTTGTGTTTTCCAAGTTCAGCTGGTGAATTATGGAAAGAGAGCACAGACTCAGAGAGAAGACATGTTTCTAAGCTTGGAGTCTCTAACATCAAGAAGAAGATGAGCATAGGCATGGTCATCTAGGTGTACGCTTGCTTTCACAGACTTCTCGTGCCCTCAATCTCATACATACACACAAATGTCACATGCAGTTTAATGACCTACAACCCAATTCTGGTGCCTTAGGATAACTCTGGGCACAATACTCTCTTTCACGCCCTCCAACTAATCCCTTAAGAAAACCTTTTTATTGCACCTCTGAAACATCACCAAAATCTTTCTATATCATACAAAACAACTACATCCTTATTCACTCATTTATAATTTCCTGTAAAGCTAACTCCAACTCATTCCTAACAGGTCTTATTAGATTCTTTCCACTCCAATCTTTAATGATGCAACTTCTTTGGCTTTCCAAATCCTTTAGAATTACGTTTAAAATAATGACCCTCACATACAAAGACCTCAACTACATCATACCTGATCTCCAAATACCCCCTTAACTGCCTGCTTCATCCTACCCACTTGTACATATCTCTATTCACCTGTCATCACCTCAAATTACATCTCCAAAAGCTTTATTTTGTTGCCCCTGCCCAGTCAAATTCTCTACCCAACTCCTCCCAACTCTTGACAGTTTCACTCCATGAAAACTCATCTATTCTAAAAGCCACCAACTGGTTCCCTAATATTATCTAGTCAAAGAAACCATTGAACATATCTTGTGGGTGCAAGTCCATGCTCTTGGTCTCTTTAACTCTATCCCACTTCAATTATAAGCTCTTATTAGAGCCGGGTCTTCAACACTGTCTGTACAAAGATGCATACATTTGCCTGAACTTTCATACATACACTCACACTTACATGCCCAAATGTAACCACTCACACTCACAGTCAGGAATGGACTCTCAAGCACTCATATATCTCATATTGCTTTATAACTTACCATTTGTTTTATTTGTAAGTTTAATAGATTCAAGTGAAGCTAGCTGACTTACATTCAACCTTGTGCAATGATGTAATGGACTCATACTATCTTCTATTAGTGAAATAAAACATTGCTTTCCCATGTTATTGATTATGTAGATTTATTTATATGGGTTACTATCTCTTTTTGTTTCTCCATTGTGACATTTCAGTTTTATAGGTGACTCAATTTACTTGGTTGGAAAGGATATAAAGATTGCTCTATGGAATCCATTAAAAAAAGTTCTAAAGACAGAGAACGTTTATTAATCTATTTATGCAAGAATTCTCCTGCTCTAAAACTTAGATTCTAAGTTAGAAGACTGTGAGTATGAAACAAATGGGTAGATTTATGGTGCTGTCAACTGATTAGAACCTAAGCCAATTTCATCCCTCAGAGCTTTATCTGGTCCCTCAATTCTGTAGTAGACAATTTCTCGTTTTCTGCAATTCCTTGTTGTGAAAAAGAGATCCTACCACTGCCACCAGCTTGTCATGACCTAGTCACGACCTACCAGTGCCAGAAGAGATACCTGATGCAGTACATTACTCTTGTGCTTATGTCCACCCATTCTAACTCATAAAAATGCTTTAATATTAAATAACAAAAAAAACAACAGAAGATTTACGCTCAATGTTTTTCTTCTTTATGGCTTAAAGGCAAAAACAGACTACAAAGAGTCGATTTTTGACCCATCTGTATAACTACAAATCAAAATATTTCTGTAATGTGATAAAAAATAAAAACATTCAGATGAGTTGAACCAAAGCATACAACTTTACCTCCATTAGGAGAAACGTTCTGATATTTTTTTTCAGTAACCATGGTGAAGTTTTTTGCATCATGTCAACTCCATTGACTCTCGTGCATTGGTGAGACCATTCAGGTGAGAAGTGAGAGGAAGTTGGGGTCCCGCAGAGTTTGTTAATATCTACAGTCATGGTAAAAACAGTCACAATGTCCTGATATTCATCAATAAACCCCATAAATACTCAAAGTATGACTTAAGACACTAAGCAAACTTATGTCTACTCAAAGTTCTATGGAATTTCACACTTATACAAGTCCCTATTTACACTGAGCATGGTCATGTATCACTAACAGTTTAAGAGAGCCTCTACTCGTGATGGATCTATACAAATCTGGTATCATTGCATTAAGAGAGGCTCTACTCTTCATGGATCTATATAAATCTGGTATCACTGTATTATGAGGGATACCACACTTGGTGTATCTATAAAGATTTCAATAAATGTTTCTTGTGATGTTGGGAAGAATTATCAAGGAACAAATGAAAGCTTGTAATATATTGAGAACTTGAAAACCCCAGTCATTCTAGGAGTGATATCTGACTTTGTGAATTGAGTCTTTGAGGTATGAGTGAAGTTTTTTAAGATGGTGGTGAAAAACAGGAAGAGTGGTTCTCCAAGGCATCCTCTCTTCCCATTGGTTCACTTTGCTTTTACATGAGGTTGACCCTTTAACCCATTAAACATAGATCAAATATTTAGAAACATCTAAAAATAAATCCCAATGTGTTAAGAATTTGACTTGTTAAGAGGATCTCCTTTACCATAACCCTGTATAAAACTGTCCAAAATTGGTAGTCTTTCACGACTGCTGAATTCTTCTGCCTGATCCACAAGGGCTTCCTTCACAGTTTAATATCCACACAAGAAAACCACTGTCTTTGGACCAAAATACAGTGCGTAGATTGAACCGTACTGTTCCTATAGTGGTGATACAGAGCCAGAAAGAATTAGCTACTCCGATAAACTATACCGGCTTATTCTGGTGTGTGATTTTCACAGACTCTGAACTGATTTCCCATAAATGTTACTCCATTTAAAAATGTTCTTGGGACTTACCAACATTTAATCAGCTATATATGTCCCTGTCATTAGGTCACTTTGTTCCTACATGGTATAGACCCTTTAACCCAATAAACATGTACCAGTCATTAGGTCACTTTGCTCCTACATGGGACTGACCATTTAACCCATTAAATATGTCCCAGTTATTAGGTCACTTTGTAACTTCATGAGACTGACCCTTTAACCCATTAGACGTCTTCCAGTCATTGGGTCACTTTATTCCCACATTGATCCAACTCTTAAACCCATTAAACTTATCCGAGTCATTGGGCCACTTCGTACCTACATGGGACTGACCCTTTAACCTCTTTAACGTGTTCCTTTCATTAGGTTACTTTATATATGTGACTCACACTAGCCTCATAAACTGTAATTAGGACAATTTGCTCAAATACATGATATACAGAGTAAAACGTTAATGGCATTAGATCACTTTGCTCCAATATAAGGCTGACCTATAATCCATTTAACATATCACTCTATCTTTGGTCCTACATGGGACTTATTCTGTAACCCAATAAATGTCATTCCCATTAGGTCGCTTTTGTTCTTCCATAGTAAGACCCTACATAAATAATGACCTACCTTAAACAGAGATTCATCCATCTCCCCACTCATCATCTACAGGAAGCTTCTGACCAGTGGTAGGGGGGTAGGTCCAAGACGGAGGTTACTGTTATGATCCTACTGCTCCTGTAGGACCTAGGGTTCTTTGGAAAATCCGTTTATGCAGTAATGAACCCATCAAAACATACCAGCACCCAGAAATTGCAGAAATACAAGCCAGCAGCAACACTCCAAGTGTTAAGGAGCAAGGTAGCAGATAGGATCCTTTGCCATAATTCCCTTATGTAGAATTAGTATCTTCCCAGAAATAAACCATACACAATGCTGATGTACGTTTAAACCTGTCACTCTCTTTATTGAGCAACAACAGTGAATTTATTTCCAACAAAGTCCCACCCATCTTTATCAGCCACCACCCTGAATTGCCCTTGGAACTGTCCATCCATCATGCATTTTTCATTGCTGGAGTCTGTACAGGATGCATGATGGTAATTTTCCCAAAGTTTATGGCTTTCATCATCTCCAAAGTGGAGACACCTTGCCTGACCGGAAAACAACTTCCATGATTTTCTAACGAATATTAAACACCTCATGCCAACAGGGAAATACCAATCTATGTTAATCCCCCACCCCCCACCCAGTAGCCCAACAGTCCCCAAGAGTTCAGTGGGCCCTCCTGAACATAACAGTTATGTTTCTTGCACATCTGCCTCCAAGTAGAAAAGATGAAGATGCAGGAGATGACCAGAAGGAGCCGAGTCCAAATCCCTGGAATATCCATGGTGTTGTATCTTAACAGCAATACCTCCATCTATCCAACCAGCAGTTTCAAATGAATATGCAATTGGGCCACTGGTACAAACTCTTGTGATGAAAGTTGGGTATTTTAAGCATAACAATACATTAAACTCCTCCAACTGTCCATAATACTATAAGTGTGATTATGGGAATGTTGCCATACCCCACATCAATCTGGAAATGAACTGCACAGAGGCACCAAACAGTGTTGGATTAAAGGTGCACTTCAACTTGACTATGTGTTGTCTCCACTCTTAATACAACCTTTATTGTCCCTTCAAACCAGAGTTATGACCAACATACATGTTCTGATTGGTCAGTTTAGATATGGCACAAGATAGTTAAACTCTGTCAAATCAATTTCTAGATTTATCTACTCAACATAGGTCAAAATACATATATAACTTAACTGACTTTTTACAACACCCATGAGAAAAATGTACTTGCTTGTTCAGTTATCTGAATCCTTATCTTCTTCATGTAAATTTGGACTTAACCATACTTAATCCATCATTTTACTATTCAACATATATAAATCCTCTAAACTCAGATACAGTCTTTCACCCGATGTTGACAACACAAGTGGTATGGAAGAACGAAGATCATAATATTCTATAGTTGAAATATTAGTAGCTATTCATGGTAAAGGTCCACCAATCCAATTTGGAAATACATAGATCAGAATGTACTAGAGTTGAAATATTAGTAGCTATTCATGCTAAAGGTCCACCAACCCAATTTTAAAGGACATAGATTGTAATGCTCTATAATTAAAATATCATTAGCTACTTATGGTAAAGCCCCACCAACCCTAATTTGGAAAGATGTAGATCATAATATTCCATGGCTGAAATAATGTTAGCTATTTATGGTAAAGGGCCACCAATCTAATCTGGAAATACATAGATCAGAATGTTCTAGAGTTGAAATATAATTTGCTTTTCATGGTAAAGGCCCACCAACCCAATTTTAAAGGACATACTGTAGAGCATAATGCTCTATAGTTAAAATATCATTAGCTATTCATTGGAAAGCATTAACCAACCCTAGTTGGGAAGGACTCAGTTCATAATGTTCTAGAGTTTAGATATTGTTAGCTATTCATGGTAAAGCTGCACCAATACAAAAGTATTTTTGAGTAGGATAATAAGATTGGGTTGGTGGGCCTTTACCATGAATAGCTACTGATATTTCAACTCTAGAACATTGTGATTTATGTATTTCCAGATTAGATTGGTGGACCTTTACCATTTAAGCTATAGAATATAATGATCTACGTCTTTCCAAATTAGTGTTGGTGGGGCTTTACCATAAATAGCTAATGATTTGAACTAGAATGTCCTCATGCCTAGAGAAGTCTGGTTTGAAAAATTATTTCCTTGAACTTATCCAGTTTTCATGGTGGGAAGAAGTAAAAAGTGATAGTATGTGTATTTCTTGATAAAAAGGTTTGGCAGTTGACACAAAACTACTTAAACATCATCTCTCCACTACAATGGATCACCAGTTTGGACCAGAAACTGAGCAAAATTCCCACCATGAAAACTGGATAAGTTCAAGGAAATAATTTTTCAAACCAGACTTCTCCAGGAATGAGGACATGCTAGTTCAATTCTGAAGGCAGGACCATTTCAATATAAGACCATGATGTTTTTAAGTATCTGCTGGAGCCAACGCACAAATCTATCGGTGAATGCTTAAAAATAGTTAGACCACATTTTCCATGTTTGTAGTTTTCATGATGGTCAAGGAAACACTTTATTATCTTCCTTCTGTAAACGAAGTTATGTGTCATTGTAAGTTATCATGATGCAGATATTCTGGGTGTACAATTTATTTAATCCTTGGTTATGGAAATATTTTAATATTATGTCTTGTACCTTCTTCTAAATGGTGACCTTCCATTCACCTCTTACTTGGATAGAGAACATATTGAATTCAATACGTTGTGTACAAGAAGAATGGATATTTTGTGAAATGTCTTAAGCTTCTGTCCTTTGTTACTTGACACCCTGGGAAAGGAGGCACACCCCACCATTTAAATGTTGAGATGAAGGACATAATCAACCAACCTTCCAACTCTCCTAAACTATTTCAGATATCCTTTTCTTGTATTGATCAATTGTGTTGTATCTAACTGGCTCTACAGGGCCCATACACGTTGATATGTACAAAATTACTTCAATACTTTAAATTCCTCTGAAACATCTTGAAGAAACTCGATAGCAATATTCTTAAGATCTGGAATAATGGAATAATCATGTGTACATAGGATTAGTCTTCTAGTTCCTAATCCTCCAGAGGCTTTTGTGCTGGAGACATATAATATAAGGATCTTTGTGCCAAGGGATATATAATGTCAGTAAATAACTTACTTGATAACAGTACAACAACATCATTATATCATTTGTTTGGAAAGTGATACCAAGGAAATTTAAGTATAAATAAGTGAAGAGAAGATAAATATATCAGAGTCTACAGCGGGAACATGGATATAACATTGGTTGGGACCCTGATCCTAACTGGGGTCTTCTCATGTCTCTTAATTTATTCAACATGGGATAAAATGTATAGAAAACGTAACCTTCCCCCAGGTCCAACCCCACTCCCATTGATTGGAAACTTGTTCCAGATGAGGATGGGAGAGATGGTAAAGTCCTTAATGAAGGTCAGTAATTTCTATGAGTTTATGTGATGTGGATGATCGGTTACAGCTTATGTATAAGGGATATCTGGGAAGTCAATTAAAAATTATGTCTACTATAGGGATATATATTGTTTGTATAAGGGATACCAGGAAAGTTTATGGCGACTAATCATTTCTGTAAATGGATTTTGAAATCCACACATTGCTGAAGAGGAATTTGAGGGAAGTGCATGGAGCCATATTATATCTCGTAAAAAACTTCCTATAAAGTATTTTTGGTGGGTCTGAAAAGTTTCAAATTGTTTCTTGTAGATGGATCCTATGGACATATATGGGTATAAATCATTGCTTATAGATGGACCCCATAAAAGCCTACAGAATGATCTTATGAATGTATATAGTTATACACCATTTCTTATAGAAGATCCCATAAAAGTTAATGGTTATAATAAGGTTCTTATAGAGGTTCCCATAAAAATCTTCCAATGTCCTAAGAGAATTGTTACTTTCCATCCTCTATATTCATTATCTTTCTCTTTTCATAATTCTTTAAGAGCAATTCTCTTTCATCAGATTCAACGAAAAGAGACCAAAACACAGGTCTTAATGGTTCCAGTTACATTTGGAATGATGGAATAACACGTCTTCCTCAAATTAAGACTCATAATTATGCATATGTTTTCTTTGTGTATTTTATATAGATAGGGAACCAGTATGGACCAGTATACACAATTTACTTTGGGTCACGTCCTGTGATTGTTCTTAATGGTTACCAAGCTGTGAAAGAAGCTCTTATTGACCAAGGAGAAGAGTTCAGTGGCAGAGGAAGTTTACCGTCAGTAGATAAGATCTTTGATGGCTTTGGTAAGGAAAATACCATTTTATTCACCCAGCCCAGAATTACTGACACTTCTTCCTCAACACTAAATACAAAACTTCAGAGGTATTTTGTAATACTATGTAGGAGCTTCTTGGTTGCCAAATCTGTTCTGTTTCTTGCTGTTCCAGGGGTGGTTTTCAGCAATGGAGAACGTTGGAAGCATCTTCGGCGCTTCTCTCTTATGACACTTCGAAATTTTGGTATGGGAAAAAGGAGCATCGAGGAGAGGATCCAGGAGGAGTCCCAAAGTCTTGTGGAAGAGCTCAGGATGAACAAAGGTGGGCGCATGTTCTAATGGATTTTATTTATTGAATATGTTGTATGACTAGTTACCATTCTCCATTTGGTTTGTGCCCGTGTTACCGACACTTTAATCGAAGAACATCATACAAGGTGCTATCATGTATTTCCAAGTTTTATTTACATGGTAGCCAGTGACACAACAATAATGAAACAAAACAAATCAGAGAAAATAACAGGCCTAGCTCCAACAGAAACAAAACCTATTACTTACAGTATAGAGAGGTTCCCCACTATCTAAACCTGGGTAGAGCAAAAACAAAAACAAACAACCCAATCGTTTGTTCAAAATCACTGTCCTGTATCCTTCAGAAGTCCAGGTCAGCAGACAGCTGCAGAATTATAATAGGCTCCACACGTTGGTCTTTCAGTCTGTGTCTTTTTCCAGCTTCATACAACTTCTCTCTGTGTGTATCATTTCTTCAGCTCTTAAAAATCTCTGCAAACACCTATCTGGGAGTCTCTCGCTTTCTATCCCAGGCCACTTAAGATTGTCCATCTAGAAGCCTGGAGCAGACTCAAACCCCTTAACGGCTCCAATCGATTTCCAGCTCCAGTCTTTAATCAGCATTACTCAGGCGATTATAACCAACTGCTTCAGGAATTAACTCTTTCAGGGAAAAAGAGCTTTGACATGTATGTGGCTCAATCATACCCCTTGTAGCATTCTGTCACAGTTGTGTTACATAATTGACATCTAATCCTAGGTGCTCCAATTGATCCAAGAAATATCCTTGCTCAAGCTGTCTCCAACGTTATTTGCTCAGTGGTTTTCGGTGAAAGATTTCAGTATGAAGATTTACAATTTTTGAAGCTCCTCAACATGTTCAATGAGACCTTTCAAGCCATGAGCACCACATGGGGACAGGTAAGATCTATGACATGGTGATGTCTCCATATGTGATATTTTTGTAAACAGCCATGGCAGGGTCTATATTATAAAATGGGCAGATAAGATGGACCTTTTGGTTCTTATGTGCCATCAACTTATTTTGAAGCCTTTCAGCCTTTCTGATCCATCCACCAAGGCTGTGCTGGTATTACTGTAATTATTGCTCATAATTATTATTCTCTGGATATTTGACTGCATTGTTTTCTGACGATTATTTTCAGCATCTGACATTCAGAAATATGAGCATGTGCAGACCTGGGGGAGTAATTAGCATAATTAACCTACATTTTTTTGTAAGAGACTATCCTGGTCTCTTTGAGATAGTAACAGAGGTTCATTTCTTCTTTGAATACTTAATAATTTTTGTATAGATTTAGTTTTACCAGTAAGATTCCTTTTTCAGCTTCTAGATATGATACCCAACATCATGAATCATGTTCCTGGACCTCACCAGAGAATAAACCGTATCCTAGAAGTGTTGGCTGAATTTGTGTCTGAGAGAGTCAAGAAGAATGAAAAGACACTCGATCCAACCTCGCCCCGAGACTATATTGATTGTTTCATCATCAAAATGAAGAAGGTGCCTCCAATTTGGGTGTTGTCCAAACTTTCCCCCTAAAGGTTGGACAACTGTCTCATTAATCAATTATGGCATCCCTTAATGATCTCCGCATCCGTCTCCATAAACTTGAATTAATGTCCAACTTCATATCAGACCATCACTTAGCGTGAATACATTTTGTATCTGGGGTGGAGCTACCAGTGGTGAAGGTAGTGGAATGCACCGAAACCCTCTCTGAGGAGCAGTGCTGTTGTTTGTTTTATTTTGCATTCAATTTCTTGTTCTATAGAATAGGATACCCCAGGGACCTACTAAACCATCCCAATCCACCACAGCCCCCCTGTGCCCCCACAAAGTGCAGCTTGTGCTCTAGAGCTGTGCTGAAGGTATAGGAGCTTAGAAAGGGGTCTTGGGGTGGTGATTTTAAGGGAATGGGTCTAAGGGAGGGGAGCTGTTGTGGGAATGGGTCTTGGGGAGGGTCACTGAGTGAGTTGGGGGATCCAAGTGCAAATTTATTTTTCCAACCTTCTAAATTTTCTTTGGACACCATGGCCTTCCATGATCCACTGTTCTATATGTCCCTTAAGACCAATTTCCTCTCCTTGAAAATCTTGATATGAAAAGTATAATGTGACTCTTACTTAAATCGATAACACCCAATGTCTACTCCTTGCTAAGACTTTACCACATCTCTATACTTCTGGCTCTTAGGCTGGACCTGTCAAGCTTATTACAATGATCTAGACTCTCATAGCATTATTTCCAAAACCCACATAAACTGTATGGTCTATCTCTTCTATCCATCTGATAACCTCCCCTGAGCTTTTATTTGATTTCAGGAGGAGCAAAACCCAACATCTGAATTCAACATGAAGAACTTGGTACTTACAGTCTTAAATTTATTCTTTGCCGGCACCGAGACAGTTAGTTCTACCCTGAGACATGGGTTCCTCATTCTTCTCAAATATCCAGAGATCCAAAGTAAAGTATCAACATTTAACTTAATATTTTCTGTGATGAAGAAGCAGAGATTATGTAATTTCTTAGACTTGATGATCATTATAAGTATGGGGAGACCCATACAGCATTCAGCAGAACCCTTATCCGAGAGGACTCTATGGTAGTTTATCTGTCAAGTTCAATTGTAGTTGAGAAATAGTATGTATATATATATATATATATATATATATATATATATATATATATATGTATATTTTTTATATATATATATATATATATATATATATATATACAAGTGAGGGAGAGGAGCAGGGGAAAAAGGAGACCCAAGGGATGGAGAGGAGGGGGAAAGGGAGACACAAGGGAGGGAGGGAGTGGAGGGGAAAGGGAGACACAAGGGAAGGAGAGGTGGGGGAAAAGGAGACACAAGGGAGGGAGAGGTGGTGAAAAAGGGGACACAAGGGAGGGGGAGGTGGGGGAAAAGGAGACACAAGGGAGGGAGATGTGGTGAAAAAGGAGACACAAGGGAGGGGAGGTGGGGAAAAGGAGACACAAGGGAGGGAGAAGAGGGGAAAACGGAGACACAAGGGAGGGAAAAGAGGGAGAAAAGGAGACACAAGGGAAGGAGAGGTGGTGAAAAAGGAGACACAAGGGAGGGAGAGGTGGGGAAAAGGAGACACAAGGGAGGGAGAGGAGGGGAAAATGGAGACACAAGGGAGGGAAAGGAGGGGAAAAAGGAGAAACAAGGGAAGGAGAGGTGGTGAAAAAGGAGACACAAGGGAGGGAGAAGAGGGGGAAAGGAAACACAAGGGAGAGGTGGGGGAAAATGAGACACAAGGGAGGGAGAAGAGGGGGAAAGGATACAAAGGGAGGGAGAGGAGGGGGAAATGAAACACAAGTGAGGCAGAGTAGGGGGAAAGTAGACACAAGGGAGGGAGAGGAGGGGTTAAATAAGACACAAGAGAGGTAGAGGGGGGATGAGACACAAGGGAGGGAGAGGAGGGGGGGAAATGAGACACAAGGGAGGATGTAGATGAGTGCCGAATTGGGATGGAAAAATAGTATATTGAAGTTAGTCTTTAGGTAGTCTTTTAGTTGGCCAAGAATAAAACACTGGCTTCTTAGTTCATGACCTATTTCTGAACTATATATATTTGTTTCAGAAAATTTGCATGAAGAAATTGACCGAGTTATAGGGCAAAATCGCAGCCCAAATATCGAAGACAGGAGCAAGATGCCCTACATGGATGCCGTGATCCATGAGATCCAGAGGTTTAGTGATGTTATCCCACTTAATGTACCTCATACTGTCATAAAAGACACCAGTTTCCGAGGATACACTATACCTAAGGTATGGGTCTGATGTCACTTACACATATTTGAAGCGGTTATCCCATGATTGACTTAGACAAGATGTAACATGCAACTAAAATTGTCCATAATATTATCTAAGATTTTTTTTTTCTCATCAAGAGATCCATTCAGTCAGGAAAGTTGAAACTGATCATGTAGTTTAAATATTGTTTTTTTAAACATATCTTAAAGGACCTCCAATTCTCAAGGACTACACAAGGCACTAATTATAATATCAATTCCACCTGGCTAAGAGCTCCATCCAACCTGACCAAGAGCTCGATCTAGGCTGGCCAAGAACTAAATCAAACCTGGCCAAGAGCTTGATCCAGCCTGGCCAAGAGCTAAATCCAACAGGACCAGGAGCTTGATCCAACATAGACAAGAGCTCCATCCAATCAGGCCTAAGATATTTATCCAACCTGGCAACACCTCTTACGTTGCTGCAACAAATTAAATAGGTGCTGCCAATTAAACCATTTATGTGTTGGACAATCTTATTCCACAGAGAATGGAATAATAATATATATTCACTTTAGATAACAAGTAACTAAATTATAAGTCTACACTTGGATAAACTGTATTGCTTAAATGGTTATAGGTGTTTAATTTCAATTAAGCCAATCAACTTTCATATGGTCGAAGTTCTAACTTCCTTTTTGAAGTTTGTAGGTATCTGGTTTCCAACAGACAAAACAATTGATCAAACATTGTTACCCTAAAGGATATGGAAATGTCATTATAATATATATAGTGACACATTCCAAGTCTCCTCTGGGTTAGTGCCTGTGTTTCATTCACTTTGATGAAGGACATAATACAAGAGGCCTAGCATCCAATGCAGTGCTACCATAACCAATAAACAGATTTGTCACTAACCAGCTCTCATACAGCTAAATCTGGGTGGAGAAAAAACAAACAGTAAACTGTTTTGAAAAAATGAATGTCCTGTAATCTCTTCAGATTGTCAGCTCTCCACTCTGTTCCAAGCGGTCATAAGTTGCAAGTTGCTGTCTCACTGTGTGTCTCTTTCTCAATCTCAGGCAAAGTGCAAACAATCAGTCCATAAGCAGCCCCTCACATACTCCAGGAGCAGTCTTAAATCAGGGCTGCCCTGGTGCAGATAATTAACTGATCTGAGAGGTTAACCTCTTTAGTCCTCCTGAAGAAACAGATCTTTACAGATTATATGACTCACAATACCTAGACAAGGAAGACAATTTTCCTAAACCCTCTTTATTTTCTTTCTCTCAATTATAGGGTACTGATGTCTATCCTCTGCTGTGCACCGTCTTACGAGACCCAAGCCAGTTCTCTACACCTGACAAATTTAACCCCCATCACTTTTTGGATGACTCTGGTTGTTTTAAGAAGAATGATGCTTTCATGCCTTTCTCAACAGGTAAAGTTGACTGAATGTTCTTGACTAATGAGGTGTTTCTTAGCCATAATTCTCTTCTATGGTATTCTCAAATATGGGATTGACATACAAACAACAACTGGATTTTTGGTTTAATTGGGTCCTTGTAAGTCGTTTGATGGGTGAATGATTATGCTCTATGTCTTCATGTCTCTTGTTGTACCCATAGTATTGATGGCCATGAGTTACCATTATTACATGGCTATCTCTAATATTCTATGTAAACCTTTTGGATGCTAATCAGCCCACAACCAACGTTCTTATTCTGGTATCAGTCTTCATGTCTCTTGTTGCAACAGTTCTAGTTAGGTACCAACCCCACACGGATGAAATCCATTTAAGATTGAGAAGATGTCCACAAAATCTATAGCACAAGTTAAGAACCAGCCCCACACTGATGAGATCCATTTAAGATGGAAACAGTGGTCAAAAAAATCTAAAGCTGGAGTTAGGAACCAGCCACATACTGATGAGATATATTTAAGATTGAGAACGTGCCCACAAAATATAAAACACAAGTTATGTACCAGCCCCACACAGATGATATCCATTTAAGATCAAAATGGTGCCCACAAAATCTATAGCACAAGTTAGGTATCATCCCCACACTGATGAAAAACTATTTAAGATCGAAACAGTGCCAATAAAATCTATATAGTGAGTTAGGAACCAGCCTCACATTGATGGAAAACCATTTAAGATAAAAATTGTGCCCACAACATCTATAGCACGAGTTAGGTACCAGCCGCACACTGGTGACACTGGTGAGATCCATTTAAGATTGAAACGGTGGCCACAAAATCTATAGCACGTGTTAGGTACCAGCCCCACACTGATGGGAGCCATTTAAGATTGAAACGGTACCCCAAAAAATCTGTAGCACAATTTTGGAATCAGCCCCGCACTGATGAGATCCATTTAAACACAAAATGGTGCCCACAGAATCTATAACTATTTAAGATCGAAACAATGCCCGCACAATCTATAGAGCGAGTTAGAAACCAGCCCCACACTGATGAAAAACCATTTACGATTGAAATGGTGCCCACAACATCTATAGCACGAGTTAGGAACCAGAATCACACTGATGAGATCCATTTGAGATTGAAATGGTGACCATGAAATCTATAGCACACGTTAGGTATCAGTCCCACAGTGATGAAAAACTGTTTAAGATCGAAACAGTGCCCACAAAATCTATAGAGCGAGTTAGAAACCAGCCCCACACTGATGGAAAACCATTTAAGATTGAAATGGTGCCCACAACATCTATAGCACGAGTTAGGAACCTGAACCACACTGATGAGATCCATTTAAGATTGAAACGGTGGCCACCAAATCTATAGCACAAGTTAGGAACCATCCCCGCACAGATGAGATCCATTTAAGATCAAAATGGTGCCCACAAAATCTATAGCATGAGTTAGGAACCAGCCCCACACTGATGAGATCCATTTAAAATTAAAACAGTGCAGAAAAAAATCCATAGCACAAGCTAGGAACCAGCCCCACACTGATGAGATCCATTGAAGATCAAAATGGTGCCCACAAAATCTATAGCACGAGTTAGGAACCAGAACCACACTGATGAGATCCATTTAAGATCAAAATGGTGCCCATTAAATATATAGCTGGATTTAGGAACCAACCCCACACTGATGAGAATCATTAAAGTGTGAAATGGTGACTGGCTGTGTGTAGGACTCCTAACTTGTGAACAATCCATCCTATGCTATGCATTAAAGCTGTTTAATCGAGTGAGCATTTGTCTAAAAGGAGCCATGTATAAAGTAGTCTTGGATAAAAGACTGACAATACCCTGTGGACTCATTTGCATGTCCCCACCCATATTCCCAAAATGCAGTATAGTTTAACTTATTTTAGAAATTCAAATGTGAGAAGAAATGTTATTTTTATTTACTGTTCTCTGTATGGTGGGTCTTCTATCACTTGTTTGCCCACCTTAAGCTAAATGATGTAGAAGCCAACAACTGACAAAGAAGAATATGTTCCAGAATATTCTAGAAATTTGATCTCTTACCAGCATATGTTTTGTTTCCAGGAAAGCGGATCTGCCTTGGAGAGGGTCTGGCCCGCATGGAGCTCTTTCTTTTTCTCACCAATATTCTACATAATTTCACCTTAACCTCAAAGACCCAATTCAAAGAATCTGACATCGCCCCGAAAATGACCGGATTTGCCAATGTCCCCATAGACTATCAGCTGTCATTTGTACCCCGTTAAGGAGGGAATATTCGATCATCTCATGATTCGGAAATATTTTTTACAGTCCATACAAAAAAATGTATTGGTTTATCCAAACCACACCCATTTTGATCTTGTTTTTTTACAATACAATATATATCTATCTAATAATAAGAATCAATACTATGATTTGCTGTATACATAAAAAATATCTAAGCCACCATATTGTTGTGACTTGATATGTATTTGCAATGTTTAAAAAACACATTCTATCTATCCATCCATCCACCAATCCATCCATCCATCTAAGCATATCACGCTGTTACCACTGGTTCCATAATATTGGTATTGACTAGAGTTGAATCAGGAATATATGCCAAAGTGGGCGATCATTTGGGGATATATTAACAAAAGTGTCATTAAGTCATGTCCGACTCTCCATGACCTCATGGACAGCAACACACCATGCTGATCTACTTGGTATACATGGAAGAGATACTGGAGTGGGTGCCAGTTCCTTTACCAGTGGGCCACAGCGTACAGCTCCTGATATTCCTAGGTGGTCTCACATCCAAGCACTTACCAGGCCCAACCTTGCATGGCCTCAGGGTGGTGTGAGCTCTTGATTCCCTGGCTGGAATCGAACCCAGGTCGCAGTGGTGACAGCACTGAATCCTAAACAGAAGTTACTTCTCCTGAAATTACTAGTTGTCAAAAAACAAGCAAACAGAAAAATAAATAAAAAATAATGCCAAGGCACTGAAGCCAGATCAATATTATGCCCCGTGTGGAGTTCTACAACTTGAACAGTATGGTATAAGTATATAGCTATGGAGAGATCAAGTGTATGAGATGCTCAAATGAGGTAAGAAAAAGTATAATATCTTGGAAATTACATCTGAAACAAAAGATATCACTATAATTTAAGGGTTTCTTGGTGCCCCGAGGACCATACCAGGATCAGCAGCAGAAGCATCAGAGACACAGGATCACAGTATCAGCTGGTGAAATCTGTTCTTCAGTGGGCTTGAAAAGGTCAAGGAGATTAGTCCTACCCACAGATCCAATACAGTTCTTCAAGTCGCTTCTCATAGGATAGCGACAGAGGTTCAGGATACAAAGTGGTTAAAAACAGTGATAATAAAGTAATAAAAGCTTTCTCTCTAAATGAAACACAACATGCATATATGTCCCTAACAGAGCATAATCTTTATTCCTTGGGTCTGCAGGGACTCCGGTGGGGGCAGGCATGCCAGGATGTCTACTTCCCTCAGCTCGGTGTCAGGGTATCTCCTCATCAAATGGTCAGACCTCCATATAGCATCTTCACTCTCCATTGGGTTGAGGTGGTGTCTCCACTGGAAAAGTCAACTGTCTACCTATCCAGAAAATAAAGCTGGGGGTTTCCATAGAGTGCATGGGGGCCTGGAGCTAATTAACACGTTCAAGCAAGTGCAATTTAATGGTAAATTGCAGGACAATGGATGAAGGAGATATCACTTACAAAGTATTTGACACCGCTTGACCTTTGTCTAATGAAACAAAGTGTTTAAGTTATTGTCTGACAAACTAGTTAACTAAGCTTGATATCTAAATCAGTGTTGCAGACAGTCCTATCAAAGCCTATGGAGCCCATGTATTAAACACAATTTAAAACACATTATAAATAAAAGAATAATCACATCAGAGGGGAAAATGGGGAATAGGGGTAGCCACTCAGGGGGATTGGTTCTGGAGACAAGGAGGGCTACTGTTGGTTGTGAGGGTCAGGGGTGTCCCACCCTGTCCCCAAAAAGCTGGTTGTCACAGCACATTGGGCTCCTATTGTGACATTAGCATTACTTGACAGCCCCACGGAGTCTCAGAATTCTATCGATCTCTGTCTGTGCATAAATTAAAACACAATGTCCTCTTGGACTGAAATCTCTAGATAGAGTAAACTAAATATTATTGTCATGTTAAATGTACCCCTTAACTGCCATATAAGCATATTCTTCATGCTATGTAATAGCCTCTGATGATGCTAGGTGTCACACCTGGGTGAAACGTGCGTCGTGCAACTATTGTGATGTCAGCACCACTTGCCAGACCCATGGAGTCTCAGCATTCTCAGTATAATGAGATGTTGCTACTAAGAACACTACGTATATCTTGGTGCAGACTTTCTTTATAACCAAGAGCTTGTACAAAGTTAAATTCAATATACATGTTAAAATGAAAAGTATACTTACATGGCAGCTAAGGGGTAAATGTACTATGATTGAGGAGTATCAGATGGAGTTGTATTAGTATTATCTCCCAGAGACTTAACCAGGGACTCTCCATGCTTGATCTCGTTCAGCAATTTGTAGTGCCCAACCACTATTGGTATCTGGAGATCTTTGAGTGAAGTTAGGAGAACTTAGTAGCAACATAGAGGTCATAGTCTAATATAACATTGTTTATTTATGGGGATATTACTTTAATAATTACATATTAAATAATCCTTTTTTTCTGTGCTGGTATGATGCTCCTTGCCCTGTACTTTCTATCCTGTTTGTGCCGGCTATTTCTGCATTTTCTGTGTGTAAAGCCATATTTTGCACATTATATAAAGGTCGAAACTTATGTCAGGAATTTGCTGTTTCTCCTGTTCAGGGTAGAGTTGCCTGGTATTTTGGGGCTGGGTCATTCTATTAGCTGAGACCAGACTAATATACTACAGGATAGTTATCCCTGTGAAGGGCACAAGTGAGCAAAATGAGACCCTCCAAGTGATTTGCTATGCCCATCAAACTTACTTAGGATAAATTCTTCATCAACAGTCAGTAAGATCAGTATGTTTGTGTGTAACTAATTATTGTGTTGCTTTAATATTTATTGAAAACATTAATTTTTTATGCATTTGTTTTTTTTAAATGTATGATAGAAATTATGTGATTTTAGTGTCCCTTTAGACTTTGTGGTATCAATCAATGTGATTTGTCCATCCTCATGATCAGCCTATTGTGAGCCTCCCAATTCATTGTTGTGCTTGAAACAGGATAGCTTATGATGTAATCTTGAGTTTACTATCTCCATGCCAGGAGTGGTTATAACAATTTATCTCAGCCTCCATAGAAGCCACATAGCGAAACGTGTATTAGGCCATACTGATGTGTGCATGTTACATGTTATACTAAGTTGGCTGTGTGACACATTGTCCTACTATTATCAGTATTGCTTTATAATCAGTCAGACACCTCGGGGGACACTAGTTAATTAATGTGTTGTTTTGGTAACTACTGCATATTAGTATAATAATGTATAGGCCTATTAAAATGCATGATGGCCAATGGGTAAAATATACTGAGAGATGAGTGGTGTTACAAGACCATATATTGCCTATCTATCTATCTATCTATCTATCTATCTATCTATCTATCTATCTATCTATCTATCTATCTATCTATTTCCCTCTCCCCCCCCCCTCTCTCTCTCCCCCTCTCTCTCCCTCTCTCTATCTTTTCCTCCCTCCCTCTCTTTCTCTCGCTTTCTCCCTCTACCTCTCTCCCTGCCTCGTTCCCTCTCTCTATCACCCTCTTTCTCTCTCTCTCTCTCCCTCTCTCTCCCTCTCTCCCTCACTCTATCTATCCCTCACTCTTTCTCTCTCCCTCTCTCTCTGTCTCTTTCTCTTCCTCCCTTTCTCTCTTTATCTCACTCTTTCTCTCCCTGTCTCTCTCTCTCTCTCTCTTTTTCTATCTTTATCTCACTCTCCCGCCCCCTGTCTCTCTTCCTTCCTTTCTCTCTTTCGCTCTTTCTTTATCTCTGTATTCCTCCCTCTCCCTCTATCTTTCTCTCTCTCTGTCTCTCTCTCTCTTTCTGTCCCTATCTATCTCTGTCCCTAGGAAACATTTCCTATCTGACTCTCTCTCTCTCTCCCTCACTCTCTCTCATTTTCTCTTTCTCTCTCTCTCTTTCTCCCTCTATCATTCTCTATCTGTCTCTCCCTCTTACTCTCCCTCTTTCTCTCTCCCTCTCTATCTCTCTCATCCTCCCTTTTCCTATCTCTCTCTCTCTCCTCAATTTCTCTCTTTCTTTCTCTGTATATGTCTCTCTCACTCTCTGACTCTCTCTGTGTCACTCCCTCTCTCTTACTCTCTCCCTCTACCTCTCTCTCTCTCTCTCTCTCTCTCTCTCTCTCTCTCTCTCTCTCTCCCTCTCTCTCTCTATCTCTCTTCTCTCTTTTATATCTCCACCTCCCTCTCTCTCTTTATCTCTCTCCCTCTCTTTTTTTCTCTCTCTTCCTCCCTCCCTCTCTCCTTTTATCTCTCTCCCCTCTCTCCCTCTCTCTCTCTCTCCTCTCTCCTTCTCTCTCTCTCTCTATTTTGGAATAACCCTGTGGTGCATGAAATGTATCGAGACAAAAGTGGTGTTTCCAGACCAGATTCATGCTATGCTATAATAGGTCAGCACCCTCAGTGGTGGATATAGAATAGTTACTTCTGGATTAAGCCAAAACTCTAGAGCTTTCCTTGCCGAAAGTTCCATAACATTCAAATGCATAAGTTTAGTCTTTCAAAAGAAAACTATATTTTTGGAAGAACATTGAATGTTTACAACATAGTTACCGTGGTGTAAATGACAAATTATAAGATATGGGAATATTTGCAAATCCAGATAACTTGGGAGTAATGTCCGATTCGGTGAAATGCGTGTTGGAGGTCAAAGTGAAGTTCTGTAGAATATTGGTGATGAAGAGAAAGAGCTCCATGCGTGCCAGACCTTCGCCAATGCAGATTCTCTTCCCTGAAAATAGAGAGAACATGTAATAAACAACATCTATGTATCTATCCATCTATATATTAACCAATATGGTCCAGATGTCTCCTAGTAAGTTTAGGCTTACTTCCACCCCAAAGTCTTTGACTTTGATGGACAAATGGAAATCAATCTAATTTAATTGTCCAACAAAAAGACCTATGATGAAAATCCAACACCGACACTACGCCTTTCGTGTATAGAGACTTCTTCGGGGCTTATTTAATCATCACACTGACATGCCAACCACAGAGCTCAAGTGGGCGTATCACATAGCTAGTGGTGTTGGGGTTTCATAAAGCGTCTTTGTTTGGACCATTAAATGAGATTGGTTTCCATCTGCCCACCGAAGAAGATATCAGGGCCATGAGTATTGATGACACATTTCTATCCACATGAGACACAGGAACATTTACATTTTATTTTATAGAATTTTGAACAACATTTGAACTAACCTGTGGAAAATGGCAGAAAAGCATCACTTTTCTTAAAGTAGCCTGAGTCATCCAGAAAGTGTTTAGGGTTAAATTTGTTAGGCGTTGAGAACTGTCTTGGGTCCCGGAGTACAGAGCATAAGAGAGGGTATACATCGGTGCCCTGTAGTTAAGTGATAGAAAATAAAGTGACCTAAAAAGTCTGAATAATTGCAACATCAGAAAAATCCAATAAAATTCAATTTAAATGGAATCAGAACTTGGCCCCTATTAAATTGCTACGATTTTAGAAGTCGTAGCCCGTAAAGTAGCCAGCAGATGGCACTGCTATTAAATTAGCCCCTTTTAGGTACCCACAAACGATCTGCGGAAAAACCCTATGGGTCGTCAAAATCTGAACTCTGTTGAGTGGTTGCTTAATTGTGTTCTTCTCCACTCTATTCTAGCAGTCTTAACTCTATACAACTTGGTCTACCTTGAGGAACCGATGTTCCTTTGAAGATTGTTGATCAATTTTTGTATTAACAGCATATAAACATACCTTGAAGAAAGTATGTTCCTCTGAAGATAGTTGATACATTTTTGCATGGACCAGCATATAAACCTAGCTTGATAACTTATGTTCCTTTGAAGACGTTTGATCAATGTTGATCATTCCTCTCTCTCCCTACTCTATCTCTCACTTCACCTATCTCTGTCCCTTACACTATATTCCACTCTTTTTTAGTTACAACTGGAACCAGAAAACAGTTCTCCTCTGCTCTGGGATAGTTCTGTGAGATTCTGAGATCACTTCCCTCCCTCCCTGCCCCTCACACACCCGCCCCTATTTAGATTCAATTTATAGTGGCATGGAAATCACTTGACAACATATTACATACTAGTGCCTTTCACCTCAAATGACTTCTATCAGATCCCTTCCCTCTCCCACTAAATGAAAAACCTTTTTAACTTGCACACCTTCCCACCTAAGCAAACTTTCACTTTCTACCTGACCTTTGCTATTCCTTATCTGCTATTCTTGTCCAGGTTTCTGCCTTTTCCATTCCCTTTAGATTGTAAGTAGCGAGTTTCCACTATTGTAGGGTGTTTTTGAAAAAAAGCACTTTCTGCAAAGATTTTAATTTTAAAACATCGCCCTCCATTTTCTGCAGTTTCTGAATATTGTATTTTTCCTTTTCTTATCCCCTGTACAGAGATACATAATATGTTACAAACAAAAGTTAATAATAATAATAATAATAATAAGTTTATATGGACTAGCATATAAACCTACCTTGTACAACATATATTCCTTGGAAGATTGTTGATGCATGTTTGTATGGACCAACATGTAACCAGTATTAAATATGAAACTCATGGACTTTATGGTCTACGAGCCTCTTCCACAAATGTAATTTAAGAATAATATTGTATATGTGTATTATGACTAATATTGGACCATATCTAATATAACGTTGCCATTAAACAGTAACATTTGTTGTATTGGGGAGTTTTTTTGTAATCTTCAAAATAGTTGAACACCTATACAACCAAAAAAGATGTTGGTTCCCATTAACATTCCTAACAGCATAACAAACAATTGTCAAGAGGAGGGACCAGCTGGATCGGCGAGTGAATGGATCATTCCAGTTTGGTTCTCTCCTCTATTGGTTTCTGTGTATTGGTGCGAAGGTTTCCATGGAAGTAGGCTGCGTCAGGATATGGGCAAGATGGCAGTTAGTAAGCGACTCTGTCCCAAGGACTGAATAGGAAATAGTTTAATGCATCATGTTCCCCACTATGTCTCAAGAACACAGCAACAAGTAGAGAAGAAGTATTAGGTATCCATAATATTAGGATAATGTTCTGCCAACATTTTTTTGAGCACAGGAACCAATCAACACTTTGTCTCATGCAAAGAGCTAATGTTCACTTTGCCACTGTTACTGTTGCCATAGTAACCTGCACCACCACAGCACCTCACTTCAAGATTCTTCCTCATCAATTCTGTACAAACAATTTCACTTATCAGGCACTTGCATGTGTAGTTTGCAACGGATGTTTACCTTAGGAATGATGTATTGTCGAAATTTGGTGTCTTTTATGACAGTGTGGGGTAAGTTCAAAGGAGCAACATCACTGAACCTCTGGATCTCATGGATAACTGCATCCATGTACGGCATCTTACTGCGGTCTTCAATACTTGGGCTACGGTTTTGATCGATCACACGATCAATTTCCTCTTGCAATTTTTCTGTAAGAAATTGAAATATGATTACATTTCAGGAAAAAAAAAAAAAATTGTAATGATTTTAGTATTTTGGAGCTGTACATTTCACGAGTTATAGATCTTTATGTGAATTATTATGGAATAATTGTGTTTGCGTTGGTCAGTTGTGACCTCATGGACCATAACACATAACGTGCTGATCCACTTGGTATTTATGAGTGGGCTGCCATGTCCTTCTCCCATGGCCCATAGAGCATAGTTTTCCTAGATGGTCTTCCATCCAAATACTGACCAGGCCCAACCCTTTCATGACTTCAGGGTGGTGTGACCTCTTGGTTCCGTGACTGGAACCAAACCCAGGTCACAGCTGTGAAAGTTCTGAATCATAATCAGTGGACCACCAGGAAATCCCCATGAAATAATGGTTCATAAGTAAATACTTTACTTTGGATCTCGGGGTATTTTAGAAGGATTAGGAGCCCGTGTCTTAGTGTAGTGCTGACGGTCTCGGTCCCGGCAAAGAACAAATTTACAACGGTCAGCACCAAATTCTTCATATTGAATTCAGACGTTGGGTTTTGTTTCTCCTGAAATACAAAGACAAAAGATATTGGTCAGGACAAAAAAATTGCATCATCCTGTAGATGGTAAGAAAAAAATGTGGTCTTTATAGGGCTAAGAACTATATTTTACTTGAGGTGTATGTTCGCGTTTGGGAGAACCATCTAACTAGAACCGTTTGGGGCAAGTGAGATAATGTTTATAACAAGGCGAATCAGACATGACTGAACAACCATACAACAGCATACATAGCTAATGAAATTCTTTGGTGCTTTATAAATAGAAGATATACATTATAGTAATAGTCTCTTAATATAAAATTATAACTTCCATCTTTAAAGTGCCTACTATTAAAACCAGAATAAGTTGATTCATTGAGATAGAGGGAGGGGAGAGAGAGAGGGATGGGGGAGAGAGAGAGAGAGAGGGATGGGGGAGAGGGGGAGGGAGAGAGGGAGGGGTGAGAAAGAATGTGAAGGGTAGAGGAGGACGAGAGCGGGAAGGGGAAAAAGAATGAGGGGGGAGAGAGAGGGATAGAGGGGAGAGGGGAGAGAGAGAGGGATGGGGGAGAGGGGGAGGGAGAGAGTAATGGGGGAGAGGGGGAGGGAGAGAGGAAGGGGTGTGAAAGAATGGGAAGGGTAGAGAGAGGGGAGGATGAGAGGGGGAAGGGGAAAAAGAATGAGGGGGTAGAGAGAGGGATAGAGGGGAGAGGGGAGAGGGGTGGGGGAGAGGGGGAGGGAGAGAGAAATGGGGGAGAGGGGGAGGGAGAGGGGGAGGGGTGAGAAAGAATGGGAAGGGTAGAGACAGGAGAAGGAGAGAGGGGGAAGTGGAAAAATAAGGAGGGGGGAGAGAGAGGGATAGAGGGGAGAGAGAGAAAGAGAGAGTGGTAGGGAGGGGGATCAGATGGGGAGAAAGGGGAGAGAGAGAAGGGTGAGGGGGGCAGAGAAGGGGAGAATGAGGACGTTGGGGAGGGGGAGAAGGGGTAGAGGTTGGTGGGGAGGAAGGGGGAGAGAGGGGGATGGGGAGAGAAAGAGGGAGGGGGAAAGAGAGATGAGGCAGGAGAAAGGGAAAGGAGATGGAGAAAGAGAGAAGGGAAAGAGAGGAGGAGGGAGATGGAGAGATGGAGGGAGAGAACTAGAGATGGAGGGGTAAGGGGGGCAGAAAGGGAGAGAGAACGGGGATGGAGAGAGAGAGAGAGAGAGAGAGAGAGAGAGAGAGAGTGGAGGGAGTGAGATGGGGAGGGAAGGAGAGATGGAGAGAGCGAGAGATGGAGGGAGGGAGAGGGGTGCAAATAGAGAGAGAGGGTACACAGAGAGAGACAGCACTGAGAAAGACAGGACAGATTATTCAGGATACAATATGATACAGTCATTTATGACGGGGCAAGTTACTAATTGGTTACAATATGTAGGTGATCTACAAAAAAATCTTTGAGCATTGTACCTTTTGTAATATTTCCATATGTCTTCTAGACGGTATTGCTTGATATTACCACCTGGCTTTTTTCAACTACTTTACTATGATACTCAGAGTTTAAATAATTACAAAGTGTCTTCGTTAGAGTGGATATCTCCTAATATATTTACGTTCCTCCATACCTGTTTCATTTTAATGAGGAAACAGTCGATATAGTCTCGGGGCGCGCTCGGATCCAATGTTGCCTCATTTTTCTTGACTCTTTCAGATATAAACTCTAGTATAGGTTTAAACATGGCTTTTAATTTTTGGTGAGGACCTGGAATGGAGTTCATGACAGATGGAAACATTTCCTGAAGCTGAAAGAAAAAATGGAGTGGATAAATCTTTAAATGTATCTAATTGTGAAAATGTTATTTTAGATAATATACAAATGTAGCTACAATACATACAAAAATAACTTTATTTTATTAAGAAAAATATTTTAAACAAAATGTTTACTGTTATATAAAACTGTACTTTTGAAGCAAAAAATAAAATTTAAATTGCAGCTTAAAGCCTCTGGAGTCTGTTCTACCTGACGCGCGTTTCTCCATTTGTATGGATTTTGTCAAGAAGGCAAAGATCCTTCAAGTGTATACAATTAATTATTTACATATCCTGGACAAGGGATTGACATATTGGTCATCTTGTTTTGAGTATTTTGCATTATTTTAACTAGCTGTTGTGCAAGATGTACTTATAACACAATGTTTAAAGTTTTCAGTGGGTCAATGGGTAGATTGATAGGTATATCTTTCTTAAAATTCGAGAAAGGAGATATGATTATAATGTTTACCTCATCCTAGTTATATGGTTGTCAAGGTCTGCTTTTTGGGGACTAGTTAACCTCTACTGAAAGAACAATGTCCTCTCTATCCTCCCTCTTGAGCACCATTCCAGTCCCTGTTATTTCCATTATCAGAGACTGGAAATGTGAACAATGGCCTGCCATTGGGTATGGAGCTTGGTTGAGTAGGACTGTGATTGCCTATCCCTGATTCATACATATGTGACATGATACCCAACTCAGTGCCTAGGAAGGTTTCCTTGCGTGCACCTCAGATAGTAGATGTGCCTACTTGCAGTCTATATGTAAGAGGGGAAACAAAGATACGGGATGGGACTTATGGGCTCCATGGCCAAACCTGGGAATGCCCCGTGTGCTGATTTCAGCATCCTGGTGCAGAAAAAAGAAATTGGAGTCACTTGCTCTCTCACCACTTCCCTGATACATATCCCCAGCATGCTGAACTGTTCCACATTGCCACCTTTTGGAGCTTCAGTAGAAATGCTTTTTTATAAACAGGCATAGACCAATTTCTAGCCAGGGGGTGCAGCCAGTAAAGCTAAGGGGGACCATGGCTGGTTGGGCCGGAGTGATGGCCCCTACACTACAAATAAATGTGCACCACTGGCAGCTATGCCCCTTACTATGTAGCCTTTGTAAGTAATTTATCTTTTGGCAGTAGGACCAAGACTAGGTGTAGTGATGTACAGTGTGTCCACCAGGCTAAAGCAGGTATTTGATGTTGAAGACAGGCCCAACCAATCTTATGGGATTGGTTGTTACAATATTTTAGATTTTTGCCTGTTATCGTATGGTAGCAAGTTTGGGTTGTGTTACTAAAACATTGGCCATTATGCAGTACATTTTACTATTTATATGCAATTTACTGACCATGCACAAGACCTTTTTCCAACCAAATGTTAGTTACACTCAGAGCCACCCATAGAGGTAGACATATGCCTCAAACCTGTGACTATGACTCAAACCTCGGATCTGACTCTGAAAACAATATAATCCCTAACAGTGCACCTAACAACACCCCGAAAACGCCCTAAGCATGCTTTGAAGGGATCCCCCATGGATTGGATTATTTTCCCTGCTCACACCTGATCCCAACTATTAAGTATAACCATGAAGGTCTACTTGAGCAGAAAGAAATTCCCAGGGAATACCATTCACTCCGTGGAAGGATTGAATCTCTGGGGGACCCCTTCACCACCTAATGGGAGGAGGGAATATCTGGGGGTTCCCTTCACCCCCTCATGGGAGGAGGAAATATCTGGGGGACCCCTTCACTACCTCATGGGAGGAGGGAATATCTGGGGGTTTCCTTCACCACCTCTTGGGAGGAGATAATACCTGGGGGTTCCCTTCACCACCTCATGGGAGGAGGGAATATCTGGGGGACCCCTTTACCACCTCATGGGAGGAGGGAATATCTGGGGGACCCCTTTACCACCTCATGGGAGGAGGGAATATCTGGGGATTCCCTTTACCACCTCATGGGAGTAGGGAATATCTGGGGTTCCTTTCACCACCTTATGGGAGGAGGGGATTTCTGGGGGTTCCCTTCACCACCTCATGGGAGGAAGAAATATCTGGGGGATCCCTTCACCACCTCATGGGAGGAGTTAATACCTGGGGGTTCCCTTCACCACCTCATGGGAAGAGGAAATCCCTGGGTGTTCCCTTCACCACCTCATGGGAGGAGAGAATACTTGGGAGTTCCTTTCACCTCATGGGAGAAGGCAATCATTGGGGGCTCTATGTGGTTGTAGGGGTGTATGGTAGTGGGGTTTTAAACCCCCTGTCGATAACTTATATTTTTAACCTCTTCCCTTCCAAGCTGATAGCACTGTAGCCTTGCATCAGTGCTGAGCAGGGACCATAGAAACATCAGGGCTGTGGTTAAACAGCCCCGATGCATGGTCCCCACATTAAGTTGGGGTTTTGAGGGACAGGGATTTTGGTTGCATTTTCAAAATTGGACATCACAAGGGCAAGTACACACAGATTCTGCAGTTGCCATGAAGTCCCTTCCATATATTTTTTGTGCATCTTGGCACATTCTTTACCTGGGCCCAGGTTGAGTTTGTCAGTTGTAAGGACTTGGTAAACTGGTTAAGCAGCTTCAAGAATTTCATATCATCATACTCAGATCTGCTTCCGAAGACCACCGAACAGATGACGTTGGCTACAGCTTGAGAAAGGATGTTCTGGGGGTCTGTAGGGGTTTCTAAAAGTAAGATGAGAACAATATAAACATGTGCAGACAGATGGCCATATGTCGTACTGACCAATTACGACATATAGCCTTAGGTATTCACTAAGAGGTAGCCATGATCACCTCATTGAGCATAGCTCAAGCATGAGGTGCCTTGCAATTTTTTATATAGTGAATGTCTGCTATGCCTTTAATCAGAACTTAGGATCTAAACTTGGGCTCAGACATCTCACGGAAAGTGAAAAAGAAGTTGTGGAGGTGGTCTCATTTAACCACAGAAGCCTTCTGCCATGGCTACAGGAACTCTCCCTTGGACCATGGAGTGGATGGGCTTCCCGGTGACTAGCTTCTATTCCAGAACCATCAACTGGCAGGGAATGGAAAGGTGGGGGTAGGAATAATAAGTGTCTACAACCCTATTTAGGAACGGGTACATTGGTCCTCCAGGTTGGTCATCACAAGGCCAATTCTAGAGACACCTACTTACCAATGCAAAGAAAATAGAGAAAATGAAGAGGACATAGCTCTTTCGTAAATAGGGCAATAGTTCACCTAAACTGAAGTTGTACTTCTACTTACGTTTAAATGTCCTGATCTCCTCCACAAGAAAGCGTGCTTCCTCTTGGATCCTCTCTTCGATGCTCCTCTTCCCCATTCCAAACTGTCTCAGGGTCATAAGAGAGAAGCGGCGAAGTTGCTTCCACCGTTCTCCATTGCTGAAAGTAACACCTGGAAAAACAACGATTCAATGTATTTTCTGACGTAGGTACACAATAAGGACCCCCATGCTCAAATATTTTGGCCATATCATGAGAAGACAGGATTCCCTAGACTAGACTGATGCTAGGAAAGATTGAAGGCACACGAAGAAGTGGAAGGCACATGAAGAAGTGGACCACAGAGATGATTGAAGCTTGATGGAGATCAGACACTCACTGACAGACGTGCCTGGCTAGGTGTGGTCAACACTTAAAG
>CM050170.1:5154042-5313752 GCA_027410445.1 Discoglossus pictus
ATCCTAAACAGGTTTTAGAGTATTACAAGGCTATAGATGAAGACTGGCTTCACTCCTTTTTCCCTTTTTTTTTCTTTTTTTTCTTTTTCTTTTTTTTTTTTTCCTCTCATTATTCTCTTTTTTTTATTCTTTGGATCTTTCGGTTGGGATATATGTATGTGTTATTTGTTCTAGAAAAATTGTATTTGTATTGTGTTTCAATATTAAATGATTGAACACTTACACGCAACAACTGTATATGTGAATATTCTATATTTAGATGTATGTATTTGTATGAGAAGGAATTTTGGATAATTTGGTCGGATATTGTATATGTTATTTATGATGGTCTGTGTAATAGGTGACCCTAAATGGGGTATTTGTATTATACTTTTGTAACGAAAACTCATACGCAACTATTGTATATGTGAAGATTGTATACTGGGATGACGTTATTTGTATGTTAAAAAAATAAAGAAACTTTTTGAATAAAAAATAAATAAATAAAAAAGTTAATGGGGCCAGTAGACCAAGTTAGATACAAAATTATTCAATTAGATACAGCTGAATTATTTCTGAAATAGTTTAGTAGAGTTGGAATGGTGGTTGATTATTTTTCCCAGGGCGTCAAGTAAATAAAGACGAAGGCTTAAAGCATATCCCAAAATGTCCATTCTTCTTGTACACAAAATATTACATTTAATATGTTCTCTTGCCATGTGAGAGGTGAATTAAAGGTCACCATTGAGGATCTCCTGGACCATCAAGATGCTAAATATTTCCATAACCAATGATCGGCTGAAATGTACACCATGTATTTCTGGATCATATCTTAGTATATGGATCACAATACAATCTACGTCTTACCAAATTAGGTATGGTGGGGCTTTACCTTGAATAGCTAACAATATTTTAACTACTGAACGTTATGATCTACATCCTTCCAAATTGGAGGTCATTTGGCTTTATCATGAACAACTAACAATATTTCAACGATAGAAGATTATGGTTTACGTTTTCCCAAATTGGGGTTGGCATGTCTTGAGCATTAGTAGCTAGCAATATTTCAACTACGGGACAATATGGTCCACGTCCTTCCAAATCTGGGCTGGTAGGGCTTTACCATGAATAACTAAAAATATGTAAACGATAGAGCATTATGGTATACGTCCTTCAAAATTGGGGTTGGAAGGGCTTTACCGTGAATAGCTAAAGATATTCGACTATAGAACGTTATGATCTAGGTCATTCCAAATTGGGGTTAGTGGGACTTTACCATGGATAACGAACAATATTTCAACTCTAGTATATTATGGTCTAGGCCCTTCCAAATTGGGGTTTGTGACCTTTACTGTGAATAGATAAGAATATAATCAATGTCCTACCAAATTGGGGTTGGTGTGGTTTCACCATGAATAGATATTGATATTTCAACTATAGAGCATTATGATCTACGTTCTTCAAAATTGGGGTTGGTGGGGATTTGTACAATATATCAAGGATTGCTAATGTCCCAAGGTGTCTACCACCTATAAGAAAGTCATTTGTTACCAACAGGGAATAAATTAAAAATAGTTCAACTTTAATAATACTATAGATCACAACGGCGATAATAAAAACTAATAAAAAATCTAAAATTGAAAACAAAATTTATAAAATAGGTCAAAGTGTATGGAAAAGGATCACCTCCTTGATATTTAGAATAAATATTTTAAACTCCCATTGGAGGGGTAATCAAAATCCCATCATGCAGACCGGTGTCTCTTTTAGAAGAATTCTTCAATTATTACTGTGCCCTAAACAACTATTAAGCCTATATATATATATATGCTGAACAAAATAGGAGATCTAATTTATAGATGAGCGTCCTACAGTAATAATATACTGGCCAGAAAGATACACCTACGTGCTCCAACATAAGGACGCACGCAGCGTCGTACCACTGACGCGTTTCGCGTCACTTGACGTTTTCGTCAAATTGTTCCCTGCAAAGCAGACACATGCTCTACACATTATAGATAAACAGAATACTGCATTTAAAAGATCGCATCTTTTGAAAGATGAAATGACCAATAATATAGCTAATAAAGTTAATTATTTACAACAAATTGCTAACAATATTTCTGTAGATATATAACTATATAACTATAGATTATTACGATCTACATC
Organism: Discoglossus pictus; assembly: GCA_027410445.1. Classification (NCBI taxonomy): domain Eukaryota; kingdom Metazoa; phylum Chordata; class Amphibia; order Anura; family Alytidae; genus Discoglossus; species Discoglossus pictus. Next base: position 5,156,191 of record CM050170.1, read on the forward strand.
CTAAACAAACAAAATAGGGGCGTGCAATCAGAAAATTAATTAACTTTAATAGGTGAACATGAGAACCCACTCAATAAGACTGGTGCTGTTATCAGTACCTCATTACGTAATTCCTGGATTAATGTCTTACTTTTGCACATGGCTTCTCAGATTTCTGTAGAGTCTGTCTGTTTAAAGTCGCAGTATTATAATTAAGGTTTTTTTGTAGGTGCTGATACATAAGTAGATGTTTGCTGGCTGCTCACTACCATCATACTCCTTTAATATAATATAAGTTTACAAATGCCGTAGGTTTAATACATAGGTGTGACTTAGTAACTTGTATTAACAAGGTCTGATTGGGAAGAATACATTTCCATTTGGCTCCACCCTAAGAATATAATTTATGATTGTCGATCTAATTACTCATAACACAGTCTCAGCAGCCTCAGAAACTGTCTACCTCTTGTTCTCCACCATGGATATTCCTGGGATCGGGACCCTGCTCCTTCTGGTCATCTCCTCCATCTTCATCTTTTCCACTTGGAAGCGGATGTGCAAGAAAAGTAACCTCCCTCCGGGTCCTACCCCACTGCCACTGGTAGGAAACTTCTTGCAGATGAGGAGTGGCGAGATGGCCGAATCTCTGTTTAACGTAGGTCATTATTCATGTAGGGTCTTACTATGGAAGAGCAAGGTGACCTTATGACAATGACATGTAATGAGTTAAATGACGGGGACGTGTTTTATGGGTTAAAGGGTCAGTCCTATATAGGACAAAGTGACCTAATGACTGGGACATGATTAATGCATTAAAGGGTCAGTCTCATGTTGGACCAAGGTGGCTAAATTAATGGAACATGTTTAACCAGTTAATGGGTTTGTCCAAATTAGGATGAAAGTGACCTAATGACCAGATAATATTTAATAGGATAAAGGGTCCATGTAGGAGTAGAGTGACCTGATGACTTGAACAAGTTTATGTGTTAGATGGTCAGTCGCATCTAGGAACAAAGGGACCCAATGACTGGGTAATTGTAATGGGTAATTAAAGGGTCAGTCACAAGTAGGAACCAAATACATAGCGATTGGGACGTGTTTAATGGGTTATTAAAGGGTCAGTCACACGTAGGAACAAAGTGACATAGTGACTAGGACATGTTTAATGGGTTAAAGGGTCAGTCCCAAGCAGGATCCAAGTAACCTGATGAAATGGTGAAGGGTAAGTCCCATATAGAAGTGAATTGAAGCAATGTAAGATAAATCAAGTCAGTGACTGTGAGTGTCACACACCCAAATAAGACTTTCTTGTTTATGGGAGTGACTAATTATCTTGGCTCTGTCTCACAGTTATGGAAAGTGTACGGTTCAGTCTACACCCTACATTTTGGGCCGAAGCCAGTGGTTTTCTTGTGTGGATACGAAACAGTGAAGGAAGCCCTTGTGGATCAGGCAGAAGAATTCAGTAGCCGTGGCAGTCTACCAATTGTGGACAATTTTGTACGGGGTTATGGTAAGAGACAAGTCAAAAGTTACAACATTTTCAACAAATTGTGATTTTTCTTAATGATTTGATGCACCAACAAGACTTTCAACATCTTCAATAAAAAATAAATATACTGTATGGAGTAACCTAGAAAGTGAATTTGTGTAACCAACCATCATGCACTATTAAAGTCAGAGTCCTTAAAAATATATTCAAATACCCAAGGCACTGGATGTTTTCTTCCTGTCTACTGCAGTCATTGGGGTCAACCCAACCCGAATTACTCCAGTCGTGTGCTGAACATGGTAATCTAGATTATATTCAATATCTGAGATTATATTGACATGATATGATTATTAGGACTTGGCTTTGCCAATGGCGAAAGGTGGAAACAGATGAGAGCCTTTACCTTGAAGACATTAAAGAATTTTGGAATGGGCAAGAAAAGCATGGAAGAGAAGATTCAGGAGGAGGCCACGTTTCTGGTGGAGGAATTACAGAAATCTAAAGGTACATGCCAGACTAATTAGGCAATCATTTGTTAATGTGTAGAGGAGTAGTCTAAAATATCAGTTACACCATGCTCGAAGACATAGATCGGTTTTACAAGAGTGAGAAATTTAGAAGGGGATTTGGATGGAAATATTCCATACTGGGGTTTCATCTTGATTGTCTTCCCCAGAGTTACCCATGGATCCATCTAAACTGTTAATGAAAGCCGCCTGCAATATCTTGTACTCCATCACTTTTGGAAACAGGCTGGATTACAAAGATGAGGCATTGTCAAAAATACTCAACAAGTTAGACGAGTCATTTCAAATTTTCAGTAGCATTTGGGGACAGGTAAGCTACTATTTGATCACTAGCGACTTGCCCGTCAAAAATTACGGGACAATAAAAAAAAGTGTTGAAATGCTATTTGCCACACAATGTGTACTGTGTGCCACAACTATATAGAACCCTATAACACACTAATGAACGCATGTAATAACACTATAAGTGCCATGAGGGTCATCCAGGACCCTCATGATCCAAAGTGTAAGCACTACACCATTTTAACCCCCGTCTCTTATGGGGGTCTATACAGCCCCTTATAAGCCTCTATTTAACTCCATTAGTCACATACAGGTATTTAAAGACCTTCATGGGACAGTTAGAAGCCTAACATTACCCCATAAGTGCTATGAGGGTTCTCCAGTACCCCTATGACACTAAGTATAAACACTACACTGCACTATAGCCCCCCAATAAACCAATAAATCTAAACTAACCCCCCAGTACACTAACCTATTAACACATACACTACCTACCTATCCCCTAATAACCCCCCACCATTCTAATTACAGAAAATAAAAAAACTGAAGTCACCAAAAAGTAAAAAAATCTACATTACATAAAATAAAAAACCTAAATCACAAAAAATAAAAAATCTACATTACAGAAAAAATAAAACTAAGTCAGAAAAAATAAAAAAGGAACATTACAGAAAAAAAAATACATTACACCCCCCCCCACTATAGAAGAAAAACAAATTACACACCTGAAAAGGAAATACATAGAATACATACAATACAATACAAATAAAATACAATACAATACCCCCTATCAAACATACAATCAATACTATCTATCTAAAATACATCCACCCAATCTATCTAATATACAATAAATTCTAACTATCTAAAATACATCCCTCAATCTAACATACAATACTATATAATATACAATAAATCATATCTATCTAAAATACATCCCCTTATGTAACATACAATAATTGCTATATCTATATACAAACCCTAATTCTAAGCTAAAATAAAATAATTAAGACCACTTACCTTTGCAGATGTTCCTTCAGATCAGCAACCTAGGGGAAAAAAAAATAGTTCAACACATTTACAGAAAATAAATAAACATTCTAAATATTCTAAATATTCTACTCACCGTTACAGCATGTCCCCGTCCTTCTTCTTTTCTTCTTCTCCGGCACGGCCCCTGTTAAAAAAAACAACCATTACATTAGTACAACATACATAAACATAAAAACAAAGTAAAATAAACATAATATACATTGTACTTACCTACCCGAGATGTCCCCGGCCTCCTCTTCTGCCCCGCCCTGGAACCGCACTCCCCAATACTAAGGAGTCTCCTAGAGCCTTTTCCCGGAAGATAATAGGCAATGGCGCCTTCTGAAAGCGCCAATGTGTGAGCCAATACGTGGGGGTGTATCCCATTGTGATTGGCTATTGTCACTGCAACCAATCAGAATGCGCAGATGCCTCCAGCCAATCACCCTGTGGGGATGTATTCCATTGTGATTGGCTGAAAGCATATGCGCCTTGTGATTGGTTTAAATAAAGATTGACAGGTGCATTATCCAATCCAGGGCGGGGCAGGAGAGGAGGAGGCCGGGGACATCGCAGGTAGGTAAGTACAATGTATTTTATGTTTATTTTACTTTGTTTTTATGTTTATGTATGTTGTACTAATATAATGGTTGTTTTTTTTAATAGGGGCTGTGCCGGAGAATAAGAAAAGAAGAAGGACGGGGACATGCTGGAAAGGTGAGTAGAATATTTAGAATGTTTATTTATTTTCTGTAAATGTGTTGTATTATTTTTTTCCCCCCTAGGTTGCTGATCTGAAGGAACATCTGCAAAGGTAAGTGGTCTTTATTTTATTTTAGCTTAGAATTAGGGTTTGTATATAGAGATAGCATTTATTGTATGTTAGTTAGGGGAATGTATTTTAGATAGTTATGATTTATTGTATATTAGATTGAGGGATGTATTTTCGATAGATAGGATGTATTGTATATTATATAGTATTGTATATTAGATTGGGGGATGTAATTTACATAGTATTTATTGTATATTAGATTGTCAGATGTATTTTAGATAGATAGGATGTATTGTATATTAGATAGATTGGGTGATATATTTTAGATAGATAGTATTGATTGTATGTTAGATAGGGGGTATTGTATTGTATTTTATTTGTATTCTATTGTATGTATTCTATGTATTTCCTTTTCACATGTGTAATTTTTTTTCTGTAGTGGGGGGGTTGTAATTAATTTTTTTTTTCTGTTATTTTCCTTTTTTATTTTTTGTGACTTAGGTTTTTTCTATGTAATCTAGATTTTTTATTTTTTGTGACTTTAGTTTTTTTTATTTTCTGTAATTAGAGTGGTGGGGGGTTATTAGGGGGTAGGTAGGTAGTGTAGGTAGGTAGTATAGGTGTTAATAGGTTAGTGTAGAGGAGGGGTTAGTTTAGATGTAATGTTTTATTGGGGGTGTATAGTGCAGTGTAGTGTTTATACTTAGTGTCATGATGGTCCTTGAGGATCATCATGGCCCTTATGTGGTTAATGTTGGGTTGTAACAGGCCCATAATGGTCCTAATATACCCTTATGGGACTGATGGGGTTAAATAGAGGCTTATGAGGGTCTGTATTGACCCCAATGAGTGAGGGGATTAATGAAGTGCTTATGGGGGTCTGTATTGACCCCCATGAGTGACAGGGTTAATTAAGTGCTTGTGGGGGTCTGGAATGACCCCATGAGTGACAGGGTTAATTAAGGGTTTATGGGGGTCTGGATTGACCCCCATGAGTGACAGGGTTTTTTAGGGGTTGATGGGTTTAATTTTTTTTTATTACAGGTCCTTTAAGGACCTTTACGGTCCTTTAAGGACCCGTAAGGCAGGAATTTTGATTTTTCATTGCAGCTTGGGTTAATGTGGGGTTAATGCAGGTTTCTGAGCTTATCTCGGATCCTGTGGGGTTAATGCAGGTTTCCGAGCTCATCTCGGATCCCTTCTTGGGTAAGTTGTACGTGGCTGAGCGGTCCGGGTCGTGGAGCCTCGTTTTCGTTTTTTTCGGCGGCCATTTTTTTCTCGCTTAAGGGATTTTCATGTGTCTAAAATAGGGAATTTGGACTTAAATTAAGGTGTAACTTCACTTGCAGAGGTCCTGGGTGCCCCCCTTTGGATAAGCTTTTTATGTATTTTTTGCATTTGCGGTCCGAAAGTCGTAGGGGGTCGTATGGATGCTACGGCGCTCATCTCCACCAGCGCAAGGAGCGCCTTCGGTGCTCCTTGCCAGCAACTCCGGCACTTGCTTGTTAGCTACAACCCTCATTGCTGACAACTATATACTGTATATGATAGTTGAGGGATATACAAATGGGCAGAAATATTGATCTAAATGTGGTAAATGCATCTGACATTTCAGAATCTAGAAGATCACTTTCTTAGATCACTGTAAATAATTTAAGTATCTAATTGATTACCTCAGTCAGTTTGGTGCCGCTCTCTCAATGTATACTCATAATGTGTAATTTCATATTGTGGTGTCATGGATATCTGATATCAACGACTTCCAGTAAGACCAATATAATTGTCCATTTGAATCTTCCAAGGTCTCTAGACTGATCTTATTATGTTTCTCTTACAGCTGAAGAACATCCTACCCTCAGTTATGAACTATGTTCCAGGACCACACCAAAAAATAGACGCCCTATCAGCAGAATTGGTTGAACTATTTCATGAAAGAGTGAAAATTAATCAGAGTACGCTGGATCCATCTTGCCCCAGAGATTTTGTGGATTGTTTTCTCATAAAAATGCAAGAGGTATCCACTAAATAAGACATGTTGCTACGTTAATTAAGATTTAAAACTAAATGAGAAGGTGTAAGAAGGCAGTGGCTATTTGGAATGATGATGGGGATTAATAGGTAAATTGCATAATAATCCAAAGGGTGGTTTAAAGGGTGGTTAACCTTGTGATGGTGGCCCAGTGGTTAGGATTTGGAGCTTCCACCACTGCTTCCTGTGTTCGATTCTAGTCAGGGAACCAAGAGGTCACACCACCCTGAAGCTATGTAGGGTTGGGCCTGGTCAGTACTTGAATGGAAGACCATAAGCTGTATGCTGTGGCCCACTGGAGAAGTAGTGGCAACCCACTCCAGTCTCTCTGCCATGCATACCAAGTGGATCAGCATGGTGTGTTGTGGTCCATGAGGTCATGGAAAGTTGAACACCACTGAGCGATGCAAACAAACACATACAGTGTAATAGGATATATTTATGAAGGCTTTGGGGAACAATATGATAGAAGGAGTGTATGGCATGATTACCTAGACAATATGGAACTCACTATTATTTTTACAGGAAAAGCAGAACCCCAATACTGAGTTCACTATGAGGAACCTCCTAATGACGGATCACACTCTTTTTTTTGGTGGCATAGAGACTGTCAGCACTACTATAAGACATGGCCTTCTTTTCCTGCTCAAATATCCTGAGATACAAGGTATGTATGCATCATAAATGAATGGGATGATTTATATGTGGATATAAACCTTTTGATGGGCCAACCCCACTTAATAATTCATCTCTATGCTACAAGATTGATTGATTTTGAGACACCACATAAAGGACTTCTAGTGGAGAACTTAACCCATGACCTCATAATTCTATCATGGCTTGATCCCCTAAATTCATCCCACTTTGGCATGACTTCTATCCAATATATTTCACCCGACAGCCAAACTTCACAAGGAAATTGACCAAGTGATTGGCCAAAACCAAATGCCGAACATGGGTCACCGGAATGAGATGCCATACATGAATGCCGTGATCCATGAGATCCTGAGGTTTGCTGATGTTACTCCCTTGGGTGTTCCCCATTGTGTTACTAAAGACACCAAGTTCAGAGGATACACCATCCCAAAGGTAACATGATGAACCTATAACAATGACAATGACATTTCATGCTTCATTATTGATTAGAATCGGGTTTGTTGTTGTTTTTTTCAGTTGGGTCTGGCTCTCCATTAAACTATGGACCACAACACGCCAGGAACATCTGGCGTCCCCTTAAGTTAATTTTCATTTCACAATCTGCTTAGTAGGTGGTCAATTGGATACATTCCTGGATGCATACAGACATTTTGTGATATAGGAACAATGAAGAATACTGTAATATAAATGGAACTGGTTTCCATCAGATGATACATAAGAAAACAACATTTCTTGGTAAATCTCTTCCATAATTTAGGTATAGCACACATGGGACTTGGTGGAGGCTCTGCGTGTGAGATCAGGGCTTTCATCTATTGATGGAAACTACCTGGATCTGGGTATATGAGGGGGAAAGGGATGGTGACAATTTATATCAACAAAAACTCCTGACAAAGCTCGCAACTCGATCGCAGACAGATGCTTGACATTGAGTTTCGTGCTCCCGTTGCTCTACTTTTGCGATGCTACTAAATTAGGCAAGGACGCAAGTTATGGTCCGATAGCGAAAACTGGAAACCATGCCATCCTAGGTAGCATTACCGGTCCTGAACATGATCTCAATTAAGCAATCCCGTAACTCCCTACACAGAAACAGCCAATAGAATAATGCCTGTCAGCGATTTGGGCTCCAATATGAGATCAGTCTCACAAACCCACAAAGAAAACCTCATGATGCAGGAGTCCCGATCGGTACCCCCGCAGGGTCCCCACATAAATCCTGTGATGCATTGGTCTCGATTGGGACCTCTGCAAGGTCCCCACAATAACCTCATGATGCAGGGGTCCCCATCAGGACCCCCAGGGGGTCTCCACATTAACTCTTGCACCTGGGGTCCTTATTGGGACCGCTGCAGCAGACCCCCGCATTCCCACAACGGGACCTTAAAGGCAGTAAGTCTAAGCACTACACTACACTATTAGTCACCCCAATAAACTAATACATCTAAATTATCCCCCCCTCTAAGTAATTAATCCCCCCTCTAAGTAAGTATCCCCCCTGTTAATAATTAACCTCCCTCTAAGTAATTAATCCCCCTCTAAGTAATTAAACCTATTTAACCCTCACCATACCTAATTAACCCTATCACTTAACCCTATCTAGACTAATGTATCCCTATCTAGTCCTATTTTCCCTAACTGGACCAATTTAACCCTAACTGGAGCTATTTAACTCTAACTGGACCCAGTAAACCCCTATCCTATTAATCCCCCTATGCCCTATCCTATAAATCCCCCTTTACCCTATCCTACTCTATTAACCGCCCTCTACACTATCCTATCCAATTAACACCTACACTACCTAGCTAACCCCCTATTAAACTCCCCAACACCCCACTAATTACAAAAAAATAAAAACACCCACATTACAGAAAAATAAAAAAATCCCACTAATGACAAAAAATAACAAAAGACTAACTACAGAAAATAAAAAAGCACTACAGAAAATAAAAAATAAAATTACACAAAAGAATTACACATAAAAAAACACTATCAATATAAAAAATAAACTTACAACCTGTTAAAAGGAAAGGGTTCATTAGTCCACTGACCTGGCCAAAATGCCTTTCCAGCGGTGTCCAACGATGCCCTGATCTTCAGTCTTCTGTGCCAGGAAGGGCCTCTCCAACAATGTCCCGACGTCCTTTTGCACCTACAAAAAAAGAAACAATGGACTAATTAACCCTTTCCTTTTAACAGGTTGTACGTTTTTTTTTATATAGTGTTTTTTTATATGTAATTCTTTTTTATTTTATGTGTAATTTTATTTTTTATTTTCTGTAGTTAGTCTTTTGTTATTTTTTGTAATTAGTAGGGTGCTGGGGAGTTTAATAGGCGGTTAGCTAGGTAGTGTACTGGTTAACAGGAAAGGGTAGGATAGAGGGGGGTTAAAAGGATAGGGGTTTACTGCCACAGTTAAGTTTAAATCGGTTAAGGTAGGGTTAAATAGGTCCATTTAGGCTTTATCGGGTATAGTTAGGGTTTATTGTGTACATTTAGGGTTAAATAGGTACAGTTAGGGATAAAAAAATCCAGTTAGGGTTTATTGGGTACAGTTAGGGTTAATTTGTTACAATTAAGTTTAAATAGGACTAGATAGAGATAAGTGATAGGGTTAATTAGGTATGGTCAGGGTTAAATATGCTTAATTACTCAGAGGGGTGTTAATTTAGATTTGTTAGTTTATTGGGGTGACTAATAGTGTAGGGTAGTGCTTAGAAGTAGTGTCATGAGGTTCCTGGAGGACCCTCATGGCACTTATAGTGTTAATGTGAGGGTTAATTATTGTCACATAAGTGTCTATATAGACCCTTATGGGACTGATGTGGTTAATTAGAGGCTTATTGGGATCTGTATAGAGCCCCATGAGTGATTTGGTTAATTAGGATAGTAGCGCAAGGCCTTTAACGACCCTCAATTGTCCTTTAAGGAAAAGCTGTGGGAAATTAGAATTTTTAAATGTTGCGGGAGTCCCGATCAGGACTCTGCAGCAAGCGTTAAAGTGGGGACACTCCGGGGCATAAGGGGTTAATTTTAGGTGCCGCGGGGGTACTTACAGTACCCCTGCTGCATGGGGTTAACTATTTTGTGCTGCGGGCCCTTTAAGGACCCAGAGCAGGAATTTTAAAGCTTTAAATGCTGCGGGGGTCCCAATCGGAGAATAGGGGGGGGGGGGGGGTTGATGTTAGGTGCTGTGGGGATACTTACAGTACCCCTACAGCATGTGGTTAACTATTTGTGTGCCACTGGCCCTTTAAGACCTGCAGAGGTAATTTTAACTTTTTAAATGCTGCGATTGTCCCGATTGGGACCCCTGTATCATGGGGTTAATGTGGGTACCCTGTCGGACCCCTGCATCATGCAGGTTTAGTTTAGGACATTTAGGGGGAGCATATGTGAGGGCTTTCCAAGCCTTTGCAAGACCTCATTGGTACCATTAACTTGTGGTTCGATTTTTGCCATTTGCAGGCGTGACGGAATCGTTAGGAAGGGGGAATCGGAGCAATTGAATAGCCATTTGCAATTTTAGCCTTGCGACAGTGAAAGATCAAAGGCTTGGATCGCTATAAATCACATTATGGGTTCAGTGCATCTCATTTATGATGGTAGCTTAGTAATGAGATTCATTCCTTAGTAACTGTGATGTCTGAAGTCATCATGTTTATTGTCAAAGGTGAGGTAGTCTTTCTTCCCGGAAGCAAAAAGTCTTAATGTGTTCATTGTTGTTATTTGCTTTAGAATTTGAGTGATTGTAGTATGGTTAATATATATACTGAGGGTTAAGGTATCTTAAGAAGGAGAATGTTCCTTCTCTTGCTCAATGGCTCATGGATCTTCAATGTTATAGAAGTTTGAAGTGTTTTCAATTTTCAGATAATTAAAGAAAGTTGGTTTATGTTCAGCCCGATGGATTACCTGAGTCTTGCCATCATGAAAACCAATATGGTGGAATGGGTGGCCCCATACATACCCATTTCTGTTGTTTTGGAGGGTATCAATAATGTCTATGCTTTCACGTCTAGGTAGAAGTGTCCTGAGGGCAAGAGCTTGAAAAATGTGCAGGGTGGAAATGTTGCACTCTAGAGCCTTGGTATCTTTTCTAGATGTAATGCATGTGAACCATTATATCTATTAGTGTGGTGGTTGGGATTTTTTGAGTTATTGGTAGTCAATGAATATTTGTGTAACTCAGTCATGTCTGACTCTCTTTGACCTCATGGAATGAAATAAACCATGCTGATCCACTTGGTATTCATGGCAGAGATACTGGAGTGGGTTACCAGTTCCTTCGCCAGTGGGCCACAGCATACAGCTTCTGGTATTCCTAGGTGGTCTGAGTGGTGTGACCTCTTGGTTCCCTGACTGGAATCGAACCCAGATTGTAGTTGTGAAACACCAAATCCTTACAACTGGACCACCAGGGAACTCAATGGATACAATCCATCAAAGTAATCATGAATGGTCAGGAAGAAGTCCTGGTGGACAGTTGCCCGTAATTTGTTATTGGTGACTTTCTCTGGGAAGATTTGGATACGTAGATTATTTAATTGTGCTCCTTTTTCATCATCTTTAGGTTGATCCTCAAACTTATTGTTTCGGTGTTCGAGGTTTAGTCAGTTACAGGTTGTGAGAATTATCTGTTTCTTTAAGACATTTAACATCTTATTCTATTGTCGACATTCTTTTGTTGAGTTGATGAAGTTATTGTGATAATTCTTGGTACACATTTCTAATTCCCTCTTGAGGGATTCATTCTCATGGACAGGCTTTCCAAGTTAGGTTTAGTAGGAAGATCCGTCACTAATGGTCTAATTTTTTAAGTTATGATAGTTATGATTCCAGTTGTTATGGTGGAAGATTCTGAATGTTGTTGAGTTGTCTTCATGGTCATCTTTTGAGTTTTTCCCCTATGGAAACCACAGTTAAAGTAGATGTCGCAGTCAAATGAGAGATCAGTCATGTAACGTCTCTGAGATTGGTGTTTTCTGGGTAATAGTAGGGAGTGTTTTTTATAACCACTTTATTGGGTTTTAACCTCTGTATATCATGTTGTGTTCGGTCCGTTACAGAATAATATTACACTTTTTGATCCTTTTTGGAATTCTATTAGAGAAGATGCTCTCTAGGATCAGTTTCTATAGTTATAGGATTATTCCATTATTTTATCCAATAGAAATAAAACCTTTGGCACAATATGGACTTGTGCTCTTAGTATCAATTGCTGGAGAAGAGAGGATTTCTTAAGAGCATAGTCCTATATTATTTTTCTCATTTTGGGGTCTTCATCCACCACTGGATATGATTAATCAGTCTGGTTAAGGGCAGACTCGGCAGACCCGGCGTAATTTAATCAAAGTGGGTCCAAGAATAGGGTGCAGTTGTGTTCAGAAGGACTCAATTATACAAGGTGTCTCTGTGTACTTTGCTTGGTTCCACCACTTGTTCTGACGCATCAATCTGGTTAAGAGTAGACCCAGCAGATCCTCCTCCAGGCAGACGGTTTAAAAAGGGGAAGAATTGGGTCAAATCGGATCTAAAAATTGGGTGCAGTGTCATGAACTTCTTAGCTTTGGATTTCAGCTGGTCAGAAAGTTATTTTATGAGCTTAGGGTTTTTTAAGGCTATAGGTTACCAGGTGGTCCAGTGGATAGGATTCAGTGCTTTTAATGCTGTGAACTGGGCTTGATTCCAGTCAGGGAATCAAGAGGTCAAACCAATGAAACCATACAGGGTTGAGTCTAGTCAGTTCTTGAATGGAAACCACAGAGGAATACCAGGAGCTGTATGCTGTGGCCTACAGGAGAAGAAGTGGCAATCCACTCCAGTAATATACCAAGTAGATCAGCATAATGTTTTGAGGTTCATGAGGTCACTGAGGGCCAGAAATGACTGAACGATGCTAACACACACATTTGCTGGAACTCTTGCTCAGGGCATCCACTCTCCTCAGTTGCTAGCTACTCCCCTCTCATAGAAAAGAAAGACCATGCCCTCCCACGTAGCATGGGATCCATTTAGGTGCATGTGCAGACTCCATAATATAACCTTGGATTAGGGTAAAGTACCCGAAGCCCACTCAAAGACTGCAGCTTCGCCCTTATATGGGTCTCATTAGTGTGAGGTCTGTTCTACTCACCATAACATTCAGGTTACTGGTTAGGTACTTTGATTATTACTATTTAATGGTATAACATCTCTCTTTTACAGGGCACGGACATCTACCCACTGCTCTTTTCTGTACATCGGGATCCCAGCAAGTTCTCCACACCATACAAGTTCAATCCCAACCACTTCTTGGACGAGGATGGGAGATTCAAGAACAACAAGGCCATGCTAACCTTCTCTGCAGGTGACATCTTTCATTGAGTCAGGAAATCTTATATTTTCTTCTCACACTTCAGAATAATACTTTATGTTAGGGGTTGTAGCACCACACAGAGCATGTATTCCTTCTCCATATTTCTCAACAATCTCAAGAAATTGTATCACCAAACCATAAGCATTGGTTCCATCACAACAATATATGAGTATGTGATAATGATCATACTTTACAGATTGCCATTATTTTGTTTGGTTGTTTGGTCGGTCTGTCTGTCTGTTGATCTATCTATCTATCTATCTATCTATCTATCTATCTATCTATCCCTCTATCTATCTATCTATCTATCTATCTATCTATCATTCTATCTATCTATTGATCTATCTATCTATTATCTATCCCTCTATTTATCTATCTCAATATCTATCTATCTATCTATCTATCTATCTATCTATCTATCTATCTATCATTCTATCTATCTATTGATCTGTCTATCTATCTATCTATCTATCTATCTATCTATCTATCTATCTATCTATCTATCTATCTATCCATCCACATCTATCTATCCATCCACATCATTCTATCTATCTATCTATCTATCTATCTATCTATCTATCTATCTATCTATCTATCTATCTATGCATCTATCTATCTATCTATCTATCTATCTATCTATCTATCTATCTATCTATCAATCTATCATTATATCTATCTATTGATCTGTCTATCTATCATTCTATCTATCTATCTATCTATCTATCTATATATCTATCTATCTATCTATTCATCCATCTATCTATTCATCTATCTATCTATCTATCTATCTATCTATCTATCTATCTATCTATCTATCTATCTATCTATCTATCTATCTATCGATCTATTGATCTATCTATCTATCTATCTATCTATCTATCTATCTATCTATCTATCTATCTATCTATCTATCTATCTATCTATCCCTCTATCTATCTATCTATCTATCTATCTATCTATCTATCTATCTATCTATCTATCCCTCTATCTACAATATGTAGTTATTCCCCTACATTATAAGGCAAAGGTGAGTTGTATCCACTTTGATATACTGAGGTTATTTTTTGTCTCTGTTCAAATTTTATTGAATATGGTAGAGCTCATTCGGTGAGTTTTTCTGTTGTGATACATGGAAATGTTCAACGTTAATTAATTATTCAGTATAATATTTTCTCTATTTTTTAGGGAAGCGAGTATGCCTTGGAGAACCACTTGCGCGTATGGAGCTCTTCCTGTTCTTCACCACCATCTTACAAAACTTCACTCTGACCTCAAAGACTCAATTCACTGAGTCGGATATCACTCCCAGAATGACTGGGGTTTTCAAGTTCCCAATATATTACGAGCTTTCATTTGTTACGCGATAATTCTTCCCGACACCATAAAAAACATTTAGCACATTTTTGATAGATACACCAAGTGTTTGATCCCTCATAATACAATGATACCAGATTTGTATAGAGCCATTAGAGTATAGTCCAGCTTAATGCAATGATACCAGATTTGTATAGAGCCATTAGAGTATAGTCCCGCTTAATGCAATGATACCAGATTTGTATAGAGCCATTAGAGTATAGTCCCTCTCAATGCAATGATACCGGATTTGTATAGAGCCATTAGAGTATAGTCCCTCTTAATACAATGATACCAGATTTGTATAGAGTCACACATATATATTTTAGCGCAATAGACATATATAAATATTTATAGGAACCTTAAGGAAATCTCATTCCAGGACATTGACATTGACCTCTACCATGTGAAACCAGAAAAAGCTTCATTAACCAAGAAAGTAGGGTTCCTATTGATAATAAACTGTAATGTAGATAAGTCTCATCAACAAGACCTTACAAAGCCTATTTTTATGTAGTAAATTACATTTCTAAAATCTGGAGTATGTTTGTCATACAATGTGCAATCACAGTAACATACATGTGACATATAATATGTGATCAGGAAGTAATATGAATGTGTTTAGCTCATTCTGTTATAGTTCACTAAACTGTAGGTGATATATAACCATTCTCAGTAAAAATAGGGACTTGTAGGCTCTTATGAGGGTGCAGTGCCATAACACTTTGTGACTAGGCTTTGAGTAGACATAAGTTTGCCATGTCTTTTTATGAGGTTTATTGATAAGTATCAGGACATTGTGAGTGGTTTTTAACATGACTGTATATCGTGTCACCTTCTGAGGAACCCCAACTTCTTCTCTCTTCCCATTGGAATGGCCAAACCAATCCTCAAAAGTCAATGGAGATGACATGATACATAACACTGCATCATGGTTACTACAACAAGTATCCGAATGTACCTCCTAATGGGCGGAGATGGCGTTTTCTGCTTTGGTTAATCTCATCTAAACTTTTTTAATCTTCAAATTACAAGATTTGTAGTTATACAGATGGGTTAAAATGGAATCTTTGAAATATGGCCTTATGATTCAAGTTAGTGGAGATAACGATTATCTTGGGATATCATAATGAAGAAATACATTGAGCGTAACCGATTTGCCATCTTCACTTGGCTTTACCATGAATAGCTAACAATATTTCAACTATAGAACATTATGGTCTACATCTGTCCAAATTAGGGTTGGAGGGGCTTTATCGTAAAAAGCTAACGATATTTTAGCCATAGAACATTATGATCAACGTCTTTCAAAATTGGGGTGGGTGGGTTTTTACCATGAATAGCTAACTATAGAATATGATGATCTATGTCATATCCAAAACCACTTATATTGTCAACTCAACGTGACAGACTGAATTTATGTTTAGAGGCATTGACGTATATTTGTCGAACAGTTAAAAATGGGATTAAGTTGGGTATTTGGCCTCCTGAACAGATAAGTATTCTCATCACTAAACAAACAAGACTATTTTATCATGGGAGGTACAGAAAGTGAGTTGAGTTCTTTATGTACTTTGGACCTGTGTTGAGTAGATCCATTTACTAAATAAACAGAGACACTTATTTGACAGAGTTTAAATCTCTTTTGTCATATCAACACTGAGCATTGAGAACATTTGTGTTGGTCATAACCATGGCTTGGCAGTGGTGGGAAGAACACATGGAGACTACCCATAGTCAAGTTGATGTGCACCTTTAATCCAGCAGTGATGAGTGCCCCTATAAAGTTAATTCCAAGATTAATATGGGTTATGCCAACATTCCCATGAATCAGGTTATGCCAACATTTCCATAATTAATCACATGGGGGTGGTAAACCACATAAACACACTTGTTAGGACAGTGGAGTGGGCTTTACATGCTTAAATGAACCAATTTCCAACAAAGGTTATTAAGCAATGTTTAAACATGTACTTTTTAATTGAACAACTGGACAACTGCTGTGAAATGTTAGTGGTCCACTGAAGTCGGAAAAAAAAAATTGTCAATTTAATCAATATTCCACTTTATAATATATTTTGATATATTAATTGTTGTTGTCTAGTTGTGCTTGACTCTCCGTGACCTTATTGGCCTCTGCATGCCGGCGCATCAGTCAGCCACTGCCCCTCTAAGCTCCCTGAAACTTATATTCAGTGCTTCAATGACCTCATATATCCATCTTCTCCTCTGCTGTCCCCTTGTGCCTTCAATCTTTCCCAGTCTTCTCCATGGAATCCTGTCTTCTCATGATATGGTCAAAATATTTGTTCTTCATGCTCATGATCAAACCTTCCAGTGAACAGTTTGTATTGATTTCCTGTAGTATTGTATGATTGGATCTTCTTGTAGTCCAAAGGACTCTAAGCAGTTTTCTCCAACACCACAATTCAAAAGCATCAATTCTCCAGACTTCTTTATGGTCCAGCTCTCACATCCGTACGCTACTACTGGGATAACCAAAGATCTAACTATGCTGACTTCTGCTGACAATATAATATGTTTACTTTTTTAAAATAGCTTGTGCAGACTTGCCATTGCTTTCCCCCAGAAGCAAACAATTTCAATAGTGTTTCAATTGTGATTTATTTTCAGATATTTCTCAATGATTTGATACAGGACTTTCAATTCCCTCAATAAAAAATAAACAATAACTCATTTTTATATTTTCATTGTTATGACAACTGGCACAAGGCATGGCTGTCCCCAACACCTTTTATAATCTCAATGATATATTGATAGAGGATAGAGATTACTACCAGAACCAAGGTCAGCTCTATACAATGTACGAGGTCAAAGGCCTTTCAATAGAGAGTCTTGATCAAGGGCATACTCACAAATGATTCTTATCTCAAGTAAAAACGATGTCACACTGTCCTGTAGGACCCATGCATACTTATTGTATTTTCTCTGACCTTTGCCGGGAATTTTGTTGTACTTTGTCTTCTTTTTATGACTGCAAATTATTTATTCTAGAATTTAATATATGACCCATGCTGGGGTTCAATTCCATGGCTTATCAGGAGTACAACATGTAGTTACAGCCATGTGTTCTAGAGACAGATGTCAGAAGGACCTCTCCTAGCTTTTGATGCTAGCTGTTGTTCTTAAGCCCTTTCTTACATCTTTCTACCAACCAATCCCATCTCATGTGGGACTATTAATTGCTCCATTGGATCTATCTATCTATCTATCTATTTATCTATCTATCTAATTATCTATCTATCCATTTTTGTGAGAATAATTGTGGACTAATCCAACCCAAATACAATTTAGGGTTCTCTACTTCCTTTCCGCACATACATTTACCCAGAACAATGTAATCTCGATTTCCTTGGAAAAATATCTGAGATTTTATCGACATGATATGATTTTTAGGACTTGCCCTTGCCAATGGAGAAAGGTGGAAACAGATGAGATCCTTTACCTTGAAGAAGTTAAAGAATTTTGGAATGGGCAAAAAAAGCATGGAAGAGAAGATTCACGAGGAGGCCATGTTTCTGGTGGAGGAATTAAGGAAAGCTAAAGGTCCATGCTAGACTAATTAGTCAATCATTTGTGAATGTGTAGATGAGTAGTCCAAAATGTCAGTGGCATAAAGTTTTTACGCCACGCTCGAAGACATAGATCTGTTTCACAAGAGCGATTGAACTTTGGACGGAAACTTCTCATACTGGGTTCTACCTTGATTGTCTTCCACAGAGTTACCCATGGATCCATCTAAACTGTTCATGAAATCCATCTGCAACATCCTGTACTCCATCATTTTTGGAAACCGACTTGATTACAAAGATGATGCTTTGTCAAAAATACTCAACAAGTTAGACAAGTCATTTCAAATTTACAGTAGCATTTGGGGACAGGTAAAAGTGTAATTGTGTTATGTAAATAATTTAAGCATCTAATTGACTACATCAGTCAATTGGTGGTCACTGTTCCAAGGTTTACTCATAACTTGTCATTTCATATCCCAGGGTCTTGGATATCTTAAATCTACAACTTCCAATAAGATCAATAATAATTGTCCATGTGGTTCTCTCCAGTGTCTCTAGATTGATCCATCACATTTTATTTTCTTATTATGTCTCTTTTATAGCTAAAGAACATCCTACCTTCAGTTATGAAATATGTTCCAGGACCTCACAAAAAAGCAAATGGATTTGCAGCAGAATTGGTCAAACTATTTCATGAACAAGTAAAAATTAACCAGCGTACGCTGGTTCTATCTTGCCCCAGAGATTTTGTGGATTGTTTTTTTATCAAAATGCAAGAGGTATCCATTAAATTAAGGTTTACAGATAAATATGAGCGGGCATAAAAAAAGAAGAAGTATAGACAGTGACTTATTGGAAAAATGATGTGGGGTTAAAGGTGATTTATGGGGTGGTATATAGTGTAGGGTTTCCTGGTGGTCCAGTGGTTAGGATTCACTGCTGTGACCTGGGTTTGACTCCAGTCAGGGAACTAAGAGGTCACACCAACTTCAAGCAGGGTTGGGCATGGTCAGGACATGGATGGGAGACCACCTAGGAATACCAGGAGCTGTATGCTGTGGCCCACTGGTGAATAAACTGGCAGCCCACTTTAATATCGCTGCCATGAAAACCAAGTGGATCAGCACGACCATGGACATAAAGATGTGCCTGGTGTGTTAGGGTCCATGAGGTTGCAGAGAGTCAATATGACACAGTAACACAAGATAAGAATAAGACCGTGTAGGATACATTTTTGGAAGGCCTCGAGGAACAATAGTATAGAGGGAGGAGATACTGAGCAATGGTATGAAGGCATTATGCGGAGCAATAGGTTAATGTATCATGTGATTGGCTGGATGAAACTCATTTTTTTACAGGAACAGCATAATCCTGGTTCTGAGTTCACTATGAGGAACCTCCTATTGACTATTCACAGTGTTTTTGTGGGGGGTATAGAGACTGTCAGTACTACTTTGAGACATGGTCTTCTTTTCCTGCTGAAATACCCTGAGATACAAGGCAAGTATGTATCATAAATGAATGGAATGATTTATATGTGGATGCCAAGACTGAAGACGGGTGCTTACTGGATATATATATATGTGCATGCAAGGCTAAATAACGGTGTCTACTGGATATATATGTGGATGCAAGACTAGAGAAGGTTGTCTACTGGATTTATATGTGGATGCCAAGACTGAAGAAGGATGTCTACTGGATTTATATGTGGATGCAAGACTAAAGAAGGGTGTCTACTGGATATATATGTGGATGCAAGACTAGAGAAGGTTGTCTACTGGATTTATATGTGGATGCAAGACCAAAGAAGGGTGTCCACTGGATATATATGTGGATGCAAGACTAAAGAAGGGTGTCTACTGGATTTATATGTGAATGCAAGACTAGAGAAGGTTGTCTACTGGATTTATATGTGGATGCCAAGACTGAAGAAGG
Organism: Discoglossus pictus; assembly: GCA_027410445.1. Classification (NCBI taxonomy): domain Eukaryota; kingdom Metazoa; phylum Chordata; class Amphibia; order Anura; family Alytidae; genus Discoglossus; species Discoglossus pictus. The sequence continues at coordinate 5,176,140 of CM050170.1, forward strand.
GTGTCTACTGGATTTATATGTGGATACAGGACTAAATAAGGGTGTCTACTGGATTTATATGTGGATGCAAGACTAGAGAAGGTTGTCTACTTAATTTATATGTGGATACCAAGACTAAAGAAGGGTGTCTACTAAAAAAGATGATAGATGTGGAAGATTACTAGGAACGTAGGCTAATGTAAAGTCATTGTAGGGTGGGAAAGAGATGGGGAGGGAATAGAATTAGAGAGAGTGGGAGAAGAAGAGGTAGGGAGGAGACAGATATATTGGTAGTGGGGAGGGAGGAGAGAGAGAGACACTGGGGAGAGAGAGAGATGGGTAGGGCATACAATTAGAGAGTGTAAGAGTAGAAGAGGTAGGGAAGAGAGAGAAAGTATCAGTGGCAAGACATAGACAGGGAAAGGGGAGGGAAGAGACAGACAACAGAAAGGGAAGAGAGAGAGATACACAAGGCAAAAAAGGATAGATAGAGAGAGCAACAGCTAGAGAGGAGAGAAATAACAGGCAGTATTGAGGGGGGAGAGGGAGATAGAAAGGGTGGAGAGAGATGGGTAAGGATGATGAAAGAGAAAAAGACTGACTGGGGTGTTAGACCGTGTAATACAACCCTTCATTGTTACTATTTGTGTTTATTAAACATAGCCCATAATTTAATGCTGTACCATTTCCATGTGTCCCTGCTGTAGTACTGCAGTGATTTCAGGCAGCTTGTCTTCAATGCAAATATTAACACAACACAATGTAATATCCTGCACTGCTGTCATAGTAACTTTAGTAACAAAATAATCTAGTCAGATATTTAACCCTTTCAGTTAGTGACATAACATATGTCGAGGGCCAGACCTATATTATTAGCTGTGCACAAGTTAAAAGACCATTGATCTAATGTGTAAATCTCATGACATATGGACTAATACAAAGTAAGACAGGCTCGGACAAATTTTACTACTTTACCCCCTCATTTTCTCTCAACCCTCCTCACTTTATCAAATGCCCATTTATGGGCGCTTAATTGTGGAAATCCCCAGAAAAAATGGTGCTTTGCAAAAATGATGAAAATGTGCTCGGCATCTGGGATTCTAAACATGTTGGATGATGGTACATACCTTTGGGGGTACAACTCATTCATCCTATTTCATTAAGGGAGAGCAATGTTGACCTCTCTCCTCAGGATAGGGTAGTCACAGGATATCAAATTTTTAGAAAAGAAAATACATTGCACCTTGGCTTGTCTCTGATTCAATATTTATTTCCCAACAGCCAAACTTCACAAGGAAATTGACCAAGTGATTGGGCAAAACCAAATGCCGAACATGGGTCACCGGAACGAGATGCCATACATGAATGCGGTGATGCATGAGATCCAGAGGTTTGCTGAAGTGGCTCCCTTGGGTGTTCCCCATTGTGTTACCACAGAAACCAAGTCCAGAAGATACACCATCCCAAAGGTAACGCGATGAACCTGATGAGAATGTGATGAAACCGTCTTCCCCAGTTCTTAGTTGTGGGATTTGTGTTTTCATTTTGAGGTGCATACAGTATATTATTTAGCATATAGTGTATATGACTACAGTATACAAATTACTTTGTTCTGGTGCAAGATGGAGGACATGTATTTGTAATAGTTGGTTGGTTGTGTCTGCATTCTTTCCTGGCGCCATGGAAAGCTTTGCCAAGCTTATCTGTATGAGACTAGGAAAGACTATTATTTACCATAAACCTTATGGGTCTATAGGAAGAGAAGTGTCTATGTATATAAACTGGTGACTCCCAAGCATAAGCCAAGCAGATGGGCTTACTAGGTGGTGTGGGAATAGACTGAGGTTTCACAAGTCCTAAGAAAGGAATAGGCTTTTGGTGATTAGCTAATCACAAGCGTTATTCTCCAGAAACCTGAGGACATTGTGGTCTGCTGTTGACTCCAGTCAGTTGTGCATGGGAGAATCATGGTGACACACATAGGGTCTAACAGTAGTATGTTCGACTCTGGTCTAGCTAATATTGTTTTATCACACAACAATATCCCTGAATCAGGGGCGGATCTACCACCATTGCACCAAGGTCCCTTGGGGGGGGGGGGGGGGGGGGGCAGTGCTGTCTACACCATCCCCCCTTACATTTCTCCCCTTTCCCATCTTCTCTTCCACCCTTCTCCTCATCTCTCCTTCCTCTCCTTCCCTCCATCTCCCCTTTCTCTTACTGTATGTTGCTGACAGGTGATCAGAGTCTGTGCAGCCTTCCCCTGCCGGCGTCTCATGTATCACACAAAATATCCTGCCCCGGCCTAATTATGCACCGGCAGGGGAAGGATGCACCGACTCTGATCACCAACATACAGTAAGAGAAAGGGGAGATGAGAAGAAGAGGAGATATGAGGAGGGGGAGATGGGGTAGGGGAGATAAGGAGAAGGGGGAATGGGCGATAAAGAGAAGGGGAGATGGGGTAAGGGAGATGAAAAGAAGGGGGAAATGGGAGATGAGGAGGAGGGGGAGATGGGGTAGGGGGAGATAAGGAGATGAGGAGAAGGGGGAGATGGGGTAAGGGAGATGAGGAGAAGGGGGGAATGGGAAATGAGGAGAAGGGGGATATGGGGTAAGGGAGATGAAGGGAAGGGGAGAAATGTGAGATGAGGAGAAGAGGGAGATGGAATCGGGGAGATTAGGAGAATGGGGAAATGGGAGATAGGGAAGGGGAGATGTCAAGGGGAGATAGGGTAGTGTGGAGATAAGCAGAAGGGGAAAATCGGAGATGGGGAGTGGGAGATGAGGAGAAGGGAAGATGGGACAGGGAGAGATGAGAAGGGGGAATGGGAGATGAGGAGATGGGGAAGGGGAGATAAGGAGAAGGGGGGAATGAGAGATGAGGAGATGGGAAAGGGGAATTGAGGAAAAGGGGAGAGGAGAAATAGTGTGCCAATAGGCAATGGGGAGCTTAAATAAATGCATTATATATATATATATATATATATATATATATATATATATATATATATCCCCGGGGGAATTTTCTTTGCACCGGGGCCCTACATTTACTAGCTCCACCACTGCCCAGAATCCCTCTATTAATTTATAGATCTACAGATATTGTTGGTTGTTGTTGTGTATGATGCCATAGATCTGAGTGGTTATAGATAGGGTCTATATTAATACAGTAGAAGTAGTTACTGAACCGAGATCAAGACACATACAAATATTCAGAAAGTAGACTTTTTGCCAGGATATGTGGCAGACCAAGCGTTGGTTGGGTCATGGTTTAAATGGTTCCAGCAGGGAGAGAACTAGATTGAAAGCACACAGTACACATGAATTCATGTCATTTAGATATATAACTCGTTGTAGTTAAATATCTTACACAGGGACGTTGACAGGCTACATATGGGCCTTAAATGATTAAATTGGGTGTAGGAACTTTGGTGATCCTATGGACCGCATGCCAGGCACATCTGCTATCAACTGCCCCTCTGAGGTCCCTCAAACTCATGTTCATTGCAAAAAAAGGTTATTACGTGTTATGCATTTTTGTTGTAAGGTTGATCAAACTGCATTACATGTTTAACAAAATTTTCTATTAAACATCTGGGACTGTAGGACCTGTTTTCCAACATTTTCAGTGAACAGTGTTACCGTTGTCACTAAGGATACTGGGTAATGAGATGCAAATGAGGTTGAAAACATATCATCTTTTTGCTTCTAGCCCAATTAACATGGGATCTATTTAGGCTGAGGTGCACAGCTCTCAGGCAGACTTCAAAATATAACCATGAATTAGGGTAGAGCACCAGAAGCCCACTCACAGACTGCAGTTTCGCCCTTATGTGGGGCTCATTAGTGTGAGATTGTGAAATGAGGCGAAAGGGAGTACTTAGACTAGACCCTAACTATGCTAAATTATTTACAAAGTTACATGAGGCAAAAAAGGAGATACATTTTGAGCCTCATTTGCATGTCTCTGCCCAGAATCCTTGGTGGTAGTGACAACACTGTTCACTGAGAAGCTCCATAAGAAATAGTATGACCTGTTTGAGACATGATTACTAAAATATTGTCGTATAACACTCTCGTTCACAGGGCACGGACATCTACCCACTGTTCTTTTCTGTCCATCGAGATCCCAGCCAGTTCTCCACACCATACAAGTTCAATCCCAACCACTTTTTGGATGAGGATGGCAAATTCAAGAACAAGAAGGCCATGATAACATTCTCTGCAGGTGACATCTTTCATTGAGTCGAGAAATTGTATATTTTCTTATCACACTTCACAACAATCTATCTATCTATCTATCTATCTATCTATTTATCTATCTATCAATCTATCTATATACAATATATCCATCTTGATATACTGAGGTTACTTTATTGAACATGGTAGAGCTTATTTTTATACAGACACATCAACTCTGTAAGTTTTCCTGTTGTGATTCATTGTTAGAGGGTGGTAGAGGGTGGAAGAGGGTAGTGAGATTGTTCTCACTTATAAAACTCAACATTAATGAACTCTTCAGTATAATATTTTCTCTATTTTTTAGGGAAGCGAGTATGCCTTGGAGAACCACTTGCGCGTAGGGAGCTCTTCCTGTTCTTCACCACCATCTTACAAAACTTCACTCTGACCTCAAAGACTCAATTCACTGAGTCGGATATCACTCCCAGAATGACTGGGGTTTTCAAGTTCCCAATATATTACGAGCTGTCGTTTGTTCCTCGATAATTCTTCCCAACACAACAAGGAAAATTTACCAAATTCTTTATAGATACACCAAGTATGGGATCCCTCATAATACAGTGATACCAGATTTTTATAGATCCATCAATAGTATAATCTCTCTTAATGCAATGATACCAGATTTTTATAGATTCATCAAGAGTATAATCTCTCTTAGTGCAATGATACCGGATTTGTATAGATCCATCAATAGTTGAATCTATTTTAGTGCAATGATACCAGATTTGTATAGATCCATCAATAGTTGAATCGATTTCAGTGCAATGGTACCAGATTTGTATAGATCCATCAAGAGTATAATCTCTCTTAATGCAATGATACCAGATTTGTATAGATCCATCAAGAGTATAATCTCTTTTAGTGCAATGATACCAGATTTGTATTGATCCACCAATAGTTGAATCTATTTTAGTGCAATGATACCAGATTTGTATAGGTCCATCAATAGTTGAATCTATTGTAGTGCAATGACACCAGATTTGTATAGGTCCATCAATAGTTGAATCTATTTTAGTGCAATGATACCAGATTTGTATAGGTCCATCAATAGTTGAATCTATTTTAGTGCAATGACACCAGATTTGTATAGGTCCATCAATAGTTGAATCTATTTTAGTGCAATGATACCATATTTGTATAGATCCATCAATAGTATAATCTCTTTTAGTGCAATTAAACAAGATTTGTATAGATCCATCAATAGTTGAATCTATTTTAGTGCAATGATACCAGATTTGTATAGATCCATCAAGAGTATAATCTCTTTTAGTGCAATGATACCGGATTTGTATAGGTCCATCAAGAGTATAATCTCTCTTAATGGAATGATACCAGATTTATATAGGGCCACACATATACATTTTAGTCCAATAGACACATATTAATATTGAAAGGACTTTTAATGGAATCTCATTCCACCATAATGACAGTGTCGTCTACCATGTGCCCCCATAAAAATCTGTCTTAACCAAAAAAGTAGGGTTCCTACTGATAATACACTGTAATGTATATAGTAAATATAATTTCTAAAATATGAAGTGTATGTTAGCCATATAATGTGCAAACCTTGTACTAATCAGCTTTAGAATAAGGTGTATACATTTTGGGGGAGAAACATTTTATTTCTCACATATAAATAATCAGTACAGGATAAATATATAAAAAATAAACAAATGTGTTCAGAAAAGAGTTTTTGTGAAACATTTGAAATTATGTACATTAATAGGGTGATGTTTGCGAAGAAAGTCATCCAGAGATGGCCAGCGTCTTGAATATTTGTATTAGGCCTAGTGGGAATCATAATGACGGAAGCTCTTTGAATCTCATATGAGCTCAATTTTTCCAAACTTTTCTGTTATAGTTCACAAAACTGTAGGTGATATATGACCATTCTCGGAAGGACTTGTAGGCTCAGAACAGTACCATCTAATTATTTGTGACTAGGCATTGAGTAGAACTAAGGTTGCTATGGAAGGATGGTGGTGAGTAGAAGAAAGCATTCCATCCGGGCCAGACTTTCCCCGGGACACTTCCGTTTTCCTGGAATAAAACAAATAATGGTTTATCAGATCATCAATATGATTGAAATAAAAATAAAAAATGCTAAGGAGTTGACGTTAATCAGGAAACGTTTATTAGTGTCATGACCTAGAAGTTGATGGCACAATTTCACCAAGGGGGCTGTCAGGTCATTATACAGTAACACAGATTTATCCTACTAAAGACACACAATTTTTATGTGTCCCAATGCCCCATAATATTTTATTTTTCGTACCTTCTTACACACCTTTCTAACGATAACAGGGCGAATATTAACAAAACATTAAATATTGTACAATTTGCAGATTTGGCCATGGTCACTTTTGTATTTCCATCCCCTGAGTCTTTTCACCATTCCCTGACAGGTATGGTAGGCCATTTTGCTATTGGCTGGCTGGCTGCCTGGAGATCCACCACTCCCTGCTTTTGGTCACATCCTAAGCTTGGGGGAGTATGAAGAGCTGACCACTTGAGGGGTCAGGTAATGTGTAACCAACTATGAGGCATGGGTCAGCCCAAGGATCAGGGGTGTTCCCGATAGGCCACTGAAGCCAGTCTGGAATTGTGATGAGAGAAGATATTCTTATAGTTTGGTCTCCTTTCCCAAGGAAGATTCTCATTAAATATTGTACAATTTGCAGATTTAGCCATGGTCACTTTTGTATTTCCATCCCCTGAGTCTTTTAACCATTCCCTGACAGGTATGGTAGGCCATTTTGCTATTGGCTGGCTGCCTGGAGGTCCACCACTCCCTGCTTTTGGTCACATCCTAAGCTTGGGGGAGTATGAAGAGCTGACCACTTGAGGGGTCAGGTAATGTGTAACAAACTATGAGGCATGGGTCAGCCCAAGGATCAGGGGTGTTCCCGATAGGCCACTGAAGCCAGTCTGGGATTGTGATGAGAGAAGATATTCTTATAGTTTGGTCTCCTTTCCCAAGGAAGATTCTTTAGAGTATGGTATTGAGGCATCATTCTTCTTAAACTTTCCATTTTAATCCAAGAAGTTTTTTTGAGTTGAATTCAAATGGTATAGAGAACTAGCTGGGGTCACAATGGATGGTGCACAGCAAATGGGAGATATCAGTGCCCTGAGTAGAAAAATTTAAATAAAACTCATCTGTCAACACCAATCACTACTAGAATATGAAAGAAAATGGCATAACAAAGAGGAACCCCTTTATATAATTTTACTCCTATGAAGTATCGTATTTTTCTTCAGCCTTTTCAATGTACCATAAAACTGTGAATATCTAGAAATACATTTGAAAATCAGAGTATTGCACCATACAATGATATTACTTTTACTAGACAACCATTTCTCAAGTCAAAATATGATAAGGTGATACCAATTATGTTTTCACACCAGTTGAGCTTGTTAAGAAATAACTGACACATTGAGAAAAAAGAGACAAACACACTGGGACAACGTAGTGGTGCACTGGGGCCCTCCTCAAGAAATATATCTGATGCCTCTACTGGTTGGTGGAGGATTCCATTTTACTTTGGTGAAGGCTGCATCTGAGAGGAAGTGTTTACATTTTAGGAGAGCAGTCCTTCCATTTCATTCCAATTAAAATGACCTCCATTCTTCTCCTTCCTTTCCACCCTTCCAGTCTTCAATGCATTGGTACAAGTCTTTAGCTTTCAAGCCAGACATTATGGAAACTAATTGTGAAAAGTTAAAATAATCGCTAGAAAGAGTCTTATGTTTCTTGTTTACGTGCTGGGTAAGCTAATGTTGTGAGTTGGTCATATATATATCAGGTTTTCCTAATATACAATGGTCCATTAAATGGGCAAAACGCCCAAAAACTTAAATATTTTGAAAAAGTACTAAACCTAATTACATATTTTCACAGCCATTTTCGAAACTAATAATTTCTGAGAAATAAACATTTATTTATATAAAAAATAGGACATTTTGCTTGTTTATGGGTAGTTTCGGGAGCTGGGATGAGGTGGCCTAACTAATACAAAAAAATATCAAGATATCGGCTTGGACCCCATCTGCTGGTGACAATCTCCCCCAAAGACTCCGGGCAATCTTCTTCCATTTATGTTACTGACCTCCATATTTTCTGAATTCTTCTACCATCATCTGAGCCTCATCTTGAATTTTCCCCTCAGTGCTCATCTTCCCGAGCCCGAGGTTCCTCAACTTCTTAAATGAGAAAGATCTCATCTGCTTCCAACTTTCCCTATTGTTTAAAGTAATGCCTGAAGGAAATTAATATGGTATCCTTAAATTCCTAAAGGTAGGTACTGATTACAGGAGTGTCGGACAGACATTTTTTCTTTCCATAGCCAGTGCCTATTTTATGTACCACATGTCCTCCTAAGCTCTCATTGAGGTACAGCCATCTATGGCACAATCCTTATTTCAAGTGCAAATGTCTCTGTTCCACATAACCGTCCAACTGTTCCTCTTCCAAGAATGATCCATCTTTGGGAGGACAGTGCAATTATTATGTTGAGATTAATCCTTAGAAGTAGTAGTTATAGCTATAATGATTGAGTATGGTCATAGCCAATTGAATGCATGGACAATGGAGAGATAATATGTATTTCTCAATTTATGAGGGTTGGAGAAGGGAACGATCTATGTTTACCATAGTTTATACCATCCACAATGCACCTGTGCACAGTATTCTAGAAGTGTATGGACGGTTAAGGTTATACGTTTGTCCTTAAGTCAAGATGGTCCATCTGACTCAAATAGGGGTGTTGCAAAGACCTATTTTGATTGATTAAAGCTTACAACGAAATTTGGATTTTCACTTAATAAATGTGGCAGCCATTTTACCAATACCACATGGGTAGCTTCATTTTTATTGGGCACATCTAACAGAAGGTTTAATGGATGACAACTGAAACCTTGAAGAAACAAAGTAATCCCAAACTCACACTTTTAGTGACCACTAGGTGGCTCTCATGTACTTCAGAAGAGACAACCATAATACTTTTTACGGTACATTTAAATATCAATATCCAACAGCCTTCTCCATTCTTACCATAACCCAGAGTCAATTTGTCTATTGCAGGTAGACTTCCATGGCCACTAAAAACGTCTCCATAGTCGATGAGAGCTTCTTTCCTTGCCTGATATCCACATAAGACAACCACAGGTCTTGTTCCAAGATACAAGGTGTAGACCGAACGGTACTGCTCCTACAGCTACAGAGATAAGGTCATGTTTATTCAGTAAAACATGTAAATAAATATATTACGCTCACATTTTCAATCCTCATCACAATGTTTACAGCAGATATAGTAATCCACATCATTGATCCTTGTGGTCCTTGTAATTTGGTAAGTGTAATTCAGTATGTGGACAGGTAAAACACCAATATCTATTTAGGATGACCTGATGAGTGGGCTCTCACAATAAACCCATCTCACCCCACATGCACTCATAGAGTTTGTAGACCAAGATGGTGTAGTGGGTGAATAGCACCAGGCCTAACCAAAGGTTGAACCTAGGCTATATACCAGTTCCAAAGTCTAACTGTATAAAAATTGTCCCGTCTACAAGCAAAGCTATACCTGGAAATATTGGAAAGTATATACAATTAATAAATGAATTCCACCACTGGACTTACCTTCATTAACAATCCGACCATCTTCGTCCACTTTAAATCCAGTAAGTTCCAAATCAATGGGATTGGGATTGGTCTTGGAAGGAGGTTGTCTGTGGTTCCATGTAGAGCAGGTAAGGAGGCACGACAGGGCAAGAAACAACAGAACCTCCAACCGGATGACATCCAGGATTCTTATCGTAGCCATGATCTTCTCTGTAGCTTTTCCAGGTGATCTGAGTCTCAGTACTTCAGCCCATAATATATATATATATATGTATATTAGGTGGGGCACATTGAAAGCCTGCCATCAACAACCTTGACGTAATAAGAAGATTGAAATCTATTTACTTTGCATAAAACATCAAAACCAAGCCAAGTTTTTTTAATTAATGCATTACCCGATTATCTACTGAACATATCAGTGCCAGTAGGTCCTGTAAAATAGGACACTATAAATTATATCACAAATGCCAAATGAGTGGGGCCCTCCTGCCACAGAAAACAACTGAATTGTCCCTTTTCTCCCCAAAGGAGGGGGGAAGGAATATTGTAAGGGTATCACAAACTAGAAGGGTGGGTAGCTGCATTGTGCATGATTGACTGGATGGAGGATGGGAAGGGGGATTCATGTTTACACCTTGATGACATTGAACAATTGGTTGACTTTCCAACGCAAGTGAGGGTCCAAGATAGTATAGCCTCCTTCGTGTCAGTATGAGTGATCTGTACTTACATTGTGACCATTGTCAATAACCATTTTACCCTTGTGACTGCCACCCTACACTGGGCTCGTACATCCACTTTCCCTTGGTGCATTAGAAGATGACCTCTATACCTGCTATTTGGAAGAGTATCCTTCCTACCTCGGAGTGCAGTGGGCCTTGCACTGACCCTAATAAGGAAAGTAGTAGTGGATCCTAACCTATGCAAGACCCAGAAACAGGAGGTTTAGGAACTGGGGGACTAGAATATTTGGAAACAAGGGCTATTGTACCAGATGACCAGAATAGCCCTGGAAAGCTGGTCCTAAACCATTTGCAAACTCCTCTCTTGCCAATCGTTTATAATATTTTCCTAACAGGGCATCATGGAAATCACCACATCCACCAGTATTGTGACACTTTTGATATCTCTCAGAGTTTTAGAAGATTTGCCAAACCCCTAAGCCATGCTGTCATTATCTACTGACCATTGCAACTCCGTCTTAGATGGCTTTCCATTCTCCTGCCTATAGTCACTAAAATTCAATATTGTGACAATTATATATTTAATCAGCTAAATCTTGACTTTAATGCTGTGTTCTTCCAAGTAAATACAAAACTTGCCTCAAGCATTATAATTAATGAACTACCCATCACACAGTGTTTTTTATGGTAAGTGGTTTAAGAGAAGTGATCAGCAACATAAACATCATTTAATACAGAGAAGCATACGTCATTTACTACAGAGAAGCAGACGTCATTTACTACAGTGAAGCAGACATCATTTACTACATTGTACTTGCGGAGTAGAACAACCGATTAACTCCTGGAATGTAGACACTTTCTAGGAACCAAAAGGAATGGCCGGTGCTGTTTGTAATAAACTTACAATGTATGTGAGCTGGATTGAGTCCAGGACTTTTCACATGTGCAGATAATTTCTGGTTTGTTTCCTTGACCTTTTAGTTGGACTATACCTTTTGGTCCACATTATCCCTGTCATGAACCCCAGGAATCTTGGACTTTACTGTCTGGCAACTAGACCCTAATGGATTCAAGCCATGTGGTCAGGTGGACCAAAAGCTATTCTAATGGCCACAAGGACACACTGATATGTGTAGGACCAAGGTCCAATTGTTGAAAATGTTATGTTACTGATGTTTCCATAAAACTTGGTTATGTACCCTTGACCCCGAAAGAAGAATTTCCATTTGATCACCCAAGCCTAGAGTCCTTGATCCTTTGTCCAATGGTTAACCACAAATTAGGAAGAACATGTTCCTAGCACCCCATTCAATGTAATAGGAAGCCTGAATTGCTAGAAATACTGTTGAAGCCCTAGTTGGCCACTAAAAGTGAATACACCTCAGAACCCTTCATAACCCCTAAGCTGATGTACCACCACCGGGGAGGAGGTTGGTATATGCAACAAGCATTTCCCTAAGCACACCAAGCCCTAAGAACATTCCTTTCCTGCCATAAAGGGCATCCTGGGCCTGCTAGTCAGTAACCCCCCCTACACTATGGTTTCCTATTTAGTGGGGGATCCCACTCAAGACTAAATAAGTCAGTCTCCTCCGGATTCATGCTTTCCCTACTTCGATTGGACCTCAAGTTCTTGGCCAACCCCTGACATGTCTGGATCCTAACTACAGATAGCCAAATTCAAAAGGGGGAAAAGGTACCAAACTGATGTTTATCTCAAAAAGTGGCCCCTGCTGATTTGGGCTAAACTGTATAAAAAGTTGTACTGAAATGTATGCTCTGTTTGATACTCATATGCATGCTGTGTTTCATTTAGAGAGAAGGTGTTTATTATTTTTTTAAATCAGAAATTAATTTCTGCAACTTTTCCGTGAACTCGGTTAAAGCATTTTGTGATGCAATAAAGGAATCTATACATCCCGTGGATAGAAATGATCACCCCATTCGTTTCAAGCCCATGGACGAGGGGGTTGTTACAATCCCTGTAACCAGGTAATACAGGGTTTGTTGACCCTCTTATGTGGATAGTAATATGAGGCTTAAGAGTTCAGTACTCTAAGCATTTTCCCCAAAAGAGACACAATGAATAATATGTGCCCCAAATAGGGCATAATCCTTCATTCACATATAATGATCAATGAGTGGCAAAAGGTAGGTAGTCCAAAATAGCTAATTATCCCCAAAATTCTTACAAAATGTATTGAAGTGTGTCATTCAATTTAGTTGTTTCCAGTGTTCAGTGATCCTTTGAACATTATAGTAATTTAGGAGGACCATGGGTTTACAAGAGTAAAGTAATGCATTATGTATCTTTTCTTGGGAATAACTGATGGTGGATAATGATGAGTTCGTGACAAAATGGTGTCTGCTGTGGGATCCCTTTTCATGATTAAAAATGGCAGAATATGAGAAGATATCTACTGCAGAATTGAGGGACCAGATCAAGCTCTGAGGGGTTGAATTGCCTGGTTCCCGGACCAAGGCCACAATAATCAAGAAGCTCAGATGAGTGGACAAAGTGGACCAGCAGCTAGGTTGACCACAGAGTATCCCTATCATCAGGGGGCAGTACTGTCACCGGCTGGACTGGCCACCAGGTGGAAGATGATGACAAGCTGATAAGGAAATGTCAGGCAAAAGTGACCATGCTGCTGACCACGTATCAGGCTCTTGAGCTGATGGATCAGATCAGTCAAGAGGTCCAAAGTGAGAGGGATTGGAAATCCACATCTATGTCTTCTTGTTGATCCCAAGGTGATTCTCATGAGACCCATACATCCCAGCTAAAGTTGGCATACCACCATTTTAAAAACCAACAAAAGCAATCCCCAAGTCTTAGCCTCATACTCTCTACAACTCTACAGGGACTAACCTTAACTTTCGTGAAAAACAGACACCATCTTCTGAGGTTCTAATCAGATTACTGCATCAGAAATCTACCTATTTGTTTCAACTTAGAAAGTAACATTTTTGAGCAGGTAAATTCTTGCACAGAGTGGTTAATACATGTCCTGTGTATTTTGGATGTTTTAATAGATCCAGTAAACAACTTTCCAACCAAGTAAATTGAGTCACCTACCAAAATGTAATGTCATAATGGAGAAATAAAAAGAGAGGGTAACCCAAATAAATAAAACAACTTAATCAATAACCTAGAAAAGCAATATTTTTTGTATCTGATATATTTAACATGCTAGAGACAGACCTTGGCCCATTTTCTATCACTGATGTTCAGTTGTGGGGCTTTGTCTACTGGTCAGAGTATTAGATAAAGAGAGACATATTGGGTAGGATGGATCAGGCAGTTAAGGGAGTATTTGGAGATCAGATATGATATTTTCGAGGGTGTGATGTTGTTCAGATCTTTGTATGTGAGGGTCAGTGTTTTAAATCTTATTGTCAAGGATACAGAAAACCAGAGAAGTTATTGGGGAAACATTTGGATAATTACTGGCAAGATATATCATCCTAGCCATGGCATTTAAGATGGATTACTCTTCCTTCCAACTCCGAGTTGATTCTTTTCCCTCCCAGTATCTTTCTGTATAATTTGTCACACATAATAATCATATGCAAATACTTCTGATCTCCAACAACATTTTATCATAATTTGTTGGTGTTTTGATTGGTAGAACAAGTGACAAACATAGCCAGTGCTAATAAGTCTTTCTACTAATAAGTCATTTGGTTGCAAATGAATCAATGCATTCCATAAGCTGTGTCTTACAAAGTTTAATATCTTGAACACAACTGCTGTTTTACTTATGTTATATCAATAAAGATGGTTGATGCTCAACAAAATATAAAACAACTAAGTCAGAGGTGCTCATCAGAGAACGAACCAACCTTAATAGGTTAGTTCTATAGCCATGATAAGCCACTCTGAGAGCAACCTCTTTTAGCTCACTTGTGCCCTTCACAGGGAGAAATATCCTGTAGTATATCAGTCTGGTCCCACTCGAAAGAGTGACCCAGCCCCGAAATACCAGGCAATTTTACCCTGAACAGGAGAAAAAGCAAACACAGACGCGTTTCGGCCTTTATGGGCCTTGTCAGTGAGGAACAGCTGAATTCCCAAAGGAACAGTGAGCAAGGGGTCCACGTCTGCAATCCCCTATTACCATTAGGGAGACTAAACCCTGAAGGTAATTTGCATATACAAAACAACTAAGTCAGAGGTGCTCATCAGAGAACGAATCAACCTTAATACATTAGTTCTATGGCCATGATAAGCTACTCTGAGAGCAACCTCTTTTAGCTCACTTGTGCCCTTCACATGGAGAAATACCCTGTAGTATATCAATCTGGTCCCACTCAAAAGAGTGAACCAGTCCCAAAATACCAGGCAATTCTACCCTGAACAGCAGAAACAGCAAACCCAGACGCGTTTCGGCCTTTATGGGCCTCGTCAGTGAGGTGCAGCTGAACTCCCTAAGACACAGTGAGCAAGGGGTCCACGTCTGGAGTCCCCTATTACCCTTAGGGAGACTAAATCCTAAGCATAATTTGCATAAACAAAACAACTAAGTCAGAGGTGCTCATCAGAGAACAAACCAACCTTAATAGGTTAGTTCTATGGCCATAAGCCACTGTGAGAGCAACCTCTTTTAGCTCAACAAAATATAAACAAGGTGTGGGCATTGAGCATACTTCTACAATACCACAGAGTTGGTTTGGTGAATTTTCCAACCAGATATAAGAGAGTGGTCAACAACCATACCAGCAAGCTTCATTTTGGGGTAGATTTTGCACAGTTTCTACCAAAAATAGCTACTTTAGAGTTTCAAGATAATGGTTTGATTCCAAATCAAGTTTACTTCGTACCAGCCACAATATGTTTTGGGTTTCTATCTCCATTTTATAACTATATCAAATGGAAGACATCCAAAAAGAAAATTTAAAATTATTTCTAAAGATCTACAGAAAGGCTAAAATATACTTTAGTTTAAGGCTAAGTTAACAATTTCTTATATTGTCTCTATTTTAGTAAATTGAGATGCTGATCTCAATGGAGAGATCACAATGCCAAACCAAATGGAGAGTAATAGTTAAGAATCAAACCAAACTATACAGAAGTACTAGCAAGGAATAAACAAGAGCTTGTAGGGTATGGGATAAATGAAAAAGCCTTTCATTTTGGGGGCTATATCTTCAAGAGTAAATGTCTTCTCTGATGTCAGCTGGAAGATCTGCAGAATGGTGGTGAGAAGAAGAAAGAATTCCATCTGAGCCAGACTCTCCCCAGGACACTTTCGTTTTCCTGGAGAAACAAAGGACAGTTCATAAGATCATCTTGATGAATGGAATACAATTCTGGTTGAGGAGATGTTTTAATCAAGGAAAGCTTATGTAACGGATCTACTGGCACCCCGACCGGGTACCTCCGTTGATAGACGCGTCCTAGTTTGCGCCGAGGCCTACAAGCACACCTCAACCACCACAGACTCCACAACCGCCGTAGTTTAGCTGGAGTCTCGCCGTCTTCCTTCCACCCTGTATGAATCTCCAGCATCCAGGACCGTGTGGGGAAGACCTCTCCTCCAAGGAGCGTACATCAGGAACAAGGGTTCAGTAGTTACAGCTCAAGGGAATATGCAAAAGCATAGCAATCCCCAGTATGATATAGCGATCCCCTCCAATAACGAGATGAGACTACGTTTTGAAGGGGCAAGTAGAACTATTCTTTAATGATAGGGGATCTCCTTTTATGCAATGGTGCTCTCTGAAGGGCTACACCCACATAATTATCACAGCCAATTAGATACATGGTTCAACCCCCACGTCTCCTCCCCTCAGATAACAGGTAACACAATTAAAACAGACACAATTTTAACCAAATTCTGGATGTACCCCAAAAACAGGGGGTACACCTTTAAGTCCAGCAGGGGAACAACATATTAAAAAATGGCATGAATCAGACCAGGGGTTCAAAAGTTAGTAAAAGTATGTTTTTCACATAACACACAGACATGTCACATATCCCCCACACAATACACATATAGGACAATAGGTGTGATCACCCCTCCCTGGGGCAACTTGATATAATCAGACAATGATTAAATCAGCCTTCTTTGTTCTTATCTGAGAATGAAAATAGTTTATACAATCAACTTTTCTTATCTGTAACAGGATTATCTATTAGCCTAGTAGCTTTGATATTCTGAGCCAATATATTCTGTAGAACATAAAACAACATATCTACAGTACAGCAATGTGATCATATTTTAACCAAGAATTAAATAATCATAAAACAGTGTAAAACAGTGATGGGTTCCGTTACAGCTGGGGTCTGAGCGCATAAAACTACCGAATAGCGCACAGATCCTCTTCACACAGTTCAAATGCCATGTAGCTAAAGTCTTTCCCATAGTCTTTCATTATATGAATGGGCTCCATGGCATAGCTTTCTGTGGTATCATGGTTCACACAGGGCAAGTACCGAATGACCCCCCTGTATGTAAAGGGCCAGAATGAGTGACATACACTCTGGTATGGCCGAATACTGTGTTTGAAGGGCAATATGTACCAGGGCCATAGTCGCAGGGCAGGAGGCTGGCAAACAGTCCTCTCCAAGACAAAGTGGCGAAGGGCACTTCGTCACACATCTCCCCTTTGGGGCGAAGTCTAACCAGGCACCTGACCTTCTGCCGGTCAGTGCCTCCGTTAGACGATCCACCAACCCACAATAAACCAGTGCTAGAGCAGCCCACCCACAACAAACCGTTACTGCACCTGGATATTTTGCTGTGGTGATGGGGCAACACGCTGAGGGGACTTGAGTGGCAGAGGCCAGCGGCACTCTGCCCTGATGCCAGCTCATCTGCTGGTATACTTGGGACATATCCCGGCTCAGTAGCCAGGGAAACGTTGGAGTCAGTGGGGGTTAACATTTCCTCTGTTAACCCTGGGGCCACATTAGAAGTTAGCTGGGGAGGGGAATTTGTACTACCCCCTCCTCCGGTTGTCCCAGTGAGGGTAGTTGGGGATCTGTACAGGCTGTGGGCGCAGAGACCACGGTCCCATCTGCGCCATCTGGGAGATTGGTGTCTCCCCTTGTCAGGGTAAACTGTCGCTGGGGGGGAAGGACGACACCTTCTGCACCCTGGGGTTCACACTGCTGCTGGGGGGGAAGGATGACACCTTCTGCCCCCTGGGGTTCACACTGCTGCTGGGGGGGAAGGACGACACCTTCTGCCCCCTGTGGTTCACACTGCCGATGGGGGGGAAGGACGACACCTTCTGCCCCCTGGGGTTCACACTTCTTCTTTGGGGGAAGGACGACACCTTCTGCCCCCCGTGGTTCACACTGCCGCTGGGGGGGAAGGACGGCACCTTCTGCCCCCTGGGGTTCACACTGCCGCTGGGGTGGAAGGACGACACCTTCTGCCCCCTGGGGTTCACACTGCCGCTGGGGGGAAAGGACGACACCTTCTGACCCCTGGGGTTCACACTGCCGCTGGGAGGGAAGGACGACACCTTCTGCCCACTGGGGTTCACACTGCCGCTGGGGGGGAAGGACGACACCTTCTGCCCCCTGGGGTTCACACTGCCGCTGGGGGGGAAGGACAACACCTTCTGCCCCCTGGAGTTCACACTGCCGCTGGGGGTGAAGGACGACACCTTCTGCCCCCTGGGGTTCACACTGCCGCTGGGGGGGAAGGATGACACCTTCTGCCCCCTGGGGTTCACACTGCTGCTGGGGGGGAAGGATGACACCTTCTGCCCCCAGGGGTTCACACTGCCGCTGGGGGGGAAGGACGACACCTTCTGCCCCCTGTAGGGCCGGTAGAGAGACCTTGGTCCCATCTCTACCTGCCATCTGGAGGTCATCCCAGGACCAGTCAATGAAGTCTGGTTCCGCTTGTCGAGTAGGTTGGGGCTGCACGAAGCTGAGCAGGTGTTGGTAGTCCTGCTCCAGCTCCCACTCTCTTGTTACCAGGTGGGTCATGTCTTTGCTCACCTCGCCTTCGTCATCCCAGACATACATGCCCATCCGGTAGTCGTAGATGTCCCAAAACCTAGACTCCTCCGTGCTGCCAAGATCAATGTCGTCCTCCAAGGCATCCCATAAAAAACCCGGGCCATCATAATCATCTCCCTCCGGTAAGTTGTGTTCAGCCGTCCAGGGGGTAAGTCGAACGGTATGCCACCAGAGGGCCTGGTATGCGTTGTCTAGCCAGATCTCTCGCCGTACCAGGGTCTCTAGTCTTGTCACCCACTCATCCAGGGGCTGCTCTCCCAATAGATACATCCGCATCGCCACACGCTTCTGTAGCCGCTGCTCATCACTGGGGAGACTCTCACCTCGCCGCCATTGGGCATCTTCCAGGGCATCATACCAGAGTTCCTTTCTGTCTGCATCCCTGTAGTCCGCGGCCTCCTCCTCATCCTCATCATGGAAATCTGTCCGAAAACTAGCCGGTTCCATCCTGCTGTAGCCAGAGGCGATGTACGGATACTAGCGTTGCCCTCAATTTGTAACTCCAAACGTTACCGGTGTCTCTGTGCTGCTTTTCCTCTTACTAGGACACCATCCCACCACTGCCAGCCAATGTAACGGATCTACTGGCACCCCGACCGGGTACCTCCGTTGATAGACGCGTCCTAGTTTGCGCCGAGGCCTACAAGCACACCTCAACCACCACAGACTCCACAACCGCCGTAGTTTAGCTGGAGTCTCGCCGTCTTCCTTCCACCCTGTATGAATCTCCAGCATCCAGGACCGTGTGGGGAAGACCTCTCCTCCAAGGAGCGTACATCAGGAACAAGGGTTCAGTAGTTACAGCTCAAGGGAATATGCAAAAGCATAGCAATCCCCAGTATGATATAGCGATCCCCTCCAATAACGAGATGAGACTATGTTTTAAAGGGTCAAGTAGAACTATTCTTTAATGACAGGGTGTCTCTTTTTATGCAATGGTGCCCTCTGAAGGGCTACACCCACATAATTATCACAGCCAATTAGATACATGGTTCAACCCCCACGTCTCCTCCCCTCAGATAACAGGTAACACAATTAAAACAGACACAATTTTAACCACATTCTGGATGTACCCCAAAAACAGGGGGTACACCTTTAAGTCCAGCACCGTTCAATATCTCTCACCCAGGGGAACAACATATTAAAAAATGGCATGAATCAGACCAGGGGTTCAAAAGTTAGTAAAAGTATGTTTTTCACATAACACACAGACATGTCACATATCCATCACACAATACACATATAGGACAATAGGTGTGGTCACCCCTCCCTGAGGCAACTTGATATAATCAGACAATGATTAAATCAGCCTTCTTTGTTCTTATCTGAGAATGAAAATAGTTTATACAATCAACTTTTCTTATCTGTAACAGGATTATCTATTAGCCTAGTAGCTTTGATATTCTGAGCCAATATATTCTGTAGAACATAAAACAACATATCTACAGTACAGCAATGTGATCATATTTTAACCACGAATTAAATAATCATAAAACAGGGTAAAACAGTGATGGGTTCCGTTACAGCTGGGGTCTGAGCGCATTAAAACTACCGAATAGCGCTCAGATCCTCTTCACACAGTTCAATTGCCATGTAGCTAAAGTCTTTCCCATAGTCTTTCATTATATGAATGGGCTCCATGGCATAGCTTTCTGTGGTATCATGGTTCACACAGGGCAAGTACCGAATGACCCCCCTGTATGTAAAGGGCCAGAATGAGTGACATACACTCTGGTATGGCCGAATACTGTGTTTGAAGGGCAATATGTACCAGGGCCATAGTCGCAGGGCAGGTGGCTGGCAAACAGTCCTCTCCAAGACAAAGTGGCGAAGGGCACTTCGTCACAGCTTATTTGGGCTTTCAGTGGACAGTGATGGGATGTGTTGGCTCTTGGCAGGAAACATAAACAATAGGAGTCTGGTGGACGAACTAACATTGGATGCCTTTCTTACATATCACAAACCAAGTAGAGAATATGTGGCTAAGGAGAACACAAATGAGCATAGGACCCATAATGTTATAATATTATTGACATATTTGTATTTCAAGTATATTCTACACACTCTTGACCTGTTTGCTTCTGCTTCCGACTATTCATTATTCCAGAGTAAATTATCTTGGACTACAAGGTTTTACCTGTGACCCTAATATGAGCTCTGGGACCATTATGCTCCTTTGGCATCATCTGCTACTGACCATTGGCTTGTTCAGTATTTTCGTCAAACCAAGCCACAGCTATTCTCCCTGTTGACTTGGATAAAGGGGTTGGGTTGGTGTCAAAATGGTAACTCTAACATAATATTCTGCACCCTCTATTTTTCTGCTATCTGATTGGTTGATCTTGGTGTAACATTATAGTAGATATCTAAAGCCAATCATGGAGTGTGATGAGAAAATAATTTGGTCACTATACATTTTCCCGATGAAGAGTCCTACCTGCAGAGAATGGCATTGAGGCTTCATTCTTCTTAAACTTTCCATTTTCATCCAAGAAGGGATTTGGGTTAAATTCAAATGGGGTTAAGAATTGTCCGGAGTCATGATGGACGGTGCAGAGCAGAGGGGCGATATCAGTGCCCTGAGTAGAAAAATGAGAAGAAAAAAACTCAGTGGTCAACACCTAACACTACTAGAGTATGGAGAATCACAACTGTGCCCACTATCTCTATTAACCAAGATTCTATGAATACAATGAAAACAACAAATTTTGCCTACAAAGATCACATGATTTCTTGGCTACCTTGGGTATGGTATATCCTCTGAACTTGGTGTCTTTTGTAACCGAGTGTGTGACATTCAATGGACCAATGTCAGCAAATCTCTGGATCTCATTCATCACTGCATCTGTATAAGGCATTAAGCTTCGGTCATCCATTCTGGGCATTCTGTCTCGTCCAATCAATTGATCAATTTCCTTATGAACTTTGGCTGCCAATTAAAATATTATGGTTCATCCAAGAGACAAAAATGTTACTCAAGATTGAGGTACAGTATTTGTTGTACAAAAATGTGTTGGACAAGCTTATCACACAATGCTAGTGGTTCAGAGAAGCTTTTCTTCATCCATAAGATGTTCTCCAATGTTTTTTTCTTTAGTTTCACTGTCTCATTTTACTTGGACTCTCCACGTAGGTTACTTCATCTCATCTGTCCTCCTTTCTCTATTTATCCCTCACTATATCCCTCACTATGTCCCCCTCTCCTTTCCCCTCCCTCTACCCCCTACTCTCTCCCACCCTCTGTACTTCTCTCTCTCTTTCCTTCCCTCTCCCTCCTCTGTCTAGCTCCCTCTATTATCCTCTTTCTATTTCTCCCTCCCTCTGTCCCATTATCTCTATTTCCCCCTCACTCTGCCCCCTCCTTCTTTTTCCCTTTTACCATCCCTCTCCCCCTTTCTCTCTCCCTTTGTCCTCCTCTCTCTATTTCTCCCTCCCTCTGTCCCCCTCATTTTTCCCCTCTCTCTCCATCCCTCTTCCCACACTCTTCCTACCTCTGAACCCATCTCTTTCTTTCTCCCACCCTTCCTTAGTCCCCCTCCTTCTACCCTGTCTCTATTCCCCTTTCCCCTTCTCTCCCTCTATCCTCCTATCTCTCTTTCTCCTTTACTCTGCCCCTTCTCTTTCTCCCTCCCTCCCTCCCTCTGCCCCCCTCTTTCCCTCCACTCTATCTCTCCATCTCTCTTTCCCCATCTCTCCCTCTATCCTCATCTCTCTATTTCTCCCTCACTCTGTTTCCTTCTCTCTCTTTCTCCCTCTCTCCCTCTTTCCCACTCTCTCTCTTTTCCCTGATGCAGCGCCAAGCCACACATAAGCAAGCGTTACTCACATCAACAAACTATTATAGTGGATAATAATCTGTATCCTAGACCTTAACCACCTGCCATGGTCAACCTCCTTACATCATCACACAGGGACGTGAGGGCAATATATTTACAAACTACTCTACATACAATCTGTTTGCCACGTAGTATGGTGAATGTTGTCTATGCCGAGACCAAATAGAGAGGACGTTTAAATAGAAAAAAAAATGTCTGTATGTATTTCATGTAGTTAAAGAACCTAGAAAATAGTAATTACAATTAGTCATAATAACCTAAAAGAAATTATAGATCATTCTATAATCACCTTGTATATCATGGAGGGTCACCAAGGTATCTATACCTGCTAAAAACAGATTTTGAACTAACATTGTGAAATCTGTCTTGGGATTCTGCTTCTCCTGTAGAGACAATGAAGTCCATGTTAATCAAACAATCATAGTATTTAATAGTTTACTGTATATGTTTAATAAATTACTTCAGCGGTGGTGGGCCCTACCACGACTCATTCCCATAACAGCTACCCTGCTTAAACTCCACTTTCAGGCAACATCCTCTACATGGTGGGAGGCCCAGGGTATGGGGTGGGGTGCTATGCTACTCTTCTCTATTTATACATATACTATCTCTAAATAGCAGGATGTCTCTCCCAGCAGTCATCTTTAAATAGCACCCAGTCCTTCTCAACATCCACCCCCACACAGTCCCTCTCAGGACCCACTCAACATAGCTCCCATCCCTATTTCCTTTGCCCCAGGACTTTGCTCTCTTACATATTCCCTGATACACATCCCAAGTATGCTCCACACTGTCACCTCTTGGAGCTTCTGTAGATATGCTTTTTTTTATACTGGCACAGACCAATTTCTGGCCAGGGGGTGGACAGGCCCTTCACTACCCATGCATTGCACCACTTGCACCACTGGTAGCTCCGCCCCTGTACTCCATTAAGTTGATCATATACATTTCCTATTTTCCCATGTAATCTATGTATATCTCCTCTTCCTCCTAATAATATGTTGTCTATAATTATTCTTATTAATTCTATCATGACCTATGGGAGAGGGTCGGCTCCAGAATTCTCCTGCCTTGGCTACAGAAATCCAGCCTTGGAGTTTGGAGTAGATAGGCTTCTCAGTACCATCAATTTGCATGGAATGAGGGGTTAAAACTAACAAACAGTGGTCATAACCTCTAAATAAAAGCCTGAACTCCATGGGTATGTTTCCGAGAAGATTGTGTCAATTTATTGAGAAAAGTTGGAGTATTTATAGGCATACAGAGCAATACAGTTTTGGTTCAACCGACAAACACAATTAAATTACCTGCACTTAACGAGTTATGATAACACCCTGGCGTATCACTTACCTGTTCTATTTTAATAAGGAAGCAATCTATAGTCCTTAGGAGAATTTGGGTCCAGTGTCCATCGGTTCATCTTCACTCATTCATCTATAAATTCCATCAGTTCATCTGAAACAGTAAATATATTTTAGCGGGGAGAGTGTCTTCCATCTGGAACAATACAGAAATTACTTAATGTACAAAAAAAGCATAGTCAAGACGATCAAACCATATTACAAATCCTTTCTGCTCCAAAGTATACCATATAGGCTACTGGCAGATCCCACTTGCTTAAACCACTAGAGAAAAGTCAACATTGACCACCCCATTTGAGATATACCAGATGCCATATTGGATGAAGAATGCCCTTTCCACTTCCCATTGGTTTATTGACCATCTACTTCATGGGTCCACCAGTTCATCCATGTGTACCTGAATGACATTTCCATAGTCAGCCATACTTGGCAGGAACATGTGGAACACATAGCCATGAACTGGTGACTGTGAAAACAGCTTTGGTGAAGAAGAATCTTGAAGTGAAGTGCTGCGGTATTGTGGGTTGCCAAAAGTGAAAATTATAAAGTGGGCATTAGCTTTTTGTATGTGACTATTTGCTCAGAGGAATTGGGGTAGAACATTTTCTTAACATTATGGATACCTAATACTTCTTCTCTACGTCTTGCTGTGTGCTTGAGATATATTGAGGATACACAATGCATTAAAACCATTTTCCTTCCCAGTGATTGGGCCAGAGTCTCTTACTATCTGCCATCTTAATCCAGATCCTAAAGCAGTATCCTTCTAGGGAATCCCTGGGTACCAGTACACAGAAACCCAAAGAGGAGACGACCAAACCGATAATTCTCCTCTTGACAGACTGGTGGCAGTTGTGGGGTTGGTGCTATCAAGGTGAAAAAGCAAGCAACAGAGACTGGAGAAGTAGTGGAAAAGATGGCCCAGTATCAACTATAATAGGTTTTATCTTTTGGGAGACTAACTGAAAAAAGTCAATACTTTGTAGAGCCACCTTTTGTGGCAATTACAGCTCCAAGTCACTTTGGATAAGTCTCTATGAGCCTGCCACATCTTACCACTGGGATTTTTGCCGATTCCTCCTTGCAAAACTGTTCCAGCTCCTTCAAGTTGGATGGTTTGCTCTTGTGACCAGCAATCTTTAAGTCTGACCACAGATTTTCTATTTGATTGAGGTCTGGGCTGTGACTAGGTCATTCCAACACATTTACATGTTTCCCCTTAAACCCCCCAAGTGTTGCTTTAGCAGTGTGTTGTGTGGGGTCATTGTCCTGCTGGAAGGTGAAAATTCATCCTAGCCTCAAATGACGCACAGAGTGGTACAGGTTTTGCTCAAGAATATCCCTGTATTTAGCACCATCCATCTCTCCCTCAACTCTGAACAGTTTCCTAGTCCCGGCTGATGAGACATCCCCACAGCATGATGCTGCCACCACCATGTTTCACTGTGGAGATGGTGTTCTTTGGATCATGTGATGTGTTGGGTTTGCACCAGACATAGTTTTTTATTTGATGGCCGAAAAGTTCAATTTTAGCCTCATCAAACCAGAGCACCTTCCTCCATACATTTTGGGAATCTCCCACATGCCTTTTCGCCATCTCAAAACATGCCATTTTGTTTTCTATGGAGCGTACGGCTTATTGTCGTCCTATGTACAGATACTCCAGTCTCTGCTGTGAAAATCTGCAGCTCCTCCAGGGTTAGCTTAGGTCTCTGTGCTGCCTCTCTGATTAATGCCCTCCTTGCCCGGTCTGTGAGTTTTGTGTAGGCGGCCGTCTCTTGGCAGGTTTGCTGTTGGGCCATCTTCTTTCCATTTGGTTATGATAGATTTGATGGTGCTCCTGGGGATCATCAAAGATTTGGATATTTTTTTATAACTTAACCCTGACTTGTACTTCTCAACAACATTGTCCCTTACTTGTTTGGAGAGTTCCTTGGTCTTCATGGCAGTGTTTGGTTAGTGGTGCCTCTTGCTTAGGTGTTGCAGCCTCTGGGGCCTTTCAAAAAATGTGTGTATATGTAATGACAGATCATGTGACACTTAGATTGCACACAGGTGAACATAATTTCACTAATTATGTGACTTCTGAAGGTAATTGGTTGCACCACTTTTTATGGGCTTCATAACAAAGGGGTGAATAAATATGCACATGCCAATTTTCTGTTTTCTATTTCTAAAAAATAGTTTTATGTATATATTTTTCTCATTTCACTTCACCAACTTAGACTATTGCGTTCTGATCCATCACATACAATTCAAATTAACTTAAGGCTGTAATGTAACAAAATAGGTAGGTAAATAGGGGTGAATACTTTTGCAAGGCACTGTATGAAGACTCTGCCAGACTCACTTACCTGTCCCCACGTGGAACTCATGAGACGATAGATCTCTTCTCCGGTTTCAATCAACTTCTTAAACTGCTCATCTTGATAGTCAAAGCGGTTTCCAAACATGATATAGCAAAATATATTTGATATAGCATCCATGATTGGCTCCGATGGATCCAGTAACAATCCTGAAGACAATAGAGAACAGGAAAGCTGATTAAATGTTAAGCTGAGGTTCTCCCGCAATGAATGATGCTATATTGTGTAGCTGGGACCTAAGACCAAGCCAACAGTAGAGGGATTTTAACTACCATTGTCTCATAATTGGGAAAAATACTTATTATCAGCACCAATACGTGGTGCCAGATGTTGTGCTCCAGGGCACAGGTGCAGGGAAACCTGATGATACTTCTCAATTAAAGAATAAACAGGTCTGAACTTTTTCATTTGACTCATTCACTCCTTCACCAGCAGGTTCTCCCCTTTATCTGGTTCCTCTACTGTTCCACCAGTGGTGACACTGTTAAGTTGTGTGGACCATTTCGCAGATCACCCAATATATCAACTTTGACACCATGAGCTGTAAAAGCCTGTATCTAAAACTCCACCAACCTTCTACCATTCATGGTACTGACCTTCAAACTTTCTTATTTCTTCCACCATCATCTTAGCCTCTTCTTGAATTTTCCCCTTGGTGCTCTTCTTCCCAAGCCCGAAGTTCCTCAAGGTCTTAAATGCAAAGAATCTCATCTGCTTCCATCGTTCCCCATTGCTAAAACTAATTCCTGTAATGTAATAATACAGTAGGATTGTATGACAGTAGTGAAGGAGATACTTTTGGTTCAGAAGGTACAAAGCACCAGGGTCCACAATACGAAAGGCATCATCTACTTCTTCAGAGAGGGGGTAGGGTGAATAACTATTTTTATTTAGAGGTGATAACGAGCATATCATTTTGTTATTCTATTTACTATAATAACTGCCACATCCCCTTCTGGATCAGTACCTTGTCATGAAGAAGGGCTTGAGGATCTCAATTAAGTGATCTACACCATATTGGATCACCCAACATGGGTCCACTGGAGAAGAAACTAACACATTCAAGTGACTTTGCCAAAGAACCTTTAAGTCACATAGAGTCACAAATAACTTAATAATTGAATACCAAGAAAACTGGCAAATAGATGTCAATAAAAGTAACAAGGGGGCCCCAACTCATTTTACTAGTTCCACCACTGACCCGGAGCTCCTGAAGGCCAACGTATATGTCAGATAGACCCATTGGAACAATTTTAATTTCTCTAAAGCCTAAACAAAGAGGAATAATAGTAGAATGTCATGACATACTAAAGAAACTTGCTATCCACATTATCTTCAGTGGTTTTACATCTCACCATCTGACTTGTGAAAAAGTTTTTTACTTAACCCATTAAGACAAGTAGAATACATTAATGGAATATGTTAAATGTATAGAGTCATCTAGTGGTAAAGTAGAATATTGATTCATGATTTATCAGTGTTTCCAGGTTATAAGAGCTCCAAAAGTATTTATGGAACCACTTTAACCTCAAATGGCTTAAGAACCTTTAGGCCAAATTAAAGATTATAGAACAGTGCTGCCATCTTGTGGTCTGTTAAAAAGGCATAAAGGTTCTTTACCATATGTAAATTTCATATCCATCAGTCTTACCATAATTCTTAGTAACTTTGTCCAGTGTGGGTACTCTACCACGGCCACCAAACTCTTCTCCTTGGTCAATTAGAGCTTCTCTCACCGCCTGATATCCACATAGGACAACCACAGGTCTTGTCCGAAGATACAGGGTGTAGACCGGACCGTACTGTTCCCATATCTAAAGAGATCAGGTCATGGGAATTTTTTACACTCATCTCTACATCCTATTAGTGAATCTGAAGTCTGTGTGCTAGATAAATGAACATGTAATTAGAAAATTAATTAATACTCACTGTTTTCCTATGCAAATAGACTTGGAAACATAAATCTGATGGCAAAAAAGACCCCAAAAGGCTTATCTACTCTACCCATTGACTTAGTAGGCTCAAGTGTCATCATGATTATACCAGTCATTCTTAGTTACATAGTTACATAGTTACATACATAGGGCCTCATTCAATTGCGATTTGGCCAATTGAATAGGTCTCTAAATAAGCACATAGCATATATTTTTTTAAATAAGTTTTTAGTTAGTGAAGACCTTGCTTTTGAATAGATGTTTACTAACTAAAAATGTATTAAAAAAAAATATGTTATGTGCTTATTTAGAGCCCTATTCAATTGGCCAAATTACAATTGAATGAGGGCCATAGTATTTAAGGTTGAAAAAAGACCTTCAGTCCATCAAGTTCAACCTTTCAAGATCTCCTACGATCTGCAATATGCGGATTAACTATTAATTAATTCGTTGTATAAAAAAATATATATATATAAATCAAATCCTTCCTGATCCCAGACATTGGCAACCGGACCTCTCCCTGGATCAATACTGCCTCTCTAATTATCCATGATAACCCTGAATTCCCTTTTTAATTAGAAATAAATATAGTCCCCTTTTAAAGTTATCTATCGAATCCACTGTCACCACCTCCTCTGGTAGAGAATTCCACAGATCAACCACCCTTACTGTGAAGAAGCCTTTTCTTTCTTTAAGGTGGAATCTTTTTACTTATAACCTCAAGGGATGACCTCTTATCAGTTGAAAACCTCTTGGCACAAAAGCTCCCGTGACAAATCTTTATACTGACCCTGGATGTATTTATATAAGGTAATCATATCTCCTCTTAGACACCTTTTTTTTTAGAGGAAATACGTTTAATTTGGTTAGTCTTTCTTCATAACTTAGCCCCTCCATTGCCCTTATTAGTTTTGTTGCCCTCCTCTATATCTTTTCCAGGTCTAAATTTCCTTTTTAGGAAGTGGTGCCCAAAATTGTACTCCATATTCCAAATGAGGGCGTACTAGAGATTTGTATAGTGGCAGAATTATATTTGCTTCCCTGGCTTCTATACCCTTCTTAATACATGCTAATATTTTATTTGCCTTTGCAGCTGCTGCTTGGCCCTGAGCACTGTTACCTAGGCGGTGGTCCACAAGCACTCCTAAATCCCTTTCAATATCTGATACACCTAGATTTGTTCCATTAAGATTATAAATTGCATGGCTATTTTTACTTCCCAGATGCATAACTTTACATTTATTCGTATTAAATCTCATCTGCCATTTAGATGCCCATTCCTCAATTTTATGTAAATTCCTTTGGAGGGAAAGCACATCACTATCTGATTTAATAACCTTGCACAACTTCGTGTCTTCAGCGAAAATGGAGACACCACACTCCAATCCTACATCTAAGTCATTAATAAATATGTTAAAAAGGAGAGGACCTAATACTTAACCCTAAGGAACCCCACTTACCACATTAGTCCAATCGCAGTATGTTCCATTTACAACAACCCTTTGCTTCCTGTCTTTTAGCCAGCTCTCAATCCATGAGCAGATATTTACTGCAACTCCTGTGGCACTGAATCAATAGCCTTTGCAAAATCCAAAAAGACTACATCCACTGAGTTGTCTTGAATTCCTTAACTGTGAACCTTCTACTTCCATTGGAAGGGCTGTCCATTTATTAAATACATCTCTGACTTGAGGATAGTGAGATTTTTAATGAGTAGTGGTGTCGCGAACATCAAATTTTCGGTTCGCGAACAGTGGACGCGAATTTCATCAAATGTTCACGAACGGGCGAACATCGGTGAACCGCCATAGACTTCAATGGGCAGGCAAATTTCAAAACCCACAGGGACTCTTTCTGGCCACAATAGTGATGGAAAAGTTGTTTCAAGCGGACTAACACCTGGACTGTGGCATGCCGAAGGGAGATCCATGGCAAAACTCCCACGGAAAATTACATAGTGGATGCAGAGTCTGGTTTTAAGACATAAAGGGCATAAATTACCTAACATTCCTAAATTGTTTGGAATAACATGCTTTAAAACATCAGGTATGATGTTGTATCGATCAGGTAGTGTAAGGGTTACACCCGCTTCACAGTAACAGACCAATCTCCCCAATGAATGCACTGCAAACAACCGCAAACAGTCCCTTTGCACAACCGCAAACTCCCCATTTGCACAAGGTTGGATACCAAGCTAGCCATGTCCCGTTCCTTGTCCTCACTGATGTCATTGAAGGTCTCTTCCTCCACCCAGCCACCAAGGGTCCCCAAAAGGGGACAACAAGCCCCCTGGGATGCCTGCTGTGTTTGGTCTTCCACCTCCTCAAAGCCACCTTCCTCCTCTGACTCCTCTTTTTCAGAATCCTCTCTCTGCGTTGCCTCTGTCTGCGTTATTATAAGGTGTGTACTGTTAAGTAGTACTATTCCTATTGGTTTAATCCCTGTTACGTCCACTATTAGGGGACATGTATATGGCATTGATTTTTGGAACAGGGAGATAAAAAAAGATGCTTGGTCGGACCTCCTACTTCGAATTTGGGGCACTGCACGTGCAATGTAATGTGCCACCAGATAGGAGTGGTGTATTAAGTTGTACTAATTATTCCTATCAGTTTGATACCTGTTACGTCACCTATCAGGGGACGTGTATATGGCATGGATTTTTGGAAGCGGGAGATAAAAAAAGATGCTTGGTCGGTCCTGACACTTCAAATTTGAGGCACTGCGCGTGCAATCTAAGGTGCCACCAGATATGAGTGTCACTGTGCACTGGCAAAAGTTGGCAGAGTAGGCGCTGTAGGCCTCACACACACGCCTGTAGGCAGGCAACTGATATTTAATCGATTACAGTCAAAAAAGGGTTGTTTTATGTCACTGTACACTACGGTTGCACCAGATATGAGTGTCACTGTGCACTGGCAAAAGTTGGCAGAGTAGATGCAATAGGCATCACACACACGCCTGTAGGCAGGCAACTAATATTCAATCGATTACAGAAAAAAAAGGGTTCTTTTATTTCACTGTACACTAGGTTACACCAGATATGAGTGTCACTGTGCACTGGCAAAAGTTGGCAGAGTAGCTGCAATAGGCCTCACACACATGCCTGTAGGCAGGCAACTGATATTCAATCGATTAGAGTCAAAAAAGTTTTTTTTTATGTCACTGTACACTACGGCTGCACCAGATATGAGTGTCACAGTGCACTGGCAAAAGTTGGCAGAGTAGATGCAATAGGCCTCACACACACTCCTGTAGGCAGGCAACTGATATTTAATCGATTACAGTCAAAAAAGGGTTGTTTTATGTCACTGTACACTACGGTTGCACCAGATATGAGTGTCACTGTGCACTGGCAAAAGTTGACAGAGTAGATGCAATAGGCCTCACACACACGCCTGTAGGCAGGCAACTGATATTTAATCGATTACAGTAAAAAAAGGGCTGTTTTATGTCACTGTACACTACGGTTGCACCAGATATGAGTGTCACTGTGCACTGGCAAAAGTTGGCAGAGTAGATGCAATAGGCATCACACACACGCCTGTAGGCAGGCAACTGATATTCAATCGATTACAGAAAAAAAAGGGTTCTTTTATTTCACTGTACACTAGGTTGCACCAGATATGAGTGTCACTGTGCACTGGCAAAAGTTGGCAGAGTAGATGCAATAAGCCTCACACACACGCCTGTAGGCAGGCAACTGATATTCAATCGATTACAGTCAAAAAAGGTTTTTTTTATGTCACTGTACACTACGGTTGCACCAGATATGAGTGTCGCTGTGCACTGGCAAAAGTTGGCAGAGTAGATGCAATAGGCCTCACACACACTCCTGTAGGCAGGCAACTGATATTTAATCGATTACAGTCAAAAAAGGGTTGTTTTATGTCACTGTACACTACGGTTGCACCAGATATGAGTGTCACTGTGCACTGGCAAAAGTTGGCAGAGTAGATGCAATAGGCCTCACACACACGCCTGTAGGCAGGCAACTGATATTTAATCGATTACAGTAAAAAAAGGGCTGTTTTATGTCACTGTACACTACGGTTGCACCAGATATGAGTGTCACTGTGCACTGGCAAAAGTTGGCAGAGTAGATGCAATAGGCATCACACACACGCCTGTAGGCAGGCAACTGATATTCAATCGATTACAGAAAAAAAAGGGTTCTTTTATTTCACTGTACACTAGGTTGCACCAGATATGAGTGTCACTGTGCACTGGCAAAAGTTGGCAGAGTAGATGCAATAAGCCTCACACACACGCCTGTAGGCAGGCAACTGATATTCAATCGATTACAGTCAAAAAAGGTTTTTTTTATGTCACTGTACACTACGGTTGCACCAGATATGAGTGTCGCTGTGCACTGGCAAAAGTTGGCAGAGTAGATGCAATAGGCCTCACACACACTCCTGTAGGCAGGCAACTGATATTTAATCGATTACAGTCAAAAAAGGGTTGTTTTATGTCACTGTACACTACGGTTGCACCAGATATGAGTGTCACTGTGCACTGGCAAAAGTTGACAGAGTAGATGCAATAGGCCTCACACACACGCCTGTAGGCAGGCAACTGATATTTAATCGATTACAGTAAAAAAAGGGCTGTTTTATGTCACTGTACACTACGGTTGCACCAGATATGAGTGTCACTGTGCACTGGCAAAAGTTGGCAGAGTAGATGCAATAGGCATCACACACACGCCTGTAGGCAGGCAACTGATATTCAATCGATTACAGAAAAAAAAGGGTTCTTTTATTTCACTGTACACTAGGTTGCACCAGATATGAGTGTCACTGTGCACTGGCAAAAGTTGGCAGAGTAGATGCAATAAGCCTCACACACACGCCTGTAGGCAGGCAACTGATATTCAATCGATTACAGTCAAAAAAGGTTTTTTTTATGTCACTGTACACTACGGTTGCACCAGATATGAGTGTCGCTGTGCACTGGCAAAAGTTGGCAGAGTAGATGCAATAGGCCTGACACACACGCCTGTAGGTAGGCAACTGATATTTAATCGATTACAGTCAAAAAAGGGTTGTTTTATGTCACTGTACACTACGGTTGCACCAGATATGAGTGTCACTGTGCACTGGCAAAAGTTGGCAGAGTAGATGCAATAGGCCTCACACACATGCTAGCAGGCAGGCATATGCAATTAGATTCTAACAAAAAAATAATAAAATGAAATAAATGATGTTCTAGCCCTAAAAAGGGCTTTTTGGGTTGCTGTCCTTGCAGCAGATATCAGATGAGTCCTTCAGGTGTGTAGTGAAAGCTAAATACACAGCCTGGCTATCTATTTCCCTATTAAATCAGCAGCAGCTACACTATCTGTCCTCTCTCAACGAATGTAGCTTCAGAATGATTCTAAAATGGAGGCTGTCCTTCATATGGAAGGCCCTGGATGGGAGTGTATGCTGCTGATTGGCTGGAATGTGTCTGCAGACTGTAAGGTGCCGGGTCAAAGTTTCCTCAATGATAAAGAATAGGGGGCGGACCGAAAAGCGCATGTGAAAATTGCCGCGAATAGTTCTCCGGCAAACTGTTCGGGACATCACTATTAATGAGTTAAAGGGTCAGTAATGTTAATCAGGGTTCTGCAGAGGAACACGCTCCATCATTAGGTCAAGTTGATCCTACATGGATCTGATTCTTTAACCCATTAAACATGTCTCCATTATTAGGTCATTTTTTTCCTTTACATTGGACTGTAGGATCCTTTATATATGGATGGTTGATGCCCTTGAGGGTTAAAAAAATAACTTCATATAAGGAGAGAGAGTGTCATGAAGTCTATTTGCTTCTACATGGAACTGGCTCTTTATCTCATTAAACATGTCCCTGTCATTAGGTCTGTCACAGCTCAGTGGAGGAGGTATGCTTTATTCCCCACAAATCCTGGCTTCAACTACCATAATTCTCCCTCAGGATTGTGAAGGGGGAGGGAGGGGGGTCATACCAGAAGAAGGATCAAGAACATAGGATCAGCATATCCGGTACAATCTGCTCTTTAGTGGATTTGAAAATTCCAAGGAGATCAATTCTACCAGCAGGTTCCGCTATCCCTATCTTCTAGGATATCAGCATCAGTTTAGGATGCTAAATGATTATAGGCAAGTAAAAAAAAAAAAAAAACTCTTCCCTCTATGTGAAACACCCCATGCATATTTTTTTTTTTGGTACATAATTGTATAAAATATTTTGCCTCAATAAGCAGTGGGCAACTTCCTTAGGGAAGCTTCACAGCTTCTGCCCCTTTGAATTATCCCCACATGGTTCAGGACTGGCTCCAAGGATCCGACCCAGCCTTTTTATATCACCAGCTAGGTGTCCGGTAGTCTACGTCCACAGCTACCAGCTACTTCTGGCCAGGATATGGGCACAGCAGGGGTTGATACGATAATGTGATTTCTGGAGCCAGAATGTCTGGGTGGGGGATTGGGGTCAATATATTATTAGTTTATTGCAATAAAGCATGGGGATATTCCCCAAGCCTTCCATTCTTGCATTTAAACAGGCACCAAACCTGAAACAAACATTGGTCAGCAGAACATTGGCCAATGAAAAGGCAAACAGAGAAAATGCAATTAAGCTTTGCAATAAAATTTGCTGAAAACGATGTCAACACATCTGTAAAGAGGACACAGCCACAAACAAAAACAAGCCCTTTAACATCAGAGGGTCATCCTCCAATGTGGTTTACACAATACAATGTACTGTATGCGGAAGGGGCTGTTACACTGGTGAAACAAGCCACACATCTAAGGATGGATCTGCATAGACTATTGTGCCCCAGTTGGACACCATTTTACCCAGAACAATCATTTAATCCAAAACCTGAAAATCTAAATACTCTGAGGAAATTTATAACCAAACAGGAAAAAAAGACATTTGAAATGAAAACAATAACACTCTTCAATACTAAAAATACAGGACTTATTATAGAATCTACTACCAAGATTTCTTGTGACTTCCTCCCCATGCTTTATTGTTGTTTGTTTAATCCTCAATAAGTGGGGATATTTAGGGTCTTAACTTATTACTCACCTGTTTCCTTATCTCAAACCTGGTCTATAGCCTAATGTCAATTAATATGTTTGTCCAATAAAAAAGGTTATGAGGAGGATGCCAAATAATTTTGCCTTTGATCTCTCAATTCACTTACTCCACCACCGGACCTACCTCTATTAGCGAACTAGCCATCTGCCCCCTTTTTAACTGCAATAAGTTCCCAATCAGTGGGAGAGGGTTCGGTCCTGGTGGGAGGTTCTGATTTCTGTACATCTGGTTCCATGTAGAGTAGGTGAAGAGACACGATAGGACAAGAACCAACAAAACCTCCAGGCCAATGGCATCCAGTACGGCCATCAGAGCCATGATCGTCATTCTCATTCTCTGAGACAATCTTTGTCTCTGAAGCATTCCAACAATGCTGCATAACTGGTTAGATTGTTAAATCATATCTATGTACCTACTTTCAATTACAATTACTTTACATAAAACTTTAAACTTATGTTAAGTTTATTTACATCATTAATGAATGCACTGCCCATCTATTAAACGTAGTGTGCAGAGAGGTTACTTATTTCCTTGAGGCTCTTTATCCTGTAACATAGGACACTACAATTAAGATCACTGTATTTCAGGGGAAAAAAAACATCTCATGATTCTGAACCAGATCAAGCTAAGAGGGACTGAATTGCCCAGTTCCCAGAACAGGACCACAATGATCCAGATGAGTTAAAGATGTAGGCCAGTAGATATGTTGGCCAGACGGATGCCCGTATCATCAGAGGATAGTACTGCCACAGGCTGTGCTTGTAAGCCAGTATCGGAGTGGTAAGGAGATCTTGGACTGGGTCACCATCCTGCTCGGGGAGCTGACCATGAATCAGGCTCTGGGGCTGATGGATCAGATTCAAGAGATCCAAAGTGAGAGGGATTCACGATCCACATCTGCTTCTCCTCATCAATCCCAATACATTTCTGGTGGGACCAGCTGTAGTTGGCATACAACAGTTTTGTAGAGATCCCCACAACAGTCTTTTACTCTCTACAACCCTTTAGGGACTTACCATCACTAACATGCATGGGTGTAGGAACTGTGGGGATGGGGGGACAACCCCCCCCCCAAGGATTTTTTATTTTTGTATGTATGTATACAAAAGCTGTTTTACAACCTGTGTATACAATGACTGTAACCCCCCAGAATTGTTCTGGCTCCTATACCCCTGCTATCATGATACACAGACACCATCGTCTGAGGTTATATTGTAATATTCTGGTTGACTGCCATAAATCAACCCAATCTACCAAATTCACAGTTTTCTAACTAACAATAAAAGATTTTTAGCAGGGAAATTCTTGGATAGATATATATATTTATATTGATTGATGATAGTATGAAAATAGTACATCATTGTACAGGGTTGAATGTACGACAGATATGTTTACAACTAAACTATAAAAAATAAAACAAATAAGAGTTTACAATCTAAAATGGTTACTGGTATAGAGACAAAGAGGATGGACATGTTTGTTGGTGGTGTGGTGTGATAGGAGAAGAGGATCCATGCACAAGAGGGGTTCATTGTTTTCTGACTAGCTGATGTTAGGGAGGAAGTTGTTGGATTTTTGGAGTTGAGGAGTTTTCAGAGAATGTTTGAAACTTTGAGGTAGGGAGGGGTCTGATAGAGGTGGGCAGAGATTTCCACAGGGGCAGCACAAGAGAAGTTTTGTAGATGGCTTTGTGATAAGACATGGTAGTAGCATTCACTGTGGTATTCTCTCAGTGTGATAAGACATGGTACTGTGAATATTGGAGAGAGAGCGCCTAGGCAAGAGGGTTAATATTACATGGATCCGGGGAAGAATGTTTATGTCCCAGGGAGGGGGCCTTCTTCTACTGGGGAGCCCAGTGGAGGGTAGAGTACTGCTTATCGGGCTTAGGATACCCTGTAAATGGGAAGGGGATACCCCTGATGCTGAGTAGGGAGGATGGAGGTTATGTTTACCCGTTGCCTAGTCGCCTCCTTTCAGGTAGAGATACCTATATTCAGTCCGAGAGAAGTCAGGTAGGAGAGTGATTTGGCTTCAAGGCGTATTCACTTTTGGTGAGCGACCAGGACAATTCGGGCTCCCTATTAGATTATGGGGGTCAGGAATAATGACTAGGGTCAAGAATATACCAATCAGTGGTTAACCGCAAGACAATGGATCACGGGATATCAGTTGTAAAAGCACTTGACATCACTTGACCCTTGTCTAGTGAAACAAAATGTTTCAATTGTTGTCTGACAACCTAGATAACTATACCTGATTGCTACCATGACTTTGAACAAACTGGATACTGGAAGGGAGTACTGGTTGACCTTAAAGAGATATTAACCCCAATATATATATATATATATATATATATATATATATATATATATATATATATATATATTGGCCCTATGCATTGTATGCCTTCTGAAACACATGATACACATATTGCAACTGCCCAAAATGGCACAATTACCATAAATCACCCTGAGCTCATGTGACCAGGTGAAATTGGTTCTTGGGGGTCCAGACAGGTAACCAGGGACTTTGGGAAACATTAGAGCATACTCCCTTTTTAGAATTATTTTTTGGTTCCTAGACCATTAATATCATGATATAGTCCTTGTATTCAAATTATCATTTTGAATATTATAACAGCCTTAGTCCAAATGGTGATCAGTGGCTAGAGCACATTGAGGTCCGGGATGCCAGGTGAAGAGGCCAAATAGTTCTGGAGTTGTGAAAAAGGCAATTGATTGTAAAATTATCTTTGCTTCCATCAGTTGTGTGGTATAACCATTCCATATCTGAACACAATTGGTGTTGGATCAATGAAGAAGGTTGACCATCAATGAAATGTTAACGAGGTGCAGAAATTGAAAATAAATCTCCCACCCCAAACTAATGGGTTTCCATCTCTCTTTAAGTTATGGATGTGTTATCAAAAATATTCTGTACTTATATCAAATAGAGGACATCTTATAAGAATGTTGTGCCTTTGGTTAAGTAAATGGAGATGATTGTCTCATTAAGACATCACAATGCCAAAACCAGATGGAGTGTAAGTGTTAATTAACAAACCCATACTATACGGAAGAACTAGCGAGGAATAAACAAGAGCTCATAGGGTATGGGAGAGTTGAGAAAGCCTTTCATTTTTGGAGTTATGTCTTCAAGAGTAAATTTCTTCTCTGATGTCAGCCTGAAGTTCTGCAGAATGGTGGTGAGAAGAAGAAAGTATTCCATCAGAGCCAGACTCTCCCCAGGGCACTTTCGTTTTCCTGGAGAAACAAGAAACAGGTTATCAGATGATCATAATGGCATAAAAATGTGGTTGGGAAGTTATTTTTTATCAAGGGAAATATAGTTGAACTTTCACTTGACAATGATGGATGTGTTGGCTCTCGACAGGAACCGTAAACAATAGGAGTCTGGTGGACGAGCTAACGTTGGATGCTGACCTTAAAAATCACAAACCAACATGTGCCTTGCAGGAAAATAATATGTAGCTGAGGAAAACATAGATGAGCATAGGACCCATAATTGTATAATACTATTGACATATTTGTATATTCAAGACTGCTGAACAGTCTAGAGTCTAACTCTAGAAGTAAATTAATTTTACCTTCGACAAAAATACTTTAACTGTGACCCTGATATTTATCTGGGACCATGATGCTCCTTTGGCATCCTCTACCATTCAGTATTTTCCTCAAACCAAGTCACAGCTATTCACCATGTGGACTGAGATACAGTTTGGTTTGGTGACAAAATGGTAACTTTGACTTGATAATCTGCACCATCTTTAAAATGTTTTACATGCATTTTCTGTTATCTGATTGTTTAATCCTGGTGTAACATTATAGTAGATCATTCAAACCAATAGTTTTGTCACCTATATTATTTCCTGATGAAGAGTCTTACCTGCAGAGAATGGCATGGAGGCTTCATTCTTCTTAAACTTTCCATTTTCATCCAAGAAGTGATTCGGGTTGAATTCATATGGTGTAGAGAACTGGCTGGGATCACGATGGACGGTGCAGAGCAGAGGGGCGATATCAGTGCCCTGAGAAGAAATAATAGAACAAAAACGTATTGGTCAACTCCTAACACTATTCGAGTATGGACAAACTGGGATACAAAAAAGAGGAACAACTCTATATAATTAGTCATTCTGCTTTTATAAAGAATCTTACTGTTCTTTTGGTTTTTAAACATTTAGGACATGTTAGGACTGTTAGTTTAATATAATGAAGAAAATAATTTGTGTACCTTTACAGGGATGATCATGTACTTTAATAAAGGATACACTTCCATAGCAATACATTGGAAATTTAGTGGAGAACAGCAGATTATTGGTTGAACGTCACTATATTTACTGTTTTTTCAACTGTAAAGCATTTGACCCGATGGCTGGTTGTAGGTTTAAATATGGTAGACCAGAAGACTATCTATGATAAAGCTGAGTTAATAAATGTGTTATATGTTCTATTCCCACTATCTTTATTCAACAAGAATCTATGAATACAATGTAACCACTGCAAAGATCACATCTTTCTTGGTTACCTTGGGGATGGTATATCCTCTGAACTGGGTGTCTTTTGTGACTGAGTGTGTGACATTCAATGGACCAATGTCAGCAAATCTCTGGATCTCGTTCATCACTGCATCTGTATAAGGCATCGAGTTTCGGTCATCCATTCTGGGCATCCTGTCTCCTCCAATTACTTGATCGATTTCCTCATGAACTTTGGCTGCCAAGTAAAATATTATGGTTTACCACAACAATATTGTGCCATATTCCTCAAGACTAGTTTTTTGTATCAGGATGATCCTTCAAGTCAGGTAATTGTTGTACAAAGATTTGTCTGGTGATATTATCACAATATTCTAGCAGTTATAATAACATTTCTTCAAGTGAAATCAAGGGTGAATTGTTGTAAAACTCTTGGAGAACCTCACCATCCTTATCAGCTTTTCTGTTTCCAAAGTTTGGAATAATTAATCATCCTCAACATTAACTTATTGTGATATCAAGACAAAACTCTATTTTCTAGTGTTGCTCATCCAAGCATGACAGTCCACCAGGTCTCGACAAATTTAATGTTCCATATGTTTGGTTGCATTATAAGGATGCAGACAAGAATTATGTTTAACTGAAATATTCTTAGAGGTGGTACATGCTAAACATGTCTAAACATATTTACTGTATAAGGGTGGACCATGCCTGGAAGACGAAAAATGCTCTATGCTATGTTTCAAATATAATTAATCAAAAAGGCCTAAGAAACTCTTGGGAACTTGATAACATCCTGGGAGTAAGATGCCAGGGCAAACAAGCATCTGAAAAAAACCTTGAGAGAAGAACTAGGAATCTGGAAGAAGTTGATTAGTTTGTGGGATGTATGCTCAGGTTGGGGCTAGCCTATGTTTCAGTGTATGATTGATATGAGATTTGAGATGGTGTTTAGTAGTGGTATAGATCTTTATGTACTTTCTGGTTTATCACCTTTTCCTGCTTTGGTCTGTTTGCTTATATTCTAGACCATAACCACCTGCAAAGATCAACATTAAGTGTGTGTGTATCCGTGTATATACATGAAAGGTGACAGGCAAACACAAGTTTTGAAGATGGAGAGTGTCCTCGGTAATGTGATGCAGAAGCTTCTACAGCTACAAGGGAACATTAACGGCCTCTCGGCCCAGGTCGCTCAACCCGATGTTGTTGAGCTAAAGGGAGGGATGTGTAACATAGTGCCCCCCAGAGGTGATCACAAAACACGTTTTGAAGAGTTCTCACCATGAAAGAGAGAGTTAACTTCCTGGAGTAGTGCTAAGTGACAAATTGAACCTGCAGGTAAGCCTGTTAAAGGCAAACACAGAGAAATGGGTGGGGCACCCACCAATTAGGCCCTGTGTTGCCTAAGCAGAAGTAAAGCCAGAGCCTCACTACAGGCTAAGAAGTTATCTGCCAGTGAGAGTGAAGGCAGTGTTTTTGATTTTGATTTTGTCTGCTGAAAGCAGAAATTGAGACCCAAAAGTTTACATAGGCGACTGTTTGCTACAGAGGAAAAAAGAGCCTTTACAGAGGAGACTGTTTGCTGCAGAGGAAAAAGGGCATTTGCTGAGGAGCTGCTGCAAGGATTTTTACATCAGTTTTTACAGAGGAGACTGATTGGTGCTATCCCAGCAATTGGAGCAAATGATCCATTACAGCTTTGAAGCTGAGAGAGACACTGGATTTACAGAGTCTGATAATACATCCCAAGGGGAAGTATGTGAAGTTAACAGATTTTTAGCCTTCAACAAAATAGGGTGTTAAGGGTTCCTGGAGTTTGGGGTACCTGGAGAGTATGGCAGGTCAGAAACCCACCCTATGATATGAAATGGAAAAAACGACTGTCTGCAGAGAAACAAGACTTTAAACTATTGAATAGGGACTATTTAAAGACTGTATATTTTTACCTGAAGGCGTAAAGCAGCTCCAGGGCTGGCAAGGGTGTTCCTGATGTTAAGCCAGTGCGTCTATGTAGATGCTTATTTTATGCTGAAAATAAGCTGTTTTTGTTTATATTGGCAAACTTTTTATTAAAAAGAGATAAAAAAGCACTTTGGGACTTGGTTGTTTATATGAAGTCACTGAAGAAATCAGTAACCAAAGGCCACATTACCACAATATATATATATATATATATATATATATATATATATATATATATATATATATATATATATATATTTATATATATATATATATATATATATATACACACACTAGAGTCTCACACATTGGCTCATAGGAACAGACTGGGCACATTAGCACATAGATACAGGCTGGGCACATTGGCACATTGGCACATGGGTAAAGACTGGGCCCATTGGCACCTAGGTACAAGC
Organism: Discoglossus pictus; assembly: GCA_027410445.1. Lineage (NCBI taxonomy): Eukaryota > Metazoa > Chordata > Amphibia > Anura > Alytidae > Discoglossus > Discoglossus pictus. The sequence goes on from CM050170.1 coordinate 5,218,101, forward strand.
ATGTTAAAGCCGGGATTTACAAGATCACGGTTTTCAGGGGAATGCAGCAGCTAAAGGCACTAGAGGTGAGGAGGAGACTACTGGAGAGTGAGAGGTTGATGAAAATGTGTGTGGGTTGGAGGGGGGGGGGGGGGCCCATCATCACCTCTGCTTCCTACGCCCTTGTTGTCAGAGGAAGATACTTGCACAAGACTCTACTTATAATAATTTTTTATGTATTATGCTGAATGTTATATATGCTGAGACCAAGTAAAGAGTAGAAATTTGAAAAGAAAAAGGACTGTTTGTATTTCTTTTAGATGAAGGACCTAAACAGCTTCTGATAATTCCAATTGTTCATAAGAACCAAACATACATTACTTTAATCACCTTGTATCTCAGGGAAGGTCAATAAGATAAGGAGGCTGTGGTTCATCGTTGTAGCTACGGTATCTATACCTGCTATAAACAGATTTTGAACTGAAATCAAGAGGTTCTTCATTGTAAACTCTGTTTGGGGATCCTGCTTCTCCTGTAGAGACAATGAAGTCCATGTTAATCAAACAATCATAAGGTAGTTTATACAGCATATCTTGCATAATTCTCCAATTAGCTGACCATATACATTTCCTATTGTTCCATATAACCTCTATATCTCACCTTCCTCCTAATAAAAAAAAATTCTATAACTGATCCTCTAATTCCCATCATGACACAAGGGAAAGAGTCTGATTCAGCTCCAGGATTCTCCTGCATTGGCTACAGCAATCTTTCCTTGGACCATGAAGTGGATGAGCTTCTCAGTAACCTGCTTCTATTCAGGACCATCAGGATGCAGAATAGGAATCAAGGGGTTAAAACTAAAAAAACGAGGTTATAACATCTAAATAAATGTCAGAATTCCATGGTGATGTTCCCTAGAAGATTGTGTCACTATATTGGGAAAGGTTGGAACATTTATAGGCAAACAGAACAATACAACCCACAAGCATGATTATATTACTTGCCCATAACCAGTACCAGTACCTCACTGGCCAAATCAGGGGGTGTGGTAGTTGGTCCAATCACAGGGTGAGCTGTTAATTAAACACATTCAAAGTTCCTTTCTAAACTAGCATTCATCACTAAGACCCATCCCATTTCCCAAGGAGCCATGCATCTCATCCATGATTTATTCATTTTGACCCAGTTTGTGAGTCCATCTAGGATTTGCCAGATGTTATATCTGCTTGTTTTTATAGTTACTGATCCTTGGAGTAGGCTCCTTAACTAACTGTGTAAGTGATGCCGCTTGCAAGGAATGTATAATATAATTATTCCTGGCTGATACTATCCAATCTGTGCATTGGATGGTCTGTTATTTTTTACATCTGTCCCATGGGTTTCTTTTGTCAAAAAACAGATATTTAAGCAAGTCTCAAATGATTGAGCATGTTCTGAGTAGGGTAACACCTTGGCTTATCACTTACCTGTTCCATTTTAATAAGAAAACAATCTATATAGTCTCTAGGGAAATTTGGGTCCAGTGTCCCTTGGTTCATCTTCACTCGTTCAACAATAAATTCCATCAGTTCATCAGAAAGGGTATATATCTTTTGATGGGGTCCTGGAATGTATTTCATCAGTCCTGGAAAAATTTCTTCCATCTGGAAAAATACATACATTATTGGATGTACAAAAATGAAAGCATAAATGAGAAGATTGAACCATATTATAAATTTCACATTACTGCTCCAGAACGTACTTTATAGGTTATTTTGGTATATAAATATCAAGATCAAGACAATCTCATAAAGAACCCTATATAATCTAGAACATTGTTCTCTGGAACCATAGAGTTCTATCTGGTGTGACCAAGGAATTATGTCAAGTTATGCAATGGCCAAAGAGCATATTGCTTTGGGAGCTATCAGTTTTCCCAGTCATTGAGCTCCAAAAGTATCTATGGAACCACATGAGCCCTAAATAGCTCAGATACCTCCAGGTCAAATTCAAGAATGTACAACAGCACTGCCATCTGACAGCTTGGTGAAAAGAAGTAATGGCAAAGCCGCCTAATGGTCAGAGAGTATATTTTTTGAGGAGCTATCCATTTTCCCAGCCATTAAACTTCAAATGTATCTATGGAGCCACACGAACCCTAAATGGCTCAAATATTTCCAAGCCAAATTCAAGATGGTGGCTTCATGAAAAGAAGTAATGGCAATTTTCACAATTTTTCATAGAGAAGAGTTTGCTACTGAGTCTGATCAAGGTAAGTCTAATCAATATATCAAGAAACATTATTACATTGAGATATAGGTCCTATATTGTAATATTTACTTGGATTATACAATAAAATATAATAATGTATGGGATATTGAGAGCACATGTATGGTGTTATTTGTATTTGTGATAGACAGAATATTGTTTGTTTATGTATTGTGCCTGAACATGGTGGTCAACTTCTTACATTGGCGTCATTTCTGGGAATAAAATAATCCTGCCCACCACAAACCAGAGAGAAATCATTCTGGGACAATTTTATGATGGAGCCTCCTTTATGATGAAGTCTCCTTATTGGCCCTTTTTGAAGGACAGTTCATCTCTTATATGAGATTTATTTTTTTAAGGACAGTTAATATACATATATGAACAAGTATAGATTGTGATGACAGCTTTGATGGTGAGATTCATGAAGTGAAGTGCTGTGGTGTTGTTGGTTGCCATGGCAACAGTGACATAAGACTAATTAATGTTTGCATTAAAACCAATTCTATTTGGTTCTTGACCACATTATGGCAACAATTGTGGCTGATGCCTTGTTAGACATTATAACCTGAGTTGGGTTCCCAAGTGACATTTTTTTAGGTCCAGATAAACATGTTATGGCTGAACTGACCTAGAAGTTGGGGAAAAAGTGTGAAGTAACACAGCTGAGGTCAACCACCTATCCTGGCTGGTGTGAAGGGTTCAACGGCACCTTGAAGGTTGGGATTAGAGTCTTTGTGGACTTTACCTACAGAAAGGTCCCTCAAGATTCTCGCCCTTTGAACTATTATACAGGCAGTGAGTTAGGTTGCATTTCAGGAGTTTTGGGAAAGAGACCACCAGGTGCAGGGTCTTTCAATAGTACTATAGATGCTGTGGCTAAAAGATAGGCTGGAGACACTGACTGGGCTCGCCAAGAAGAAACTGCCCTCTATGGCAAGCAAAAATGCTGGTATAATCAGAAACCCAAGGCTAGGGAATTACAGGAGGCCAGCAGGTTGTTGGTCCCCCGACCCCAAAACAAGCTCCCTTGATTTGGAAGGGTCCCCTCCAAATTGTCCCAAAACTAGCCGACACCACCGATGTAGGAGCCCTGGATGAGGAACAGCACACGCAGAAGGGGGTGCATGTGAATTCCCAAGTACAGGCCATGAGGATGGGGTACTACCAGACATGTAGACATGTTCCCTGTTTCTATTATCCTAATGTACTTAGGATAATAGAAACAGCTTGAGGGGGTGCTGAGTCTCCACCTACGGTTATTCTCAACCCAAACCTACTGGTCGATGAGTTTCTTACCCCTGACACTTTCCCACTGTAGGGTACCCAAGTCTGTAAAGGGGAATATAATGAGGGAGCCACATCAGATGTTAGAGCTAGGGGATATTGAATCATCCTATAGTCCTTGGGCATCCACTGTGATGTTTGTCCTTAAGAAGGACAGGATCACCTAATTTTGTGTGGACTAGAGACAGCTAAATGACAAGATGGCTACTGCTGCTTACCATATGCCTATAGTGGATGAAGGCTGGGATCAAAACTTACATAAAAACTCTGGAATTGTCTAGGGGCTGCTGACAAATCCCACTTGCTGAAACTGCTAAAAAAAGTTGGCATTCACCACACCTTCTACGTTCCAATGTCTTGTTGACCATTTACTACATATATGCCATCTGTGCTTGGATGACATTGCCATATTCAGCCATAATGGGCAGGAACATGTAGACCACCTAACCACCATCCAGGCTCAGACCCCGCAAGCAGGTTTGACCATTTGCCCTGACAATTGGCAGTTTACTAGCGGGTGCTGAACCAAAAGTACAGTATAGGGAGTGGGAGGGTCTATCCGGAGCTGGCCAAGGTACCCTCAATAGAGCAGTGACCTTCACCAGAGAGTAGGAGGCATGTTTTGGCATTTCTGGTTATCACAGGATATTGCCACTGGATTATTCACCATTACAGCCACTGACAGACCTCACCAAATGAAGATGCCCTGGCTGGTAAGTAGACCCCAGAATGTGAGAAAGACTTTGAGGAGCTGAAGGCTGCCCTTACATACCACCCTGTCCAGATAACACTCAACCTTTTATTGGGCCAGACATATTCTACCTATAGCACCAAGGCTGCTTTGAGTTGGTGGATGCCCAGAGTGGTAGCACCCCACTCACACCTGAACTGCATTCTGTTGCCCCAACAGGTCACCTATATGGCTAGTGAGGATTAGAGTTTTACAGTTATCTAGACATTAAATAAACTACAGCCCTACAAATTTTGGTGAGAGTTTGTGGTTGTCACAGACCACCAACCCATTGTTTTGGCTCAATAGGGTCACTGGGAACAATGGCTGTTGAGATGGAGCCTAGCCCTGCAGGCATCCATCAATTTGCTGCTATAGAGATGTGTTGTTATTTATAACGTCTTTGGAAATGACAATATTCATCCATTGTGTTCTGGTATTTTAAGAGTGTTTATTAAAGAACTGTTATATATTTCATGATGTGCAGTATTGGAGTGCACCATAATTGGATTGAAGTTGATCCACAACCAAGAAACATAAAAGTGTCTTATGAACATTCCAGATAAAATGGACTTTTGGATTGGTCTTTTCTGATCTGAGACATTGGTAAATAAGTTCCCCATATTTTATAACATTTTGTTGTGGTATATCCGTATAATTGTATAGTTTTTGTATCATTTAAATACAATCCATAATGTTCTCTAGTAATCAAAAAAATCTTAAGATCTACTGGGAGGGCAAAGTCAAACCTGGTCATCCAGACTCACTTACCTGTCCCCAGGTGGTACTTATAAGACGATGGATGTCATCTCCAGTTTTAATGAACTTCCTGAACTTTTCGTCTTTATAGTCAAAGCGGTTTCCAAACATGATGTAGCAAAATATATTTGCTATGGCATCCATGATTGGCATTGTTGGATCCAGTGATAATCCTGAAGACAATAAAGAGCAAGAAAGCTGATTGGATGGTAAGCTGACGTTCTATCTCAATGCATACAGCTTTCTTGTGCAAATGTGACCTAAGACGATGCCCACAGTGGGGGCTCTACACTACCAGTGTCTCATAGCTAGAAAAAAAACTGTTATAAGAACAAATAAGTGATTCCAGATGTTAGGCTCCAGGTCATGGATCAAAGGAGACCTGCTGATAATTCTCAAGTAAAGAATAAAAAGGTCTGAACTTTATAATTTGACTCGTTCACTCCTTCACCAGCAGGTTCTCCTCTTTAACTTGGTCCCTGACTGCTGTCTACTACTCCACCAACCTTCTTCCATTCATGATACTGACCTTCAGACTTTCTTATTTCTTCCACCATCATCTTAGCCTCCTCTTGGATTTTCCCCTCAGTGCTCTTCTTCCCAAGTCCGTAGTTCCTCAAGGTCTTAAATGCAAAGGATCTCATCTGCTTCCATCGTTCCCCGTTGCTAAAGATAATTCCTGCAATGTAATAGTACACTATGATTGTATGAGAGCAATGGTGTAGATACTTCTGGTTCAGCAGGTACAAAGCACCAGAGCCCACAACACATTAGGGGCCATTTACTTCCTAACGTAAAGGGGATATCTTATTTAATTAGACAGATAAATATTTTGATTTTGATTAGACAACTTGCATATGATCACTATTTTGTCATGGTGAAGGGTTTGGGGACCTCAATGAAGCTGTACCATGTAGGGTCACCAAAGATGAGAAGGTGATAGCAGAGAGGCCAGAAAATCAAGGTCCACTGTAAAAAGAACTGGCAACCCAATGCAGTATCTTTGCCAAGAAAACATCAAGACTTTACCCTTTTAGACAAGCACAATAAATTATAGGAATGTTTTAAATATACAAAGACATCTAGTGGGCAATCCCTCCTTCTTGGTCCGTGTTTCATGATGGATTGCGTGATTGACTAATGTCGTTGCAGACCCCTGGCACCCATATCAGGTCATGGGCCCTCTTGTCTCAGCAGTATGGCATGCCTGGGGCATACTGGGGGCAATCCGCCTCAGTTGACATATAATCCCAAACTGATTGTCCCTTTCATTAGGCCATTTTGCCCATACAAGGAATGGACCCTTTTATATATATTTTATTTCACATTTACCTAGCATATTGGTTCCAGATTTATCACTGTTTCCTGGTGATGTGAGTTCCAATAGTATCTATGAAACCACATTAACCCTAAATGGCTCAAATACCTCGAGACCAAATTCAAGATTATACAACAGTGCTGCCATCTTGTGGTCTGTTAAAAATGCTTAATGTCCGTTTCACATTTAGATACAATACCAGCAGCTACATATGTGCAAGATGCTTAAGTAACACTTCTACTTTTGTGCTATTGATCTATAAATGGGTTCCGTTATTGGAATTAACCCATGTTGGCCAACATTGTGTTTCAGTAACTGTATTTGGTAGCCATTTTACCAACTGGGTAACTTAAATTTTAATGGACACAAGAAATGTTTTATGAATCATATTTGTGACATTAGGGAAGATAAGTAATTACAAAACCAATCTTGTAGTGACCACTAGATGGCTGTCTAGTACTTCAGAGCACAACCAATATATATAGACCCATTACCATATGTATATTTCAATATCCAACAGTCTCCGTTAGTCTCACCATAATCCAGAGTTATTTTGTCAAATGCCGGCACTCTTCCACGGGCGCCAAACTCTTCTCCTTGGTCGATGAGAGCTTCTCTCACTGCCTGATATCCACATAGGACAACCAGCGGCCTAGTCCCAAGATACAGGGTGTAGACTGGACCATACTGCTCCCATAGCTACAGAGATCAGGCCATGAGAATTATTTACACTCATCTCTAGTCTATTGTCCAATTTATCATTCAACATGTTTGTTATTTTAATTACCATGTAAGTAGATACTTGATTAATACTCATTATGTCACTACTAGCGAATTATGGGCATAACATTGTAAGCCAGGCAATGCTGTTTGACACACAATGTGAGGCTTTTGCTTCTCTGAGCACCTTCTGCGCTCATCGCAAACCATTCCTCCCGCCTACTGGATGGGCATTTCATTACAGGATTCATTCACCTGCAAGTGTTCTGCTTGGGAATGCCATGTGTGTCTTTCCACCATCTCTGTCCTGTATCTTCCCTTTGTGTTTCTCCTCTGTGTGTCTGCTGACTCCGCGTGCCTGGCGTTGTTGGTGTAAGTGTTACTGTCTTTGCTGTCATGTATTTTCTAAGTCCTGCGTGCCTGGCTGTGCTAGGCCTCATTTTCATCCAGTTTCAGTATTTTTACGATTTTTGTCCGCCATTTTTTTTCTCGGTTAGCCGATTTTCGAGTGACGAAACATGTCTAATAAGGCTCAAAATTGCTTTCAACCTCACTCCCAGGCTTCCTGGCTCTCCCCCTGTGCTGTGTGTGATTGTGTTTTAATTTATTTTTTATAATTTTTCATGTTTTTCGTATTTTTTGATTTCCTTTGTTTGGCCATTAAATTCATATTTTTGCAATGTTGGATTTTTGTGCCCCTAAGATTCCGAGGTCGGATTGTTTTTGTAAGTCATGCATGCCTCAACTGCTCGTCTCACTTTAAGAGGCTTGCAGGAATGCCTTTGGCGCTCATTTCAGCCTAAGTCCTGCAAGCTCAGAAGGCTTCAATGCCTCAACGGCTTGTGAAACGAGGCGAGCAAGCGTGACGACAAATCACAGTTTGACAATTATAATATGTGATACAAATAAGCATATAAACATAAATCCGGTGGAAGATAAGACCCAAAGACCCAGGGCTGTCTCTGAGATTGCCCCCCCTCCTTCTCACTCTCACACACCCTCTTTCTCTCTCCCCCTTCCTTCTCTTTGTCCCTTCCTTTTCTCTCTCTTTCTATCACTCCCTCTCTTTCCCTCTTTCTCAGTCTCTCCCTCACTCTCCTCTCTCTCTTTCCCCCACTCTCTCTCTGCCGCCTTTTGGTGTCCTTCTCCCACTGTCTATCTCCGTTCTCTCTCTCCCCCTCCCTTCTCCCCCCCTCTCTCTTCATTTCCCCCTCTCTCTCCCTCTCCTCCTTTCTGCCTGTCTCTCTCCCCTCTCTCTTAACCCCCCTCCTCTCTCTCCTTCACTCCCTCTTTCTCTCTATATATTTCTCTCTCCCTCTCCTTCTCCCCCTCGCTCTCTCCCTCTCACTTTCTCCCCCTCTCATTGTCTTCCTCGCCCCTTTTTCTGTCTCTCTCTATCTCTCCCTCTTCCTATAGCTCGCCTCTACATGTCTCTCCCTCTTTCCCTACCTCTTTCTCTGTGTCTCTCACAAACCCTCTCTCTTTCTCTCTCTACCCTCTCTTTGTCTCTCACTCTCTTTGTCTCCCTCTCTGTCTCTCTCTCATACTCTGACTCTCCATCTCCCCTCTCTCCCCCTCTTCTCCCTCTCTCTGTGTCTCTCCAATATTTGTCTCCCTCTCCCTCTCTCTCTTTCTCTTGTTCCCCCTCTCATTCTTTCCCTTTCTCTTGATCCCCCTTTCTTTCTTTCTCTCCCACCCCTTTCTTTCTATCTCCCCCTCTTTCTCTCCATCTTTCCCCCTCTTTCTCTCTCCCACTCCTTTTTTCTGTGTCTCCCCACTTCTTGTCGGCCTCTCTATCCCTCTCTCTCCCCTCTCCGCTCTCTTTGTCTCCCTCTCTCTTTCTTACTCTCCCTCTTTTGCCCATTGTCTCTGTCTCAACCACTCTTTCTTTCTCTCTACCCCCTCTTTCTCTCTCTCCCTTTCTTTGTCTCTCTCCCCCTCTCCCTGTTTCTCCCTCCCCCTATTTTCTCTCTATCCTTTTCTTTTCCGTCGCTCTCTTTCTCTTTCTACCCTCTCTCTTTCTCTATCCCATCTCTTTCTCTGCATTCAATCTCTCTCCCCTTTCTCCCCCACTCACTCTCCCTCTGCAATATTTTCTCTCTCTCGCCCCTCTTTCTCTCTCCTACTCTCTTTCTTGCTCTCTCTCTTTCCCTCTTTCTGTCTTTCTCTTCTCCCTCTCTCTCTCTATCTCCCCTCTTTTTGTATTTCTTTTCCTTTCTCTCATCCCCTCTTTCTCTCTCTCGCCTCTATGTCTCCCTCTCTCTCTCTCCTTCTCCTTTTTTTTCTCTATTTCTCTCTATCCCCCTCTCTTTCTATTTCTCTGTCTCCCCCTCTCTTTCTCTCTCTCACATCCACTCTTTATCACTCTTCCTTTCTCTCACATCCTCTTTCTCTCTCTTTCTCCTCTCCCCGCCTTTCTTCTCTCAATTTCACTCTATACTCTCTCTCTTTCTCTCCCCTCCTCTCTTTCTCTCTCTTCCCCTCTTTCCGTCTCTCTCTACTCCCTCTGTCTTTTTCTCTTCTCACTCTGTCTCACTCTCTATCTCTCTCTCCCTCTTTCTCTCTCCCTCTCACTCCACCTCTCTTTCTTTCTCTTCTCTCTCTTTCTCTCTCTCTCTCTCTCACCCACTCTTTCTCTCTCTCCCCTCTCTTTGTCATCCTCTTCCTTTCTCTCTCCCCTCTTTCTCTCTCTCCCCTCTCTGTCTCACTCTCTCTCTCCCTTTTTTCTCTATTTCTCTCTATTTCTCTCAATCCCCCTCCCTCTCTCATTTTCTTTCTCTCTTTCTCACACCCACTGTTTCTCTCGTTTTCTCTCTCTTTCTCTCTACCACCTCTCTTTCTATCTCCCATCTCCTTCTCTCCCTTTCCATTTCTCTCCTCTTTCTGCCTCTTCCTCCATCTCTCACCTCTTTCTCTCCCCTCCTCTCTTTCTCTCTCTTCCCCTCTTTCCATCTCTCTCTACTCCCTCTGTCTGTCTCTCTTCTCACTCTTTGTCTCACTCTCTATCTCTCTCCACCTCTATTTCTTTTCTCTTCTCTCTCTCTCTCTCTCTCTCTCTCACACCTTGGATGAAAATCCATAAGAAGTGGTGAGGAAGTTGTTAGACGATAATGAAAATGTGGCAAGCTGTCTGTCAGTCCCCTTGATTACTGCATTTTCGATGTTGGAACACCAATACAGGAGGCTTTAAATACTTTTTCAAAAATTACTTTGTCCAATAAATAAGAAATGGTCAAACACACACCTATATAAATATCTATATTTACTGTACACATAAAGTGAACCCTTCCCAATCTTCTTTCTCTTTATCCCTCCTCCTTCTCCCACTATATCTCCTCACCTTTCCTGCCTCCTCTCACACTCCACTCTCTTGCTCCCAATGCTATTTGTCACTTTCCTTACTTTAACTTTCCTTCTCTTACTTTGCCCCTTCTTTCTCTCTTTCTCTCTCTCTTCTCTCATTATCCTCTTCTCTTATTCTCTCTCTTCCCCCCTATCTCTCTTTCTCTACTCTCTCCCTCCTTCTCTCTCCTTTGTCTCTCCCCCTCTCTTCTTCTCTCTCTCTCTCTTTCTCTATTTCTCTCTCTCACTCATTCTCTTTCTCCTTCTCTTGCACTTATTCCTCTCCCTCCTTCTCTCTCTCCCCCTCTGTCTTTCTCTCTCTTTATCTCTAACTGTCCCCCTCTCTCTCCATCCCTCTCTATCTCTTTCTATCCCTCCCTCTCTCACCTCTCTTTCTCTTCCTTCTCCTCTCACCCACTCTTTCAATCCGTCCCTCCATCCTCCCACTCTCACTTCCCTTTAATTTTTTTCTATTTCTTTCTCTCCCTCTCCTCTCCCTCTCTCTCTTTCCCTTCATCTCTCTGCCTTTCCTCCTCTCTCCATTCCTCTTTCTCTCTTTCTGTCTCTCCCCTCTTTCTTTCCCACTATCTCTCTCCCACACTCTCTTTCTCTTTATATCTCTCTCTCACCTTATTTCTCTCTCACCCTCCTTCCCTCACTCTCTCCTTTTGTCTCTCCTTCACTCTCCCTTTCTCTCTCTCATTCACACTCTCCTTCTCTCTCTCCTCTTCTCTCTCTCGACTTCACACTCTCTCTATCTCTCCTTCTCTTTCTCCCTACCCCTCTCACTCCTTAAACTCTCTCTCTCCATCATACTCTATTTCTCTCTTTCCTTCTCTTTCTCCTTCACACTCTACTTCTCTCACTCTTAACTCTCTCTCTCCTTCTTTTACATTCGGTCTCTCTATTTTTCTCTCTCCCTCCTTTGCTCTCTCCCTCTTTCTCTCTCTCTCTCTCTCTCTCCCCCTCTGCTCTTCTATCTCTCTCTCTCTTTTTCCCTCTCAATGTCCCCCTTATCTTTTCCTTCCCTCCCTATCTTTTTCTCCCTCTCCCTTCCTCTCTCCCGCTCCCTCTCACCCCCACTGCCTCTCCCTCTCTTTCTCCCTCTCTCTCTCTTTCACTATTTCTCTATCTCATTCTCCCCTCTCTCGCCCCCTCTCTTTCTCCCCCTATCTCTCCTGATTTTCCCTCTCTCTCCCCTTCTGTTTCTCTCAATCTCTCTTTGTCTCTCTCTTTCCTTCACACGGTACTTCTCTCTCTCTCCCTCCTTCACTCTTTCTCATATACACTCTCCTTCATACTATCCTTCTCTCTCTTTTTCACAATCTACTTCTCATTCTCTTGTTTTCTCTCTCTCTCTCTCTCTCTCTCTCTCTCTCTGTCCTTCACACTTTCCTTCTCTGTCTCTCCTCTCTCCTTCACTCTTTCTACTTATCTCTGTACATCCTTCTCTCTCTCTTCTTCTCTCCCTCCTTCTCTCTCTCTTGAACCTTCTATCACTGTGTTTCTCTCCTTCACACTCTCTCTCCCTCCTTGAGTCTCTCTCTATCTCTCTCTCCCTCTTTCTCTCTCCACCTCTATTTCTTTCTCTTCTCTCTCTCTCTCTCTCTCTCTCTCTCTCTCTCTCTCTCTAACACCCACTCTTTCTCTCTCTCCCCTCTCTTTGTCGTCCTCTTCCTTTCTCTCTCCCCCTCTTTCTCTCTCTCCCCTCTCTGTCTCACTCTCTATCTACCTTTTTTCTCTATTTCTCTCTTTTTCTCTTAATCCCCCCCCTCTCTCTCTCTCTCTCTCTCTCTCTTTCGTTCTCTCTCTCTCACACCCACTGTTTCTCTCTTTTTCTCTCTATTTCCCTCTACCCTTTCTTTCTATCTCCCATCTCCTTCTCTCCCTTTCTATTTCTCTCACCTTTCTCCCTCTTCCTCCCTCTATCCCCTCTTTCTCTCTCCTTCTCTCTATCTTTCTCTCTCTCTTCAGCTCTTTCTGTCTCTCTCTTCTCCCTCTTCCTGTCTCTCTTCTCACTCTTTGTCTCCCTCTCCCTCTTTCTCTCTCTCTCTCTCCACCACTCTTTCTCTCACCTCCCCTCTCTCCCTCACCCACGATTTCTCTTTCTTCTTTCTCTTCTCCCTCTTTCTGTCTCTCTCCCCTCTCTTTGTCTCTCTCTATCTTTCACTCCCCCTCTCTTTTCTCTCTCTCCTATTTGTATCCCTCTTGCTTTTTCTCTCCTCCTCTTTCTCTCTCTCCTCTCTCCCTTTTTCTCTAAATTGCTCTCTATACCCTCTATCTCTTACTCTATCCCCCCACTAATTATCTTTCTCCCTTTCTCTCTCCTCCTCTATCTCTCCCTCTTTATCCCTCTCTCTCTCTCTTTTTCTCTCCTCTTTCTCTCTCCCACTCCCAATATTTATCTCTTCATCTCTCTTTCTCTCTTCCCACTCTTTGCCTCCCTCTCCTTCTCTCTTCTCCTCTTTCTGGTCTGTCTCTCTTTCTGTCTCTCCTCTCTATGTCTCCCTCTTTCTCTCTTTTTCTCTCTATCCTCACTTTTTCTTCCCTTCCCCCCCGTCTCCCCCTCTCATGCCACCTTTCTCTTCTTCCTCTTTCTCTCTCACTCTCTCCATATTTCCCCCTCTCTCCTCTCTTGTTCTCTTTCCTTATATTTCCATCTCCCTCTCTAGCTCTCTCTCCTCTTTCCCTCTTTCTGTCTCTCTCCATCCCAACCCTTGTTCTCCTCCTTTCTCTCCACCACTCCCTTTCTCCACCCCCCTCATTCACTCTCCCGCTTCTATATGCCATCAGATGTATGTTTCTATGTTTATTTGTATAGGAAGATAATGAGTATTAATCAATCATCTACTTACATGGTCATTAGGTCACTTTGTTCCTACAGGAGATTGTAGGGACTTTTATATATGGGTGGTGGATGCTCTTGTGGGTTTATGCTTAGCTAAGGACAGAGAGAGAGAGAGAAGAAGAGAGTGTGTGTGTGAGAGAGAGAGAGAGAAGAAGTTGTGAGGAGGACATCACATAATTGTGCCCTGGGACTCCCCATCCACTAACTCCACCACCGGACTTACCTCCATTAGAGAACCAGCCATCTGCCCCCTCTTTAACTGCAGTAAGTTCCCAATCAGTGGGAGAGGGGTCGGTCCTGGAGGGAGGTTCCGTTTTCTGTACATCTGGTTCCATGTAGAGTAGGTGAAGAGACACGACAGGACAAGAACCAACAGAACCTCCAGCCCAATGGCATCCAGTATGGCCATCAGAGCCGTGATCATCTTGCTCCTTCTTTAAGGCAATCTGTGTCTCTGAAGCATTTCAACTGATAATATAAATATGTATACCCTGGGTGGGGCACGGTATAATCCTGATGTAAACCAGATAATTTCCTAACACCTTTGATGTAATATACAATGTTGCATAACTGGTTATTATTACAGATTATTTATGTACCTACTTTCAATTACAATTACCTTACATAAAACATACATGTGTTTACTTAAGGAATACACTGCCCATTTATAAAATATATGTAGAGTGCAATGAGGTCACTTATTTTCTTGAGGGTTTCATCTCTTTAACCTGTAATATAGGACACTATAATGAAGGATCACTGTATTTTAGGAAAAAAAACTCATTATTGTGAAGCATTTAACAAAGAAATAACATTAGCACTTGTGTTAAGAACGAACATTAAAATATTTTTAGATAAAATGTTTAGATGTCTATAGAAAAAATCCATCTTGTCTGACTACCACTTCCAGATATCTTTGGCTAGAGACTTAAGGGGATTTGGTCAATCATTGGAGCTGTTGGTATTTGACCAACCACCATCCATATTCTCTAACTTGACCACTTCCTGGTAGCTTGGAGCCTAAGAACATGTTAATAGTTACTGAAAGGAGAAGGGAGAGGATGGAGAGGGGAGAAAGGTTTGCTAAAAATGTTTCGCTTTTGGGATTTTGACCCCTACCTTGTTCCATCTTTTCTAACTTAAGTATTTTATGATAATTTGGAGTTAGAAAATATATGCTTATCTACAGAAAAGTGGTGGGAGGAATAGTGGAGGATAGTGGAGGAGGAGATACCTACATCCTTCCCTCTCACATGCCCAGAAGCCAACAGCTTGAATGTGGCATGATACTCTTTTGCACTTTTTCCCAGTAAACCTTGGTACTATCAGGGATGAGCACTTTAACATGGAAAACCCGATGGCATCCAGTACGGCCATCAGAGCCATGATAGTCTTGCTCGTTCTCTGAGATAATTTGTGTCTCTGAAGCATTTCAACCGATAATATAACCATATATATGTCATGGGTGAGGCATGATATAATCATGACAGTTAAATAAACACACCTTTAATGGAAGACTATAACATTAATCAACAATATTGCATAACCGGTTATTATTAGAGATCATATCTATGTACTTACTTTCATTTACAATTTGGTAAATGGTAATTTAGGTCATCAATGATTACACTGCCCACTTATCGGTTATATGTAGAGTGCAATGAGGTCACTTATTTTCTTGATGGCATTGGCTCTTTATCCTGTAATATAGGACACTATAATGAAGGATCACTGTATTTTAGGAAATACATGGTTCATGATTGTGAAGAATTTAACAAATTAATAATATTACCATCCATCATGGCCACACACTGCCATCTACAGCATCTACTGTACTTACCATCCATCATGGTCACACACTGCTATCTACAGCACTTACCATCCATCATGGCCGAACACTGCCATCTACTGCAAGTACCATCCATCATGGTCACACATTTCATCTACTGCACTTACCATCCATCATGGTCACACACTGCCATCTACTGCACTTACCATCCATCATGGTCACACACTGCCATCTACAGCATCTACTGTACTTACCATCCATCATGGTCACACACTGCTATCTACTGCACTTACCATCCACCATGGTCAAACACTACTATGTACTATACTTACCAACCATCATGGCCACACTCTGCCATCTACTGGACATAACTAAACTACTTACTCCTATTAGTTTACCTTTGAGATGTTATATTTGTCCGATGTTTGAAAAAAAAAAAAAAACATTATACAAAACAAATAATTGTTCCAAAAGTTGGTAAAAAATCGGCATGTTTATTAGCTAAATTAAAAAATTATAAAATGGTGAGATTTAGCAATTTTGTAAGAGACAAAGCTGGCAAAATCTATGTTAAAGGCATTTGTTGCTGCAGGATTGATATTTCACAATTCATTTGATTTAATTTGATCGGATTACTCATATTTTGGCACACATTCAATCTGGAATCCTTTCAATATTACTCCTCCCAAATTAATTTTATTATTTATGAAATGTAGATCAGTTTTCCAGGGAAACAGTCTGTTCAGCTTTCCAACATATAGACCATGTGTGGGGTTCTACTTCTTCTGATCCCCTTCATCACCTTCATCTACTCCACATGTAACCAGATGTACAGGAAACGTAATCTTCCTCCAGGTCCAACTCCATGACCATTAATTGAAAACTTACTGCACTTAAGGAGCGGGGAGATGGCTGGATCTCTAATGAAAGTGTATCCTAAGTATTAGTGATCCTAGAGATGGATCAAACACATGTAGATATGATGATATTTTTCTAAAGTTCGCAGAACAATTCCATAAAAAACTTTTGTAGATGTAGACTATTCATAATGACCTTTGGAATCAATGAATCAATGTGTTCTCATGATCTTCATGGAATTACATATGAAGTGGTGAGAAGACGATAATGAAAATGTGGCAAGCTATCTGTCAGTTCCCTTGATTCCACCATTTTCGATGTTGGATCACGAATAAAGGAGGCTTTAAATACTTTTTAAACATTTCTTTGTCTTTAGCCAATAAATTAGAAAACAAAATTAAACCAGAATTTAATTGGCCTAACTCTCTCAGAGACCTAACTAATACTGTTAGTTCCCTTAATAACCAGAGCTTCCATCCAGCTAAATCTGGATGTGCATCATGGTCACACACACAGATATATATATATATATATATATATATATATATATATATATATATATATATTGTACACATAAAGTGAACCATTCTCAATCTTCTTTCTCTTTATCTCTCCTCCTTCTCCCCTATCTCTCCTCACCTTTGCTGCCTTCTCTCACACTCCACTCTCTTCCTCCCTTTGCTATTTGTCACTTTTCTTTCTTTCTGTCCCCTTCTCTCACTTCGCCCCATCTTTCTTTCTCTCTCTATCTCTCCCTTCTCTCATTCTCCTCTGCAGTATATGGCAATGTGGGACCTTAGTGGGAGATAAGTGTAGTAGAAGGAACTGTGTGACCATTATGTATAAGTATAGTAGATTGCAATATTTGACTTGAATGAGAGTCAAGTGCAGTATATGCAGTGGGTAACTATGATGGGAGATTAGTGCAGTAGATGGCAGTGTGTTACCATGATTGGATATAAGTGTTGTAGATGGCAGGGTGTGACCATAGTGGATGGCAGTGTATGACCATGATGGGTGATAATTGGCCAGAAGATCACACACACCAATCGACAGCATCACATCTCCAAAATTCCTATGGACTACTGGCCAGCGTTCTTCTTCCACAATATACTGTTGGGGAAGCCCACATGGTTTGGAATCCTCTAATGATATTACAAGTAACCCATGGTGCTCCATAGTTAACTATTTGTTCTTGATTGTCAGATATCCCTTGTGTCTAAAAGACTCAACTTATAAGGAATAGCTTTATGGCCTCAATCTGCACAGTTTATAAGGAAGAAGACATCAGGGAGATATGAGAGAAACCTGCAAATACTGTAATGAAGTTTAGCTAGGTCTCTGCTTGTGCTGTTCCTCAAGTCTTGCATGCCAAAGTTAATGGAGTCGGTTGCCAGTTCCTTCTCCAGAGGACTGACATTTATCTGACATCTCTGCTATGACCTGCCCACCTAGAGTGAACCTCCATGCTATAGCTCACAGCTTTATTGAAGTTCACAAGCCCCTTCACCACCGAAAGGCAGCAATCCAGAAGAGAACCAGGGGAATATACACCACACTAAGCTACTCTACACAAAACACATGGAGGCTATGCAGAGACATGTGGAGCAACAGCCAACTCACCTCCATCAGGGATAATCTCCGCTATGCCAATCCTGGAAAGTCCCATGCCATTGCTGGTGACCATGTGCCAGGATGTATACCCATTATCATCTGTTGACATCCCATTAAGTGTTTTGCTATCAACCAATTTACATTATTACCTGTCATGTTGTTATCAGCCCTTAAGGCAAATGTTGATACTCCACAGTATCACAAATTGGACCTGTCATGTGTATTATGATATATGATAGATATTATTATATGACATCTTATGATATTATTCTTATTCTTCTTATTCTTCTTATTATTCTTCTTCTTCTTATTATTATTATTACAATTATTATTATTGTTTTCATATGTATATAACCTATTGCCTAGTAACATGTGCTCATTAGTTTACTGATATAGGAAAGTGACACAAATGCGATGTATGTGGATGTCCCAAAACCCAAACCATTGAAAACACACTGACACAGTGAGAATGGTATAACAAAGCTTTATTTTATACACAGAGCATAATCCCAAATTGTGTGGTGTGAGCGGATCCCGGGAGAGCAAGAGGCTGGTAAGAAAAAGGGGAAACCTAAAGGGTTAAATGTTAGACAGCATAATTAGGATAATGCATAGCATCTACTAGGGTCA
This sequence comes from Discoglossus pictus, assembly GCA_027410445.1. Lineage (NCBI taxonomy): Eukaryota > Metazoa > Chordata > Amphibia > Anura > Alytidae > Discoglossus > Discoglossus pictus. Next base: position 5,236,225 of record CM050170.1, read on the forward strand.
CATGTGGTCAGGCACCATAGTAACCATAATCGGAAATGACATAGGAACATCATATAACACTCTGTTTCATAGAAATAACCATTAATGTGCATACAGCAAGCATATGGTCTCCATCTGCCATACTAAACAGATGCTAGAAATCATGGATCATGTGATACTAATCAATTACACACAGATTGTGTTCTCATACATTACTGCTGATTCCCAAATAGAATATATGAATCTGGAAAACATAAAGAGGACGTATTAGAACAATCATAAGCTGTTATTATAGTACATTGTTTTTGCTCTGGACACTACAATTAACCAATTAACATGAACATTATCTACGTGCAGTGATAACCATATTGATTCTGCCCTGTTCAATAAGCGCTCACGGGATATGTGTAGGACATGTAATACAACAAGGCATCTATAACTGAAAGCGAGGAAAGCAAGGAAATACAATTAATTGTTACAGATTGGAAATGCAGCTAAGCATGGGCAAGTTCTAATAATGGGAGTTTTTAATTACCCTAAAATAAACTGGAAATGATGCCATCTTGGATTTAGTTATCACAAGTAATATAAATATAATATAAAATGTTGAAATAGGGAGACCTTTAGGAAACGGTGATCACAACACAGTCTCATTTGAGATTGAATAAAAAAAAACATAACTGTAAGGGGCCAACAAAAACTCTTAATTTTAAAAGGGCAGATGTTAATGGCCTAAGGGCAGCAATACATTGTATAGACTGGGACAGAGAACTGATAGGTAAAAATACTAAATATAAATGGACACTGTTCAAATCCTTACTAACCAAACATACTTATCACCATATACCATGTTGGAATAAAAGTAAAAGGAGTAAATCACTTCCAATGTGGCTAACAATGACATAAAGATGAACATGAGGAGTAAAAAACAGGCATTTATATTATACACACAAGAGGGGACAGAGACTGCTTTACGGGAATACAAGGAAATCACCAAGGCATCAAAAGGGCTATTAGACTGGTTAACATAGAAAATGGCAAGTTATATGTAAGGAGAGTAAGACTAACCCTAACCATGTGTATAAATATATTACTGGGAAGAAGGCCAGGAAGGAAGCTATGGGAACATTACAATGTGACACAGTCTGATAATTAGTAACCAGGAAAAGGCAGATGAGCTAAATAGGTTATTTTCTTCTGTATATACAGTGGTTGGGACACCGCAACAAAATAGGGCTACACTACCTTTAACAAATAATTGGTTAACGCAGGAAAAAATCCAAAAGAGGTTGGAAAAAATAAATGTTAATAAAGCCCCGGGTCCTGATGGAATACATCCAAGGGTACTAAGGGAACTGGGTTCTGTAATAACCAAACCATTATATCTAATCTATCAAGATTCACTCACCACAGCGTCGCTACCAGATGACTGCAGAATTTTGGGCACCACTTCATAAAAAGGACATTTAAGAGTTGGAAAAGGTCCAGAGAAGGGTACCAAAACTAATAAGGTGCAAAGTTATGAAGAAAGACTAACTTATTTTTTCTTGAAAAAAAGGCACCTAAAAGAGATATGATTACCTTAAATAAATACATCCAGGGTCAGTATGAAGATGTTTGAAGATGGGTGATTGGAGTAAGCAGTCTTCCAAATAGATAGGCCTAAGCCCTTGGGTTTCTTTCTTTTACTTGAAAATAATGTTGGGGAACTTCAAGCAGTCAGTTTATTATTTGTTATATGATGTGCAGCTAGTTCCCCAGACACTGTTCATCAGGGGGGTGTGGGGAAAGACTGAAAAGCATACAATCGTTAGTGTAGGTTATCCATGGGAAATAATATTGTGTTTATCTTGAACTTCTCCGGTCTACCTACAGTAGATATTATGTTGGTGATAGAGCTCCCGGATCAAGACAAGAGCACTCAAGCTTGGTAAAAAAATGTATATTTATTTTCAAATCCAAATTGGTAAAAACAATATATGGATATATAAAAAAAAAAGTATCAAACGCGTTTCTCTACCAATAGTCTGCAGCTTCCTCATTGATAAATACATGTGATAAATGAACATGCATGAATGCAGGTATGATATGACTAGATCAATACATCATAAACATGTAATACAAAAGGAAAAGCAAATATACATGAGTTGTACAAGAAAAAGTATATGCAATAAAAACTGAATATACAGTGCCTTGCAAAAGTATTCACCCCCTTGACTTTTTACCTATTTTGTTACATTACAGCCTTAATTTCAATGTTTTGTTAATCTGAATTTTATGTGGTGGATCAGAACACAATAGTCTAGGTTGGTCAAGTGAAATGATAAATGTATATACATAAAACTATTTTTTAGAAATAGAAAACTGAAAATTGGCATGTGTGTATGTATTAACCCCATTTGTTATGAAGCCCATAAAAAGCTCTGGTAAAACCAATTACCTTCAGAAGTCACATAATTAGTGAATTGATGTCCACCTGTGTGCAATCTAAGTGTCATATGATCTGTCATTACATATTCACACCTTTTTTGAAAGGCCCCAGAGGCTGCAACACCTAAGCAAGAGGCACCACTAACCAAACACTGCCATGAAGACCAAGGAACTATCCAAACAAGTAAGGGACAATGTTGTTGAAAAGTACAAGTCAGGGTTAGGTTATAAAAAATATCCAATGTTTTGCTGATCCCCAGGAGCACCATCAAATCTATCATAACCAAATGGAAAGAACATGGCACAACAGCAAACCTGCCAAGAGACGGCCGCCCACCAAAACTCATGGACCGGGCAAGGAGGGCACTAATCAGAGAGGCAGCACAGAGACCTAAGGTAACCCTGGAGGAGCTGCAGAGTTCCACAGCAGAGACTGGAGTATCTGTACATAGGACGACAATAAGCTGTACGCTCCATAGAGTTGGGCTTTATGGCAGAGTGGCCAGAAGAAAGCCATTACTTTCAGCAAAAAACAAAATGGCACATTTTGAGTTTGCAAAAAGGCATGTGGGAGACTCCCAAAATGTATGGAGGAAGGTGCTCTGGTCTGATGAGAATAAAATTGAACTTTTCGGCCAATAAAGAAAACGCTATATCTGGCGCAAACCCAACACATCACATCACCCAAAGTACACCATCCCCACAGTGACACATGGCGGTGGCAGCATCATGCTGTGGGGGTGTTTTTCAGCAGCCAGGACTGGGAAACTGGTCAGTGTTGAGGGAAAGATGGATGGTGCTAAATACAGTGATATTCTGGAGCAAAACCTGTACCACTCTGTGCTTGATTTGAGGTTAGGATGGAGGTTCACCTTCCAGCAGGACAATGAACCCCAAACACATGGCCTAGTCACAGCCCAGACCTCAATCCAATAGAAAATCTGTGGTCAGACTTAAAGATTGCTGTTCACAAGCGCAAACCATCCAACTTGAAGGAGCTGGAGCAGTTTTGCAAGGAGGAATGGGCAAAAATCCCAGTGGTAAGATGTGGCAAGCTCATAGAGACTTATCCAAAGCGACTTGGAGCTGTGATTGGCGCAAAATTTGGCTCTACAAAGTATTGACTTTAGGGGGTTAATAGTTATGCACATTGACTGTTTCTATTATTTTGCTTCACAATAAAAAAAAAAACATCTTCATAGTTGTGGCATGTTCTGTAAATGAAATGATGCAAATCCTCAAACAATCCATGTTACTTCCAGGTTGTGAGGCAACAACACACAAAAAATGCCAAGGGGGGTGAATACTTTTGCTAGGCACTGTAGTAAAAAGGCTTTGTATAAATGATGCCCAATATTCGCCGCTATATAAATATAATCATTTTCTCCATGCCATACAAGGCCAAATACACTATACCAGATAACCTGTATGATATACACACCTCAAATCAATTTATGTGTATGTATATATATAAGTAAAAATGCATCTAATGTTCAAAGGGTGTTACTATATCTATATAACGAATAAATCTTAAAAGTTTGTGGAAGATAGGAGTAGGGATATTATATGTAAAATAGTACTCTTTCATTAGTGACATAGCCATTTTGAATTACACTACACACATCACCACGCAGATATCCACTTTGTTCCTTTCAAGTTCATTACTATCATACACCTTCATTAGATTCAAGGTAGTAATGATTACTATCCAGATTTTAATTGAGAAAGAAGGAGCAACAGTCAAATGTATGCTCATTAATGTCTGTAGGTCCTATGCCCGGTGTATATAGGGGGTGCCATCTTTTACCAACTCCTTAGCCTATTTGGAGCCAGTAAATACTATTTTCTGGATGTGATATCTCTGCTACTATCCTTCATGTATATTTTTGACCCTTTCCCTATATGGATATTGATTGCACACTTTATGTACTTTCACTCCATATATACAGTATATACATATATTAATTTGATTTTGTTTGTCCTATTACACAACATTATTTATCATAGATAGTTCAAGCCAATTATACTATTTTACATATATGATATCTCTACTCCTATCGTTCACATACTTTTAAGATTTATTCGCTATATAGATATAGTAACACACTTTGAACATTAGATGCATTTTTACTATATATATATACATACACATAAATTGATTTGAGGTGTGTATACATATGAACATGTACAATACGTGTTATCTGGTATAGTGTATTTGGCCTTGGAGAAAATTATTACATTTATTTTGTGGAGAATATTGGACATCATTTATACAAAACCTTTTTACTATATTCTGTTTTTATTGTATATACTTTTTGTTTGTACATCTCATGTATTATTGCTTTTTCATTTTGTATTACATTTTGATGATGTATTGATCTATTCATATCATACCTGCTTACATGTATGTTCATTTATCACAGGTATTTATCACTGAGGAAGCTGCGGATTATTGGCAGCGAAACGCGTTTGTTAATTTTTTTTATATATCCATATATTGTTTTTACCAATTTAGATTTGAAAATAAATATATTTTTTTTACCAAGCTTGAATGCTCTTGTCTTGATCTGGGAGATCTATCACCAACATAATATCTACCATAAGTAGAAAGGAGAAGGTCAAGATAGACACAATTTTATTTCCCATGGATAACCTACATTAAAGATTGTGTGATTTTCAGTCTTGCCCCCCACCCCCTTGTGTATCTTCAGTATAAAGATTTGTTAAGTGAGCATTTTGTGCCAAGAGGTTTTCAACTAACACAAGGACATCCATTGAGGTTAGAAGTAAAAAGATTTTGCCTTAAAGAAAGAAAAGGGTTCTTCACAGTAAGGGTGGTTAAACTGTGCAATTCTCTACCAAGGGAGGTGGTGACAGCGGATTCAATAGATACCTTTAAAAGGGGACTGGATTTATTTCTAGTCAAAAAGGGCATTCAGTGTTATAATGGATAATAAGAGAAGGATGTATTGATCCAGGGAGGAATCCAATCACCAGCATCTGGGGTCAGGAAGGAATTCATTTTTTTTTTCTTTGAGACGATTGGCTAAGTCTCACTTTTTTTTTTTTTTTTCTGTTACTTCCAATTAATTAACAACTAATCTGCATATTGCAGATCAGAGGAGATCTTAAAAAAGTTAAACTTGATGGACTGAAAGTATTTTTTCAACCTCAATTATTATGTAACTATGTAACTATGCATGTTTTGCTGTGACCCCAATCTTTTAGCAAAGAGTACTATCACTACCAACATGGAATAGATGTGCCATGCTGATATTACATCTCACAGGTATATGGGTGGTACCAAGGCCAGACAGATTACACTGTTCACATTACCCCTAAACACATGCACATTGATCCTGATGTCAAACAAAGGGATTTTGTTTGGATGACATGAAAGTTTGAGCAAGAGCCTGAGGTGACTGCAGGAGGGCTTGAGGTGTTGACAGGAGGGCCAGTGGTGACTACAGGAGGGCTGGAGGTGTCTACAGGAAGGCCTGAGGTGTTGGCAGGAGGGCCTGAGGTGACTACAGAAGGGCCCGAGGTGTGGGCAGGAGGCACTGAGGTGTCGGGAGGAGGGCCTGAGGGGTCAGCAGAAGGACTTCAGGTATCAGCAGAAGGGCCGGACTGTTAGGCCATGTTGGGGGACCCCACTGTGTGGGAGGTCATTTCAGGGGACCCCATTGTGCGGGAGGCCATGTTAGGGGACCCCATTGTGTGGGAAGCCATGTTAGTGGACCCCATTGTGTGGGAGTGTTTGTGCGCTGCCATGGCTGCAATGGTGTTGTAGCAGGTGGTGGCTTTGATGATGGCTGGGGCGAAGACAGCATCATCAGGTTTGATGTGGTTGTTTGTTGGCTCCATGACATGCCCAGTGGAGGGGGCTGGAACAGCTGTGCATGGCTAGATGATGCGTTTGAGGCCCCTGGCAGTGAATCCCACTCCTGAGATGCGGGTGATCGTCTGGATTGTGAAGGGACAGTTTCTGTGAGTGGTCCCGGGCCCGCTTGAATGTTCTGCCCTTCTTTGTCAACCACTTCCAGGAGTGCAGTTTGTTCCACCTCCAGTGGAGCCTCCACCTGTACCTCTATGGTCAGCACTGTCCTCCTGGGTACTTAAATGAAGGAACAAAAATATTTGAGTTGGTTTCCCTACACAATTGACAGCTATGTGTTTCCATATCCTTGACATCATGGTCACCTGTAATTAACCATGGTGCTTGTGTTACATAGATGAATGATAGCTCATATTAATACATGTAATATTTGTGAGGTGTGCCGTCTGCATGTGAATCAGACATGTGATCTGCTGGCTCTGCCGGATCTGCTCGGCAGTGTGTAGGACTGACCAATCTGTGACCAATTCTCAGCAATGGTTGTTAATATGCAGCTGAGACATGGTTCAGGTTAGGAGAGTATATGACATGCACATGTAGTCCTACAGAGTCTGTATCCACATATGCCACAGTGTGCACACCAAGACATGTACTCTCTTTTGAATGTCAAATCAATCTTGATCTAATAGGAAATTGTACTCAGAATCAGTTTTAACTGCAGCTATTGTCCAGACATTTCATTAATACAAATTATGAAAATGATATGTTTGCTACCTGGATGTACATGGTTATGACAGGGTGATAACCATAGGGCTTACAGTGCTATTGTATGTCAGTTATCTATGTGTGTGGGCAGGGGTGTACGAGCTAGAATGATTCTAGGGGGATACAGCTCATTGTATACACCAGCCAGAGAAAAAGCTTAATTATACAAACATACAAACAATTTAATATGTGCAGGGTATTTGTCCACCCCCCAGTTCATACAACCATGTGTGTGGGGTTCATGTGTGTGCATATGAGGGTGTGATGGTGTGTATGATACTCACATTGCATGGTTCTCAGCTCACCCGTTTCCACCTTTCCTGGAAGGCCCACCACTGCTGCTGGCTCAGTCCACTCCCTCAGGGTCCAGTCCCATCCACAGTATGTGATTTTCACTGGTGGGTCACCACCGGTTGCATGTGCTGCTCTTGCCTCCTCCCTGGCCTCCCTGTTCTCTCCCTGGGGCCGGTCCCTAATCCCCACTACCTCCGGAGCTTGGATCAGGCCCCTGACCCTCTACCCTACTTCTTGTAAGCCTACATCTGGGGGCACATCCCTCCCCTCCTCCCGCTTTCTTACATCTGTACCTCCCTTCCCTGATCTCTCCCTTTCTCCATACAGGTGCAAATGTGCCCCTCAAAAACTTTTTTCTTAATTTCTTTGTTTAAATTCTCAATGCCCCTACCCCTCCACTGCATTCTCCATACATCCATAAACCATTTTAAACATGGCTTCCTTTAAGCTGTTTCAAGCTTACTGGCTATCATCAGCCATAATGTATATATGTACAGTATGTCTATATGCCAACTTATTATGTATATATAAGATAAATTATGGGTCAAAGCTTTCATGGGAATGACATACTGGTCCATAGCCCTGCCATACTCTAGTGACCAAAAATGGTTATGCATTATTAAGTTTAATTTTGCTATTTTTTGTGTTCGTATTTCATTTAATCCGCCCCCCCAGTTCCTAAACCCCTGCAGATGACAACCTTATGTAAGCTACTTTCCTCTTCTGTCCCGCTGACTATTTATTTATCCATATTTCTCAAAGAAAAAAAAACTAGATTTAACTGCGTAATTCATTAATTGCCCTGTATCTTTTATTTAATTTAATTTAAATTTATTTTTTCCTTACACTTCAATATCGATTGTCTCCACTGGTTTCATAGTATTAGCACATTTTCTCCATTTGAACCATCATCTCCAATTCATTTGAAAGTTAAAAAATGTTGAAGAATTAATTTAAATTACAAAAATACATAATAAGTATATTAGGGTATTCTTGTAGGAAGATGCTAAGGATATTTACGCATTTAGGGCCTTATTAAATTAGCCCTCTTAGTTTTCTCGGTCCTCGCAATAGGCAGCTTTTATTAACCCCATAACTCATGGGGGTCAATACAGATCCCCAAAAGTATCTATTTAACCTTATCAGTCCCATACGGGTATATTATGACCCTTATGGGGCTGTTACAACCCTAACATTAACCAAATAAGTGCCATGACGATCCTCAAGGACCATCATGACACTAAGTACAAACACTACACTATAACCCCCAATAAAACATTAAATATCAACTAACCCCCCTCTACACTAATCTATTAACACCTATACTACCTATCTACACTACCTACCTACCCCCTAATAACCCCCCACCACACTAATGACAGAAAATAAAAAAAACTACCTTACAGAAAATAAAAAAAATCTAAGTCACAAAAAATAAAAAATCTACATTACAGAAAATAAAAAAAACTGTCACAAAAAATAAAATACAGATTGACATTGACAATAAGAAGGCGCAAATGCCTTCAGCCAATCACTTGTGGGGGTGTATCCCATTGTGATTGGCTGAAGGCATATGCGCCTTGTGATTGGTTTAAATGAAGATTGACAGGTGTGTTAGCCAATCAGAGTGGGATTTTGGGGTGTATCCATCCTGATTGGCTCACACATTGACACCTTCTGATTGGCTGAAATTTGATAGACAGCGTTTTCAGCCAATCAGAAGGCACCATCTGGAAAAGGCTCTAGGAGGCTCATTAATGTAATGTGTTATTTTTTAATAAGGGCCGCTCCGGAGAAGAAAAGATGAAGGACAGGGACATGCTGGAAAGGTGAGTAGAATATTTAGTATGTTTATAATGTTTATTTATTTTATGTTAATGTGTTGCACTATTTTTTTTCCTAGGTTGCTGATCTGAAGGGACATCTGCAAAGGTAAGTGGTCTTAATTATTTTTTTTTAGCTTTAAATTATTTCTCATTTCTCTATGTAGATAGGATTTATTGTATGTTAGATAGGGGTATGTATTTTAGATAGTTAGGATTTATTGTATATTAGATAGATTGGGTGATGTATTTTAGATAGTTAGGATTTATTGTATATTAAATAGATTGTATGTTAGATAGGTGTATTGTATTTTATTTGTATTGTATATATTGTATTGTATTGTATGTATTGTATGTATTGTGTATGTCTTTCCTTTTCAGGTGTGTAATTTTTTTTTTCTTTAGTGGCGGGGGACTGTATGTTAGATAGATAGGCGATATTGTATTTTATTTTATTTGTATTGTATGTAGTGTATTACATGTATTGTATTGTATTGTATGTATTTTTGTTCCTTTTTTTATTTTTTGTTACAGGTTTTTAATTTTTTGTAATGTAGAATTTTTATTTTTTGTGAATCTGACTTTTTTCATTTTCTGTAATTAGAGTGGTGAGGGGGTTTATTGGGGGTAGGTAGGTAGTGTAGGTAGGTAGTATAGATGTTAATAGATTAGTGTAGAGGGGGTTAGTTTAGATTTCATGGTTTATTGGGGAGTATAGTGCAGTGTAGTGTTTGTACTTAGTGTCATGACCCCCGCATACAGGGGGGTTAATTTTAGTTGCCCGGGGGTAGTTGGAGTACCCCCCACGGCAGGGCTTATGTGGGGGAATGCTGCGGAGGTCCCGTTTAGGACCACCGCAGTAATTGATGAGGTGTGGGAGCCTGCGAGATCATCTCGCAGGCTGTCACTCCTCATGTACATTCTAGCAGTGTTCATACGGAAGGCCGTGCTGCGTAGCTCACACGTTGCCCGCAGCGCGGCTAATTTAATAGCATTGTAACTTTGAGAAATTTGCAGCACGTAGAGTTTAAGTAGAAGCCTCTTATTTACGAGGCTGGAATTTAATAAGGCTGTTTTTTTCTTTTTGTGTACATTGGGTTATTTTAGGACTTTTTTCTCTAAAATTGTAACTTCAATAGTGCTTTCTGTTTAATATTATAATGTGTCTGAAAGACAAAACCTATAAGGATAAACATCTTGCCCTTAATAAGTATAGCTTAGACAGCTTAGCCCAGAGCTTAGCTCAGTAAAAATAATAAAAGTATTAAACACACAACGCATATGTGTCCCAAACAGAGAATCATCCAGCTTGTCTATCTCCCCAACTGGGTCCCAAGGAGTCTGCAACCCCACCTATCAGCTAACTCCAGTCAGGGTGTGGGCACAGCAGAGGTTGATAAGATAATATGAGCCTTGGAGCCAAAACGTCTCGGTGCGGGGTTGGGGTCTAACCTAAGTAGTGGAAACTTATAGCAATAGTTACACTCTAAAACACACTCTGTATTCAAAATACTGGTCATAAAAATGGAAAATAGACAGAGAGTTCTCTAGGTTTAAATGATCTGGTAGAAAATACCTTAGGTATCTTGGACATACAACCAGAGCTTGGGGAAAACCAACTAGTAGTAAATTATTTCACAAGGATCTTATAGACATTGAAATGTCCCTTTGAGTCGACTGGCTAATGTTCATTAGGGTCCAGTAGCCAGACACAAAAGTCCAAGTATCCTAGGGTTTGTGAAAAGTACAGCTTAGATGATTGTGAGAACAACCAGGGAACACAAATAGTCTATGGCTGCAGAAAGTCTTTTGATCTTCACATATACTTTATGGCACTAAAGGGCCATTGGTTCGGGGGTAATGTACTTTTAGAGCCACTGCCTTAAAAATGACTTTACAATGTTTTAGCTGGGGTCTAAATGCTGATTTCACATCTGTATTTTTCACACTGTAATAACTAGGTTTATTAGTCTAAACTATTATTTGAACTGGACAACATGTATTGAGAGAAGATGGTTCCATAGAAAATGATGACCACTGTGAGATGTGAGGAACAAGTGTAGAAAGCTTTAATCCTCCCTGTACTGGAACCGATCTTCAGGATGTTGTTAATAATGAAAACGTAGGAGTTGAAGGTTAGAAGAAATGAAGGTAAACCCAAACTGTGTGCTTCAATGAGGTCCAAGCTCTCAAAGACTGATGTATCATTCAACACAGGCACAATGTCACCAAAAAGTGATTGACTATATTGGATCTGTAACACCATAACTGTGACAATAATTCCCTAGTCTCTGGAACTCCTTGCCTCACTCAATCAGATTATCCTCTTGCCTCAAAACATTTAAAACCTTACTAAAAATGCATCTCTTTAAAGAAGCGTATCACCTTCCACCCTAACACACTTATCACCTCTCTCACCCTTTTTTACCACTCAAAGCTGGAAAAAGATGAAGGAAACGTTACTCACCTATCTTCCAACTTACCATGGGCCGATCAGCCTTTATTGAGTGGTACAGAGGTTGGTTAGTGGAATCAATTTCTCTGGAGAACATGTCACACTTTTAGCCTAAAATACATCATACACATGAAGAAATGCATGGAGGGGTTGTTAGGATTCAAGGGTTAGCCAGTTATGATAATGTCCTTGTGAGTCCTTTGGGGATTTGTTCACCATCATGGGTCCAGGTTTTCGGCAAGTCCATGTGTTTAATAACCATTTTATGGGAACCAGAACAGTAGTCTATTTTATTGCTGTTAGAACAACTGGAGAAAGTAGAGGTGCTGGAACTAGTGATGTTGCGAACATAACCGCCATAGACTTCAATGGGCAGGCGAATTTCTAAACCCACAGGGACTCTTTCTGGCCACAATAGTGATGGGAAAGTTGTTTCAAGGGGACTAACACCTGGACTGTGGCATGCCGGAGGGGGATCCATGGCAAAACTCCCACGGAAAATTACATAGTTGATGCAGAGTCTGGTTTTAAGCCATAAACGGCATAAATCACCTAACATTCCTAAATTGTTTGGAATAACATGCTTTAAAACATCAGGTATGATGTTGTATCGATCAGGTAGTGTAAGGGTTACACCCGCTTCACAGTAACAGACCAATCTCCCTATTTAATGCACCGCAAACAACCACAAACAGTCCATTTGCACAACCGCAAACTCCCCATTTGCACAAGGTTGGATACCAAGCTAGCCATGTCCCGTTCCTTGTCCTCACTGATGTCATTGAAGGTCTCTTCCTCCACCCAGCCACCAAGGGTCCCCGAAAGGTGACAACAAGCCCCCTGGGACGCCTGCTGTGTTTGGTCTTCCACCTCCTCAAAAGCCACCTTCCTCCTCTGACTCCTCTTCTTCAGACTCCTCTCTCTGCGTTGCCTCTGTCTGCATTATTATAAGGTGTGTACTGTTAAGTAGTACCATCAGTTTAATCCCTGTTACGTCCACTATTAGGGGACGTGTATATGGCATGGATTTTTGGAACAGGGAGATGGAAAAAGATGCTTGGTGGGTCCTCCTACTTCAAATTTTGGGCACTGCATGTGCAATGTAATGTGCCACCAGATAGGAGTGGTGTATTAAGTTGTACTATTTATTCCTATCACTTTAATCCCTGTTACGTCCTCCACTATTAGGGGACGTGTATATGGCATTGATTTTTGGAACAGGGAGATGGAAAAAGATGCTTGGTCGGTCCTCCCACTTCAAATTTGGGGCACTGCGCGTGCAATCTAAGGTGCCACCAGATATGAGTGTCACTGTGCACTGGCAAAAGTTGGCAGAGTAGGCGCTGTAGGCCTCACACACACGCCTGTAGTCAGGCAACTGATATTCAATCGATTACAGTCAAAAAAATGTTGTTTTATGTCACTGTACACTACGGTTGCACCAGATATGACGTATCACTGTGCACTGGCAAAAGTTGGCAGAGTAGACGCAATAGGCTTCACATACACGCCTGTAGGCAGGCAATTGCTATTCAAGCTATTACAGTCAAAAAAGTGTTGTTTTATTCCACTAAGCACAATATAAGCTGTTAGGTGTTAGCCTGTCACACACACACGCTGGCAGGCAGCCATATGCAATTAGATTACACAGAAAAAAAATAAAAAATAAAATAAATGATGTTCTAGCCCTAAAAAGGGCTTTTTGGGTTGCTGTCCTTGCAGCAGATATCAGATGAGTCCTTCAGGTCTGTAGTGGAAGCTAAATACACAGCCTGGCTATCTATTTCCCTATTAAATCTCCAGCAGCTACACTATCTGTCCTCTCACAACGAATGCAGCTTCAGAATGATTCTAAAATGTATGCTGTCCTTCAGATGGAAGGCTCAGGAAGGGAGTGTATGCTGCTGATTGGCTGGAATGTGTCTGCTGACTGTGAGGTGCAGGGTCAAAGTTTCCTCAATGGTAAAGAATAGGGGGCGAACCGAAAAGCGCATGTGTTCGCCGTCCTATGCGAGCGCGAAAGAGCCAAAATCGCAGCGAATAATCAGCCGGTGAACTGTCCGCGACATCTCTAGCTGGAACTTCAGGAAGGTCTTCACATATTTGTTTGGCCAAAAGTGCAGTTACTAATACAACATTCATCATATATCAACTATGTATATTTATGGCTTTCATATTTAGCGATATTTTGCTGTAAATGTGAAACAAATTTATATTTTTAAGCTTTAATGGGGACAATCCTGAGGTGACATGTTGTGGTATTGCAGGTTGCTGAAGTTTGAAATGTTCATGTGTACATTTTTCAGTAGCTCAAAGGACTAACTTCCATATGGGTTATTGCTATGAAAAGTCACAAAACAGACCTCATTCCAGGAAATCCCTAGCACCAATACACGTAAACACAAAGAGAAGAGGACCTAACCAGTGGAGTTCATTCATTGGATGGTCCAGCTAGTACCTCCTGCTGACAAACTGGTGGCAGTGGCAGGGTTTGTGTTATCAATGGGAAAAGTCAAGCAACAGTAAAGATGGCCCAGTATGATGAGCGCAGCATGGAGTTTCTGTGCCAATTCCAAAAACCTGAATGCCATTGTAGCAAAGCTGCACTAACTGGATGAGGATCAAGGGTTTATGTGGGCTAAGGGGATGCCCTAAGGACCTAGAGGTTTTGCCACTGGATTGCCATATTGGGACAAGGGCTTTTCCCAATCAGACAATGGAGGTGATGAGGACAGTCAGTGTGCCTGCTCCACTGGATGGGACCTGAGGGCTTGCTTAGTGGGGGAACAATGCAGATGTTGCTGGCCAGAAAACGGGTGACCCCACACATATTTTTGATTGGCACCCATTGTCCCATAGTAATAGGGCCATGGACTTCCACATGTTTGAGAGCACTAAATAGAGGTCATACCAACAAAGCATTTCACCAGTTACAATTTGGGGCCTTATTATGAGCTAATTGACTCCCAGGTACCACCCATGGATACTCAACTCAACATTGAAGAAAGGAAGAGAGAGTAAATGCTTAGTGGCTCTACATTTTACCAATAATAGAGAAAGAAGGAATACCTCATAGATGGAATAAAAGGTAATGCTTTCTACATTATATCACTTCAGGTACAAAAGTTTTCCTTTGAATGAGCAATGTCCCATGAGAACATATCTCTCCATCTGTTCCCCTGTAACCGTTGTCCATTATTGCTTCCCATTTTTCTCCCTATTTAATCTAACCTTCCATTTCCTTTCCCATTACCATCATACCCATCATATCTCCTAAGGCTTCTTCACCCCTTAATCTTTCCTCATTATATATTCTTATTATCCCCCTATTTAATCTAACCTCTCATTCAATTTCCCAATACCACCACACCCATCCTCCATTTCCTGATGCTGCTCCTCATCCTAATACTCTATTAGTATATTTCTTTCCATTTCATCCATCATATCCCATTAATATAAAAATTTAAAATTTGTTGAAGAATTCATTTTAATTACAAATAAAAATAGATACTAACCATACAGGGGAATTTTGCAGGGTGATGCTAAGGATATTGGTGGATTTGTTTTCTTTATGTCTACATTGGGTTATTTTATGATATGGGTTATTTTACATTGTTCTATTTTATGTTATGGGTTATTTTACATTTGTTTTTTTTAAGATATGGGTTATTTTACATTGACCTTTTTTATGATATGCGTTATTTTACATTGGGTTATTTTATGATATGGGTTATTTTACATTTCATTATTTTATGATATGGGTTATTTTACATTGGGTTATTTTAGGATATGGGTTATTTTACATTTCAATAATTTAGGATATGGGTTATTTTACATTTCATTATTTTATGAGATGGGTTATTTTACATTGGGTTATTTTAGGATATGGGTTATTTTACATTTCATTATTTTATGATATGGGTTATTTTACATTGGGTGTTTTTTAGGATATGGGTTATTTTGCATTGGGTTATTTTGAGACTTTTCTTCTTTGTCATTTCTTCAGACATCTTCAAACAACATACTGTTAAAATGTTACTTCATTTGTGCTTTAAGTTTAATATTGTAACTGGTATCATGACCGAAATAGACCTTAGAGAAGGGAAGGGAGAGAGGAGATATGAGATAAACCTGTAGATATTTAAAATGATTCAAAGCATTTCAAGATGGAAGTGTCTTCAGGAAAAAGAGGAATCCAAGAACAAGAGGCCACCATGTGAAGTTGGAAAATGTGGGGGTACTGTGAGAAAGTACTACTACAGAAAGGACAATATATAACGTGATAAGCCCTCCAGTGTAAGTGGTGGAGTCAAACAGTGAAAATATTTAGTCATGACTGGGATAAAAAATAAATATGTCCTTACCAGATAACAAGCCTTTTTGGTTCTGTCATCAAATCTAAGTTTCTATGTTTCACAATTTGGAGATATGGATGGTTTTAGTGTCTGAGAACATTTTGCCTCTGGATCCACTGAAATCCTAAAAACATATGTCAAATTATTTCCTGGTTTCATAAAAATATCTATTTGACTAGGTGTAGCCTTTCTTTAGTTTATTTTCATTTTTGAGTGTTCATCACAAACACAAATACAGTAGAACATGATAAAGAATTTCCCACATCTTTAATAAGAGCCATCCAACCAATCAGAAGCTGTTTTCTCAGAAGAAGGAGGTTTATGTTGTAGAGCCCATCAGTCGCAACCCTAGGAGAGGGGGGTCTGATTTAAACCAAATAACTCCTGCTTTCAGCTACAGAGATTCTCCCTCAGGATTGTTTAAGGGTTAGGCCCCGCAGATAGACCAGTTCTACCTTCAGATACAATCTGTTTTTTCAGTTCCTTTTTTTATAGGATATCAGTAGAGGTTCACTATAGAAAGTGATTATAGCCGAGTAAAATAATAAAAGTCTTCTCTGTAAATGAAACACACCATGCATATGTGTCCTAAACAGTCCATAATCTTTATTCATTGGGCCTCCTTTTTAGACATTTCTCCCATAAAAAAAACAATGGTACATTAACATAGTCCAGCCCAGTACCTGACAGCGGTGGGTCATTTCCTTAGACAAGCAAAAGTAACCTTCTGCCCCTGTTATTTACCCACACATAGGCTAGCACAGGCTCCAAGGACCGGACACCAACCTGTCTATCTCCCCAACTAGGTGCAGAGGTGTCTGCAGCCTCCAGTCAGGATGTGGGCACAGCAGGGGTTGATAAGACAATATGAGACCTTGAGTCAAAATGTCTGGGTGCAAAATTGGGGTATAACCTGAGTAGGGGAATATTTCTATTAGCTTAATGAAATAGTACAACCGTAAAACAAACTCTACAAACACAATAATGGTCATAAAAAATGGAAAATGGACAGAGATCCCTCTAGGTATAAATGATCTGGTGGAAAGGGGCCTTAGAAGTGCCAGGCATAGAACCAGAGATTGGGAGAAAAGAAAGAGGTAAAGTAGTTCACAAGGTCCTTAAAGCCATTACAATACCAATTGTATTCAACTGGCTATGTGGCTAATGTCAATCAGGGTCTAGTGGCCAGACCCAAAAGACCGAGTGTCATGGGGTTCTTGACAAGGATAGCGTAGATGATTGTGAGAACAACAGGGGAAACAAATAGTCTCTGCCTGAAGAAAGTCCTTTGATCTTCACATACATTTTAGGGGCATGAATGGCCGTTGGTTGTGGGTGTCAGGGGAGTCCATCCCTTTTACCCCCCAAAAATGTTGTGGCTATGTACTTTTAGAGCCACTGCCTTAAACGATGGCTTTACAACATCTTAGCTGTCTTTTAAATGCTGATTTCACATCTGTATTTTTCAAACTATAAATAACTGGGTTTATCAAAGGGACAACTGCTGTGTTAAAGATGGCAGCACATTTTGTGAACTCTAAAGTATTATTTGAATTTGGTCTCATGTATTGAGAGAAGATGGTTCCATAGAAAATGATGACAACTGTGAGATGTGAGGAACACGTGTAGAAAGCTTTAAGTCTCCCTGTGCTGGAACGGATCTTCAGGATGTTGTTAATAATGAACATGTAGGAGGTGAAGGTTAGAAGAAAGGAAGGTAAACCTAAAGTCAGTGCTTCAATGAGTTCTAATCTCTCAAATGCAGATATATCATTGCAAGACAGTTTCAGCACAGGTACCATGTCGCAGAAAAAATGATTGACTATATTGGATCTGTAGCACCATAACTGTGACAATAAGATGAGATTAGGCGTGACTTCTAAAACACCCAACATCCAACATATGGTAGCCAGTAGAGTACAGACTGTATGGTTCATGATCACAGGATAATGCAATGGTTTACAAATAGCCACATATCGATCATAACTCATGGCCACCAATAGAAACACTTCAGCAGCAATCACTGAATAATATAGGAACATATGTGTCCTACAAGCAAACACAGAAATGGTGTTATCTCTAAATATGAAGTTACTAAGAGTCTTATGTAGAGTGATGGTGCTGGTAGATATGTCCATGAGAGACAGATTCCCCAAGAAGAAGTACATGGGAGTGTGTAGATGATGATCCAGGCAGACAAGTACAAGAATGGTCATGTTACCACCAAGAGTGAGAAGATAAATTATTAGAATCAGAAAGAAGATTGGAGCCTGCAGACTGGGATGGTCGGAAATCCCCTTCAGAATAAAATATGTCACCATGGTGTGGTTTTCTTTCTCCATAATCACAGATGTATAATCTGCTAAAATTTATCATCCTTTTTCTTTCAGAAAAACGTTTTAGAGTTTCTTGGACTGCAAGAAGATCCAATCAATCAGTACTGCAGGAAATCAAGTCAAACTGTTCACTGGAAGGTTTGATCATGAGGCTAAAGCTCAAATATTTTGTCCATATCATGAGAAGACAGAATTTCCTAGAGAATCCTCTGATTCCAGGAAAGACTAAAGGAACATGAAGAATGTGAAAGCATAAAAGGAGATGGATAGAGAAGGTCATTGAAGCAATTAACAATTGACTTGAAGAACGCAGAGTGACAGTAGCTGACAGATATGTCTGGAGTCCTGTGGTCCATAGGGTCATGTAGGGTTGAAAAATGATTGAATAACTAAACAACAACAACATCTCATATTGGTAACCGTTTCCGTTTACTTGAATAGAAAGTTGATGATTTTTTATTTATTTTGCCTAGTAACATAATGAGGGATGAAGCTTACCACGTCTGTATCTCAAAGCTAACAAAATAGTTAATAAATTACAATGACTTACGAGCAGCATGAGTTCCATGGAGTGTTTCCAAATAGATTATTATAAATGTTTGGTACAAAATATGGATAAATAATGAAAGGAGGTAAGACCAGAGAGGAAAGATAACAATGTGTAATAAAAAGAAATATGAGATGGATGGGACAAGTTGCAGATAACAAATTGACAAGTCAAGGGATGGTTGTGTGTGAAAAAGCCATGGAAGTTGTCCTACCATAGGTCCATCGGAGCCAAGTCTCTAGTTTCATGACAGCGACATTTGAGTAAAATTGTTGGCAGAAATTAACAACATATAATCTACAATAGCCCAGAACATATCTCCCATCTTCTTCTTCTTCTTCCCCTGCTCTAATACACAATTCCTCTCTCCAGGACCAACTAGACAGATGCTGTGATACCACTTACCTTCTCCAGCTTATTTCTCTGTATTTTCCTTTAGAGCTGGGTTTTTATTAGTAAACTGGAACATCTCAGAAGATGTCTCATGAGATATCTAAGACTCCAGAGTTTAATCATCATTATGTGTAGTCTGAGTATGTCTGGACTTCTGTTTATCTCCCAAAAGACCAGACATTCAACCAGACTGATATTAACTCTACTGAATAAATAAAAAATCTTATAAACAAACCTATTTAGATATTATTCGATAGAATAAAATGTGATGTTTTATTGTGGTAATTTAAATCATAAAATGCACCTTTTAGATTAGTTGTATAAAAAAAATTGTAAA
Source organism: Discoglossus pictus (assembly GCA_027410445.1). Taxonomy (NCBI): domain Eukaryota; kingdom Metazoa; phylum Chordata; class Amphibia; order Anura; family Alytidae; genus Discoglossus; species Discoglossus pictus. The sequence goes on from CM050170.1 coordinate 5,255,774, forward strand.
AAAAAAAGCTTAGAAACCCTTATTATTGACAGGTTTGGCTAAATGTGAAGTTACACACAACATACAACATATGTGAACTAAGTAGACATAGGGCTTTCATATTAGAGATATTTTGCTGGAAATGTGAAACAAATATAATTGATTTGTAAAATGATATGTGTTTAGCGCTTTGATGAGGAGAATCTAGAGGTGAAGTGCTGTATTGTTACAGATAGCCATGGCAGTTGCACTTCAAACTTCAAACTGTGTCAGTTACACTCATGTGTATGTTCTTCTGCAGCTCAGATCACCTAATTTATAGAGGTGTTATAGCTATAAAAGGTCCCATAGCAGGCCTCATTCCAGGGAATCTCTAACATCAATACACGGAAGTCCACAGAGGATAGGATCGAACTGGTGGCATGCCTTAATAGTCCAGTCAAGATAGTCCCTCCTCTAGGCAAATTGGTGGAAGTGGCAATGGTGCTAAAAAGCAAAAGATACAGGAGAAGCATCGGTAAAGAAAGCCCAGTATGATGAACTCAGCATGAGCAAACTAACAGAAGTGATCCACAGCAGTGTCTGTGCCAGCTTCCCAGATCTTGAATGCCATTCATAAGAGCTACACCGCCTGGATGAGAAACAAGGAGTCCCAGTGGGCTCTGGAGTTGTGCCAAGGGAAGAAACCAGTTATGAGGATTCCTGTCACATGCTAAGGACCTAGAGGTGTTGAGGAAGTACAACCACTGGCTTGCCCTACTGGAACAAGAGTTCTCCCCGGAAAACAAAATGCTGGTGATGACTACAGTCAGTGCGGAGTTCGCAGAAGCAAGTCACAATGTCACAGCCGGAGCACTGCTGTGACCCACCACCAAGAAAAGATGCCCTTGCATCAACTTAATATTGCTGGGGGGACACTGTTCTACTTTGAGTTGCAGGACCAGATCCAATTGGTCAAACCCAGGGACTGGAGCTTTAGGGACTCTGAATCATGTCTAAACATTATCAACGAGGGCCTGGTGAGCTCCTCTACTATCTTTAAAAAGTGGGTAGACATTATGATAGCTGGCACCAACAGTTATTCATTCCCTTAGCACAAGTCTATATCAACTTGGGCACAGTCAAGGGCATGAAAGAGGTGGCTGGACCCGCAGATATATTGTTAGGATACAACTTGTGGGTCATAAAGTGTTGTTATGTGACCATCATGACCCAAAGCAAACAACAAAGAACTATCGCCAGTGAGAAACAAGAGGAGACCACCAATTCTGCAGTAATCCAGATGCTAACTAGAAAAATGATAGGGCAATGGGCAGACTGATTGAGTTTAAGAGGGAGGAAAAGCAGGGTCCTGTTTTAGAGGAGGTTAGGGCTAGGACGCTTTCAGGTGAGACAGGACCTGAGGGGGCAGGAATATTTGGGAGGGCAACTTGCTATCCAGGTAGATGGATTCACAGACGGACACGCTGTTTCTCTGCTATAGCGCTACAGACTTGCTAGACCTTGCCTATGACATTCTCTTAGCAGGACTAGAGAAGATACAATATCTTTGTAAAAACGTCTAGTTTAACAGTTACTCCTCCATGTTTGTGTAGTGCAGAAGCCGACATTTTAAGTGTGATTTTTTTTTGCCAAACTGTCAGTCCCCCATGGACTCATGGACTTTTTTTTAGTTGTCAACCAGACTTTGGTGGGACTACCCTGGGGCTACGTAATGCAATGACTAGTCTACAGTCCATAGGACATTTTTAAAAGGACTGAGTCATTTACTGATTTATGTTGTGTGTATGATGCTTTTCCCAGGCCATGACCAAGATATATTTGAGACTATGGAGCTCTGGGACAATCTTTTATTTTGTGTGTATGATGTGTTTGGGGTATCATTGGGCAAATACAAATAGTTTGAGTGTAGCACCACTTTAACCAGTAGGCCCTTCTTGTTGCCAACCATGATACCGAGTTCAATCCCAGTTCCAGGGCCTGGCCTGATTTGAACTTGTATTACGAGGTTCCATAGACTTCAATGGGAGATTCAGGAGACTGATTAAGTTTTCAAGTATTCTTAACAAGGCGGTCAAAACAGCAATTGAAACACTTGGTTTAAATACAGCGGGTCAAGTGGTGTCAAATATTTTTGTCTTCTGGTTAACCACAAATTAGGAAGTACTTGACCTTAGTCATTGTCTGTGACTTCCTATTCAATTTTATAGGGATTCAGAATTGCTAAAATTATTATGGAAGCCAAAGTCAATTATCCATGTTGCAAGTAGCTAGCAAGGACTGTGTCCCTCACAAAGCGAGGGACGCAATTCTGGCCGCAAATGCAGACCTCCCTGAAGGCTCATTAAAGGCCGCAAATGTGGACCCTGGCAAAGCAAGAGTCTGCATTTGCTGAGGTGGAGGCTCTACGGCACCTCACTCCTCTTTAACAACCCCACCGACAAAAGCGTTAACTCATAGCTGTTAGTCCTCACTCTCCACTGTGTGTCTCTTCCCCTACTCCTCTCCTTACCCTGTAAGTCTCTTCTCCTACTCGTCTCCTTCCCCTGTGTCTCTCTTCCCCTCCTTCTATCCTTAAACCTGTGCATCTCTTCCCCTCCTTCTCTCTTTCCCCTGTGTCCCTCTTCCCTTCTCCTCTCCTTACCCTGTGTCTCTCTTTCCCTCCTCCTCTCCTTACCCTGTGTCTCTCTTCCCCTTCTCCTCTCCCTCCGCTGTGTCTCTCTTCCCCTCCTCCTCTCCTTACCCTGTGTCTCTCTTCCCGTCCTCCTCTCCTTACCCTGTGTCTCTCTTCCCCTCCTCCTCTCCTTACCCTGTGTCTCTCTTCCCCTTTTTCTCTCCTTACCATGTGTCTCTCTTCCCATCCTCCTCTCCTTACTTTGTGTCTCTCTTTCCCTCCTTCCCCTGTGTCTCTCTTCCCCTCCCTCCCCTGTGTCTCTCTTCCCCTTCTCCTCTCCTTACCATGTGTCTCTCTTCCCATCCTCCTCTCCTTACCATGTGACTTTCTTTCCCACCGCTCCTTACCCTGTGTCTATCTTCCCATCTTCCTCTCCATACACTGTGTCTCTCATCCCCTTCTCCTCTCCTTACCATGTGTCTCTCTTCCCACCCCCCCTCCTTACCCTGTGTCCTTCTTCCAATCCTCTCCTTCCCCTGTGTCTCTCTTCTCATACTCCCCTCCTTCCCCTGTGTCTCTCTTCCCCTCCTGCTCTCTCCTTACCCTGTGTCTCTCTTCCCCCCTCCATCCCCTGTGTCTCTTTCTCCCCCTACTCTCCTTACCATGTGTCTCTCTTCCCCATCTCCTCTCCTTACCATATGTCTCTCTTCCTCTACTTACCCTGTGTCTCTTTTACCCTCCTCTCCTTTCCCTGTGTCACTCTTCCCTTCCTCTCCTTTCACTTTTTTCTCTCTTCTCCTCTTCTCCTTACCCTGTGTCTCTCTTCCCCTCCTTCCCCTGTGTCTCTCAACCCCTCCCTCCCCTGTGTCTCTCTTCCCCTTTTTATCTCCTTACCATGTGTCTCTCTTCTCATACTCCTCTCCTTACCCTGTGTCTCTCTTCCCCTCCTCCTCTCCCTCCCCTGTGTCTCTCTTCCCCTCCTCCTTTACTTACCATGTGTCTCTCTTCCCATCCTCCTCTCCTTACCCTGTGTCTCTCTTCCCCTCTTCCTCTGCATACCCTGTGTTTCTCTTCCCCTCTCATCTCCTTACCCTGTGTCTCTCTTCACCTTCTCTTCTCCTTACCATATGTCTCTCTTCCCATCCTCCTCTCCTTACCATGTGACTTTCTTTCCCTCCGCTTCTTACCCTGTGTCTATCTTCCCATCCTTACCCTGTGTCTCTCTTCCCCTCCTCCTCTCCATACCCTGTGTCTCTCTTCCCATCCTCCTCTCCTTACCCTGTGCCTCTCTTCCCCTCCTTCCCCTGTGTCTCTCTTCCCCTCCCCCTCTCCTTACCATGTGTCTCTCTTTCCATCCTCCTTTCCTTACCCTGTCTCTCTTCCCCTCCTTCCCCTGTGTCTCTTTTCCCCTTCCCCCTCTCCCTCCCCTGTGTCTCTCTTCCCCCCTTCCTTATCCTGTGTCTCTCTTCCCCAACTTCTCTCCCTCCCCTGCGTCTCTCTTCCCCTCCTCCCTCATTTCCTGGGAGCTAACATTATGAGCCAAAAGACGCAAACACAAAAACACGAAAAAAACACTGATAAACACAATAATAAAAACTAAACACTCACCCACAGCACAGGGGGGCAGCCAGGACATCTTGAAGTGAGGTTGCACAAAAATTGAACCCCAAAATTCCTCAGTTTCAGCACTCAAAAATCAGCTAAATGAGAAAAAAATGTCGGCTGATAAAAATGAAAACAAGGCTCCACGGCCCAGACCGGACAAAACACTGCCAGACACGTAGACCTTTGCCAAATCCCCACATTAAGAGATCCGAGATAAGCTCAAAAACCCAAATTAACCCCTTGCTACTGGGGTCCGATTGGACTTTGTAGAGCCACCTTTTGAGGAAATCACAGCTCCAAGTTGCTTTGGATAAGTGTCTATGAGCTTGCCACATCTTACCACTGGGATTTTTGTCAATTCCTCCTTGCAAAACTGCTCCAGCTCCTTCAAGTTGGATGGTTTGTGCTTATGAACAGCAATCTTTAAGTCTGACCACAGATTTTCTATTGGATTGAGGTCTGGGCTATGACTAGGCCATTTCAACACATTTACATGTTTCCCCTTAAACCCCCCAAGTGCTGCTTTAGCAGAGTGTTTGGGGTCATTGTCCTGCTGGAAGTTGAACCTCCGTCCTAGCCTCAAATCACGCACACAGTGGTACAGGTTTTGCTCAAGAATATCCCCGTATTTTCCACCATCCATCTTTCCCTCAACTCTGTCCAGTTTCCCAGTCATGGCTGCTGAAAAACATTGGGGATGGTGTCCTTTGGGTGATATGATGTGTTGGATTTGCGCCAGACATAGTGTTTTCTTTGATGGCCGAAAAGTTCAATTTTAGCCTCCTCAGAGCAGAGCACCTTCCTCCATACATTTTGGGAGTCTCCCACATGCCATTTCACAAACTCAAAATGTGCCATTTTGTTTTTTGCTGAAAGTAATGGCTTTCTTCTGGCCACTCTGCCATAAAGCCCAACTTTATGGAGAGTATGGATTTTTGTCGTCCTATGTACAGATACTCCCGTCTCTGCTGTGGAACTGCAGATCCTCCAGGGTTACCTTTAGGTCTCTGTGCTGCCCCTCTGATTAATGCCCCAGCTTGCCCGGTCCGTGAGTTTTGGTGGGCCGCCATCTCTTGGTAGGTTTGTTGTTGTGCCATGTTCTGTTCATCTGGTTATGATAGATTTGATGGTGCTCCTGGGGATCATCAAAGATTTGGATATTTTTTACTTTTTACCTAACCCTGACTTGTACTTCTCAACAACATCGCCCCTTACTTGTTTGGAGAGTTCCTTGGTCTTCATGGCAGAGTTTGGTTAGTGGTGCTTCTTGCTTAGGTGTTGAATGGTAAGTACAGTAGATGGCAGCATGTGACCATGGTAGATGGTAAGTACAGTAGATGGCAGCATGTGACTATGGTAGATGGTAAGTACAGTAGATAGTAGTATGTGACTTTTATGGATGGCAAGTGTACCAGAAAATGGTGGGAAATAAGTTCAGTAGATGGTAAATGACCAGAGGATCATACCCACCAGTCCACACCATCACGACTCCATGATTCCTAGGGACTACTGGTTGCATTCTTCTTCTCCCAAACAGGCCTGATGCTTGAGCCCACATGTTTTGGACAAGAAACACATAGTATTCTGAAGTTAGCAATTGGCCTACATCCATATTTATTTTATCATTGTGGTAGGTTTGATTAATTAGAAATAAAATAATTATTTGAAGAAATAAATTCAATGTATATTTGTATTTGCATTTTTCTACGTCATCTGCCCATTACATATACCTTCATGGTCTATCCATGCTTCAACCATGAAGTCCATATTCCACCTGCTTCTATCGCCAACCTATATCTTTCCTGCCTCATCTCACAAAACAAATAACCCAAACATGAGGTGTTAAACATGGGGGGTTCTAAATCAACCTAAAGAACAACAACAAGTCCTCCAAAAAGCAGTGGGCAGAGATACAAAGCACTGGGGCCCTCTAATAATTGTTTAGTTTATGGTGGGGAAAGAGTGATAGATATTTATATATATATATATATATATATATATATTGTAGCAGGGCGCCCCCTTCTGGCGGGGTTTGCGTCCTGTTTCCTTTTACTTTGGTTTAGGGAGGAAGACACAGCAGGCTTGACAGAGTTTTACTGCTATTTATTGGTCAGCACAAAAACAGAACAAAAACAGTGCTTATCTTCAGCAAATAAAATAAAACCCTACATAAACGTGCTTGCTATGACCTGGAACACCCTAACTATATCCGGCCAGCTTCTCTGGTTCCGGAGAGTGCCACCTTGTGGCCAGGATGCAAACAGTCTCTTATTTTTGTTATGTCGCCACCTTGTGGCCAGGATGCAAACAGTCTCTTATTTTTGTTATGTCGCCACCTTGTGGCCAGGAAACAAACAGTCTCTGATGTCTTTTCCCCTACGGCTTCTGCCAATAGTGGGTGAAGCATAGGGCCCACCCTACTCTCCCTTATGCTTCACCCCAGGGACCCTTGACACCCTCTTGTAATGAGGGACGGTTATGCTTGCTTAGCACTCTCTTCTCCCTGGGGCATTTGTAATCCTTTTTCGGGTGTGCTCAAAATTACATGCAGGTGGCACCAACCTTTTATCCCTTAAGTCATCCGGCTTAGCAGGAATGGGGGTCTTTTTAGGTGGCTCCTTCCTCAGCTGGATCTCTCCTGAACTGTAGAGAGCCGCTCTTTTCTTTGGAACAGTCTCTTAGTCACCCTCCTCCTCAGACTGCTAGGCAGACAGCAAACTTCACTGAGCAGGCTCTTTAACTGCTCCTGAGCAGGGCCAGGTGTTGGCCTGATTAGGCTGAAGATTTTTGGATTAACCCTCTCTATGGCAGTCCAGGGTATATGGCTCTGCTCCATCTGCGGCTTATATATCTTCCCTGATGCACTCTGTTGCAGGTTATCAGGGATTCCTGCTGCACTTCATTACATATCCTCCCCCTCAGCTCAACACCACGTAGTTGAGCGACCTGAGCCGAGAGGCAGTGGACCCTGGACAGCGCATCTGCATTGTCGTGTTTCTTCCCAGCCCGATGTTCCACTGTAAATCGGTACTGTTGAAGGGATAGAAACCATCTGGTCACTCTACTATTTCGCTCCCTGTTTTGATGCATCCACCGCAACGGGGCATGGTCCGTAACAAGTTTAAAAGTTCTCCCCAGGAGGTAATATTTTAAGGCCTCGGTAGCCCACTTTATGGCCAAGCATTCACGCTCCACCACCGAATAACGCTGTTCCCTGGGCAACTGCTTCCTGCTGAGGTATAGTACAGGATGTTCCTCCTCCTCTTTTACTTGCGACAATACTGCTCCTAACCCAACTGCGGAGGCATCCGTCTGTAATATGAAGAGGCACCGGAAGTCGGGAGCCATTAGTATGGGCTCATGACATAAGGCCACTTTCAGGTCCTCAAACGCCCTTTCTGCTTCTGGGTTCCACTGTACCGTATCCGGGGCCCTTTGTCGAGTTAGGTCTGTTAAGGGGGCTGCGATGGAGGCGAAACCGGGTATGAATTTCCGATAATATCCGACTATTCCTAAAAATGCCCGTACCTGCCTCTTTCTTAACGGCCTTGGCCAACCCTGTATTGCGTCCACTTTGTTAAGTTGTGGTTTAATCAGTCCTCTACCGACCGTGTATCCAAGATATTTGATCTCCGTCAGCCCAAGTGCACACTTCGCGGGGTTTGCGGTGAGGCCTGCTCTCCTCAGGGTCTCCAGGACCTTCTCCACTTTGCTCAGGTGGGAATCCCAACTTGGGGTATGTATCACTATGTCGTCCAAATAGGCCGTCGCATATTCAGAATGAGGCCTAAGGAGTTTGTCCATAAGCCGCTGAAATGTGGCCGGGGCTCCGTGAAGACCAAAAGGCAAAACCTTATATTGGAACAGGCCACCAGGGGTACAAAACGCTGTCTTCTCTCTTGCTGACCTTGTTAAGGGAACTTGCCAATATCCTTTAGTCAGGTCTAAGGTGGACATAAATCTTGCAGGCCCTAGCCGGTCTATTAGCTCATCTACTCGGGGAATGGGATAAGCATCAAATTGGGACACTTCGTTCAACTTCCGGAAATCACTGCAGAAACGAATTGTCCCATCGGGTTTGGGGACCAGGACAATGGGACTACACCATTCACTGTTGGATTCTTCGATGATTCCTAAGTCGAGCATTTTCTTTACCTCCAATTTCACTTCCTCCCTCCGGGCCTCAGGAATACGGTATGGTCTATTTCTGATGACCACCCCAGGTTTAGTGACAATGTCGTGGTATATTAAGTTTGTTCGTCCAGGATATTCAGTGAATACGTCTGTATTGCGGAGAATCAGTTGTCTTACTTCCTCCTGCTGCTGTGGTGACAACTCTGTGGACACCTGTACCCTGGGGAGATCCACTTCCATTGGATTCTCCTGATATACTGCGGCTACTTCTGCTTCCTGTTCGCGCCAGGCCTTTAAAAGATTCACATGATAAATCTGTTCCGGCTTACGCTTTTCTGGCTGCTTGATTTTATAGTTAACGTCCCCTACAGCCTCTATTACCTCGTAGGGTCCTTGCCATTTTGCTAAAAGCTTGCTTTCGGCTGTTGGAACCAGGACCATTACCCTGTCGCCTGGCCGGAACTTCCTAACTCGGGCATCTCGGTCATAGTAGGTCTGTTGGTGCCGTTGGGCCTGTTCCATATGTTCTTTAACTAGGGGGGTGATTTGTAAAATTCGGTTTCTCAGTGTTTGAACATATTCTATGATATTTTCATTTTGGTTCTGTTGGTCTTCCCATGTTTCACGAAGGGAATCCAATAGGCCCCGCGGATGACGCCCATACAGGAGTTGGAATGGAGAGAAACCTGTGGATGCTTGGGGCACCTCTCGGACTGCAAACAGTAGAAAAGGTAGTAGTAGGTCCCAATTTTTTCCGTGTTTGTCCACCATTTTCCGTATCATACTCTTTAGGGTTTTATTAAATCTTTCTACCAACCCATCAGTCTGTGGGTGGTATATTGAAGTTCTCAAGGCTTTCACTTGAAGTTGGGCATACAAATCCTTCATTAACTTCGAGACAAAAGGTGTCCCTTGGTCCGTCAGGATCTCCTTAGGTATGCCCACTCTTGAAAAAAGAAGAATCAGTTCCTTTGCAATGCTTTTGGAGTTGGCGGTCCTTAGTGGCACGGCCTCTGGGTAGCGGGTAGCATAGTCCATTATCACTAGAATATATTGATGTCCTCTAGCTGTTCGTTCTAATGGTCCCACCAGGTCCATTGCTATTCGCTCGAATGGTTCCTCTATAATTGGAAGGGGTATTAGAGGAGCTTTTAACTGGGGACGTGGGCTTGCTAGCTGGCACTCGGGGCAAGACAGGCAATACTGGCGGACTTCTTCATATACCCCCGGCCAGTAAAATCTCTTCAACACTCGTTTCAAGGTTTTCTCCACCCCCAGATGTGCCCCGAAAAGATGACTATGTGCCATGTCTAACACCTTTCGTCGATACCCCTGTGGTACCAGTAATTGTTCGGTGACCTCCGCTCCTGATTTAACCACCCGATATAAGAGGTCCCTTTTCAACACAAAAAAAGGTCCCTGGGGATTTTCTCGACCCTCTACGATTTCCCCATTCACACTGGCCACGTCTTGGCGGACGTTCTGTAGGAGAGGATCATTTGCTTGGTCTCTCCCAAAGTTTTTGTCTCCCTGGAGCACATTTCGCTCTTCAACCGTCTCCCTTTGCTCCAGAGGGTTTATAACCTGATTAGGAGACGAACCCCTTAAGGTTACTATCTCCTCAGAAGTGGTCTGAGAAGTTATCAGGGCCTCGTCTCGGCTTAACCTCTTTTTGATTTCTGTTCCCCTTTTTTTTTCCTTACGTCTTTCTTGGCGTGTTTTCCTTACTTTTTCTCGGCTGGAGAAAAGTTCCTTATCTTTAAACGGGAAGATCTCCAGTATAGATCCAGTGTTTGTCCCACAGTCGTCGGTATATAGGAGGCGCTCAAAGCATGGGAAATTCCTTCCCACAATTACGGCATGGGGCAGATGAGGTACTATCGGAGCCGTTATTTGGGCCTTCAAGCCCTTAACCTCGATCCCAATGTTTTTCGTAGGGTAATTCATCACGGTGCCATGTACACATGTAATGCCCATGCTTTTTCCGTACCTCCCGCTGCCTGGGGCGACTACCCTTCGTGATAATAGGGTAACTGCCCTCCCGGAATCAATCAGTCCCTTCACCTTCTTTCCGTCTATTATGACGTCAGTGAGAAAGGGATGGTTCATTTCTGTCATGCCTACCAAATTAACCACACTGCAGTGGGTAACTGGGCCTCCCATATTGCACTGCATGGGCTCATCTCGGTTTGGGCACTGAGCTGCCACATGCCCTAGTTCTCCGCACTGGAAGCATTTCATGGTATGCAAGTAGGCATATTTTTTTTCCCCCTTTTCTTTCCCGTCGGCTCCATTGAGTCCCCGAAGTTCTCGATGGAGATTTCTTGGGACCCCTTCGGTAGGTCGCCCTTTTGAGGATATGCCCCGTTTCCAGGACCTGGCTTTTTCTCCAGAGGTGTCATCCGTAATACTCTTTACTGCTTGATGGCGCTCAACTTGGGTAGCTAAATCATTAAGGGTCTGGGGTCCAGACTGTGCCACCCACTCTCGCATTTCCGTGGGTAGCCCTCTCCAGTAACGATCTATCACCAGTATCTCCACTATCCTTTCCGGAGTATTGTTCTCAGGGCACAGCCATTTGCGAGTAAGGTGGAGTAGATTGAATAGTTGGACTCTTGGTTGTTGATCACCTTGGTATCTCCAGTTGTGAAACCTCTGGGCCCGGACAGCTGGATTCACCCCTATCCGGGCTAGAATCTCCGCTTTTAAACATTTGTAATCAGCTGCCTGCTCCGTCGCGAGGTCGTAGTAGGCCCTTTGTGCCATGCCGGTTAGTAGCGGGGCCAGTATACCTGCCCACTGGGTCTGAGGCCAGTTTTCCTGGAGAGCCGCCCTCTCAAAGGACAGCAGATAGGCCTCTATATCATCCTCCTTGCTCAGTCTCGGGAGGGGTTGACTGGTAGGCAGTCCCGTAACAGGTCCTCTTGTTTCTACTGCTGAGGGCGGTGTGGGCCGACGTAATATCTCCTGTAAACTGGCCTGGTTCTGAGCCAGGTGGCCGGCCAACAGTTGGGTAAGCTCCTGCTGATGTTGCTGCTGTTGCTGCTGTTGTTGCTGCAGTTGCTGCTGCAGTTGCTGCTGTTGCTGCTGGTGCTGCTGGTGCTGCTGTTGCTGCCGATGCAGCAAGGCCTTCAGGATGTCTTCCATCATTTGTACTGTACTGTGGGCTGTCCTCGTGAACTCAGACGATTAGTAATCCCACCACTGTCACCAGTGTAGCAGGGCGCCCCCTTCTGGCGGGGTTTGCGTCCTGTTTCCTTTTACTTTGATTTAGGGAGGAAGACACAGCAGGCTTGATAGAGTTTTACTGCTATTTATTGGTCAGCACAAAAACAGAACAAAAACAGTGCTTATCTTCAGCAAATAAAATAAAAACCCTACATAAACGTGCTTGCTATGACCTGGAACACCCTAACTATATCCGGCCAGCTTCTCTGGTTCCGGAGAGTGCCACCTTGTGGCCAGGATGCAAACAGTCTCTTATTTTTGTTATGTCGCCACCTTGTGGCCAGGATGCAAACAGTCTCTTATTTTTGTTATGTCGCCACCTTGTGGCCAGGAAACAAACAGTCTCTGATGTCTTTTCCCCTACGGCTTCTGCCAATAGTGGGTGAAGCATAGGGCCCACCCTACTCTCCCTTATGCTTCACCCCAGGGACCCTTGACACCCTCTTGTAATGAGGGACGGTTATGCTTGCTTAGCACTCTCTTCTCCCTGGGGCATTTGTAATCCTTTTTCGGGTGTGCTCAAAATTACATGCAGGTGGCACCAACCTTTTATCCCTTAAGTCATCCGGCTTAGCAGGAATGGGGGTCTTTTTAGGTGGCTCCTTCCTCAGCTGGATCTCTCCTGAACAGTAGAGAGCCGCTCTTTTCTTTGGAACAGTCTCTTAGTCACCCTCCTCCTCAGACTGCTAGGCAGACAGCAAACTTCACTGAGCAGGCTCTTTAACTGCTCCTGAGCAGGGCCAGGTGTTGGCCTGATTAGGCTGAAGATTTTTGGATTAACCCTCTCTATGGCAGTCCAGGGTATATGGCTCTGCTCCATCTGCGGCTTATATATCTTCCCTGATGCACTCTGTTGCAGGTTATCAGGGATTCCTGCTGCACTTCATTACAATATATATATATATATATATATATTGTGACAGATTCACTGCCACTCTCAGGATCAGTGCCTTGTTTTCCAGCACCACAATGGAGTACTCTGGAGCCTTTTGTAAGGTTTAACAAAAATTGCAGTTTATTTGTCAGCATAAAAGAAAATAATCAAAACAGAAAACAAATCCTAACTTCTCTTTGAAGCACTACCTAAACTTTTATCTGCAGTTCCCTCACTGCTCTGCTCTGTACTTCATAATATAGTTAAAAACAGAGGCCTGCACACTTGCCTGTTTTAGAGTCCACTCCCTTCAGGATCTGCACTCCATCTGCAGAGGAGCTGTGTCTCTTTGACCTCTCCGATCACTCTGGACACTCTTCTCAATGTCTCTCAACTGAGCTGGCTGTACACTTCCGGGCAGCCAGACTGGCTTTACAGGTCTCCCTGACCTCTCTCTCGACCTCTCTCTCGAAACACAGAGCTGTCTCAGGCTTCCTATTCACAGGTTCCACACTTCCAAACAATCCTCCAACTGGAGGTAGCAGCCTTTAATTGCAGCCACACCCCTGCCTTTTGGGCAGGTTGTTAACTCTCTCACTCCTGGGGAAAAGTCTTGAAGAGCTCTCTTCTGACCCCTGGTGGCACTTCACCACAATATATATATATATATATATATATATATATATATATATATATATATATATATATATAATTGCATTTTGATAGACTCGAAACGTCTGTAAAGTGTACATTGATTCAATTTACATGATACATATGACTTCTAATTTGTTGATTAATTACATGTTTTATCTTATTTATCTATGTGCACACCTTTTATCACTGCTATACTGATGGTCGTGATGTACCTTTTCTTTTCCCATAGTATATGGTACACATCCTTCCCGATATTTAGGGTGACTAGTCAGTGCTGTGGTATTAACACTAGATTAAACCTTCCAGCTAGGAGGAGCCATAGAGGGCATACAGCATTTTACCCCAGGTGTTTAATAATGGCACTGTTTATTATTGTGATTAAAAAAAAGTTGTCCTAATTTTTCTCTGGTGGTCCAGTGGTTAGGATTCAGAGCTTTCACCTCTTCGCACCTATTGCATACTACATGTTTCGTATAACTTCTCCTGTTGGCCCATAAAACTTATCTTCATAACGAAACTAAAGTCCATACGAGGTCACATAGAATTTGTGATGGCCCTTTATCCTTTGAGAACATCATCTACGTATCGGTTAACTGAGAAAACAATCAATAAGTCACCAGAGGGCGCTGGAGGTTTTGATTCCCAATTGTTATAATTAGGTTATGAGATTTGTCTCCACTTACAAGGTAACGAGACTCAGTGAAGGCTCCAAATGAAATTGAAATTATAATTATAGGTAAAAACAACTACTTTATACATGAGATTACACTGCATTGCTGTGCCTTATCATTATTATCAATTATTTTTACACAAAAATCATGTGTGGAGTTAGGTGCTCTAGGTAAGGACTCAGTACCTGCTAGACCAAAGTGTACTAATGGAAAGCACATGTTTATGGGCTCAGTCCTACTAGACCCAAAGTGTACTAATGGAAAGTACATGGTTATGGGCTCAGTCCCTGCTAGGACCAAAGTGTAATAATGGAAAGGACATGTTTATGGACTCAGACCCTGCTAGAACCAAAGTGTACTAATGGAAAGGACATGTTTATGGGCTCAGTCCCTGCTAGAACCAAAGTGTACTAATGGAAAGGACATGTTTTATGAACTCATGTCAACCCTTTGCACACTAAGAGTAGGGATACATCAAGGTCAATTGAGTTTAGTTCCATCTTACCCCACCCTTACCTGGCACACACAGGGGCATTATATGTAATAAATATATAAACCAACTCTAGTCTAAAAACTCAGTTGAACCCAAATTACACAACGTCACAATGTATCTGATGATACTCTCTAATACCATCTAGTGATGAACATTTCATTGTACTCTCTTATCAAATGGATGTCAACTGGTACAGATGGACAGTATATATATACATGGTTTGTTCCTACCTTTGCTGTTACAATTTATATTAAATATTAATAATGAGTATATTCTCTATTCCTATATTTTTTTTTCCTCAAATTTTCTACAATATTCCAGTTGGTAAATGTTTTCTCAAACCTATAAGTTTATTAAATTACTATAAACTTGAGCGATAAAATAATGTTAAATCTCTTGATGTCACCAAACGTAATAATTACTTTTCCCCAATCACTAGCTTCACCACCAAAATGATCTCTACTCTTGATCACACACCTACCCCCAACTCTATCTTCTCTCTCTCAACTGTCTCATATGCCAATATGAACCCCGGTAACTATCACTTAAATCTTCCACATTGCTACCTCCTTCCATCCATCTCTGTTGGAACGTCCCTACCTCTATATACCTCAGATGTCTATAAGTCCAGCTATCTCCACCAATCTATGCACCTTCCCTTGACTATTTAACCAAGCTTAATCCATATACTATAATCCCACTCTATGTCCAAATGCCAACAGTGCCAGTTTTAGCCATAGACTCCCAACTATCTCAACCTCTCACACTTATGTCCATGTGTTTTTTTTCACATGCAGCCATCACTATTTCCTATCTCTTCAATATGTCCACGTTAATGCCCCACCTACGTTCATTTGTACTCATTATCTCTATCGCCTCTTATGTCGATATGATCTCCACCAGATTTCAACCTACCTCTGTCTCCAACACAAGTCTTTCCTGCAACACTCTTCCTTTCTTGGTCTTTCCATATGCCCACCTTCACTACCACACCAGTCTACCTCACATCTACCTTCGTACTCGGAACTTATCACACATTCTAATTCCCACCTATATTAGAAATGAAACATGAAGAGGTCAAATCTTGACACAGGCGAGTATTTACTGGGTTAAACACTGCAATTCCCTTTCTGAATGAAGAATTTAGGTGGCATTTAAGGGTTCTTGGAAATATCTAGTCCCTCTACTTGTAAAATGTATGGCTATCTGATAGCTCCAATGAAGTCAAAGAACGAGAAGTGTAAAAAATATTTTATCTACATAAATTATATATACACTAGGAACTTGCCTGTCAAAAATTACAAGAATAAAATTGTAAGGCTGGCAATTCTGTTTGCCACACAATGCGAGAGGTCATCTGTGCACCTTTGGCGCTCATCGTGTGCCTCAACTGCTCACCTTGCTTCGTGAGGCTTGCAGAACAAAGAGAGCCTTCAGCGCTCATTGCACCCTAAGTAGAGTGTGCCACAAATCCTCGCCTCGATTTGCGAAGCTCCCTTTGCAATGATTGCCTTGGGTGGTTTGGAGAGAGCTCTGTCCAGGTGCAGAAGAGACCTGTGAGGTTTGGAGAGAGCTCTGTCCAGGTGTAGAAGAGACCTGTGAGGTTTGGAAAGAGCTCTGTCCAGGTGTAGAAGAGACCTGTGAGGTTTGGAGAGAGCTCTGTCTAGGTATAGAAGAGACATGTAGGGTTTGGAGTGAACACTGTCCAGCTGTAGAAGAGACCTGTGAGGTTTGGAGAGAGCTCTGTCCAGGTGTGGAAGAGACCTGTGAGGTTTGGATAGAGCTCTGTCCAGGTGTAGAAGAGACCTGTGAGGTTTGGAGAGAGCTCTAACCAGGTGTAGAAAAGACCTGTAAGGTTTAGGGAGAGCTCTATTCAGGTGTAGAAGAGACCTGTGAATTTTGGAGAGAGCTCTGTCCAGGTGTAGAAGAGACCTGTGAGGTTTGGAGAGATCTTTGTCGAGGTGTAGAAGAGACCTGTGAGGTTTGGCGAGAGCTCTATTCAGGTGTAGAAGAGACCTGTGAATTTTGGAGAGAGCTCTGTCCAGGTGTAGAGGAGACCTGTGATGTTTGGAGAGAGCTCTGTCCAGGTGTAGAAGAGACCTATGAGGTTTGGAGAGAGCTCTGTCCAGGTGTAGAAGAGACCTGTGAGGTTTGGAGAGAGCTCTTTCCAGGTGTAGAAGAGACCTGTGAGGTTTGGAGGGAGCTCCATACAGATGTAGAAGAGACCTGTGAGGTTTGGAGAGAGCTCTGTCCAGGTGTAGAAGAGACTTTTGATATTTGTAAAGAGCTCTGTCCAGGTGTAGAAGAGACCTGTGAGGTTTGGAGAGAGCTCTGTCCAGGTGTAGAAGAGACTTTTTATATTTGGAAAGAGCTCTGTCCAGGTGTAGAAGTGACATGTGAGGTTTGGAAAGAGCTCTATTCAGGTGTAGAGGAGACCTGTGAGGTTTGGAGAGAGTTCTGTCCAGGTGTAGAAGAGACCTGTGAGGTTTGGAGAGATCTTTGTCCAGGTGTAGAAGAGACCTGTGAATTTTGGAGAGAGCTATTTCCAGGTGTAGAGGAGACCTGTGAGGTTTGGAGAGAGCACTGTCCAGGTGTAGAAGAGACCTATGAGGTTTGGAGAGAGCTCTGTCCAGGTGTTGAAGAGACCTGTGAGGTTTGGAGAGAGCTCTGTCCAGGTGTAGAAGAGACCTGTGAGGTTTGGAGGGAAATCAATACAGATGTCAAAGAGACATGTGAGGTTTGGAGAGAGCTCAATACAGATGTAAAAGAGACCTGTAAAGTTTAGAGAGAGCTCTGTGCAGGTGAAGAAGAGACCTGTGAGGTTTGAAGAGGTCAATACAGATGTCAAAGAGACCTGTGAGGTTTGGAGAGAGCTCTGTCCAGGTGTAGAAGAGATCTGTGAGGTTGGGAGAGAGCTCTGTCCAGGTGTAGAAGAGACCTGTGAGATTTGTAGAGAGCTCTGTCCAGGTGTAGAAGAGACCTGTGAGGTTTGAAGGGAGCTCAATACAGATGTCAAAGAGACCTTTAAGGTTTATAGAGAGATCTGTCCAGGTGTAGAAGAGACCTGTAAGGTTTAGAGATGTCGAGGAGACCTGTGAGGTTTGGAGAGAGTTCTGTCCAGGTGTAGAAGAGAGCTGTGAGGTTTGGAGAGATCTTTGTCCAGGTGTAGAAGAGACCTGTGAATTTTGGAGAGAGCTCTTTCCAGGTGTAGAGGAGACCTGTGAGGTTTGGAGAGAGCTATGTCCAGGTGTTGAAGAGACCTATGATTTATGGAGAGAGCTCTGTCCAGGTGTAGAAGAGACCTGTGAGGTTTGGATGGAGCTCAATAAAGATGTCAAAGAGAAATGTGAGGTTTGGAGAGAGCTCAATACAGATGTCAAAGAGACCTGTAAAGTTTAGAGAGAGCTCTGTCCAGGTGTAGAAGAGACATGTGAGGTTTGGAGAGAGCTCAATACAGATGTCAAAGAGACCTGTGAGGTTTGGAGAGAGCTCTGTCCAGGTGTAAAAGAGACCTGTGAGGTTTGGAGAGAGCTCTGTCCAGGTGTAGAAGAGACCTGTGAGGTTTGGAGAGAGCTCTGTCCATGTGTATAAGAGACCTGTCAGGTTTCTAAAGCACTCTTTACTGGTGTAGAAGAGACCTCTGAGGTTTGGAGAGAGCTCCTTCCAGGTGTAGAAGAGAACCGTGAGGTTCAGAGAGAGCTCTGTCCAGATGTCGAAGAGACCTGTTAAGTTTGGAGAGAACACTGTCCATTTGTAGAATGACCTGTGAGGTTTAGAGACAGCTCTGTCCAGGTGTGGAAGAGACCTGTGTGGTTTGATGAGAGCTCTGTGCAGGTGTAGAAGAGACCTGTGAGGTCTGGAGAGATCTCTGCCGAGGTGTACAAGAGACCTGTGAGGTTCTGAGAGAGCTCTGTCCAAGTGGAAAAGAAACCTGTGAGGTCTGGAGAGAGCGCTGTCCAGGTGTAGAAGAAACCTGTGAGGTCTGGAAAGAGCTCTTTCCTGGTGTAGATGAGACCTGTGTGGTTTTGGAGAAGGCTCTGCCCAGGTGTAGAAGAGACCTGTGAGGTCTGGAGAGAGCTCTATCCAGGTGTAGAAGAGACTTGTGAGGTTTGGAGAGAGCTCTGACCTTGTGTAGAAGAGACCTGTAAAGTTTGAAAAGAGCTTTGTTCAGGTTTAGAAGAGACTTGTGAGGTTTGGAGAGAGCTCTGTCCAGGTGTAGAAAAGACTTTTGAGGTTTGGAGAGAGTTCTGTCCAGGTGTAGAATAGACATTTGAGGTTTGAAGGGAGCTCTGTCCATGTGTAGAAGAGACCTGTGAGGTCTAGAGAGAGCTCTTCCCGAGTGTAGAAGAGACCTGTGAGATTTGGAGAGAGCTCTGTCCAGATGGAGAAGAGAACTGTGAGATTTGGAGAGAGCTCTGTCCAGGTGTAGACGAGACCTGTTTGGTTTGGAGAGAGCTCTGTCCAGGCATAACAGAGACCTGTGAGGTTTGGAGAGAGCTCTGTCCAGATGGAGAAGAGACCTGTGGGATTTGGAGAGAGCTCTGTCCAGGTGTAAAAGAGACCTCTGAGTTTTGTAGAGAGCTCTGTCCAGATGGAGAAGAGAACTGTGAGATTTGGAGAGAGCTCTGTCCAGGTGTAGATGAGACCTGTTTGGTTTGGAGAGAGCTCTGTCCAGGCATAACAGAGACCTGTGAGGTTTGGAAAGAGCTCTTTCCCGGTGTTGAAGAGACCTGTGAGGTTCAGAGATAGCTCTGTCCAGATGTAGAAGAGACCTGTGAGATTTGGAGAGAGCATTGTCCAGGTTTAGAATGACCTGTGAGGTTTAGAGACAGCTCTGTCCAGGTGTGGAAGAGACCTGTGAGGTTTGGTGAGAGCTCTGTCCAGGTGTAGAAGAGACCTGTGAGGTCTGGAAAGAGCTCTTTCCTGATGTAGAAGAGACCTGTGAGGTCTGGAGAGAGCTCTGTCCAGGTGTAGAAGAGACCTGTGAGGTCTGGAGAGAGCTCTGTCCAGGTGTAGAAGAGACCTGGGTGGTTTGGAGAAAGCTCTGTCCAGGTGTAAAAGAGACCCCTGAGGTTTGGAGAGAGATCTGTCTAGGTGTAGAAGAGACTTGTAAGGTTTGGAGACAGCTCTGTCCAAGTGTAGAAGAGACCTGTAAAGTTTGAAAAGAGATTTGTCCAGGTTAAGAAGAGACCTGTGAGGTTTGGAGACACCTCTGTCCTGGTGTAGAAGAGACCTTTGAGGTTTGGAGAGAGTTCTGTCCAGGTGTAGAAGAGACATGTGAGGTTTTAAGAGAGCTCTGTCCATGTGTAGAAGAGGCCTGTGAGGTCTAGAGAGAGCTCTTACTGAGTGTAGAAGAGACCTCTGAGGTTTGGAGAGAACTCTGTCCAGATGAAGAAGAGACCTGTGAGGTTTGGGGAGAGCTCAGTCCAAGTGTAGAAGAGACCTTTGAGGTTTGGAGAGAACTCTGTCCAGATGAAGAAGAGACCTGTGAGGTTTGGGGAGAGCTCTGTCCAGGTGTAGAAGAGACCTGTGAGGTTTGGAGAGAGCTCTTTCGAGGTGTAGAAGAGACCTGTGAGGTTTGGAGAGAGCTCAGTCCAGGTGTAGAAGAGACCGCTGAGGTTCGGAGAGAGGTCAGTCCAGGTGTAGAAGAGACCGCTGAGGTTTGAGAGATCTCTTTTCAGGTGTAGAAAAGACCTCTGCGGTTTGGAGAGCTCTGCCCAGGTGTAGAAGAGACCTGTGAGGTTTAGAGAGAGCTCAATACAGATGTCAAAGACACCTGTAAGGTTTGAAGAAAGCTCTGTCCAGGTGTAGAAGAGACATCTGAGGTTTGGGGAGCACTGTTTAGGTGTAGAAGAGACATCTGAGGTTTGGGGAACACTGTTTAGGTGTAGAAAAGACCTGTGAGGCTTGGAGAGCTCTGCCCAGATGTAGAAGAGACCTGTGAGGTTTGGAAACAGCTCACTACAGATGTCAAAGAGACCTGTGAGCTCTGTCCAGGTGTAGAAGAGACGTGTGAGGTTTGTAGAAAGCTCTGTCCAGGTGTAGAAGAGTCCTGTGAGGTTTGGAGAGAGCTCTGTCCAGGTGTAGAAGTGACCTGTGAGGTTTGGAGAGCTCTGTCCAGGTGTAGAAGAGACCTGTGAGGTCTGGAGAGACCTCTGTCCAGGTGTAGAAGTGACCTTCGAGGTTTGGAGAGCTCTATCCAGGTGTAGAAGAGACCTGTGAGGTCTGGAGAGACCTCTGTCCAGGTGTAGAAGTGACCTGTGAGGTTTGGAGAGAGCTCTGTCCAGGTGTAGAAGAGACCTGTGAGGTTTGGAGGGAGCTCAATGCAGATGTCAAAAATACATGTGAGGTTTGGGGAGAGCTCAATACAGGTGTCAAAGAGACCTGTAAAGTTTAGAGAGAGCTCTGTCCAGGTGTAGAAGAGACCTGTGAGGTTTGGAGCGAGCTCAATACAGATGTCAAAGAGACCTGTGAGTCTCTGTCCAGGTGTAGAAGAGACTTTTGATATTTGGAAAGAGCTCTGTCCAGGTGTAGAAGAGACCTGTGAGGTTTGGAGAGAGCTCTGTCCAGGTGTAGAAGACACCTGTAATGTTTGGAGAGAGCTCAATACAGATGTCAAAGAGACCTGTGAGGCTCTGTCCAGGTGTAGAAGAGACTTTTGATATTTGGAAAGAGCTCTGTCCAGGTGTAGAAGAGACCTGTGAATTTTGGAGAGAGCTCTGTCCAGGTGTAGAGGAGATCTGTGAGGTTTGGAGAGAGCACTGTCCAGGTGTAGAAGAGACCTATGAGGTTTGGAGAGAGCTCTGTGCAGGTGTAGAAGAGACCTGTGAGGTTTGGAGAGAGCTCTGCCCAGGTGTAGAAGAGACATGTGAGGTTTGGGGAGAGCTCAATACAGGTGTCAAAGAGACCTGTAAAGTTTAGAGAGAGCTCTGTCCAGGTGTAGAAGAGACCTGTGAGGTTTGGAGAGAGCTCAATACAGATGTCAAAGAGACCTGTGAGGCTCTGTCCAGGTGTAGAAGAGACTTTTGATATTTGGAAAGAGCTCTGTCCAGGTGTAGAAGAGACCTGTGAGGTTGGGAGAGAGCTCTCTCCAGGTGTAGAAGAGACCTGTGAGGTTCGGAGGGAGCTCAATACAGATGTCAAAGAGACCTGTAAGGTTTAGAGAGAGATCTGTCCAGGTGTAGAAGAGACCTGTGAGGTTGGGAGAGAGCTCTGTCCAGGTGTAGAAGAGACCAGTGAGGTTTGCAGAGAGCTCTGTCCAGGAGTAGAAGAGACCTGTGAGGTTTGGAGAGAGATCTGTCCAGGTGTAGAAGAGACCTGTAAGGTTTAGAGAGAGCTCAATACAGACGTCAAAGAGACATGTGAGGTTTGGAGAGAGCTCTTTCCAGGTGTAGAAGAGACCGCTGAGGTTTGAGAGATCTCTTTTCAGGTGTAGAAAAGACCTCTGTGGTTTGGAGAGCTCTGCCCAGGTGTAGAAGAGACCGCTGAGGTTCGGAGAGAGGTCAGTCCAGGTGTAGAAGAGACCGCTGAGGTTTGAGAGATCTCTTTTCAGGTGTAGAAAAGACCTCTGCGGTTTGGAGAGCTCTGCCCAGGTGTAGAAGAGACCTGTGAGGTTTAGAGAGAGCTCAATACAGATGTCAAAGACACCTGTAAGGTTTGAAGAAAGCTCTGTCCAGGTGTAGAAGAGACATCTGAGGTTTGGGGAGCACTGTTTAGGTGTAGAAGAGACATCTGAGGTTTGGGGAGCACTGTTTAGGTGTAGAAAAGACCTGTGAGGTTTGGAGAGCTCTGCCCAGATGTAGAAGTGACCTGTGAGGTTTGGAAACAGCTCACTACAGATGTCAAAGAGACCTGTGAGGTTTGGAGAAAGCTCTGTCCAGGTGTAGAAGAGACGTGTGAGGTTTGGAGAAAGCTCTGTCCAGGTGTAGAAGAGTCCTGTGAGGTTTGGAGAGAGCTCTGTCCAGGTGTAGAAGTGACCTGTGAGGTTTGGAGAGCTCTGTCCAGGTGTAGAAGAGACCTGTGAGGTCTGGAGAGACCTCTGTCCAGGTGTAGAAGTGACCTTCAAGGTTTGGAGAGCTCTATCCAGGTGTAGAAGAGACCTGTGAGGTCTGGAGAGACCTCTGTCCAGGTGTAGAAGTGACATGTGAGGTTTGGAGAGAGCTCTGTCCAGGTGTAGAAGAGACCTGTGAGGTTTGGAGGGAGCTCAATGCAGATGTCAAAAAGACATGTGAGGTTTGGGGAGAGCTCAATACAGGTGTCAAAGAGACCTGTACAGTTTAGAGAGAGCTCTGTCCAGGTGTAGAAGAGACCTGTGAGGTTTGGAGCGAGCTCAATACAGATGTCAAAGAGACCTGTGAGTCTCTGTCCAGGTGTAGAAGAGACATCTGAGGTTTGGGGAGCACTGTTTAGGTGTAGAAGAGACATCTGAGGTTTGGGGAGCACTGTTTAGGTGTAGAAAAGACCTGTGAGGTTTGGAGAGCTCTGCCCAGATGTAGAAGTGACCTGTGAGGTTTGGAAACAGCTCACTACAGATGTCAAAGAGACCTGTGAGGTTTGGAGAAAGCTCTGTCCAGGTGTAGAAGAGACGTGTGAGGTTTGGAGAAAGCTCTGTCCAGGTGTAGAAGAGTCCTGTGAGGTTTGGAGAGAGCTCTGTCCAGGTGTAGAAGTGACCTGTGAGGTTTGGAGAGCTCTGTCCAGAAGAGACCTGTGAGGTCTGGAGAGACCTCTGTCCAGGTGTAGAAGTGACCTTCAAGGTTTGGAGAGCTCTATCCAGGTGTAGAAGAGACCTGTGAGGTCTGGAGAGACCTCTGTCCAGGTGTAGAAGTGACCTGTGAGGTTTGGAGAGAGCTCTGTCCAGGTGTAGAAGAGACCTGTGAGGTTTGGAGGGAGCTCAATGCAGATGTCAAAAAGACATGTGAGGTTTGGGGAGAGCTCAATACAGGTGTCAAAGAGACCTGTAAAGTTTAGAGAGAGCTCTGTCCAGGTGTAGAAGAGACCTGTGAGGTTTGGAGCGAGCTCAATACAGATGTCAAAGAGACCTGTGAGTCTCTGTCCAGGTGTAGAAGAGACTTTTGATATTTGGAAAGAGCTCTGTCCAGGTGTAGAAGAGACCTGTGAGGTTTGGAGAGAGCTCTGTCCAGGTGTAGAAGAGACCTGTGAGGTTTGGAGAGAGCTCAATACAGATGTCAAAGAGACCTGTGAGGCTCTGTCCAGGTGTAGAAGAGACTTTTGATATTTGGAAAGAGCTCTGTCCAGGTGTAGAAGAGACCTGTGAATTTTGGAGAGAGCTCTGTCCAGGTGTAGAGGAGATCTGTGAGGTTTGGAGAGAGCACTGTCCAGGTGTAGAAGAGACCTATGAGGTTTGGAGAGAGCTCTGTGCAGGTGTAGAAGAGACCTGTGAGGTTTGGAGAGAGCTCTGCCCAGGTGTAGAAGAGACATGTGAGGTTTGGGGAGAGCTCAATACAGGTGTCAAAGAGACCTGTAAAGTTTAGAGAGAGCTCTGTCCAGGTGTAGAAGAGACCTGTGAGGTTTGGAGAGAGCTCAATACACATGTCAAAAAGACCTGTGAGGCTCTGTCCAGGTGTAGAAGAGACTTTTGATATTTGGAAAGAGCTCTGTCCAGGTGTAGAAAAGACCTGTGAGGTTGGGAGAGAGCTCTCTCCAGGTGTAGAAGAGACCTGTGAGGTTCGGAGGGAGCTCAATACAGATGTCAAAGAGACCTGTAAGGTTTAGAGAGAGATCTGTCCAGGTGTAGAAGAGACCTGTGAGGTTGGGAGAGAGCTCTGTCCAGGTGTAGAAGAGACCAGTGAGGTTTGCAGAGAGCTCTGTCCAGGAGTAGAAGAGACCTGTGAGGTTTGGAGAGAGATCTGTCCAGGTGTAGAAGAGACCTGTAAGGTTTAGAGAGAGCTCAATACAGACGTCAAAGAGACATGTGAGGTTTGGAGAGAGCTCTTTCCAGGTGTAGAAGAGACCGCTGAGGTTTGAGAGATCTCTTTTCAGGTGTAGAAAAGACCTCTGTGGTTTGGAGAGCTCTGCCCAGGTGTAGAAGAGACCGCTGAGGTTCGGAGAGAGGTCAGTCCAGGTGTAGAAGAGACCGCTGAGGTTTGAGAGATCTCTTTTCAGGTGTAGAAAAGACCTCTGCGGTTTGGAGAGCTCTGCCCAGGTGTAGAAGAGACCTGTGAGGTTTAGAGAGAGCTCAATACAGATGTCAAAGACACCTGTAAGGTTTGAAGAAAGCTCTGTCCAGGTGTAGAAGAGACATCTGAGGTTTGGGGAGCACTGTTTAGGTGTAGAAGAGACATCTGAGGTTTGGGGAGCACTGTTTAGGTGTAGAAAAGACCTGTGAGGTTTGGAGAGCTCTGCCCAGATGTAGAAGTGACCTGTGAGGTTTGGAAACAGCTCACTACAGATGTCAAAGAGACCTGTGAGGTTTGGAGAAAGCTCTGTCCAGGTGTAGAAGAGACGTGTGAGGTTTGGAGAAAGCTCTGTCCAGGTGTAGAAGAGTCCTGTGAGGTTTGGAGAGAGCTCTGTCCAGGTGTAGAAGTGACCTGTGAGGTTTGGAGAGCTCTGTCCAGGTGTAGAAGAGACCTGTGAGGTCTGGAGAGACCTCTGTCCAGGTGTAGAAGTGACCTTCAAGGTTTGGAGAGCTCTATCCAGGTGTAGAAGAGACCTGTGAGGTCTGGAGAGACCTCTGTCCAGGTGTAGAAGTGACATGTGAGGTTTGGAGAGAGCTCTGTCCAGGTGTAGAAGAGACCTGTGAGGTTTGGAGGGAGCTCAATGCAGATGTCAAAAAGACATGTGAGGTTTGGGGAGAGCTCAATACAGGTGTCAAAGAGACCTGTAAAGTTTAGAGAGAGCTCTGTCCAGGTGTAGAAGAGACCTGTGAGGTTTGGAGCGAGCTCAATACAGATGTCAAAGAGACCTGTGAGTCTCTGTCCAGGTGTAGAAGAGACATCTGAGGTTTGGGGAGCACTGTTTAGGTGTAGAAGAGACATCTGAGGTTTGGGGAGCACTGTTTAGGTGTAGAAAAGACCTGTGAGGTTTGGAGAGCTCTGCCCAGATGTAGAAGTGACCTGTGAGGTTTGGAAACAGCTCACTACAGATGTCAAAGAGACCTGTGAGGTTTGGAGAAAGCTCTGTCCAGGTGTAGAAGAGACGTGTGAGGTTTGGAGAAAGCTCTGTCCAGGTGTAGAAGAGTCCTGTGAGGTTTGGAGAGAGCTCTGTCCAGGTGTAGAAGTGACCTGTGAGGTTTGGAGAGCTCTATCCAGGTGTAGAAGAGACCTGTGAGGTCTGGAGAGACCTCTGTCCAGGTGTAGAAGTGACCTTCAAGGTTTGGAGAGCTCTATACAGGTGTAGAAGAGACCTGTGAGGTCTGGAGAGACCTCTGTCCAGGTGTAGAAGTGACCTGTGAGGTTTGGAGAGAGCTCTGTCCAGGTGTAGAAGAGACCTGTGAGGTTTGGAGGGAGCTCAATGCAGATGTCAAAAAGACATGTGAGGTTTGGGGAGAGCTCAATACAGGTGTCAAAGAGACCTGTAAAGTTTAGAGAGAGCTCTGTCCAGGTGTAGAAGAGACCTGTGAGGTTTGGAGCGAGCTCAATACAGATGTCAAAGAGACCTGTGAGTCTCTGTCCAGGTGTAGAAGAGACTTTTGATATTTGGAAAGAGCTCTGTCCAGGTGTAGAAGAGACCTGTGAGGTTGGGAGAGAGCTCTGTCCAGGTGTAGAAGACACCTGTAATGTTTGGAGAGAGCTCAATACAGATGTCAAAGAGACCTGTGAGGCTTTGTACAGGTGTAGAAGAGACTTTTGATATTTGGAAAGAGCTCTGTCCAGGTGTAGAAGAGACCTGTGAATTTTGGAGAGAGCTCTGTCCAAGTGTAGAGGAGATCTGTGAGGTTTGGAGAGAGCACTGTCCAGGTGTAGAAGAGACCTATGAGGTTTGGAGAGAGCTCTGTGGAGGTGTAGAAGAGACCTGTGACGTTTGGAGAGAGCTCTGCCCAGGTGTAGAAGAGACATGTGAGATTTGGGGAGAGCTCAGTACAGGTGTCAAATAGACCTGTAAAGTTTAGAGAGAGCTCTGTCCAGGTGTAGAAGAGACCTGTGAGGTTTGGAGAGAGCTCAATACACATGTCAAAAAGACCTGTGAGGCTCTGTCCAGGTGTAGAAGAGACTTTTGATATTTGGAAAGAGCTCTGTCCAGGTGTAGAAGAGACCTGTGAGGTTGGGAGAGAGCTCTGTCCAGGTGTAGAAGAGACCTGTGAGGTTCGGAGGGAGCTCAATACAGATGTCAAAGAGACCTGTAAGGTTTAGAGAGAGATCTGTCCAGGTGTAGAAGAGACCTGTGAGGTTGGGAGAGAGCTCTGTCCAGGTGTAGAAGAGACCTGTGAGGTTTGCCGAGAGCTCTGTCCAGGAGTAGAAGAGACCTGTGAGGTTTGGAGAGAGATCTGTCCAGGTGTAGAAGAGACCTGTAAGGTTTAGAGAGAGCTCAATACAGACGTCAAAGAGACATGTGAGGTTTGGAGAGAGCTCTTTCCAGGTGTAGAAGAGACCTTTGGTATTTGGAGATAGCTCTGTCCAGGTGTAAAAGAGACCTGTGAGGTTTGGAGAGAGCTCTGTTCAGGTGTAGAAGAGACTTTGAGGTTTGAAGAGAGTTCTGCCCAGGTGTAGAAGAGACATGTGAGGTTTGGAGAGAGCTCTGTCCAGGTGTAGAAGAGACCTGTGAGGTTTGGAGAGAGCTCTGTCCAGGAGTAGAAGAGACCTGTGAGGTTTGGAGAGAGCTCTGTCCAGGTGTAGAAGAGACCTGTGAGGTTTGGAGAGAGCTCTGTCCATGTGTACAAGAGACCTGTGAGGTTTCTAAAGCGCTCTTTACCGGTGTAGAAGAGACCTCTGAGGTTTGGAGAGAGCTCATTCCAGGTGTACATGAGAACCGTGAGGTTCAGAGAGAGCTCTGTCCAGATGTCGAAGAGACCTGTGAGGTTTGGAGAGAGCACTGTCCATTTGTAGAATGACCTGTGAGGTTTAGAGACAGCTTTATCCAGGTGTGGAAGAGACCTGTGAGGTTTGATGAGAGCTCTGTCCAAGTGTAGAAGAGACCTGTGAGGTTTGGAGAGATCTCTGCCGAGGTTTACAAGAGACCTGTGAGGTACTGAGATAGCTCTGTCCAGATGTAGAAGAGACCTGTGAGATTTGGAGAGAGCACTGTCCAGGTGTGGAAGAGACCTGTGAGGTTTGGTGAGAGCTCTGTCCAGGTGTAAAAGAGACCTGGGTGGTTTGGAGAGAACTATGTCCAAATGAAGAAAAGACCTGTGAGGTTTGGGGAGAGCTCAGTCCAAGTGTAGAAGAGACCTCTGAGGTTTGGAGAGAACTCTGTCCAGATGAAGAAGAGACCTGTGAGGTTTGGGGAGAGCTCTGTCCAGGTGTAGAAGAGACCTGTGAGGTTTGGAGAGAGCTCTTTCGAGGCATAGAAGAGACCTATGAGGTTTGGAGAGAGCTCAGTCCAGGTGTAGAAGAGACCGCTGAGGTTCGGAGAGAGGTCAGTCCAGGTGTAGAAGAGACCGCTGAGGTTTGAGAGATCTCTTTTCAGGTGTAGAAAAGACCTCTGCGGTTTGGAGAGCTCTGCCCAGGTGTAGAAGAGACCTGTGAGGTTTAGAGAGAGCTCAATACAGATGTCAAAGACACCTGTAAGGTTTGAAGAAAGCTCTGTCCAGGTGTAGAAGAGACATCTGAGGTTTGGGGAGCACTGTTTAGGTGTAGAAGAGACATCTGAGGTTTGGGGAGCACTGTTTAGGTGTAGAAAAGACCTGTGAGGTTTGGAGAGCTCTGCCCAGATGTAGAAGAGACCTGTGAGGTTTGGAGACAGCTCACTACAGATGTCAAAGAGACCTGTGAGGTTTGGAGAAAGCTCTGTCCAGGTGTAGAAGAGACCTGTGAGGTTTGGAGAAAGCTCTGTCCAGGTGTAGAAGAGTCCTGTGAGGTTTGGAGAGAGCTCTGTCCAGGTGTAGAAGTGACCTGTGAGGTTTGAGAGCTCTGTCCAGGTGTCGAAGAGACCTGTGAGGTCTGGAGAGACCTCTGTCCAGGTGTAGAAGTGACCTGTGAGGTATGGAGAGCTCTATCCAGGTGTAGTAGAGACCTGTGAGGTCTGGAGAGACCTCTGTCCAGGTGTAGAAGTGACCTGTGAGGTTTGGAGAGAGCTCTGTCCAGGTGTAGAAGAGACCTGTGAGGTTTGGAGAGAGCTCAATGCAGATGTAGAAAAGACATGTGAGGTTTGGGGAGAGCTCAATACAGGTGTCAAAGAGACCTGTAAAGTTTAGAGAGAGCTCTGTCCAGGTGTAGAAGAGACCTGTGAGGTTTGGAGAGAGCTCAATACAGATGTCAAAGAGACCTGTGAGGCTCTGTCCAGGTGTAGAAGAGACTTTTGATATTTGGAAAGAGCTCTGTCTAGGTGTAGAAGAGACCTGTGAGGTTGGGAGAGAGCTCTGTCCAGGTGTAGAAGAGACCTGTGAGGTTTGGAGAGAGCTTAATACAGATGTCAAAGAGACCTGTGAGGCTTTGTACAGGTGTAGAAGAGACTTTTGATATTTGGAAAAAGCTCTGTCCAGGTGTAGAAGAGACCTGTGAATTTTGGAGAGAGCTCTGTCCAGGTGTAGAGGAGATCTGTGAGGTTTGGAGAGAGCACTGTCCAGGTGTAGAAGTGACCTATGAGGTTTGGAGAGAGCTCTGTGCAGGTGTAGAAGAGACCTGTGAGGTTTGGAGAGAGCTCTGCCCAGGTGTAGAAGAGACATGTGAGGTTTGGGGAGAGCTCAATACAGGTGTCAAAGAGACCTGTAAAGTTTAGAGAGAGCTCTGTCCAGGTGTAGAAGAGACCTGTGAGGTTTGGAGAGAGCTCAATACAGATGTCAAAGAGACCTGTGAGGCTCTGTCCAGGTGTAGAAGAGACTTTTGATATTTGGAAAGAGCTCTGTACAGGTGTAGAAGAGACCTGTGAGGTTGGGAGAGAGCTCTGTCCAGGTGTAGAAGAGACCTGTGAGGTTTGCAGAGAGCTCTGTCAAGGTGTAGAAGAGACCTGAGAGGTTCGGAGGGAGCTCAATACAGATGTCAAAGAGACCTGTAAGGTTTAGAGAGAGATCTGTCCAGGTGTAGAAGAGACCTGTGAGGTTGGGAGAGAGCTCTGTCCAGGTGTAGAAGAGACCTGTGAGGTTTGCAGAGAGCTCTGTCCAGGAGTAGAAGAGACCTGTGAGGTTTGGAGAGAGATCTGTCCAGGTGTAGAAGAGACCTGTAAGGTTTAGAGAGAGCTCAATACAGACGTCAAAGAGACATGTGAGGTTTGGAGAGAGCTCTTTCCAGGTGTAGAAGAGACCTTTGATATTTGGAGATAGCTCTGTCCAGGTGTAGAAGAGACCTCTGAGTTTTGTAGAGAGCTCTGTCCAGATGAAGAAGAGACCTGTGAGGTTTGGAAAGAGCTCTTTCCCAGTGTTGTAGAGACCTGTGAGGTTCAGAGATAGCTCTGTCCAGATGTAGAAGAGACCTGTGAGATTTGGAGAGAGCACTGTCCAGGTGTGGAAGAGACCTGTGAGGTTTGGTGAGAGCTCTGTCCAGGTGTAGAAGAGACCTGTGAGGTCTGGAAAGAGCTCTTTCCTGATGTAGAAGAGACCTGTGAGGTCTGGAGAGAGCTCTGTTCAGGTGTAGAAGAGACCTGTGAGGTCTGGAGAGAGCTCTGTCCAGGTGTAAAAGAGACCTGGGTGGTTTGGAGAGAACTATGTCCAGATGAAGAAGAGACCTGTGAGGTTTGGGGAGAGCTCAGTCCAAGTGTAGAAGAGACCTCTGAGGTTTGGAGAGAACTCTGTCCAGATGAAGAAGAGACCTGTGAGGTTTGGGGAGAGCTCTGTCCAGGTGTAGAAGAGACCTGTGAGGTTTGGAGAGAGCTCTTTGGAGGCATAGAAGAGACCTGTGAGGTTTGGAGAGAGCTCAGTCCAGGTGTAGAAGAGACCGCTGAGGTTCGGAGAGAGGTCAGTCCAGGTGTAGAAGAGACCGCTGAGGTTTGAGAGATCTCTTTTCAGGTGTAGAAAAGACCTCTGCGGTTTGGAGAGCTCTGCCCAGGTGTAGAAGAGACCTGTGAGGTTTAGAGAGAGCTCAATACAGATGTCAAAGACACCTGTAAGGTTTGAAGAAAGCTCTGTCCAGGTGTAGAAGAGACATCTGAGGTTTGGGGAGCACTGTTTAGGTGTAGAAGAGACATCTGAGGTTTGGGGAGCACTGTTTAGGTGTAGAAAAGACCTGTGAGGTTTGGAGAGCTCTGCCCAGATGTAGAAGAGACCTGTGAGGTTTGGAGACAGCTCACTACAGATGTCAAAGAGACTTGTGAGGTTTGGAGAAAGCTCTGTCCAGGTGTAGAAGAGACCTGTGAGGTTTGGAGAAAGCTCTGTCCAGGTGTAGAAGAGTCCTGTGAGGTTTGGAGAGAGCTCTGTCCAGGTGTAGAAGTGACCTGTGAGGTTTGAGAGCTCTGTCCAGGTGTCGAAGAGACCTGTGAGGTCTGGAGAGACCTCTGTCCAGGTGTAGAAGTGACCTGTGAGGTTTGGAGAGCTCTATCCAGGTGTAGTAGAGACCTGTGAGGTCTGGAGAGACCTCTGTCCAGGTGTAGAAGTGACCTGTGAGGTTTGGAGAGAGCTCTGTCCAGGTGTAGAAGAGACCTGTGAGGTTTGGAGGGAGCTCAATGCAGATGTAGAAAAGACATGTGAGGTTTGGGGAGAGCTCAATACAGGTGTCAAAGAGACCTGTAAAGTTTAGAGAGAGCTCTGTCCAGGTGTAGAAGAGACCTGTGAGGTTTGGAGAGAGCTCAATACAGATGTCAAAGAGACCTGTGAGGCTCTGTCCAGGTGTAGAAGAGACTTTTGATATTTGGAAAGAGCTCTGTCTAGGTGTAGAAGAGACCTGTGAGGTTGGGAGAGAGCTCTGTCCAGGTGTAGAAGAGACCTGTGAGGTTTGGAGAGAGCTTAATACAGATGTCAAAGAGACCTGTGAGGCTTTGTACAGGTGTAGAAGAGACTTTTGATATTTGGAAAAAGCTCTGTCCAGGTGTAGAAGAGACCTGTGAATTTTGGAGAGAGCTCTGTCCAGGTGTAGAGGAGATCTGTGAGGTTTGGAGAGAGCACTGTCCAGGTGTAGAAGTGACCTATGAGGTTTGGAGAGAGCTCTGTGCAGGTGTAGAAGAGACCTGTGAGGTTTGGAGAGAGCTCTGCCCAGGTGTAGAAGAGACATGTGAGGTTTGGGGAGAGCTCAATACAGGTGTCAAAGAGACCTGTAAAGTTTAGAGAGAGCTCTGTCCAGGTGTAGAAGAGACCTGTGAGGTTTGGAGAGAGCTCAATACAGATGTCAAAGAGACCTGTGAGGCTCTGTCCAGGTGTAGAAGAGACTTTTGATATTTGGAAAGAGCTCTGTCCAGGTGTAGAAGAGACCTGTGAGGTTGGGAGAGAGCTCTGTCCAGGTGTAGAAGAGACCTGTGAGGTTTGCAGAGAGCTCTGTCCAGGTGTAGAAGAGACCTGAGAGGTTCGGAGGGAGCTCAATACAGATGTCAAAGAGACCTGTAAGGTTTAGAGAGAGATCTGTCCAGGTGTAGAAGAGACCTGTGATGTTGGGAGAGAGCTCTGTCCAGGTGTAGAAGAGACCTGTGAGGTTTGCAGAGAGCTCTGTCCAGGAGTAGAAGAGACCTGTGAGGTTTGGAGAGAGATCTGTCCAGGTGTAGAAGAGACCTGTAAGGTTTAGAGAGAGCTCAATACAGACGTCAAAGAGACATGTGAGGTTTGGAGAGAGCTCTTTCCAGGTGTAGAAGAGACCTTTGATATTTGGAGATAGCTCTGTCCAGGTGTAGAAGAGACCTGTGAGGTATGGAGAGAGCTCTGTTCAGGTGTAGAAGAGACTTTGAAGTTTGAAGAGAGTTCTTCCCAGGTGTAGAAGAGACATGTGAGCTTTGGAGAGAGCTCTGTCCAGGTGTAGAAGAGACCTGTGAGGTGTGGAGAGAGCTCTGTGCAGGTGTAGAAGAGACCTGTGAGGTCTGGAGAGAGCTCTGTCCAGATGTAGAAGAAACCTGTGAGGTTTGGAGAGAGCACTGTCCAGGTGTAGAATGACCTGTGAGGTTTAGAGACAGCTCTGTCCAGGTGTGGAAGAGACCTGTGAGGTTTGGTGAGAGCTCTGTCCAGGTGTAGAAGAGACCTGTGAGGTCTGGAAAGAGCTCTTTTCTGATGTAGAAGAGACCTGTGAGGTCTGGAGAGAGCTCTATCCAGGTTTAGAAGAGACTTTTGAGGTTTGGAGAGAGCTCTGTCATTGTGTAGAAGAGAACTGTAAAGTTTGAAAAGAGCTTTGTTCAGGTTTAGAAGAGACCTATGAGGTTTGGAGAGAGCTCAATACAGATGTCAAAGACACCTGTAAGGTTTGAAGAAAGCTCTGTCCAGGTGTAGAAGAGACATCTGAGGTTTGGGGAGCACTGTTTAGGTGTAGAAGAGACATCTGAGGTTTGGGGAGCACTGTTTAGGTGTAGAAAAGACCTGTGAGGTTTGGAGAGCTCTGCCCAGATGTAGAAGAGACCTGTGAGGTTTGGAGACAGCTCACTACAGATGTCAAAGAGACCTGTGAGGTTTGGAGACAGCTCTGTCCAGGTGTAGAAGAGACCTGTGAGGTTTGGAGAAAGCTCTGTCCAGGTGTAGAAGAGTCCTGTGAGGTTTGGAGAGAGCTCTGTCCAGGTGTAGAAGTGACCTGTGAGGTTTGAGAGCTCTGTCCAGGTGTCGAAGAGACCTGTGAGGTCTGGAGAGACCTCTGTCCAGGTGTAGAAGTGACCTGTGAGGTTTGGAGAGCTCTATCCAGGTGTAGTAGAGACCTGTGAGGTCTGGAGAGACCTCTGTCCAGGTGTAGAAGTGACCTGTGAGGTTTGGAGAGAGCTCTGTCCAGGTGTAGAAGAGACCTGTGAGGTTTGGAGGGAGCTCAATGCAGATGTAGAAAAGACATGTGAGGTTTGGGGAGAGCTCAATACAGGTGTCAAAGAGACCTGTAAAGTTTAGAGAGAGCTCTGTCCAGGTGTAGAAGAGACCTGTGAGGTTTGGAGAGAGCTCAATACAGATGTCAAAGAGACCTGTGAGGCTCTGTCCAGGTGTAGAAGAGACTTTTGATATTTGGAAAGAGCTCTGTCTAGGTGTAGAAGAGACCTGTGAGGTTGGGAGAGAGCTCTGTCCAGGTGTAGAAGAGACCTGTGAGGTTTGGAGAGAGCTTAATACAGATGTCAAAGAGACCTGTGAGGCTTTGTACAGGTGTAGAAGAGACTTTTGATATTTGGAAAAAGCTCTGTCCAGGTGTAGAAGAGACCTGTGAATTTTGGAGAGAGCTCTGTCCAGGTGTAGAGGAGATCTGTGAGGTTTGGAGAGAGCACTGTCCAGGTGTAGAAGCGACCTATGAGGTTTGGAGAGAGCTCTGTGCAGGTGTAGAAGAGACCTGTGAGGTTTGGAGAGAGCTCTGCCCAGGTGTAGAAGAGACATGTGAGGTTTGGGGAGAGCTCAATACAGGTGTCAAAGAGACCTGTAAAGTTTAGAGAGAGCTCTGTCCAGGTGTAGAAGAGACCTGTGAGGTTTGGAGAGAGCTCAATACAGATGTCAAAGAGACCTGTGAGGCTCTGTCCAGGTGTAGAAGAGACTTTTGATATTTGGAAAGAGCTCTGTCCAGGTGTAGAAGAGACCTGTGAGGTTGGGAGAGAGCTCTGTCCAGGTGTAGAAGAGACCTGTGAGGTTTGCAGAGAGCTCTGTCCAGGTGTAGAAGAGACCTGTGAGGTTCGGAGGGAGCTCAATACAGATGTCAAAGAGACCTGTAAGGTTTAGAGAGAGATCTGTCCAGGTGTAGAAGAGACCTGTGATGTTGGGAGAGAGCTCTGTCCAGGTGTAGAAGAGACCTGTGAGGTTTGCAGAGAGCTCTGTCCAGGAGTAGAAGAGACCTGTGAGGTTTGGAGAGAGATCTGTCCAGGTGTAGAAGAGACCTGTAAGGTTTAGAGAGAGCTCAATACAGACGTCAAAGAGACATGTGAGGTTTGGAGAGAGCTCTTTCCAGGTGTAGAAGAGACCTTTGATATTTGGAGATAGCTCTGTCCAGGTGTAGAAGAGACCTGTGAGGTTTGGAGAGAGCTCTGTTCAGGTGTAGAAGAGACTTTGAAGTTTGAAGAGAGTTCTGCCCAGGTGTAGAAGAGACATGTGAGCTTTGGAGAGAGCTCTGTCCAGGTGTAGAAGAGACCTGTGAGGTTTGGAGAGAGCTCTGTCCAGGAGTAGAAGAGACCTGTGAGGTTTGGAGAGAGCTCTGTCCAGGTGTAGAAGAGACCTGTGAGGTTTGGAGAGAGCTCTGTCCATGTGTACAAGAGACCTGTGAGGTTTCTAAAGCGCTCTTTACCGGTGTAGAAGAGACCTCTTAGGTTTGGAGAGAGCTCATTCCAGGTGTACATGAGAACCGTGAGGTTCAGAGAGAGCTCTGTCCAGATGTCGAAGAGACCTGTGAGGTTCGGAGAGAGCACTGTCCATTTGTAGAATGACCTGTGAGCTTTAGAGACAGCTTTATCCAGGTGTGGAAGAGACCTGTGAGGTTTGATGAGAGCTCTGTCCAGGTGTAGAAGAGACCTGTGAGGTTTGAAGAGTTCTCTGCCGAGGTTTACAAGAGACCTGTGAGGTTCTGAGAGAGCTCTGTCCAAGTGGAAAGAGACTTGTGAGGTCTGGAGAGAGCGCTGTCCAGGTGTAGAAGAGACCTGTGAGGTCTGAAAAGAGCTCTTTCCTGGTGTAGAAGAGACCTGTGAGGTCTGGAGAGAGCTCTGTCCAGATGTAGAAGAGACCTGTGAGGTTTGGAGAGAGCACTGTCCAGGTGTAGAATGACCTGTGAGGTTTAGAGACAGCTCTGTCCAGGTGTGGAAGAGACCTGTGAGGTTTGGTGAGAGCTCTGTCCAGGTGTAGAAGAGACCTGTGAGGTCTGGAAAGAGCTCTTTTCTGATGTAGAAGAGACCTGTGAGGTCTGGAGAGAGCTCTATCCAGGTTTAGAAGAGACTTTTGAGGTTTGGAGAGAGCTCTGTCCTTGTGTAGAAGAGAACTGTAAAGTTTGAAAAGAGCTTTGTTCAGGTTTAGAAGAGACCTATGAGGTTTGGAGAGAGCTCTGTCTAGGTGTCGAAGAGAACTGTGAGGTTTGGAGAGAGCTCTGCCCAGGTGTAGAAGAGACCTGTGAGGTCTGGAAAGAGCTCTTTCCTGATGTAGAAGAGACCTGTGAGGTCTGGAGAGAGCTCTATCCAGGTGTAGAAGAGACTTTTGAGGTTTGGAGAGAGCTCTGTCCTTGTGTAGAAGAGACCTGTAAAGTTTGAAAAGAGCTTTGTTCAGGTTTAGAAGAGACCTGTGAAGTTTGGAGAGAGCTCTGTCCAGGTGTAGAAAAGACCTTTGAGGCTTGGAGAGAGTTCTGTTCAGGTGTAGAAGAGACATGTGAGGTTTGAAGGGAGCTCTGTCCATGTGTAGAAGAGACCTGTGAGGTCTAGAGAGAGCTCTTCCCGAGTGTAGAAGAGACCTGTGAGATTTGGAGAGAGCTCTGTCAAGAAGGAGAAGAGAACTGTGAGATTTGGAGAGAGCTCTGTCCAGGTGTAGACAAGACCTGTGAGGTTTGGAGAGAGCTCTGTCCAGGTGTAGAAGAGACCTGTGAGGTTTGGAGAGAGCTTTGTCCAGATGTAGAAGAGACCTGTGAGGTTTGGAGAGAGCTCTGTTCAGATGGAGAAGAGACCTGTGGGATTTGGAGAGAGCTCTGTCCAGGTGTAAAAGAGACCTCTGAGGTTTGGAGATAGCTCTTACCGAGTGTAGAAGAGACCTGTGAGATTTGGAGAGAGCTCTGTCCAGATGGAGAAGAGAACTGTGAGATTTGGAGAGAGCTCTGTGCAGGTGTAGAAGAGACCTGTTTGGTTTGGAAAAAGCTCTGTCCAGGCGTAGAAGAGACCTTTGAGGTTTGGAGAGAGCTCTGTCCAGATGGAGACGAGACTTGTGTGATTTGGAGAGAGCTCAGTCCAAGTGTAGAAGAGACCTCTGAGGTTTGGAGAGGACTCTGTCCAGATGAAGAAGAGACCTGTGAGGTTTGGGGAGAGCTCTGTCCAGGTGTAGAAGAGACCTGTGAGGTTTGGAGAGAGCTCTTTCGAGGCGTAGAAGAGACCTGTGAGGTTTGGAGAGAGCTCAGTCCAGGTGTAGAAGAGACCTGTGAGGTTTGGAGATAGCTCTGTCCAGATGTAGAAGAGACCTGTGAGGTTTGGAGAGAGCACTGTCCAGGTGTAGAATGACCTGTAATGTTTAGAGAAAGCTCTGTCCAGGTGTGGAAGAGACCTGTGAGGTTTGGTGAGAGCTCTGTCTAGATGTAGAAGAGACATGTGAGATCTGGAGAGAGCTCCTTTCCAGGTGTAGAAGAGACCTGTGAGATCTGGAGAGAGCTCTGTCCAGGTGTAGAAGAGACCTGGGTGGTTTGGAGAAAGCTCTGTCCAGGTGTAAAAGAGACCCCTGAGGTTTGGAAAGAGATCTATCCAGGTGTAGAAGAGACTTGTAAGGTTTGGAGAGAGCTCTGTCCAAGTGTAGAAGAGACCTGTAAAGTTTGAAGAGAGCTTTGTCCAGGTTAAGAAGAGACCTGTGAGGTATGGAGAGACCTCTGTCCAGGTGTAGAAGAGACCTTTGAGGTTTGGAGAGAGTTCTGTCCAGGTGTAGAAGAGACACGTGAGGTTTTAAGAGAGCTCTGTCCATGTGTAGAAGAGACCTGTAAGGTCTAGAGAGAGCTCTTACCGAGTGTAGAAGAGACCTGTGAGATTTGGAGAGAGCTCTGTCCAGATGGAGAAGAGAACTGTGAGATTTGGAGAGAGCTCTGTCCAGGTGTAGAAGAGACCTGTTTGGTTTGGAAAAAGCTCTGTCCAGGCGTAGAAGAGACCTTTGAGGTTTGGAGAGAGCTCTGTCCAGATGGAGACGAGACTTGTGAGATTTGGAGAAAGCTCAGTCCAAGTGTAGAAGAGACCTCTGAGGTTTGGAGAGGACTCTGTCCAGATGAAGAAGAGACCTGTGAGGTTTGGGGAGAGCTCTGTCCAGGTGTAGAAGAGACCTGTGAGGTTTGGAGAGAGCTCTGTCCAGATGGAGACGAGACTTGTGAGATTTGGAGAGAGCTCAGTCCAAGTGTAGAAGAGACCTCTGAGGTTTGGAGAGGACTCTGTCCAGATAAAGAAGAGACCTGTGAGGTTTGGGGAGAGCTCTGTCCAGGTGTAGAAGAGACCTGTGAGGTTTGGAGAGAGCTCTTTTGAGGCATAGAAGATACCTGTGAGGTTTGGAGAGAGCTCAGTCCAGGTGTAGAAGAGACCGCTGAGGTTCGGAGAGACCTCTGTCCAGGTGTAGAAGAGACCTGTGAGGTTTGGAGAGAGCTCTGTCCAGATGTAGAAGAGACCTGTGAGGTTTGGAGAGAGCTCTGTTCAGATGGAGAAGAGACCTGTGTGATTTGGAGAGAGCTCTGTCCAGGTGTAAAAGAGACCTCTGAGGTTTGGAGATAGCTCTGTCCAGTTGTAGAAGAGACCTGTGAGGTTTGGAGAGAGCACTGACCAGGTGTAGAATGACCTGTGAGGTTTAGAGACAGCTCTGTCCAGGTGTGGAAGAGACCTGTGAGGTTTGGTGAGAGCTCTGTCCAGGTGTAGAAGAGACCTGTGAGATCTGGAGAGAGCTCTGTCCAGGTGTAGAAGAGACCTGTGAGATCTGGAGAGAGCTCTGTCCAGGTGTAGAAGAGACCTGGGTGGTTTGGAGAAAGCTCTGTCCAGGTGTAAAAGAGACCCCTGAGGTTTGGAAAGAGATCTATCCAGGTGTAGAAGAGACTTGAAAGGTTTGGAGAGAGCTCTGTCCAAGTGTAGAAGAGACCTGTAAAGTTTGAAGAGAGCTTTGTCCAGGTTAAGAAGAGACCTGTGAGGTTTGGAGAGACCTCTGTCCAGGTGTAGAAGAGACCTTTGAGGTTTGGAGAGAGTTCTGTCCAGGTGTAGAAGAGACACATGAGGTTTTAAGAGAGCTCTGTCCATGTGTAGAAGAGACCTGTAAGGTCTAGAGAGAGCTCTTACCGAGTGTAGAAGAGACCTGTGAGATTTGGAGAGAGCTCTGTCCAGATGGAGAAGAGAACTGTGAGATTTGGAGAGAGCTCTGTCCAGGTGTAGAAGAGACCTGTGAGGTTTGGAAAAAGCTATGTCCAGGCGTAGAAGAGACCTGTGAGGTTTGGAGAGAGCTCTGTCCAGATGGAGACGAGACTTGTGAGATTTGGAGAGAGCTCAGTCCAAGTGTAGAAGAGACCTCTGAGGTTTGGAGAGAACTCTGTCCAGATGAAGAAGAGACCTGTGAGGTTTGGGGAGAGCTCTGTCCAGGTGTAGAAGAGACCTGTGAGGTTTGGAGAGAGTTTTTTCGAGGCGTAGAAGAGACCTGTGAGGTTTGGAGAGAGCTCAGTCCAGGTGTAGAAGAGACTGCTGAGGTTCGGAGAGAGCTCAGTCCAGGTGTAGAAGAGACCGCTGAGGTTTGGAGAGAGCTCTTTTCAGGTGTAGAAAAGACCTCTGAGGTTTGGAGAGCTCTGCCCAGGTCTAGAAGAGACCTGTGAGTTTTAGAGAGAGCTCAATACAGATGTCAAAGACACCTGTGAGGTTTGAAGACAGCTCTGTCCAGGTATAGAAGAGACATCTGAGGTTTGGGGAGCACTGTTTAGGTGTAGAAGAGACCTGTGAGGTTTGGAGAGAGCTCTGTCCAGGTGTAGAAAAGACCTTTGAGGCTTGGAGAGAGTTCTGTTCAGGTGTAGAAGAGACATGTGAGGTTTGAAGGGAGCTCTGTCCATGTGTAGAAGAGACCTGTGAGGTCTAGAGAGAGCTCTTCCCGAGTGTAGAAGAGACCTGTGAGATTTGGAGAGAGCTCTGTCAAGAAGGAGAAGAGAACTGTGAGATTTGGAGAGAGCTCTGTCCAGATGGAGAAGAGAACTGTGAGATTTGGAGAGAGCTCTGTCCAGGTGTAGAAGAGACCTGTGAGGTTTGGAAAAAGCTCTGTCCAGGCGTAGAAGAGACCTTTGAGGTTTGGAGAGAGCTCTGTCCAGATGGAGACGAGACTTGTGTGATTTGGAGAGAGCTCAGTCCAAGTGTAGAAGAGACCTCTGAGGTTTGGAGAGGACTCTGTCCAGATGAAGAAGGGACCTGTGAGGTTTGGGGAGAGCTCTGTCAAGGTGTAGAAGAGACCTGTGAGGTTTGGAGAGAGCTCTTTCGAAGCGTAGAAGAGACCTGTGAGGTGTGGAGAGAGCTCAGTCCAGGTGTAGAAGAGACCGCTGAGGTTCGGAGAGACCTCTGTCCAGGTGTAGAAGAGACCTGTGAGGTTTGGAGAGAGCTCTGTCCAGATGTAGAAGAGACCTGTGAGGTTTGGAGAGAGCTCTGTTCAGATGGAGAAGAGACCTGTGGGATTTGGAGAGAGCTCTGTCCAGGTGTAAAAGAGACCTCTGAGGTTTGGAGATAGCTCTGTCCAGTTGTAGAAGAGACCTGTGAGGTTTGGAGAGAGCACTGACCAGGTGTAGAATGACCTGTGAGGTTTAGAGACAGCTCTGTCCAGGTGTGGAAGAGACCTGTGAGGTTTGGTGAGAGCTCTGTCCAGGTGTAGAAGAGACCTGTGAGATCTGGAGAGAGCTCTGTCCAGGTGTAGAAGAGACCTGTGAGATCTGGAGAGAGCTCTGTCCAGGTGTAGAAGAGACCTGGGTGGTTTGGAGAAAGCTCTGTCCAGGTGTAAAAGAGACCCCTGAGGTTTGGAAAGAGATCTATCCAGGTGTAGAAGAGACTTGAAAGGTTTGGAGAGAGCTCTGTCCAAGTGTAGAAGAGACCTGTAAAGTTTGAAGAGAGCTTTGTCCAGGTTAAGAAGAGACCTGTGAGGTTTGGAGAGACCTCTGTCCAGGTGTAGAAGAGACCTTTGAGGTTTGGAGAGAGTTCTGTCCAGGTGTAGAAGAGACACATGAGGTTTTAAGAGAGCTCTGTCCATGTGTAGAAGAGACCTGTAAGGTCTAGAGAGAGCTCTTACCGAGTGTAGAAGAGACCTGTGAGATTTGGAGAGAGCTCTGTCCAGATGGAGAAGAGAACTGTGAGATTTGGAGAGAGCTCTGTCCAGGTGTAGAAGAGACCTGTGAGGTTTGGAAAAAGCTATGTCCAGGCGTAGAAGAGACCTGTGAGGTTTGGAGAGAGCTCTGTCCAGATGGAGACGAGACTTGTGAGATTTGGAGAGAGCTCAGTCCAAGTGTAGAAGAGACCTCTGAGGTTTGGAGAGAACTCTGTCCAGATGAAGAAGAGACCTGTGAGGTTTGGGGAGAGCTCTGTCCAGGTGTAGAAGAGACCTGTGAGGTTTGGAGAGAGTTTTTTCGAGGCGTAGAAGAGACCTGTGAGGTTTGGAGAGAGCTCAGTCCAGGTGTAGAAGAGACTGCTGAGGTTCGGAGAGAGCTCAGTCCAGGTGTAGAAGAGACCGCTGAGGTTTGGAGAGAGCTCTTTTCAGGTGTAGAAAAGACCTCTGAGGTTTGGAGAGCTCTGCCCAGGTCTAGAAGAGACCTGTGAGTTTTAGAGAGAGCTCAATACAGATGTCAAAGACACCTGTGAGGTTTGAAGAAAGCTCTGTCCAGGTATAGAAGAGACATCTGAGGTTTGGGGAGCACTGTTTAGGTGTAGAAGAGACCTCTGAGGTTTGGAGAGAGCTCTGTCCAGGTGTAGAAAAGACCTTTGAGGCTTGGAGAGAGTTCTGTTCAGGTGTAGAAGAGACATGTGAGGTTTGAAGGGAGCTCTGTCCATGTGTAGAAGAGACCTGTGAGGTCTAGAGAGAGCTCTTCCCGAGTGTAGAAGAGACCTGTGAGATTTGGAGAGAGCTCTGTCAAGAAGGAGAAGAGAACTGTGAGATTTGGAGAGAGCTCTGTCCAGATGGAGAAGAGAACTGTGAGATTTGGAGAGAGCTCTGTCCAGGTGTAGAAGAGACCTGTTTGGTTTGGAAAAAGCTCTGTCCAGGCGTAGAAGAGACCTTTGAGGTTTGGAGAGAGCTCTGTCCAGATGGAGATGAGACTTGTGTGATTTGGAGAGAGCTCAGTCCAAGTGTAGAAGAGACCTCTGAGGTTTGGAGAGGACTCTGTCCAGATGAAGAAGGGACCTGTGAGGTTTGGGGAGAGCTCTGTCCAGGTGTAGAAGAGACCTGTGAGGTTTGGAGAGAGCTCTTTCGAAGCGTAGAAGAGACCTGTGAGGTGTGGAGAGAGCTCAGTCCAGGTGTAGAAGAGACCGCTGAGTTTCGTAGAGAGCTCTGTCCAGGTGTAGAAGAGACCTGTGAGGTTTGGAGAGAGCTCTGTCCAGATGTAGAAGAGACCTGTGAGGTTTGGAGAGAGCTCTGTTCAGATGGAGAAGAGACCTGTGGGATTTGGAGAGAGCTCTGTCCAGGTGTAAAAGAGACCTCTGAGGTTTGGAGATAGCTCTGTCCAGATGTAGAAGAGACCTGTGAGGTTTGGAGAGAGCACTGTCCAGGTGTAGAATGACCTGTAATGTTTAGAGACAGCTCTGTCCAGGTGTGGAAGAGACCTGTGAGGTTTGGTGAGAGCTCTGTCCAGGTGTAGAAGAGACCTGTGAGATCTGGAGAGAGCTCTGTCCAGGTGTAGAAGAGACCTGTGAGATCTGGAGAGAGCTCTGTCCAGGTGTAGAAGAGACCTGGGTGGTTTGGAGAAAGCTCTGTCCAGGTGTAAAAGAGACCCCTGAGGTTTGGAAAGAGATCTATCCAGGTGTAGAAGAGACTTGTAAGGTTTGGAGAGAGCTCTGTCCAAGTGTAGAAGAGACCTGTAAAGTTTTAAGAGAGCTTTGTCCAGGTTAAGAAGAGACCTGTAAAGGTTTGGAGAGACCTCTGTTATGGTGTAGAAGAGACCTTTGAGGTTTGGAGAGAGTTCTGTCCAGGTGTAGAAGAGACACGTGAGGTTTTAAGAGAGCTCTGTCCATGTGTAGAAGAGACCTGTAAAGTTTTAAGAGAGCTTTGTCCAGGTTAAGAAGAGACCTGTGAGGTTTGGAGAGACCTCTGTTATGGTGTAGAAGAGACCTGTGAGATTTGGAGAGAGCTCTGTCAAGAAGGAGAAGAGAACTGTGAGATTTGGAGAGAGCTCTGTCCAGATGGAGAAGAGAACTGTGAGATTTGGAGAGAGCTCTGTCCAGGTGTAGAAGAGACCTGTTTGGTTTGGAAAAAGCTCTGTCCAGGCATAGAAGAGACCTTTGAGGTTTGGAGAGAGCTCTGTCCAGATGGAGACGAGACTTGTGTGATTTGGAGAGAGCTCAGTCCAAGTGTAGAAGAGACCTCTGAGGTTTGGAGAGGACTCTGTCCAGATGTAGAAGAGACCTGTGAGGTTTGGAGAGAGCTCTTTCGAAGCGTAGAAAAGACCTGTGAGGTGTGGAGAGAGCTCAGTCCAGGTGTAGAAGAGACCGCTGAGTTTCGTAGAGAGCTCTGTCCAGGTGTAGAAGAGACCTGTGAGGTTTGGAGAGAGCTCTGTCCAGATGTAGAAGAGACCTGTGAGGTTTGGAGAGAGCTCTGTTCAGATGGAGAAGAGACCTGTGGGATTTGGAGAGAGCTCTGTCCAGGTGTAAAAGAGACCTCTGAGGTTTGGAGATAGCTCTGTCCAGATGTAGAAGAGACCTGTGAGGTTTGGAGAGAGCACTGTCCAGGTGTAGAATGACCTGTAATGTTTAGAGACAGCTCTGTCCAGGTGTGGAAGAGACCTGTGAGGTTTGGTGAGAGCTCTGTCCAGGTGTAGAAGAGACCTGTGAGATCTGGAGAGAGCTCTGTCCAGGTGTAGAAGAGACCTGTGAGATCTGGAGAGAGCTCTGTCCAGGTGTAGAAGAGACCTGGGTGGTTTGGAGAAAGCTCTGTCCAGGTGTAAAAGAGACCCCTGAGGTTTGGAAAGAGATCTATCCAGGTGTAGAAGAGACTTGTAAGGTTTGGAGAGAGCTCTGTCCAAGTGTAGAAGAGACCTGTAAAGTTTTAAAGGAGCTTTGTCCAGGTTAAGAAGAGACCTGTGAGGTTTGGAGAGACCTCTGTTATGGTGTAGAAGAGACCTTTGAGGTTTGGAGAGAGTTCTGTCCAGGTGTAGAAGAGACACGTGAGGTTTTAAGAGAGCTCTGTCCATGTGTAGAAGAGACCTGTAAGGTCTAGAGAGAGCTCTTACCGAGTGTAGAAGAGACCTGTGAGATTTGGAGAGAGCTCTGTCCAGATGGAGAAGAGAACTGTGAGATTTGGAGAGAGCTCTGTCCAGGTGTAGAAGAGACCTGTTTGGTTTGGAAAAAGCTCTGTCCAGGCGTAGAAGAGACCTTTCAGATTTGGAGAGAGCTCTATCCAGATGGAGACGAGACTTGTGAGATTTGGAGAAAGCTCAGTCCAAGTGTAGAAGAGACCTCTGAGGTTTGGAGAGGACTCTGTCCAGATGAAGAAGAGACCTGTGAGATTTGGGGAGAGCTCTGTCCAGGTGTAGAAGAGACCTGTGAGGTTTGGAGAGAGCTCTTTCGAGGCGTAGAAGAGACCTGTGAGGTTTGGAGAGAGCTCAGTCCAGGTGTAGAAGAGACCGCTGAGGTTCGGAGAGAGCTCAGTCCAGGTGTAGAAGAGACCACTGAGGTTTGGAGAGAGCTCTTTTCAGGTGTAGAAAAGACCTCTGAGGTTTGGAGAGCTCTGCCCAGGTGTAGAAGAGACCTGTGAGGTTTAGAGAGAGCTCAATACAGATGTCAAAGACACCTGTGAGGTTTGGAGAAAGCTCTGTCCAGGTATAGAAGAGACATCTGAGGTTTGGGGAGCACTGTTTAGGTGTAGAAGAGACATCTGAGGTTTGGGGAGCACTGTTTAGGTGTAGAAACGACCTGTGAGGTTTGGAGAGCTCTGCCCAGATGTAGAAGAGACCTATGAGGTTTGGAGAGAGCTCACTACAGATGTCAAAGAGACCTGTGAGGTTTGGAGAAAGCTCTGTCC
This sequence comes from Discoglossus pictus, assembly GCA_027410445.1. Lineage (NCBI taxonomy): Eukaryota > Metazoa > Chordata > Amphibia > Anura > Alytidae > Discoglossus > Discoglossus pictus. The sequence goes on from CM050170.1 coordinate 5,300,033, forward strand.
AGGTGTAGAAGAGACCTGTGAGGTTTGGAGAAAGCTATGTCCAGGTGTAGAAGTGACCTGTGAGGTTTGGAGAGCTCTGTCCAGGTGTAGAAGAGACCTGTGAGGTCTGGATAGACCTCTGTCCAGGTGTAGAAGTGACCTTTGAGGTTTGGAGAGCTCTGTCCAGGTGTAGAAGAGACCTGTGAGGTCTGGAGAGACCTCTGTCCATGTGAAGAAGAGACCTGTGAGGTTTGGAGAGAGCTTTGTCCAGATGGAGAAGAGACATGTGAGATGTGGAGAGAGCTCTGTCCATGTGTAAAAGAGACATCTGAGGTTTGGAGGGCACTGTTCGGGTGTAAAAGAGACACCTGAGGTTTGAGGGGATCTCTGTCTAGGTGTAGAAGAGACATCTGAGGTTTGGGGGGCACTGTTCAGGAGTAGAAGAGACCTGTGAGGTTTAAAGGGCACTGTCCAGGTGTAGAAGAGACATCTGAGGTTTGGGGAGCACTGTTCAGGTGTAGAAGAGACATCTGAGGTTTGGGGGGCTCTCTTTTTGTATCAGGGTTTTGTTACAAACCCTCTATATAAAACTCTTATAGAGAGTAAATAAATATAACAAATGTGTAATTATATTGTAATCTGTTTTATTTAGTTATACGTGGTATGTTATTGTGTCTCGCCTCTTCATTAGACTTTAGCACCTCTTATTCATTTCCCACAATGCATTTCTCTAGGCTTATTCCCTAACCTTGTGTCTGGTCTGATTTAACCCTCTTAACTCCCAGAATCCTCCTGCAAGCTTTTGTTTATTTGCTGAATATGACATTTTTATTAGAATCAGAGGAGATGTTATGTTACAGAGAGTTGGTGGTTATATAGATTGGCCTGCCAGGAGAGGTGGTAGTTATATAGAGTGGCCTTCCCGGTGAGTTGTTGGTTATATAGATTGGCCTGCTAGGAGAGGTGGTGGTTATATAGATTGGCCTGACCGGAGAGGTGGTGGTTATATGGAGTAGCCTGCCAGGAGAGGTGGTGGTCATATAGAGTGGCCTGCCAGGAGAGGTGGTGTTATATGGAATGGACTGACAGGAAAGATGGTGGTTATATGGATTGGCCTGACAGGAGAGGTGGTGATTATATGGAGTGGACTGCTAGGAGAGGTGGTAGTTATATAGAGTGGCCTGCCAGGAGAGGAGGTGTTATATGGAGTAGCCTGCCAGGAGAGGTGGTAGTTTTATAGAGTGGTCTTCCAGGAGAGGTGGTAGTTGTATAGAGTGTCCTGCCAAAAGAGGTGGTGTTATATGGAGTAGCCTGCAAGGAGAGGTCGTCGTTTTAGAGAGTGGTTTTCCAGGAAAGGTGGTAGTTGTATAGAACGGCCTGCAAGGAGAGGTGGTGGTTATATAGAGTGGCCTGCCAGGAAAGGTGGTGTTTATATAGAGTGGCCTGCTAGGAGAGGTGATGGTTATATAGATTGGCCTGCCAGGAGACGTGATGGTTATATAGATTGGCCTGCCATCAGAGGTGCAGTTATATGGAGTGGACTGACAGGAGAGGTTGTTGTTATATAGAGTGGCCTGCCAAGAGAGGTGATAGTGATATAGATTGGACTGCCAGGAGAGGTGGTGGTTATTTGGAGTGGCATGCCAGGAGACGTTGTTGTTATATAGTGTGGCCTGCCAGGAGAAGTTGTTGTTATATAGATTGCCCATCCAGGAGAGATTGTGGTTATATGCAGGGGTTGCCTAGAGAGGTGGAGAATGCTCTGTCCAGGTGTAGAAGGGATCTGTGTCATTTGGAGAGAGCTCTGTCTTGATGTAGAAGAGACCTTTGTCGTTTTAAGAGAGCTCTGTCTTTGTGTAGAAGAGACTTGTGAGGTTTGGAGAGAGCTCTGTCCAGGTGTAGAAGAGACCTGTGAGGTCTGGAGAGAGTTCTGTCCAGGTGTAGAAGAGACCTGTGAGGTTTGGGGAGCTATGTCTTGATGTAGAAGAGACCTATGAGGTTTGGAGAGAGCTCTGTCCTGGTGCAGAAGAGACCTGTGAGGTTTGGAGAGAGCTCTGCCCAGACGTAGAAGAGACCTGTGAGGTTTGGAGAGAGCTCTGTCCAGGAGTAGAAGAGACCTGTGAGGTTTGGAGACAGCTCTGTCCAGGAGTAGAATAGACCTGTGAAGTTTGGAGAGAGAGCTCTGTCCTTGTGTAGAAGAGACTTGTGAAGTTTGGAGACAGCTCTGTCCTTGTGTAGAAGTGCCCTTTGAGGATTGGAGAGATCTCTGTTCATGTGTAGAAGAGACCTGTGAGGTTGGGAGAGAGCTCTGTCCAGGTGTAGAAGAGACCTGTGAGGTTTGCCGAGAGCTCTGTCCAGGAGTAGAAGAGACCTGTGAGGTTTGGAGAGAGATCTGTCCAGGTGTAGAAGAGACCTGTAAGGTTTAGAGAGAGCTCAATACAGACGTCAAAGAGACATGTGAGGTTTGGAGAGAGCTCTTTCCAGGTGTAGAAGAGACCTTTGGTATTTGGAGATAGCTCTGTCCAGGTGTAAAAGAGACCTGTGAGGTTTGGAGAGAGCTCTGTTCAGGTGTAGAAGAGACTTTGAGGTTTGAAGAGAGTTCTGCCCAGGTGTAGAAGAGACATGTGAGGTTTGGAGAGAGCTCTGTCCAGGTGTAGAAGAGACCTGTGAGGTTTGGAGAGAGCTCTGTCCAGGAGTAGAAGAGACCTGTGAGGTTTGGAGAGAGCTCTGTCCAGGTGTAGAAGAGACCTGTGAGGTTTGGAGAGAGCTCTGTCCATGTGTACAAGAGACCTGTGAGGTTTCTAAAGCGCTCTTTACCGGTGTAGAAGAGACCTCTGAGGTTTGGAGAGAGCTCATTCCAGGTGTACATGAGAACCGTGAGGTTCAGAGAGAGCTCTGTCCAGATGTCGAAGAGACCTGTGAGGTTTGGAGAGAGCACTGTCCATTTGTAGAATGACCTGTGAGGTTTAGAGACAGCTTTATCCAGGTGTGGAAGAGACCTGTGAGGTTTGATGAGAGCTCTGTCCAAGTGTAGAAGAGACCTGTGAGGTTTGGAGAGATCTCTGCCGAGGTTTACAAGAGACCTGTGAGGTACTGAGAGAGCTCTGTCCAAGTGGAAAAGAGACCTGTGAGGTCTGGAGAGAGCTCTGTCCAGATGGAGAAGAGACCTGTGGGATTTGGAGAGAGCTCTGTCCAGGTGTAAAAGAGACCTCTGAGTTTTGTAGAGAGCTCTGTCCAGATGAAGAAGAGACCTGTGAGGTTTGGAAAGAGCTCTTTCCCAGTGTTGTAGAGACCTGTGAGGTTCAGAGATAGCTCTGTCCAGATGTAGAAGAGACCTGTGAGATTTGGAGAGAGCACTGTCCAGGTGTGGAAGAGACCTGTGAGGTTTGGTGAGAGCTCTGTCCAGGTGTAAAAGAGACCTGGGTGGTTTGGAGAGAACTATGTCCAAATGAAGAAAAGACCTGTGAGGTTTGGGGAGAGCTCAGTCCAAGTGTAGAAGAGACCTCTGAGGTTTGGAGAGAACTCTGTCCAGATGAAGAAGAGACCTGTGAGGTTTGGGGAGAGCTCTGTCCAGGTGTAGAAGAGACCTGTGAGGTTTGGAGAGAGCTCTTTCGAGGCATAGAAGAGACCTATGAGGTTTGGAGAGAGCTCAGTCCAGGTGTAGAAGAGACCGCTGAGGTTCGGAGAGAGGTCAGTCCAGGTGTAGAAGAGACCGCTGAGGTTTGAGAGATCTCTTTTCAGGTGTAGAAAAGACCTCTGCGGTTTGGAGAGCTCTGCCCAGGTGTAGAAGAGACCTGTGAGGTTTAGAGAGAGCTCAATACAGATGTCAAAGACACCTGTAAGGTTTGAAGAAAGCTCTGTCCAGGTGTAGAAGAGACATCTGAGGTTTGGGGAGCACTGTTTAGGTGTAGAAGAGACATCTGAGGTTTGGGGAGCACTGTTTAGGTGTAGAAAAGACCTGTGAGGTTTGGAGAGCTCTGCCCAGATGTAGAAGAGACCTGTGAGGTTTGGAGACAGCTCACTACAGATGTCAAAGAGACCTGTGAGGTTTGGAGAAAGCTCTGTCCAGGTGTAGAAGAGACCTGTGAGGTTTGGAGAAAGCTCTGTCCAGGTGTAGAAGAGTCCTGTGAGGTTTGGAGAGAGCTCTGTCCAGGTGTAGAAGTGACCTGTGAGGTTTGAGAGCTCTGTCCAGGTGTCGAAGAGACCTGTGAGGTCTGGAGAGACCTCTGTCCAGGTGTAGAAGTGACCTGTGAGGTATGGAGAGCTCTATCCAGGTGTAGTAGAGACCTGTGAGGTCTGGAGAGACCTCTGTCCAGGTGTAGAAGTGACCTGTGAGGTTTGGAGAGAGCTCTGTCCAGGTGTAGAAGAGACCTGTGAGGTTTGGAGGGAGCTCAATGCAGATGTAGAAAAGACATGTGAGGTTTGGGGAGAGCTCAATACAGGTGTCAAAGAGACCTGTAAAGTTTAGAGAGAGCTCTGTCCAGGTGTAGAAGAGACCTGTGAGGTTTGGAGAGAGCTCAATACAGATGTCAAAGAGACCTGTGAGGCTCTGTCCAGGTGTAGAAGAGACTTTTGATATTTGGAAAGAGCTCTGTCTAGGTGTAGAAGAGACCTGTGAGGTTGGGAGAGAGCTCTGTCCAGGTGTAGAAGAGACCTGTGAGGTTTGGAGAGAGCTTAATACAGATGTCAAAGAGACCTGTGAGGCTTTGTACAGGTGTAGAAGAGACTTTTGATATTTGGAAAAAGCTCTGTCCAGGTGTAGAAGAGACCTGTGAATTTTGGAGAGAGCTCTGTCCAGGTGTAGAGGAGATCTGTGAGGTTTGGAGAGAGCACTGTCCAGGTGTAGAAGTGACCTATGAGGTTTGGAGAGAGCTCTGTGCAGGTGTAGAAGAGACCTGTGAGGTTTGGAGAGAGCTCTGCCCAGGTGTAGAAGAGACATGTGAGGTTTGGGGAGAGCTCAATACAGGTGTCAAAGAGACCTGTAAAGTTTAGAGAGAGCTCTGTCCAGGTGTAGAAGAGACCTGTGAGGTTTGGAGAGAGCTCAATACAGATGTCAAAGAGACCTGTGAGGCTCTGTCCAGGTGTAGAAGAGACTTTTGATATTTGGAAAGAGCTCTGTACAGGTGTAGAAGAGACCTGTGAGGTTGGGAGAGAGCTCTGTCCAGGTGTAGAAGAGACCTGTGAGGTTTGCAGAGAGCTCTGTCAAGGTGTAGAAGAGACCTGAGAGGTTCGGAGGGAGCTCAATACAGATGTCAAAGAGACCTGTAAGGTTTAGAGAGAGATCTGTCCAGGTGTAGAAGAGACCTGTGATGTTGGGAGAGAGCTCTGTCCAGGTGTAGAAGAGACCTGTGAGGTTTGCAGAGAGCTCTGTCCAGGAGTAGAAGAGACCTGTGAGGTTTGGAGAGAGATCTGTCCAGGTGTAGAAGAGACCTGTAAGGTTTAGAGAGAGCTCAATACAGACGTCAAAGAGACATGTGAGGTTTGGAGAGAGCTCTTTCCAGGTGTAGAAGAGACCTTTGATATTTGGAGATAGCTCTGTCCAGGTGTAGAAGAGACCTCTGAGTTTTGTAGAGAGCTCTGTCCAGATGAAGAAGAGACCTGTGAGGTTTGGAAAGAGCTCTTTCCCAGTGTTGTAGAGACCTGTGAGGTTCAGAGATAGCTCTGTCCAGATGTAGAAGAGACCTGTGAGATTTGGAGAGAGCACTGTCCAGGTGTGGAAGAGACCTGTGAGGTTTGGTGAGAGCTCTGTCCAGGTGTAGAAGAGACCTGTGAGGTCTGGAAAGAGCTCTTTCCTGATGTAGAAGAGACCTGTGAGGTCTGGAGAGAGCTCTGTTCAGGTGTAGAAGAGACCTGTGAGGTCTGGAGAGAGCTCTGTCCAGGTGTAAAAGAGACCTGGGTGGTTTGGAGAGAACTATGTCCAGATGAAGAAGAGACCTGTGAGGTTTGGGGAGAGCTCAGTCCAAGTGTAGAAGAGACCTCTGAGGTTTGGAGAGAACTCTGTCCAGATGAAGAAGAGACCTGTGAGGTTTGGGGAGAGCTCTGTCCAGGTGTAGAAGAGACCTGTGAGGTTTGGAGAGAGCTCTTTGGAGGCATAGAAGAGACCTGTGAGGTTTGGAGAGAGCTCAGTCCAGGTGTAGAAGAGACCGCTGAGGTTCGGAGAGAGGTCAGTCCAGGTGTAGAAGAGACCGCTGAGGTTTGAGAGATCTCTTTTCAGGTGTAGAAAAGACCTCTGCGGTTTGGAGAGCTCTGCCCAGGTGTAGAAGAGACCTGTGAGGTTTAGAGAGAGCTCAATACAGATGTCAAAGACACCTGTAAGGTTTGAAGAAAGCTCTGTCCAGGTGTAGAAGAGACATCTGAGGTTTGGGGAGCACTGTTTAGGTGTAGAAGAGACATCTGAGGTTTGGGGAGCACTGTTTAGGTGTAGAAAAGACCTGTGAGGTTTGGAGAGCTCTGCCCAGATGTAGAAGAGACCTGTGAGGTTTGGAGACAGCTCACTACAGATGTCAAAGAGACTTGTGAGGTTTGGAGAAAGCTCTGTCCAGGTGTAGAAGAGACCTGTGAGGTTTGGAGAAAGCTCTGTCCAGGTGTAGAAGAGTCCTGTGAGGTTTGGAGAGAGCTCTGTCCAGGTGTAGAAGTGACCTGTGAGGTTTGAGAGCTCTGTCCAGGTGTCGAAGAGACCTGTGAGGTCTGGAGAGACCTCTGTCCAGGTGTAGAAGTGACCTGTGAGGTTTGGAGAGCTCTATCCAGGTGTAGTAGAGACCTGTGAGGTCTGGAGAGACCTCTGTCCAGGTGTAGAAGTGACCTGTGAGGTTTGGAGAGAGCTCTGTCCAGGTGTAGAAGAGACCTGTGAGGTTTGGAGGGAGCTCAATGCAGATGTAGAAAAGACATGTGAGGTTTGGGGAGAGCTCAATACAGGTGTCAAAGAGACCTGTAAAGTTTAGAGAGAGCTCTGTCCAGGTGTAGAAGAGACCTGTGAGGTTTGGAGAGAGCTCAATACAGATGTCAAAGAGACCTGTGAGGCTCTGTCCAGGTGTAGAAGAGACTTTTGATATTTGGAAAGAGCTCTGTCTAGGTGTAGAAGAGACCTGTGAGGTTGGGAGAGAGCTCTGTCCAGGTGTAGAAGAGACCTGTGAGGTTTGGAGAGAGCTTAATACAGATGTCAAAGAGACCTGTGAGGCTTTGTACAGGTGTAGAAGAGACTTTTGATATTTGGAAAAAGCTCTGTCCAGGTGTAGAAGAGACCTGTGAATTTTGGAGAGAGCTCTGTCCAGGTGTAGAGGAGATCTGTGAGGTTTGGAGAGAGCACTGTCCAGGTGTAGAAGTGACCTATGAGGTTTGGAGAGAGCTCTGTGCAGGTGTAGAAGAGACCTGTGAGGTTTGGAGAGAGCTCTGCCCAGGTGTAGAAGAGACATGTGAGGTTTGGGGAGAGCTCAATACAGGTGTCAAAGAGACCTGTAAAGTTTAGAGAGAGCTCTGTCCAGGTGTAGAAGAGACCTGTGAGGTTTGGAGAGAGCTCAATACAGATGTCAAAGAGACCTGTGAGGCTCTGTCCAGGTGTAGAAGAGACTTTTGATATTTGGAAAGAGCTCTGTCCAGGTGTAGAAGAGACCTGTGAGGTTGGGAGAGAGCTCTGTCCAGGTGTAGAAGAGACCTGTGAGGTTTGCAGAGAGCTCTGTCCAGGTGTAGAAGAGACCTGAGAGGTTCGGAGGGAGCTCAATACAGATGTCAAAGAGACCTGTAAGGTTTAGAGAGAGATCTGTCCAGGTGTAGAAGAGACCTGTGATGTTGGGAGAGAGCTCTGTCCAGGTGTAGAAGAGACCTGTGAGGTTTGCAGAGAGCTCTGTCCAGGAGTAGAAGAGACCTGTGAGGTTTGGAGAGAGATCTGTCCAGGTGTAGAAGAGACCTGTAAGGTTTAGAGAGAGCTCAATACAGACGTCAAAGAGACATGTGAGGTTTGGAGAGAGCTCTTTCCAGGTGTAGAAGAGACCTTTGATATTTGGAGATAGCTCTGTCCAGGTGTAGAAGAGACCTGTGAGGTATGGAGAGAGCTCTGTTCAGGTGTAGAAGAGACTTTGAAGTTTGAAGAGAGTTCTTCCCAGGTGTAGAAGAGACATGTGAGCTTTGGAGAGAGCTCTGTCCAGGTGTAGAAGAGACCTGTGAGGTGTGGAGAGAGCTCTGTGCAGGTGTAGAAGAGACCTGTGAGGTCTGGAGAGAGCTCTGTCCAGATGTAGAAGAAACCTGTGAGGTTTGGAGAGAGCACTGTCCAGGTGTAGAATGACCTGTGAGGTTTAGAGACAGCTCTGTCCAGGTGTGGAAGAGACCTGTGAGGTTTGGTGAGAGCTCTGTCCAGGTGTAGAAGAGACCTGTGAGGTCTGGAAAGAGCTCTTTTCTGATGTAGAAGAGACCTGTGAGGTCTGGAGAGAGCTCTATCCAGGTTTAGAAGAGACTTTTGAGGTTTGGAGAGAGCTCTGTCATTGTGTAGAAGAGAACTGTAAAGTTTGAAAAGAGCTTTGTTCAGGTTTAGAAGAGACCTATGAGGTTTGGAGAGAGCTCAATACAGATGTCAAAGACACCTGTAAGGTTTGAAGAAAGCTCTGTCCAGGTGTAGAAGAGACATCTGAGGTTTGGGGAGCACTGTTTAGGTGTAGAAGAGACATCTGAGGTTTGGGGAGCACTGTTTAGGTGTAGAAAAGACCTGTGAGGTTTGGAGAGCTCTGCCCAGATGTAGAAGAGACCTGTGAGGTTTGGAGACAGCTCACTACAGATGTCAAAGAGACCTGTGAGGTTTGGAGAAAGCTCTGTCCAGGTGTAGAAGAGACCTGTGAGGTTTGGAGAAAGCTCTGTCCAGGTGTAGAAGAGTCCTGTGAGGTTTGGAGAGAGCTCTGTCCAGGTGTAGAAGTGACCTGTGAGGTTTGAGAGCTCTGTCCAGGTGTCGAAGAGACCTGTGAGGTCTGGAGAGACCTCTGTCCAGGTGTAGAAGTGACCTGTGAGGTTTGGAGAGCTCTATCCAGGTGTAGTAGAGACCTGTGAGGTCTGGAGAGACCTCTGTCCAGGTGTAGAAGTGACCTGTGAGGTTTGGAGAGAGCTCTGTCCAGGTGTAGAAGAGACCTGTGAGGTTTGGAGGGAGCTCAATGCAGATGTAGAAAAGACATGTGAGGTTTGGGGAGAGCTCAATACAGGTGTCAAAGAGACCTGTAAAGTTTAGAGAGAGCTCTGTCCAGGTGTAGAAGAGACCTGTGAGGTTTGGAGAGAGCTCAATACAGATGTCAAAGAGACCTGTGAGGCTCTGTCCAGGTGTAGAAGAGACTTTTGATATTTGGAAAGAGCTCTGTCTAGGTGTAGAAGAGACCTGTGAGGTTGGGAGAGAGCTCTGTCCAGGTGTAGAAGAGACCTGTGAGGTTTGGAGAGAGCTTAATACAGATGTCAAAGAGACCTGTGAGGCTTTGTACAGGTGTAGAAGAGACTTTTGATATTTGGAAAAAGCTCTGTCCAGGTGTAGAAGAGACCTGTGAATTTTGGAGAGAGCTCTGTCCAGGTGTAGAGGAGATCTGTGAGGTTTGGAGAGAGCACTGTCCAGGTGTAGAAGCGACCTATGAGGTTTGGAGAGAGCTCTGTGCAGGTGTAGAAGAGACCTGTGAGGTTTGGAGAGAGCTCTGCCCAGGTGTAGAAGAGACATGTGAGGTTTGGGGAGAGCTCAATACAGGTGTCAAAGAGACCTGTAAAGTTTAGAGAGAGCTCTGTCCAGGTGTAGAAGAGACCTGTGAGGTTTGGAGAGAGCTCAATACAGATGTCAAAGAGACCTGTGAGGCTCTGTCCAGGTGTAGAAGAGACTTTTGATATTTGGAAAGAGCTCTGTCCAGGTGTAGAAGAGACCTGTGAGGTTGGGAGAGAGCTCTGTCCAGGTGTAGAAGAGACCTGTGAGGTTTGCAGAGAGCTCTGTCCAGGTGTAGAAGAGACCTGTGAGGTTCGGAGGGAGCTCAATACAGATGTCAAAGAGACCTGTAAGGTTTAGAGAGAGATCTGTCCAGGTGTAGAAGAGACCTGTGATGTTGGGAGAGAGCTCTGTCCAGGTGTAGAAGAGACCTGTGAGGTTTGCAGAGAGCTCTGTCCAGGAGTAGAAGAGACCTGTGAGGTTTGGAGAGAGATCTGTCCAGGTGTAGAAGAGACCTGTAAGGTTTAGAGAGAGCTCAATACAGACGTCAAAGAGACATGTGAGGTTTGGAGAGAGCTCTTTCCAGGTGTAGAAGAGACCTTTGATATTTGGAGATAGCTCTGTCCAGGTGTAGAAGAGACCTGTGAGGTTTGGAGAGAGCTCTGTTCAGGTGTAGAAGAGACTTTGAAGTTTGAAGAGAGTTCTGCCCAGGTGTAGAAGAGACATGTGAGCTTTGGAGAGAGCTCTGTCCAGGTGTAGAAGAGACCTGTGAGGTTTGGAGAGAGCTCTGTCCAGGAGTAGAAGAGACCTGTGAGGTTTGGAGAGAGCTCTGTCCAGGTGTAGAAGAGACCTGTGAGGTTTGGAGAGAGCTCTGTCCATGTGTACAAGAGACCTGTGAGGTTTCTAAAGCGCTCTTTACCGGTGTAGAAGAGACCTCTTAGGTTTGGAGAGAGCTCATTCCAGGTGTACATGAGAACCGTGAGGTTCAGAGAGAGCTCTGTCCAGATGTCGAAGAGACCTGTGAGGTTCGGAGAGAGCACTGTCCATTTGTAGAATGACCTGTGAGCTTTAGAGACAGCTTTATCCAGGTGTGGAAGAGACCTGTGAGGTTTGATGAGAGCTCTGTCCAGGTGTAGAAGAGACCTGTGAGGTTTGAAGAGTTCTCTGCCGAGGTTTACAAGAGACCTGTGAGGTTCTGAGAGAGCTCTGTCCAAGTGGAAAGAGACTTGTGAGGTCTGGAGAGAGCGCTGTCCAGGTGTAGAAGAGACCTGTGAGGTCTGAAAAGAGCTCTTTCCTGGTGTAGAAGAGACCTGTGAGGTCTGGAGAGAGCTCTGTCCAGATGTAGAAGAGACCTGTGAGGTTTGGAGAGAGCACTGTCCAGGTGTAGAATGACCTGTGAGGTTTAGAGACAGCTCTGTCCAGGTGTGGAAGAGACCTGTGAGGTTTGGTGAGAGCTCTGTCCAGGTGTAGAAGAGACCTGTGAGGTCTGGAAAGAGCTCTTTTCTGATGTAGAAGAGACCTGTGAGGTCTGGAGAGAGCTCTATCCAGGTTTAGAAGAGACTTTTGAGGTTTGGAGAGAGCTCTGTCCTTGTGTAGAAGAGAACTGTAAAGTTTGAAAAGAGCTTTGTTCAGGTTTAGAAGAGACCTATGAGGTTTGGAGAGAGCTCTGTCTAGGTGTCGAAGAGAACTGTGAGGTTTGGAGAGAGCTCTGCCCGGGTGTAGAAGAGACCTGTGAGGTCTGGAAAGAGCTCTTTCCTGATGTAGAAGAGACCTGTGAGGTCTGGAGAGAGCTCTATCCAGGTGTAGAAGAGACTTTTGAGGTTTGGAGAGAGCTCTGTCCTTGTGTAGAAGAGACCTGTAAAGTTTGAAAAGAGCTTTGTTCAGGTTTAGAAGAGACCTGTGAAGTTTGGAGAGAGCTCTGTCCAGGTGTAGAAAAGACCTTTGAGGCTTGGAGAGAGTTCTGTTCAGGTGTAGAAGAGACATGTGAGGTTTGAAGGGAGCTCTGTCCATGTGTAGAAGAGACCTGTGAGGTCTAGAGAGAGCTCTTCCCGAGTGTAGAAGAGACCTGTGAGATTTGGAGAGAGCTCTGTCAAGAAGGAGAAGAGAACTGTGAGATTTGGAGAGAGCTCTGTCCAGGTGTAGACAAGACCTGTGAGGTTTGGAGAGAGCTCTGTCCAGGTGTAGAAGAGACCTGTGAGGTTTGGAGAGAGCTTTGTCCAGATGTAGAAGAGACCTGTGAGGTTTGGAGAGAGCTCTGTTCAGATGGAGAAGAGACCTGTGGGATTTGGAGAGAGCTCTGTCCAGGTGTAAAAGAGACCTCTGAGGTTTGGAGATAGCTCTTACCGAGTGTAGAAGAGACCTGTGAGATTTGGAGAGAGCTCTGTCCAGATGGAGAAGAGAACTGTGAGATTTGGAGAGAGCTCTGTGCAGGTGTAGAAGAGACCTGTTTGGTTTGGAAAAAGCTCTGTCCAGGCGTAGAAGAGACCTTTGAGGTTTGGAGAGAGCTCTGTCCAGATGGAGACGAGACTTGTGTGATTTGGAGAGAGCTCAGTCCAAGTGTAGAAGAGACCTCTGAGGTTTGGAGAGGACTCTGTCCAGATGAAGAAGAGACCTGTGAGGTTTGGGGAGAGCTCTGTCCAGGTGTAGAAGAGACCTGTGAGGTTTGGAGAGAGCTCTTTCGAGGCGTAGAAGAGACCTGTGAGGTTTGGAGAGAGCTCAGTCCAGGTGTAGAAGAGACCTGTGAGGTTTGGAGATAGCTCTGTCCAGATGTAGAAGAGACCTGTGAGGTTTGGAGAGAGCACTGTCCAGGTGTAGAATGACCTGTAATGTTTAGAGAAAGCTCTGTCCAGGTGTGGAAGAGACCTGTGAGGTTTGGTGAGAGCTCTGTCTAGATGTAGAAGAGACATGTGAGATCTGGAGAGAGCTCCTTTCCAGGTGTAGAAGAGACCTGTGAGATCTGGAGAGAGCTCTGTCCAGGTGTAGAAGAGACCTGGGTGGTTTGGAGAAAGCTCTGTCCAGGTGTAAAAGAGACCCCTGAGGTTTGGAAAGAGATCTATCCAGGTGTAGAAGAGACTTGTAAGGTTTGGAGAGAGCTCTGTCCAAGTGTAGAAGAGACCTGTAAAGTTTGAAGAGAGCTTTGTCCAGGTTAAGAAGAGACCTGTGAGGTATGGAGAGACCTCTGTCCAGGTGTAGAAGAGACCTTTGAGGTTTGGAGAGAGTTCTGTCCAGGTGTAGAAGAGACACGTGAGGTTTTAAGAGAGCTCTGTCCATGTGTAGAAGAGACCTGTAAGGTCTAGAGAGAGCTCTTACCGAGTGTAGAAGAGACCTGTGAGATTTGGAGAGAGCTCTGTCCAGATGGAGAAGAGAACTGTGAGATTTGGAGAGAGCTCTGTCCAGGTGTAGAAGAGACCTGTTTGGTTTGGAAAGAGCTCTGTCCAGGCGTAGAAGAGACCTTTGAGGTTTGGAGAGAGCTCTGTCCAGATGGAGACGAGACTTGTGAGATTTGGAGAAAGCTCAGTCCAAGTGTAGAAGAGACCTCTGAGGTTTGGAGAGGACTCTGTCCAGATGAAGAAGAGACCTGTGAGGTTTGGGGAGAGCTCTGTCCAGGTGTAGAAGAGACCTGTGAGGTTTGGAGAGAGCTCTGTCCAGATGGAGACGAGACTTGTGAGATTTGGAGAGAGCTCAGTCCAAGTGTAGAAGAGACCTCTGAGGTTTGGAGAGGACTCTGTCCAGATAAAGAAGAGACCTGTGAGGTTTGGGGAGAGCTCTGTCCAGGTGTAGAAGAGACCTGTGAGGTTTGGAGAGAGCTCTTTTGAGGCATAGAAGATACCTGTGAGGTTTGGAGAGAGCTCAGTCCAGGTGTAGAAGAGACCGCTGAGGTTCGGAGAGACCTCTGTCCAGGTGTAGAAGAGACCTGTGAGGTTTGGAGAGAGCTCTGTCCAGATGTAGAAGAGACCTGTGAGGTTTGGAGAGAGCTCTGTTCAGATGGAGAAGAGACCTGTGGGATTTGGAGAGAGCTCTGTCCAGGTGTAAAAGAGACCTCTGAGGTTTGGAGATAGCTCTGTCCAGTTGTAGAAGAGACCTGTGAGG
>CM050170.1:5313952-5349284 GCA_027410445.1 Discoglossus pictus
ATTGTCACTGAGTAGTGCTGTTTAGAAGGCACAAACATATGCACAGCCCCTAGGTCCTCCATTGCCTAGGAGCAGCGCTCAAATCCCCCATGGGCGGCCACCATCTCCATTGTGGTGTGGGGGCAGGGGAAGGCAACCCCCTGGGAGGCAGTGGTACATGTAGTGGTGGAGGCATGGTGGGAGAAGTATGTAGGATGTTGGGAATGGAGGCCCCTGGGGCGTGGCCTGGTGCAGAGGTGGTGTCCCAGTAGGGAGGGGGTCTGGGGCCTGTCCTGATCCTGGTGTTGGTTGGCCAGGTGGTGGTGGTGGCAGCCAGTCCTGTGGGGGGGGGGGGCTGGCTGCTATGGTTACTCCAGTGTGAGGGCCCAGGTGATAGCCTCAGTCTCTGGAGGAGGGGGATAGTGAGGTTGAATCTCGGTCATGTGGACGGTGGTCCTGCTGGTGACCCCACTAGCCAGATTATATCCTCCTCCTCCAAATCAGGGCCCTTGGGTTCTTTTGTTTCCTCCACCCTGCACCGGTTCCTGCTGGACAGGGACTTGCTCCTCCCCTTCCTGCTCCGATGTAGCCGACGCCCCCTCATCTGGCTTGCCAATGGACCAAGACCTCCTTGATCCTGAAAGAGAGAAAAGAACGGTATATGTCATTAGTATGATGAATAATACATTGTTATGTGTGCATTCCTAACTATCTGAAATCTAGGCTTGAACTTGGATGATTCTCCTAATTGCAACTCAGATTAGCTATTCTTTGGTTTCTGGTCTTGATTGTTCTTGGCTCCTAACGCTATCTTGATTTCGGTTTGAGTCTGTAATTGCATTAGCTGCAGTGGGCACACCAATACATGGACTCTCTGTTGCTTGATTACTGTTTTTTTATTTTCTGTAATTTTCCTTTTTAATTTTTTGTGACTCAGTTGCCGGCATGGAGCGCAAAAGGCGCGAAGCGAGGACCTCAGTTGCTGGCATGCAGCACCGAAGGCGCTCCTTCACAGCAACTGCGACCCTCGCAAACTTTACGTCACAACGCAAACAACATGACACACCAACTATGACCCTCGCAAACTTTACCTCGCAACGCAAAAAACATACGAGACACATTACCACACATTACGACCTCGCAAAAATCGTCCGCAACTCGCGAACATGACAAAATTCAAAACACAATAAATACACACAGCACATACATAAAAAGCTTACCTACAGCAAGAGGGAGCATCCAGGACCTCAAAAAAGCAACTTACACCTTAATTTACCTAAAAATAAAAGAGTTTAGACACTAAAAAATTCGCTAAGCGAGAGAAAAAATGGCCACCGAAAAAAACGAAAACGAAGCTACAGCACTCTAAACACGCAAAACACGCAAAGTATATTAATTTATTAATTGTATTATATATTTCAGTAGTAACATACACATCTCCTTGCAGTCATTTTTTGACGGGCAATTTGCTAGTAGTATATATTTTTTAGTAACCTTGAAATCTTTATCCTTTGCATATAGCTATCAATCTCATGGGTTTTACCCATATTATTTTGCAATAATTACACAAAATGAACGTATCCGCTCTATACATTGTCACACAATCTCTATAGATGGTTATCTCCAGAGCAAGTCCTTCAACTACTCGGTATCAGAGGGTTTGTGTTGTTATAAGTCATAGAAGAATATATTTTTATCTATAAAAGACATATTGTGAGACCCTGCATTATTCTTCTTTCATCATAACCACCATTCACCTTCATCCACAAGCCCCCATGTGTCTTATCCCTGCTGTTTGTTTCTCCTTCCCCACACCTTGTGCCTTTTGCTTCTTCCATCATAACCACCATTCACCTTCACCCACAATCCCCCATGTGTCTTATCCCTGCTGTTTGTTCCTCCTTCCCCACACCCTGTGTCTTTTGATTCTAACTTCATAACCATCATTCACCTTCACCCACAAGCCCCCATGTGTCTTATCCCTGCTGTTTGTTCCTCCTTCCGCACACCTTGTGCCTTTTGCTTCTTCCATCATAACCACCATTCACCTTCATCCACAAGCCCCCATGTGTCTTCTCCCTGGTGTTTGTTCCTACTTTCCCACACACTGTGCGTTGATATGATGGGAGGTGATGAAGAAAGTAATGTGGGGAATTTAATGAGATGGGGCTGTAATGTTGGTGTTTTGTTTACATGGAATGAGGTGGCATCTCAGGAGCTTGGCTCAGCCCAAAGTAGTCACATGTGCAATGTACACTGGGAACTCCAGCAAGGAGATGCAAATATAGGGATCACACAAAAGGAGGTCTGCTGATATAAAACTTAAAGCCCCATGAGCCTTAGTACCCAAAACAACAAGGTAATAGAGGATTTTAGCTGAGGGGTGGTCTATATAAGATGACTTATAATGTACAACATTCTCACTATCAATATACCATTATTAGAAGCTGTATAAGGACCATTTACAGATGACCACCATTTTGTATCTCGTTTTCTAGATGTACATTTTCTACTAATTGAACGACCATCTCAGAAGTATCTGTAAACAATTAATCTACTAGACACAATCTAATCATTCACCATATTTTCAAACTGATGACCATATCCATGACTTGAATGGGGAGTTGATAAGAGGTTATTCACTTAACCCATTAACATGAAGGAGAATGACAATGGCTGTAACACGAAATGTTCTGTATTCCTTGAGTCTTGTTGAAGATATTTTTGGGAAAAGAGACATCTTCCTAGATGGCATATAGATCTTTTGCAACACAAAAAGCATACTTCTTCAAGATCTACTCTAGTGAAAGAAGATGGTTAAAGAAGAAACCATTAGGGTTTGGATTTATTTTTATTTTTATTATATTTATATTTAAATATTTCTTTAAGTACAATGAGAGTAGATGAGTAGAGCAGCAATGATTCTTTAAGGTTTGGTTCAATTTCTTCCCTCCGACTCTGCTTTCTTAGGAGAGTGTGTCTGTGTAAACTTACAAGCTTTATATTAAATATGTTAAACATATTGGCAGTTTTAGTTACCACATTCCCACCTGATGACCTTAGATTTCATAACATCATTTTATATGAAAAATTAGAGGTTGTATTATTTGGCTCTTTAGACAAATGTATTTATATTATATAAATGTTCTAATAAGATATTGTGACAGGCCGCTCTTCTTTGGGCTTGAAAAGGCCAGGAAGACCAATCCTACTGGCAGGATGTTAGGTTTCTTTATCCCCACACACAGGTCAGCTTAACCAAAGGCTATTATTATTATCCTTTATTTATGACGCCCCAACATATTCCGTAGCGCTATACAGGGGTTAAGTACAAGTCAAGAACAGTTCTAAAAAGTGCAAAGGATGGAGGGCTCTGTTATTGAGTTTTTCATCAGACACACACAGTGTTTTCTGTAAAGCACCTATCAAGATTGAAAACTTGCAAACTTACATTCTAAAGGAAAAGACAAGTTGATGATTTTTTAGACCAAGTTGTGGCTTCAGGGCCAAGTTGAAGAGTCTCAGGACAAGTTACTGGGTACCATGACAAGTTGCAGAAATACATTTTTGTTTACAATAACAAACACCTTCTCTCTAAATTAATCACACCATGCATATGTGTCCCGAACAGAGCATAAACTTTATTTTTCAGTACACATTTTTATACGGTTATTGCACCAATCCCCAATGGCCACTTCCCTTGATAAATATACATTTCACACCTTATGTTCTTTTTAAACCACCCCACATGGGCCAGGTCTGTCTCCAAGGACTTGGTGCCAGTCTGTCTCCTTCCCCATTTAGGTGCACAGGGGTCAGTGGCCCCAGTTATAAGTTACCTCCGGGCAGCAAATTTATTTGGTAATGTAACTGCTGGAGACAGAGTGTCTGGGTGAGGAGGTCTAAGTCTAACCCACCTGGGGAACCATAAATCTGAGGTGTTTAAGTTTTAGATTATTGTGAACACTCATTTAGAAATGCAGGTTCTCTATTGATTGAAGGTGCGGTCATGAACAATAACTAAGGTCAAGTACTTCCTAATGTGTGGATAACCACAAGACAAAGGTATCAAGACCCACTCTCTGGCTGGGGTCTGTTGATCGGATTTGGGTGACTCTGGACTTTTGGATTACAGGAACATTATGTCTCAGCCCTTGGGTTAGACTGAGCAATATTGACAGTAAGTCTGATGAATCTTACTGCAAGCATATGTCCCTGGGTAAATAATACATCTGCACACAAAGTCTTGATGAAAATTATGAACAACTTTATTGGGGAAAACAACATCTTTTAAAACAGGCATACATAATCACCAGGAGGGCTATCTTTAGTCAGCCCCTAACTGCCTCTGGCCAATCAGGCAGGGAACCATGAGACTCCTCCCAGGTCCGCCCACTAGGTGTGGCTACCTAATTCAGTTGTTGTGTGGCTCTCAAGGGAGAAACATCTACCTGTCTTCTGGAATTTGCCCTGATGAATCCCTGTAGACTCCCCCTGGGGTTTATGGTGCCTCAATGTCTGTATAGACCCCTTTGTTCCTGGCCTTACTATTACTTCAAGTGTTTACTCTAAAGACCATATGGCCAACTCCTGACTGAGAGTTTATACAATGGGGGAGGGTTGACTAATTAAAACATAACTATCACCTCCCCAATACAATATCCTACAATATAACACTAACATATTATCCCCCATAACACAATATACAGATGGTGGCGATTGAGTATATATCACAGTCCAGTCCCAATATAGGCCACTGCTGCCAGTCTCAAGATGGCCCCACGCATAGTTCACGCCAAAATCCAATATGGCCCCTGGGTGATTCATGACAACCACCTCCCCCAAGCGTGGCAGGAAACATCCATGATTTTTTCCAGGCTACGCTGATAGTCATGATGATGTGCTGGTTTGGCCCCTCTGTATGCTATGCCAGTTCTTGTCTGTCCCAAGGTGCAGAGTAAAAACCTCCCCCAGCCCTTGGCCTTGCTCCCACTGTATAGAGCAAATTGCTCTTCCCATTCACACCCACCCAAATAGTCCAGGGTACCTCCCCAATAATCTGGTATCCCAGAGTACAACAGGTGGGCCACAGTTTCTGTCCCATAGCAACTCTGTTCCCCCCAGCCAGTCCCCACCGATGGGCTGGGATCTCTAATACAGTCTCTGGGCCTATGGGATCGCAAAGGGACAGCTCCTCTTGGCTTCCTTCCTCTGGTCCAGCTGTTTCCGTTGCTGCTTGGGAAGCTACGCTGCTCCCACCCCAAGCTGTGCTTACACTCCTCCATTGCCCGGGGTTGAGCAACTTTTATCCCAGTCCTTTCTGTTGAACTGGGTCTTTGGAGTGGTGTCTGTTCCAGTGGGCCCCTGGACAATGGTTATCCAGGGTATCTCCCCACTTGGTACACCCTCTTTCATGGTGCCACTCTGCACCCATAATGCTTTTGCCAAGGCTGGCATGCTTGCTGCCCCCGCCTGGCTCTTTGTGCCCCTGGCACTCTCTTGCTGTGTGAGGTCAGGTTCCTTGTAGCCAGAAACCAATTCCTTTCCCTCCCCACAGTCTCTTACACAACCCTCCTGGGCTCTGTGCTTCACTAGCACTTCTGGGAACAACTCCCCTGGACTGTCAGGGTACAGACAGTGGTTATCTGATGCAGGCTGGGGAATCTCATCATTCCCACCCAGCCTGGCCTCTAAGGCTCCCTTCCCACCGTCCATCACATTATAATCCAGAGCCTCTGGCTCCATTAACAGTTCTGGCCAACACACTTTGCCTAGAACTTCTGAGGGCAGACTTAACTTATCTGGCCCTAGCTTGTGAACAGTTCCCACTTCCTCTGGGATTAAATCTCTTGGGGTATCAGGGGGCAGACATGGATTATCTGACCCCACCCAGGGAACATTCCACTGGGTCTCTGGCCTCTTGGGGCTGGTGACTAGGCCCTGACACAGTTACTGCATGTTCTAGGGGCAAACATTTCTCCATCCCCAGGAGTTGGCAAAGGAACAGTGTTTACCCCTTCCCACTCCTCACTTTGTTTACAGTCTAGAAATGCCTCTCCCCAGTTCCAGTGAGCATACTCCCTCTGGTACATACCGTCTGAGTTGTAAGAATACTTCTTGGGTATCGCATCCCACCACTGCCACCAGTTATCAAGACCCACTCTCTGGCTGGGGTCTGTTGATCGGATTTGGGTGACTCTGGACTTTTGGATTACAGGAACATTATGTCTCAGCCCTTGGGTTAGACTGAGCAATATTGACAGTAAGTCTGATGAATCTTACTGCAAGCATATGTCCCTGGGTAATAATACATCTGCACACAAAGTCTTGATGAAAATTATGAACAACTTTATTGGGAAAACAACATCTTTTAAACAGGCATACATAATCACCAGGAGGGCTATCTTTAGTCTGCCCCTAACTGCCTCTGGCCAATCAGGCAGGGAACCATGAGACTCCTCCCAGGTCCGCCCACTAGGTGTGGCTACCTAATTCAGTTGTTGTGTGGCTCTCAAGGGAGAAACATCTACCTGTCCTCTGGAATTTGCCCTGATGAATCCCTGTAGACCCCCTGGGGTTATGGTGCCTCAATGTCTGTATAGACCCCTTTGTTCTGGCCTTACTATTACTTCAAGTGTTTACTCTAAAGACCATATGGCCAACTCCTGACTGAGAGTTTATACAATGGGGGAGGGTTGACTAATTAAAACATAACTATCACTCCCCAATACAATATACAATATAACACTAACATATTATCCCCCATAACACAATATACAGATGGTGGCGATTGGTATATAACAGTCCAGTCCCAATATAGGCCACTGCTGCCAGTCTCAAGATGGCTCCAGCATAGTTCACGCCAAATCCAATATGGCCCCTGGGTGATTCATGACAAAAGGCTCAAAGGGACATCACTTGCAGAGCACTTGACACCACTTGACCTCTGTCTACTGAAACACACTTTTCAATTGCTGTTTTGCTAGCTTTGCTATAAGACTTGATGACTTTATCAGGTTCCTGCATCTCCCAAGTCTATGGATCCTAATCTACCATTTAACACAAGTTTGAATCTGGTCAGGGCACTAGCCAGCCCTGGGACTAGTAGATAACTGTGTACTTTGATTGGTTATTGGAAGTATCTGCTGGTCGCCATTTTAAAAAAGTCCATGAGTCCAGGGCGTAATGACAGATATAATTTACTAATTTGTTTTATAATCCTTAGATTAATTATGATATAAAACCTCCAATTCTTTCCAGATTAACCAATTCTCAACTTCTTTAGCCTTGTAGTTTGTTCTTGTCCTTCCTTATGTGAGCTGCCTGTAACGGTACCAAACTCCTCTCCCTCTGGCTTTTCATGCTCGGCTGTCCAGGGTATATACTGTGCCATATACCACCAGAGTGCCTGGTAGGCATCCTCCAGCCATAGCTCCTGCCATGCACGGAGCTTGAGTTCCTCCACCCATTCCTCAAGGGGCTGCTCTCCCAGGAAGGGCATCCGCAGGGCAACTTGCTTCTGCAACCGCTGCTCTTCACTGGGGAGACTCTCACCCCGCTGGTATTGTACATTATCCAGGGCCTGGTACCAGATGCCTTTCCTTAATGCATCCCGGCCATCCAGGTCCTCATCCTCGTATAGCACTGCTGGTTCCATTCTGCTGCTTTTAGGGTCGCTGTACTGGGACATGCGTTGCCCCCAACTTGTAAATCCACAGAATGGTGTCTCCTGTAGCTGTCCTTCTGGCTGTGGGAACAATTCCGCCGCTTGCTACCAGTGTAACGGTACCCCCACACATAGAAGGGGGCGCCAAGGCCTTTTTTAGCCGATCCGCCCGTCCAGTGCTATAGGGACAGCTACTGCAGGACACCCATTCCCCCAAGCACGAGACACACGCTCTGTGGTTGAGGGTCAAGCAGTCAACTCTCTTCTTTATTAAAAACCAAGACATATATAAAAAACCATTTCCACATACACCGTAGGGGCAGTGACTACCTTTGGTCAACCCCTAATTACCTATGGCCAATCAGACAGGGTAGGAACCATGAGACTCCTCCCATGGGCCACCCCCAGGCGTGGCTACTATGCTCATTCTCATCAAGACTGTCCTCATGGACACTTCCTGTTTGCTCCTTGTCTATGCCCCTGTGGAAACCCCATACACTGGCCCTTTGTTCAAGTCCTGGCGACACCCTGTGAGGTTTATCTTGTTCATGATCTTAGCTCCTACCTCAGTGTTTACCTAATGGGGGATGGTGAGAATATGTAACACATTTCTACACATTTTTCATAACTTTAAAAGTATGCATCACATTCACATAAAACATACATTTTCAGAATCAGCATACTCCAAATACAAACATGTGTCAAAATGATACAAATTGGTCCAGTGGTTCAAAAGTTAGATCACAGTCCTTTCTGACCAAATGAAGCATGGCTTCTATGTAGGTGGAAAGTCAACATTGGCCGTAGTCAAACGGCAGAGTGTGTGCAACCACGCTTCTCCAATTCGCATTGACGAGACTGATCTCGTCACATCTCTCCCCCTTTCCAAACAGACTAACAGGATATCTGACCTTCCGGTCAGATTCCGGGTTAGTCTGGAAGGCCACCCAAAAAACACAATCAACAGTACAGCCCACCCACAATAACTGGTTACTACACCTGGGTAGAGGAGAAACTTGTCCATGTCCAGGTGCCTCACCACGGCTGTGCTGGGCACTGGTAAGCTGCCTTGGTGGGTTGCTGAGTGGGCAGAGACCAGCGGTGCTTTGCCCTTTTGCCAGCGCTACCACGGAAGTAGCCTGTTCTGGGCCTGGTTGTAGGGTGGGGAGACCGACGGTCTCCCCTTTGGCTAAACAGCCCTGTTGCTGGGGGACAGGACCGACCGTCTCTGCCCCTGGTAGCTCAGCCTGTTGCTGGAGAATGGAGTCTGAGCTCTCAATTCCCTGCAGCTCACCCTGACGCTGGGGAATGGAGACGGGGCTCCCAATTCCATGCATATCAATCTTTCGATGGGGAATGGAGTCTGAGCTCTCAATTCCCTGCAGCTCACCCTGACGCTGGGGAGGGAGGACGCTGCTCTCCTCTCCTGGCAAGGTACACTTCCACTGGGGAGGAGAGACAATGTTCTCCACTCCCTGCACTTCACACTGGCGCTGGGGATCTGGGCTATCCACCCAGCATCCCTGTAGGGCCGGTGGAGAGACCTCGGTCCCATCTCCACCTGCCGCCTGGGGTTCCTTCCAATAAACCTCTACAATATCTTCCCAGCTCAAGGGGTCTGGATCTGGGTCTCTCACCTTGTTGTAATGCTGAGCCTTCCCAATGGAGTGGAAGAGATCTTGGTAGTCCTGCTCCAGTTCCCACTCCAGGGTTGCTAGGTGAACAAGGTCTTGCTCTACCTCATGGGGGTCATCCCAGTCATGCCTAGCCTCCCTCTCATAGAAAATATCCTGAAGTCTGGTCTGCGCAGGGCTCCCGAAGTCAGGCTCTGCAAATGACTGCCATAACAACCCAGGACCACCAAACTCCTCTCCCTCTGGCTTTTCATGCTCGGCTGTCCAGGGTACATACTGTGCCATATACCACCAGAGTGCCTGGTAGGCATCCTCCAGCCATAGCTCCTGCCATGCACGGAGCTTGAGTTCCTCCACCCATTCCTCAAGGGGCTGCTCTCCCAGGAAGGGCATCAGCAGGGCCACTTGCTTCTGCAACCGCTGCTGTTCACTGGGGAGACTCTCACCCCGCTGGTATTGTACATTATCCAGGGCCTGGTACCAGATGCCTTTCCTTAATGCATCCCGGCCATCCAGGTCCTCATCCTCGTATAGCACTGCTGGTTCCATTCTGCTGCTTTTAGGGTCGCTGTACTGGGACATGCGTTGCCCCCAACTTGTAAATCCACAGAATGGTGTCTCCTGTAGCTGTCCTTCTGGCTGTGGGAACAATTCCGCCGCTTGCCACCAGTGTAACGGTACCCCCACACATAGAAGGGGGCGCCAAGGCCTTTTTCAGCCGATCCGCCCGTCCAGTGATATAGGGACAGCTACTGCAGGACACCCAATCCCCCAAGAACTGGATCCAAGGGGAATATACTCCAAGCCTACAACTGGAACCTCACGAGAAGCCGCTAGCAGCTGAGCAGGAAAAGCACCCCCAAAGATGCCCACACTCCTGGCAGTCAGTCTGTAACAACATCCCATGAATTCCCCCAAGCACGAGACACACGCTCTGTGGTTGAGGGTCAAGCAGTGAACTCTCTTCTTTATTAAAACCAAGACATATATAAAAAAACATTTCCACATAAACCGTAGGGGCAGTGACTACCTTTGGTCAACCCCTAATTACCTATGGCCAATCAGACAGGGTAGGAACCATGAGACTCCTCCCATGGGCCACCCCCAGGCATGGCTACTATGCTCATTCTCACCAAGACTGTCCTCATGGACACTTCCTGTTTGCTCCTTGTCTATGCCCCTGGGGAAACCCCATACACTGGCCCTTTGTTCAAGTCCTGGCAACACCCTGTGAGGTTTATCTTGTTCATGATCTTAGCTCCTACCTCAGTGTACCTAATGGGGGATGGTCAGAATCTGTAACACATTTCTACACATTTTTCATAACTTTAAAAGTATGCATCACATTCACATAAAACATACATTTTCAGAATCAGCATACTCCAAATACAAACATGTGTCAAAATGATACAAATTGGTCCAGTGGTTCAAAAGTTAGATCACAGTCCTTTCTGACCAAATGAAGCATGGCTTCTATGTAGGTGGAAAGTCAACATGGGCCGTAGTCAAACGGCAGAGTGTGTGCAACCAAGCTTCTCCAATTCGCATTGACGAGACTGATCTCGTCACACTGCCATCTTGTACAGCTTTGACCTACAGTGGACTTAACACTATCTCATCAGAATCTCATACTGCTCAGACACACAGCATGTCACTGTCTGCTCTTTTGCAGCGAAAAGCACCTACCTTGTGGATATATGGTATAAGGTCACAGTTGTGAAAAATATAACACTTCACAATTACCCTTCTTTTCCAGGTGCGAGACGTCTCAAGAACTTGAAGTCCTTCTCCCCTTTTATCAACCATTAAATAATGGCAGTTTTTTGGTTAGCAATATATTTAAACTCTATATAACTTTGAGGTGGGTGCAAATATAGATATATATTTACAATCAATTTTCAATAATCTGGTGTCAAAAACAATAAAAATGAATTGTTATCTGTATGAAACTGGAAGATTCTTTCTGTGCTAATTTTGATGAAATGGTAGGCCATCTGTAATACATTATTTGGGATTTAATTATTCATTTCCATGCAAAAATATGTATTTTGAAAATAAAGTCAGTTCACAATTGGGGTTGATGACCCTGTTCTTGTCTCATTCTTTTGGTTCTAAAGTTATTGCTGTGGACCTTGATCACTAAAAACGTGTCTCAGGTCCCGGTTTCTGATCCTACTAGACCTATAGGCTAATTAACAGTAAGTAACTCCCTAGGTGTATTTAAAGGATGACACGAGTCTGGGTTATTTTGGTTTGGGCTTTTGCTGTTTCTATGTGGTCATAAGAAGGTTGTCATGACTGATGTATTGTGGGTCTAGATGTGGGACCCCTGAAACCCACCAGCAAAGGTCTGTATGGCCCAGGATCGAACTGTCACTTCCCTGAACTCAAGGACTATTTTGTTATGACCATAATAAGGAGTATGGCCTGTGAGTATTCAGGCCTAATAAGAATAGTTTATTTAATGTTTAATGTTCAGGTTCTGGTTAGTACATGACACTGTTATGCCAAGTCCCTTTTCAAAGTACCTTCTAATAGTAATGCTAAAATGTTTAGAATAGTGATTTTATCTAATAGGATGATTTGGGTCATTGTATAATATGTATAATACGTTTAAATAATGAATTTGTGCTAGACCTAGGCCCTGGGGGGTGCTAATATTATATAAAGTCACTTATGGGACAGAAGATAGTTTATGACCTATAGGAATGTTGGTTAAGTCAGAGTGAGCACTGGGAGGAGAGAAGAGTTAAGTTTCTACAAAATTTTATATAGAGCAGCCAGGCATACCCTCTCTCTGGCCTCAGATAGTAAAAAACGTTGGTAAGCTCACCAGATATATAACACATCATCCCTTAATGCAGCGCAAACCATGGTGGGCTTCAGTTCTGGAGGTGGTTTATTTTGTGATGTATTTCTATTCAAGCACATGAATAAAAGTGAGTCTGTTTTGGCACTAAGCAACGGTGCATGCGTTCTTCTTATAACCTAACAAAGGGGATCTGATTGTGCCTGCCACTTAAGAAATTATGTCCTGATCGGAATTGAATTGCTTGGTGCTGAGATTGAACACAAATGCACGACCTAGATGGAGAAAATTAAGGTGTGTGTGGCCCTTCAAATCTGGGTCGTTACAAATGTTATTGAATAATATTTTTCTTTAATTATATCTTTATTGCCCATTGTACAATGAATATATATTTATATCTATATTTGGACACTAAGAGCCTCATTCAATTGCGATTTGGCCAATTGAATAGGGCTCTATATAAGCACAGAGCATATTATTTTACAGAAGTTTTTAGTTAGTGAAGACCTTGCTTTTGGAGAGAAGTTTAGTCTACATCCCAATCCCAAACAATGACAGCACCAAAAAGTGCTCCAATTATCGAACAATTGCACTCATTTAACATGCCAGCAAGGTCATGCTTAAGATTCTACAAGCTCGACTCCACCAATATATGGAACAGGAACTACCAGATGTGCAAGCCGGGTTCTGCAGAGGAAGAGGCACAAGAGATCAAATTGCCAATGTCCGATAGATAATAGAGAAAGCAAGAGAGTTCCAAAAAAAAAAATTACTTCTGCTTCATAGACTATTGTAAAGCCTCTGATTGTGTGGATCAAAACAAAATGTGGCAGGTCCTTGAAGAGATGGGGGTACCAGATCATCTCATCCTCCTCCTAAAGAATCTGTATGTGCAGCAAGAAGCCACGTTCAGAACCGAACATGGGACAAGAGAATGGTTCAAGATTGGAAAAGGAGTGTGACAAGGTTGTATATTGTCACCTTATTTATTCAACTTATATGCAGTTCCAGGTTTAACAACCGCAAAGTTTTCAGGCCTGTAACACGTAAACCGCCCGGAGCCCGCAGAAAAGACGCCAATTGAATAGCAAATTAACTTACTGCCTCACTTACAGGCTCCAGTAACTTACTTTTGCTCAATTACATCGGGTTTAAAATGGCATAAATTTAAATAATTATTAATATTATTTTTTATTTTTTAAATGTAATATTTTTAATAGATTTGATAACAATAAACAATTTGTTTACCACTCTATAATGAGAAATCTTATGTCTGAAATGATGTACAACTGTATTACGGTGTATATGAATTCTTATGTTACTACAGTACAAATTAATTTAGAATATGAATCCCACAATAAATGGCGGCTGTAATGGTCCAACCTCTTGGAGTTTGGTATTTCAAGAAAGATATTTTCATGTACAATATTTGATATCTTATTTGATTTTTCCGGTGGAATAGTTGCGTGACAAAGACACAGTTTTTATACTATATCCAGGAACTGGAGGCCAATGAGTTGTTCGTTGGAAGCAATCAATGGTAGTCAACAAAAGAAGACAGGGGGATTCAGTAAATACAATATATTACCAT
Organism: Discoglossus pictus; assembly: GCA_027410445.1. Taxonomy (NCBI): domain Eukaryota; kingdom Metazoa; phylum Chordata; class Amphibia; order Anura; family Alytidae; genus Discoglossus; species Discoglossus pictus. The sequence goes on from CM050170.1 coordinate 5,327,632, forward strand.
AGTTGTCATGATGATCAATTTTAAATTATGAAGTGTTAATAGAAAAGTAATAAGAAATGAAAGAAAACGGACCTCTTTTGGAACTTTGTGGGAAAACAAAAATGATTTTAGAAGAAGATTTAATTTGATAGAATCAGAACGGTGACAATATACATGTCCAGTTGGGTCACGTCCCATCATCTATCTTTCTGCTGTAACTTCTCAAGATAAAATGTTCTGGATTTTAAAACTGGAAATGGAAGTGGATACTAGAAGATTATAAGATAACAAATGGGATTCTGTATGTGACCAACTTGTAGTTAACTAGAAAATAATATAATAATAGCGCAAAAGCCCCATAAATTGTGGTGTACATAAAATATATATACAACTTAACTTTTATTAAAGGTAAAGGCTAAAACATAGGCACATGCCAAACTAAATAATGATAAAAACCCAACGTATTCTGGAAAATGATGACTATTATGACAAGGTGGACAATATAATGGTAACATCACATGAAAAAGGAGTTTTACTTGGAAGTAAGTAAATCAGAATCACAAATACAGCTGTAAAAGGTCACATTAGGCTGAATGCTAATTAATGGTACTTGTCACCTATAAAGGAGGTCTGATAATTAGCACTTTGATACGTGAGGTTTCAAAGCAACATGAGGAAACTAACAAAGTATCAAAAAGTGTCAGAGAGTCGGGGTCCAAACTGCAGGTGAACTGGTCCCGGAAATAGGAATATAATTCATAATGTCACATGGGATGTCTCCAATACTATGACAGTACATACTAAACATGGACAAATCATCGAGAAAGAGAGAGTGGAAATATTTTCAGTTCACGTAATTAACATTAAGCTATTGGTATCAATATTGAGTTGATTCCCTTATCCTTTATAACTGGTGTGGTTATTAAGACTTTTTACCCACAATTATCCACACTTGGGATTATTCCCTTGGGATACACTAAGGGATACAGGAGCATGCCATACCCCAAATAGCTACACACTTGGAGGGGTGTAAGCAGAGTTCTAGTGGAAAATAATCCTAACACACTCCGGAGAAGAGTTCTTGCAATACAAAGGAGGATTGTGAACCCTAAGGAGAATCTAAGAAGGTGATTTCTCGTAACGCATCATCTATACCTCATGTTGTGGGTCTTTAAATGTGAGTTTTCATATTTTGTTTGAAGATTAGCATTTATCTGCACTAGGGGGTGGTGTGCCCCCATCCCCATTATGTTTTCTTATTTCATACTTTGAGGAACACAACATGGACAGTGTTATGTGAGAACAAGCAAACCTCCATTATATTGTTTCTCATCCCACTCTGCAAAAGTAGCCAAATCCGTATTGACCCCACAAGAGCAGAACTGATTCCCATTCTTCTCCATTAGGATCAAGTATGAGACTGAAACCCTTTTGATACCCTACGAAAGTGAGATATAACACATATTACCATCTTCCATCCCACTGAGGAACCCTCGCATTGCTTACCTTTAATGATTTATGACTGATTTGTTATAACATAGACTTGCCAGTGCTATGACATTAGTATATACACCTAAGGTTGGGAATATTAATTTGTTAACAGATTTCTACACTTACCCATTATCATAAAGAAAGAAGACTTAGTGTTAAGTGCAATTAATATTAATTATAAAAGGTTTATGTTTAAATTAGAATTTTTTTTTTCTTTTAGCGCTATATATTATTCATTAATTTCAAGAAGGAAATCACTTTTTCCATATCTTTTTTCACTGTCTATCTTTATGTGACGTTAAATCTGGTGTCCACACCATCTTAGTTGCTGTCTAAGTGCTGACTTCACTTCATTATTTTTCAGGCTGTAAATTAGAGGATTTAGTACAGGGACGGCAACTGTGTTAATTAGAGAAAATATTTTTGTAAACGCCATATTTCCCATTGAGGCTGGTCTCAGGTATAAACAGAAAAGAGTTATGTAGAGAAGAACAACGACAGTAAGGTGTGAGGAACATGTATAGAAGGCTTTCTGTCTCCCAGTACTGGAACGGATCTTCAGGATGGTGGTAATAATGAAAATATAGGAACACATAGTTAGAAAAAATTGAGAGAAACCTAATAGCAGTACTTCTATAACAATTAATATTTCCAATGTAGTTGTATCATTGCATGTGAGCTTCATAAGAGGGACAAGGTCACAGTAGAAGTGGTTGATGATATTGGATCTATAGCAGGTGTAACTGGACAATATGACAAGATAAGGTGTGACGGCTATAAAACCAAGCATCCAACAGACAATGGCCAAAGCAACGCAGACAGGAGTGCTCATGATCAATAAATAGTGTAATGGTTTACATATGGCCACATATCGGTCATAACTCATGGCCGTAAGGATGAGCAACTCATCAGTAGTGAATGATGAAAACATAAACGCCTGAGTCATGCAAGCAAAGAACGATATGGTATTATCCTGTGATATGTAGGAAGAGAAGATCTTATGTAGACTGATGGTGGTGGTGGACATGTCTATGACCGACAAGTTCCCCAAGAAGAAGTACATGGGAGTGTGCAGATGAGGATCCAGGGAAACCAGTAGAAGAATGGTCATGTTACCACCAAGAGTGAAGAGATAAATGAGAAGTATTACAAGAAATATCGGAGTCTGAAGATCTGAATTGTCTGTAATCCCTATCAGTATGAAGTTTAGGACCTCCGTCTGGTTTATTTTCTCCATATCTTTGTGAGTCTAAATAATGAGAAACAAGTTAAAACATTATTATGGTCTACAAAACAATATTTATTTTCAAAGGACTTTATGACCAGAATATGTATAAGTTATGGTACAAGTGAGTGGGGAGATGGGAGAGAATCCTGGAAATATATCAGCAGATTTAATAAGGTTCAGGAGGCAGGGAAGTGTCTTCCAGAAAAAGAGGTCATGATTTGATGTTATAAGGTGGAGGATTCAAGGACAACATGGAAACTACACTGATACAGGAAAGGAAGTAGATAAGTATAATATGCTAAGAGTAGAAGTGGTACGGATAAACACAAGAGAGAAGATCCAACATACCTGATTATTACTGAGGCCAAGGCTTTTAGGAAGATAAAATAGGCAGACTTTTAGTAAACACATATTGGTGTATTTTTAATTAGGTCAATGAAGTTGCCAATTATATTAAAGGACCAATGACGTCATTAAAACTGCTCTTTACCATCATGTAGAGAAGATAAAACAATGGCAGTAATTTAAAATATAAAAAATAAATTGCATCTTTTAAGTGTTTTAACTGATGATATAGAACAGCATTGATGGGTCTCAGGTCCCTTTAAATCCTGATTCAGAAGACACATGGAGAGTAAGCTTTAGCCTATCCATACGTGTACTGATCTAGATCGTTACCAGTTACACTGCGGCATTACATGGTCTGGCAATGATCTGTAAGGAGGTGTAATGGTTGAAAAATGTACTCACATCTTCAGATTGTTGCTGTATTTATTATTCTCTTACATAGGTTGTAGTAGGTGATACATTTTAAAGGGTCCGCCAAGTTACAGAGCTTCTGAAACACTAATGGTTTCCTATTTCTTTGTCTTCATTATCGTAGAAAGTGGCATCACCTTCTACTTACATCAGGCGTCTTGTAAGGATTTAGAACAAAGGAGTATGAAAATGTCCAGATGGAAAAATGTATCAACATAGAATCATTTCATTAGAAAAGAATAATCTCATCCACAGGTACACACATTTTATAGCTCTCTATCTATGGTAAGACTAGAGGTTAAATCATTTGGAATCATCTCTAGAGGGTCTAAAGCCCATAGGCTTCATTATATTTTTTCAGACTTAGACATGTCCCATTTGGTACAAAAAACAAGAGATGACATTAGTTCATTGGAAGCCAGTCCATGGAGGCCAGAAACCCAACAGACCATCCAGCCCATGATTTTAACTATTTTGTCTCAACTCCTAAACAGTGAGTAATAATTATAACAGAACAGGATTAAAATTATGAAATAGCAATATTTCAAAACATTTTCTTTGTACCATTGTTATGTTAAAAACATGTAAATTATGATATAAATGAAATAACCCCTCATCTGGATATGGATTTTGATTAAGTGTTCAACTGTACAAATGGCATAATGACAGAGACATAAAATATCTAAGTCTTTGCCTTTGTTCTTAAATATTCCACAAGGCATATTGACATTTCTTCTCACCCCCACTGTGAGATTGAATTACCCCGATAAAATTTACTCGCAGAAGGAGCAACTTCCCAAAGATCTATGTGGTCATGAGTTACTGGCTCAAGCTACACGTATGACTATGTGGACCAATAGGAAGCTGGTAGCTGTTTCCATAACCCATGAGTGTAGAGAAAGAGTGATTAGCAGATGTTTGGGCCCTCAAGAAGCTCCAACCTTACTGTAGGGACCAACCTCTACTATTTATACTAATTGTGTCGAGAAGCAGGGGACAATGGACGGTTGCTTCACTTGTGTCTAGTACTCACTTCCAGTATCCAAACGCAATACCCAGTTTTCACCCAGTCCCTGGGCCAGGCTAGGTTCCTGGGTAGATTCTATAGACCTCTATGTGGAGATCCACGGATCTGATTAAGCCATCAAGTATAGTTAACTAGGGTTTCAGACAACAAATGAAACACTCTCAATTCCGTTACAATAGTCAAGGGTCAAGTGATGTCAAGTTATTTGCAAGTGATATCCCTTTGATCTATTGGTATATACTTGACCTTAGCCAATATTCCTGATACCCCAGACAATATAATAGGTAGCCAGAATTGGTCGGTCCCTAAAATTGTATAAACTCCAGAGCAACCTCAACTCGATATGTATGTATAAGAATTCCTATAGAAGATGATAAGATGTATTACTCACTTATTTTCTTTTTTTGACAGACCTTCTCCAACTGGTTGCAAAGCCTGCCTTCAGATTACTACTCTATCCAGACTTTCATCTTGAGGCCAAAATTTCTCCTCTTCTCTCTAGCTGCCAACTAGTCAACGGTCCTGGTTATCAGTTACTTCTGGGAGGATCCAATAGGGGTAGTTAGGTAGTGTAAGTGCTAAAGACATAAAGCACTATTAAATTCAATTCGTATTAAATTCCATCAACGTCATACATCCCGTATGTCTGCGGGCTTGAAATTTGCTGAAGTTACAAGGTGATTCAATTGAACATGGTCAAAATCAAATGGCCGAAGCTGCAAGTCCGAAACCCCTTCCTGTGCCTGCAAGCCCGTATTCCCTTCCTGCACCCACAAGCTGCTAGAGGGCAGGAATCCAAACCCAAAATTATGAAGTGTGATGCAGGCCTCAGAGCCAATAGAAAGTGAGGAACACCAAATAACGCTGCAGAAACAGGTTTTAAAGGACACGGAAACTGTAAATGATTAACTGTCCTGTAGCTGAACAAGTGAACACACAGGTCTAGGGGTTGGTGGGTTTGTGAGTATTGGAGAGAGAAAGGAGAGAAAGAGATAGAGAGATACACCAGAGAAGGAGATTGAGGAGATGAGAGTGAGGTGAGAGAGGAGAGGAGGAGCATGAGGGGAACACAGAAGGAGGAGAGGTTTTGAGGTAGAGTTACAGAGAAATGGAGAGGCAGGTGAGGGATGGGAGGTACAGGTGTAGGACAGAAGGAGGGGGCTAGGGGTGTGCCATCAGATGTAGGCACACAAGGAGTACGGGCAGAGGGTCAGGGGTCTGATACCATGGTGGGGGGGGTATTGGGGATGAGGGACTGGCCCCAGGGTGAGAACAGGGAGGCCAGGAACCCCAGGCACAGATGGGAGGGCAAGAGGCTGTGGCAAAGTAGAGGACCCCCAATTATAGCCTAAAGGAGATGGACATCCTCCTCAGGAAAATCTGTGTCCTCTATAGCATCATAAATGGTGGGAGGGATGTGAGGCCTAGCCATAAGGAACATGCATAGACTGAAGTTTCTACAGCTGTTGCTGCATCAAAGGATTGCACACAGGGATGCCAGGTCTGTCAAACACAGGTATGATGACAGCTGGCTGATGGTGAAGAGGAAGATGGCAGAGGCGGCCAGAGCAACACATGCAACCTGTGGTGGACCACCTGACAACATCACATACTGATGTACACATTGAGCTGTATCACCCTAGAATTATTCTGGCTCCTACACTCCTGCCCACACACATGGATACATGACATACAATAGCACTGTAATGCCTATGGTTATGACTAAAGATATATGGGACATGAATAACCGTGCAAATCCAGGTAGCAAACATATAGGTATCATAATTGTTATCAATGAAATGTCTGTCCAATACTTGCAGTAAAAACTGATTCTGAGTAGCATTCACAAATAGATCAAGATTGATTTGACATTCAAATGAACCTACATGTATGGGTGTGCACACTACGGCATATGTGAATACAGACACGGTAGGACTCCATGTGCATGTCATATACTGGCCTAGCCTTGACCTCTTCTTATCTGCATTTTAACAACCATTGCTGGGAACATGTTGCAGATTGGTCAGTCTCACACACTGCCCAGCAGACCCAGCAGATCCAGAAGATCCAGCAGAGCATGTGTCTGATGCACATGCAGATGACACACTGCACAAACATTACATATATTGGTATGAGTCATGATTCACCATGCTCATGATGCAGGCTGGGGTTCATCTGTGTAACACAAGCAGCACAGTCAATTACAGGTGACCATGATGTCAAGGATATGGAAAAACATAGCTGTTAATTGTATAGAGAAACCAACTCAAATGCTCTAATTCTTTCATTTCAGTACCCAGGAGTACAAGGCCAACAAAAGAGGCACAAGTGGTAGCTCCACTGGATGTGGAACAAACTGGTGGAAGAAGAAGGGCAGAACATTCGAGAGGGCCTGGGACCATCAACAGAAGCTGACCCTTCACAATCCAGATGCTCACCCTCATCTCAGGAGTGAATTCACTGACAGGGCCCCCAAAAGCATCATCTAACCATGCACAGCTGTTTCAGCCCCCTCCACTGGTCATATCATGGAGTCAGCAAACAAACAACATCTACTCCAATGACATTGTCCTGGCCCCAGCCATCATCACGACCACCACTGCCATCTGTTATAAACCCATCACAGCCATGGTAGGAACAACCAATCCCACACAATGTGGTCCACTAACATAGCTTCCCACACAATGGGGTTTCCTAAAATGGCCTAAAACACTGGCATTTCTGCCAACACCTCGGGCCCTTCTGCTGACACCTCAGGCCTTCCTGGCATCACCTCAGGCCCTCCTGCCATCACCTCAGGCCCTCCAGACATCATCTCAGGCCCCTCTGTCATCAACATCGGTCCCACTAACCTCATAATCAGCCCCCTTGCCATCAACATCGGCCCACTGCCGTTGATACCACCACCCCTGACTTTGAGAGAAATCATGGTCCAGTTTCACAGGGATAACGGGAGACGTAAAAACACCCAAAGGACTCAGAAGCTATGATTGCTCCAAAAGAAGGTCCAGCTCACCGACTCCCTCTGTGCAAGCAACATATTGCTCCATTCTGAGGAGAGGAGGCACAAGCGAAGGATGGAGAGATATGAGGAACAGGGGAATAGGGGCTCTCCAGCCTTCGTTTTTACAACCACAACCTGAGACAGCGGCCTCCTCATCTCACCAAGAGTGTAAGGTGATCCCCAGCCACCCAACGTAGTGGCACACATCGCTCAAACACCATATAGATGTGGAAGAGAGACTATGTGCATGGGCATGGAAGGTGGGGACCCGAAGTCCTTCTCATCAACACTCCTCACTGAATACTAATTGGTATAGATGTTGACATACTATTGGCTGGCTACAGAGTGTGTACATGTCTGGTTAAGTTTAAAATTTCACCAATTGATGTGAGATGAGATGTTGTAGTTAATCTGAATATTGTTCTGATTGATATCTTGTTCTTGTCTCTGTAGGTGCTAACAACCTTCCTCTATCCTCCATCCTTATCACCTCCTCTCACTTCCACCTCCAGGACTTTTCTTAGCTTCCCCTATTCTTTGGAATTCCTTGCCTCACTCCAATAGACTATCCTCCTGCCTCAAAACCTTCATAATCTCACAAAAAATATTTTTAAAGAACATATCTATCACCACTTTATCTCACCCGTACCCTTTAGAGTGTAAGTTTGTGAGTTTTAGATCTTCTGGTGCTTTGGGGAAAGCTCTGTGTAGGTTTGATTTTAAACTCAATAACAGAGCCCTCCATTCTTGTGCAATGTGATAAAAAATGTTTTGATTTGTACTTAACCACTGTACAGCGCTACGGAATAACCCTGATCCTAACCCTAACCCAAACCCTAACCCCTAACCCTAACCCCTAACCCTAACACCTAACCCTAACACTAAAACCCTAACACTAACCCCTAAACCTAACCGTAATAAAATATCATACATACAGTCTAAGTGTTAAATCTATTAACACTTTTTAAAGATGTGTACCTGGCATGTAGGTGGAGATTTTCTCTTTACTGTTTGTGCTAAACACTTAAAAGTAATTGCAGGTACAGGATCCACCTTACTGAGAGGATGGCGGCTTATTTATACCACTTGGGTTATTTATATGGGGAAAGTTTAGAGTACTTGTTTGCTCACTGACCTGAGAAAGAAAAGTGTTGCCCTTGGATTTATTTCAATTGGTGGACTCATAATCTCCTTAAACCATGCCTGCTATACATTTTAAATGTTTATATAAAATTGGATGTTATGGAACATAAGCTATATAGCTGTCCCGTATGTGTACACACTATGGGCCCCATTCAATTACAAGCCCGCAACTTGTGTGATCTAGGCCGTATGTCTGCAAGCGTGCTGCGGGCTCCCATTTATCTCAGATTACGATGCTAATCAATTCATCAAGGGCACGAGATGCGGTCCTAGGCCTCTAGCCCGTAAAGCCTTCCCACGGCCGCAAACTGTTAAGGGGCTGGTCAAGATGTGATCGGCTCTTACGCCAATAGAAAGCGGTCTAACAGCCGTAGATGATCGACAGAGGGAGATTATAAAGTTGTGTTCCACCCGTCCATAATATCACATACACCAACATGCCACCACATGTACATCACACACACTACACATGTACATCATCACCAACAAGGATCAGCTTCATGGAATTAACAAGGGATAGATGGATTTATCGTTAAATCCATTAATCTGACAAATCACTGTGTTCGTGGGAACTACAAATATAATCACTACAAGTTTATTGGTGTGCTCACTGCAGCCTATGTAGTTACAGACCGCAGCCAGAATCAAGATACGGTTAGGAGCCTAGAACCATCAAGACCCTAAACCAAAGAATAGCTCATATCTAGCATTTGATAACTAATTGGAGTTGCAATTAGGAGAATCATCTAGGTTCAAGCCTAGATGTCAGATCGTTAGGAATGAACTCAAAACAATATATTAGTCATCATACTAATGACATATACCTTTTCCTTAGGAGAATCATCTAGGTTCAAGCCTAGATGTCAGATCGTTAGGAATGAACTCAAAACAATATATTAGTCATCATACTAATGACATATACCTTTTCCTTTCAGCATCAAGTAGGTATGGGTCAAGTTGCGCAGCAGGAACCAGCTCAGGGGGAGGAGGAAAGGATAGGACCCAAGAACCCTGGTTTGGAAGAGGAGGATCTCATATGGCTAGTGGGGTCGCTATCAGGACCACCAGCCACACTGCCAGTATTTCATCCCACTATACCCCTCCTCAAGAGACTAAGCATATCACCAGGGCTCTCCCACTGGAGGGAACATCTACACCAGCCACCACCTCCTCCCCCCAGTGTGTTGGATTGGCTGCCACACCCCCTCCCTCTTGCTGCATCAGGTTCCAGCCAGGCCACTAGCTCACCAGGCCATGCCACTTGGACCTCCATCCCCAACACCAAGCCAGGCTGCACAGGCAGATTTGCTGGCCCACATGCAGCAGCAGATGGAGTTTCTCCAGGGGATCCAGGCCAGCATCTAGGCCAAACATGCGGAGGTAAAGCGCAGCCTGGTCAGGCGAAATAGGAGAGGAGGCATCATCTAGTGACAGAATCCTACCTGGCAGGGGTTCCCAGGATTGGAGAGGACCAGAGCGCATTCCAGGGGGTGACAGCAGATGATATGTGAGGCGCTCTGGTCCCCAGCCCCGCCTTCTCCACCCTGAAGGAATCCTCTGGCTACCCGCAGCCTGGCCCCTTTTCTCCTCCCACCATGCCTCCACCATCGCCAAATGCAGGTGCCGCCGCCTGGGGGATGCCTTCCACTTCCCACCACCACCACCATCACTAGGTAGATGGCGGCCAGCCATGGGGGTTTGGGGCCCTGTGTCTAGGCGGTGGTTGACCTAGGGGCTGCACAAAATGTTGTGCCTTCTCAACAGCACTCCTAAGTGACAATCTATTGGTCACAATGTTAACCTAAATAAGCCTGGCTACAGAGTCTTGGATCTTGGCCTATGTGATGGTGATATTTTATATGCAGAGGCTACCTCCCATCACATGGTCCATGATCCTCTCCTCTGTGGACACATAGGGTCTCTTTTGAATATGTCACCATTTGATGTTGAATGCTGTTGAGAGGAGATGCTGCAGTCCCTATATTTTTTAAGGCTTTATTTTGTAGGTGTTATGTTTTTGTTTTGTTTTATTTTAGGTACAATTTAGGTCCATGAAGGCATCTTCTGCATCTTCAAGCATTGTGGAGGAAATGTATGAGGTGTATGGTTTTCCCAGTGCCTCTCAGGTAGACATTCCTTCAATGACAGCCCCCATTAACATGTAGCTCCCACAATCTTAAAGCTATCATAAAGCCAGATATCTCAGATGTAATTGTTGTTCACTTAAATGTAGACTGATAGCGCTGTGGTGGGGGACTTGCAAAGTCTCACAATCACATGTTAATGACAGCCAGCATTAATATATGCACTAGTGATGCATGTGATCCTGACCTCAATATCAGTCTGAGAACAGATCCTTGGTTCTGATCTAAGTAACGGTGAACCTGGCTGCTGACCTTTGTGTCCTTTCTGTATTAAAGGCTATTTTCCCATTTTGCTGATTATCCACAGACTTAGATAATAGTTTTTTTTTTTATCCTCCTCCGCCTTTTTTTAGTTGACCACTTTTTGACAGATTTTTGTTTTGTCACCACACTGTATGTGTGAAACTGAATTGGATTACACAGTCCAGAGGTTGAATCATCTGTATCATTGAGCAGATCTAGACAAGGTGTAAGTGCTATGCACATTAATAGTTTCTCCAATTACATGGAGTGATTTGTGATGATCCCTTATTTCATCAGATTCCTGTTGCAGCGGTGTAGTGACCACATGTGACCCTGGATAGGTGCTATGCATCATGCTTATTCTAGACACATCACATTACCCTCTGTAGGTATCCCCTTTCTCCCAGTAATAGCCGCTTGCTCTCCCCGGATCCGCCCACACCACAGCCATTATATTAATGCACAGTCTTGTGAATTTCTGATTGTGCTCTGTGTATGAAATAAAGCTTTGTTATACCGGTCTATCCGTGTCAGTGTATTTACAGTGGTTGGGGTTATGGGACATCCACATGCATCACATTAGTGTCACATTCCTATATATGTAAACTAATGAGCCCTAGTTACTATGCAATAGATTTATACATGACATAACAATAATAATAATACTAATAATACTAATAATATTAATTAAGGGTTATTAAACATTCAAAGTCCAATTTGTGATACTATGGAGTATCAACATCCCCCTTAGGGCCTGATAACAATATGACATGTGATAATTTGATTTGATTGATAGCAAAACACTTAATGGGATGTCATCAAATGGGGATGGCTAACAGCAATGGCATGGGACTCTCCAGGATGGGTGTAGAAAAGATTATCCCTGATGAAGGTGAGTTGCCTGTTGCTCCACGTGCCTCTGCACAGCCTCCATGTGTGTTTGCGGCCCTTTCTGATGGGTTAGAGTAGATTAGTGTGGTGTATGTTCCCTGGTCCCCTTCTAGATAGCTAAGTTGTGGTGGTGAGTGGGCTTTTATACCTGAATGAAGCTGTGAGCTATACCATGTAGGGCCACTGTAATGGGCAGGTCATTGCAGAGAGGTCAGACAAAACACAGTAACCTAGAGAAGGAACTGGCAACCCACTCTGGTATCTTTGGCATGCAAACCTTGTGGATACGCACAGACAGATACATTATTTGGTGTGCTGCAGTTTATAGGGTCAGAGAGAGTCGGAAACAACTGAGGGACTGAACAACCATGTATGTGAAATGTCCCCATGGTACTTGATATATGCCATGTGGAGGTGTAATTTGGCCACTATTTGTTGTCCCAATGTAGATGTGATGAGTGAAATGTATATGAGATGATCTTTTTTTAGTATTTTTAGTGTCCACCTTAGAGCCTCTGTGAATGTGAAAGGGTTACTATGACAGCCATTCACATGTATTTGTTTTTCATTTTAATCAGGTACTGTGTCTTTAATAGCTTTCAGCAAGTTGCAGCAAGGCTTTTCATAGTGGCATGTGCATGACCATTACAACCTACGTGGAAAATATAATATTATTTTTTGCTATATTTTATATTTGGGAGTCTGTGTGCATGTAGATGTAATGACAGATTGAAGGCTTCAGGAGGTTGTAAGTTACGGGTTTAACCATCGTAAAGTTTTCAAGGCCGTAACCCGTAACTCGTTCAGAGCCCACAACAAAACGCCAATTAAACACCAAAATACCTTAAGGGCTCCAGTAACTAATGATAGCTCAATTGAATGAGGCTCTATATATATATATATATATATATATATATATATATGTATATATATATATATATGTGTGGTGACATACAGACAGCTGAGGTTTGATGTCAGTGAGCACAAGGTCCCCACATCATTTCCCCATTAATACAAGATGGCAGCAATCTTTTATATCACCCACTCCCCATAATACTGGACCATATAACGCAATGTCACTAATAAAACACTTTGTCCCGGGTAGAAATGTTTGACCCTATCATTGGTTGTCCATACATCCCTGAGGGCAGCAGAAAACATTATAAGGAATAACACAAGATAGGAACTGAACCTTTTATCTGATTCATACATTTTTCTGCATTTGGTGTTTTTTGTCCTCCCTTATGTGTCATTGTGTACAAAGGAACCTCTGTTGGATGATTATATTTTGGATAAAACACGCATATCTCTCTAAAGCACCATATGATGAGTTGTATAATGGCTGACACGACAAGGCTGAGCTGGGCCCTCCAGGTAACAATAACTTCTTACATCAGAGACGTGTCATAATAGATGATGTCACAGAGCCCAGTGCCCTATATAAGGAGCTGGTTTGGGAGGAAAAGCCATTCAAATCAGGATTGCCAACAGACGAGCAACTGGACAACCAAGTGCCCATGGCCTTATATAGATGGGTATAGGAAGCCTTAAAGGAGCCAACTCTACCTTGCACATATGAAGACTGATAGATCGTATAGATAAAGGTAAGGCTTGATAATTGGTAATTAGGTGAATTGTATAGACAAAAAAGCATATCAATTGGGAACACAAATTTTTTAAGATTTTTGTAAGATTGTATAGTCACAAGTCTCGTATATTTAGTGTATCCCTTGCATCTTTCTGCAGAAAATGGGGGCACACTATAAATATAAGATACAGTTACATATGTGATGAGATCCGTCTGAGAGGTGAGTAAAGAAGTATCTAGACTATATAGACTACAAGTTGGCCAGACCTCACTATGTTATATTAAATCAGCTCTGGAATGCGTATTTCTTCTCATTAAAGTGAACGTTTTATCACCCTCATATAAAATGTATGTGTGAGTTCTGCCATTTTGTCTCTGTAAGTTATCCCTTGTGAGTAATTATATGAGGAGAGCGGCCTTAGTGAGTACCACAGAGCATTATGTTACCATCTTCCCCAAGAAAAAATACACTAACCCCAAACATTTAGCTACAGTATATTACGTACCTTGGTCTATGGATATAAAAGCATCATATATTACACCGGACACCATCACAAAGCCTAATTATTATATAGATATAAGGTCTGAAGATCTGAAAGTTATTGTCTGATGTACAAAAACATTTTACTATAAAAGAGAAAAAAGCTGGACACAAAAATATATGACTACTAGTTCTCAGGTGTTTCCATGACCCATCACAGACACACCCTTCGGGTCACTATCATAAGCAGGTAGCAGAGAGACTGCCTCAGATGGTCTGAAAAACCAATGCATGATATTAAACCTGGAGATTATGTCCTTGTGAAGTCGCTTTCTTTATCTCCTAGGTGGACTTGGAACTCACCTTGTGCTCCTCACCAATGGAGCTGCTGTCAAGGTTGAAGCTGAGGAGACCTAAGCATCATGAGCAGGTAGCAGAGAGACTGTCTCACATGTCTGATAAACCAATGCATCGTACTGAACTGGGAGAGTATGGCCTTGCAAAATCTTTTAATAACATTTATTTATCTCCTAGGTGGACTTGAAACTCACCTTGTGCTCCTCACCAATGGAACTGCTGTCAAGGTTGAAGGAACGTCCAAATGGTTTCATGGAAAGGCAAGTGTCATGAAAAAGTACCTCCTCACAGCCCTCTCATGAGACTCTCTGTGCATACTCGCTCTGCCTGCCATTGTGGTTATGCCCTTGGTCATCAGATTTGAAGTGTGGGAACAGTGGCAGTTCACCCGTGTTGCCGACACCAACTTAAATGGCCTCCCCATCTTCTTAAGCATCATTTACGCATCATAAGCAGGTAGCAGAGAGACTCAAATGTCTCAACTCTTTAACTTTTAGGTGGACTTGGAACTCACCTTGTCCTTCTCACCAATGGAACTACTTTAAAGATTGAAGCTGAGGAGCCCTAAGCATCATAAGCAGGTAGCAGAGAGACTCTCTTAAAGTTTTTTTAAACCAATGCATGATGCTGAACTGGGAGAGTATGACCTTGCAAATGCAATAAATAAAGTGTCTTTATCTCCTAGGTGGACTGGACCTTACTTACCTCGTGCTCCTCAACAATGGAACTGCTGTCAAGGTTGAAGGAAAGTTAGAATGGTTTCATGGAAGGTCATGTGTCAAGGTTTCAAGCCCCTCACCTTAAAAAAGTACCTCCTCATAGCCCTCTCAATAGACTCTCTGTGCATATTCGCTCTGTCTGCCATTGTGGTTATCCCCTTGGTCATCAGATTTGATATGTGAGAACAGTGGCAATTCACCTGTGTAGCCGACACCAACTTAAATGGCCTCCCCATCTCCTTCAAGCATCATAAGCAGGTAGCAGAGAGTGCATCAAATGTCTGATAAACCAATGCAAGAATATGTCCTTGTGAAGACTCTAAATAAGGTTTCTTTATCTCCTAGGTGGACTGGACATCTCACCTTGTGCTCCTCACCAATTAAACTTCGGTCAAAGCTGAAGGAAAGTCAGAATGGTTTCATGGAAGCTCATGTCGCATGGTTTCACCATGGAAAAGGACTCATCACAGCCCTCTCGTGAAACTCTCTGCATACCCCCTTGTACAAGAAAATAAAGACACCTCCTGCGTGATTTGATCAGATCTGTGTCATTATTTACGAGTTAAATTCACCTGTAACACGTGGTACAGGCAAAATAATATTGATTATTGGAAGACAGTGTTGGACACCCAGCCACGACTCTCAGTGTTATTGCCTGGTGACGGGGCCATTGCCCACCAAACTCTCACCTTCTTGTGTCACTTCCCCATCTCCTTTACACTGTACGATCTCAGGAGCCAAGGTGGTCATCTCCTCATGTCTCAGAGAGTTTCTCTTATTGTCGTATAGTATATATTTTTTAGTAACCTTGAAATCTTTATCCTTTGTATATAGCTATCAATCTCATGGATTTTACCCCTATTATTTTGCAATAATTACACAAAATGAACGTTTCCGCTCTATACATTGTCACACAATCTCTATAGATGGTTATCTCCAGAGCAGGTCCTTCAACTACTCGGTATCAGAGGGTTTGTGTTGTTATAAGTCATAGAAGAATATATTTTTGTCTATTAAAGACATTTAGTGAGACCCTGCATTATATCCATGTAATGTGACCCTGTCCTGGAGGAGGAACCCAACCCCCAAGCCCCCATGTGTCTTTTCCATGCTGTTTGTTTCTCCTTCCCAACACCCTGTGTCTTTTGCTTCTTTCTTCATAACCACCATTCACCTTCATCCATAAGCCCCCATGTGTCTTTTCCTGCTGTTTGTTCCTCCTTCCCCACACCCTGTGCCTTTTGCTTCTTCCTTCATAACCACCATTCACCTTCATCCATAAGCCCCATGTGTCTTTTCCCCTTCTGTTTGTTTCTCCTTCACCACACCCTGTGTCTTTTGCTTCTTTCTTCATAACCACCATTCACCTTCATCCATAATCCCCATGTGTCTTTTCCCTGCTGTTTGTTCCTCCTTCCCTACACCCTGTGCCTTTTGCTTCTTTCTTCATAACCACCCTTCACCTTCATCCATAAGCCCCATGTGTCTTTTCTCTGCTGTTTGTTCCTCCTTCCCCACACCCGGTGTCTTTTGCTTCTTTCTTCATAACCACCATTCACCTTCATCCACAACCCTTCATGTGTCTTTTCCCTGCTTATTGTTTCTCCTTCACCACCTCCTTTGCCTCTTCCACCAAAACCTCCTTTCCTGTGTCTTATTTCAGTATCCCATGGTGGCCCTTGCCTCATAAACCCGCATTTGTCTCTTCAATCCTCCCCAGTCCTCTGGAGCAACATGACTTCCAAATAGTGTTGCCCACTCCCCCTAATAAAAACGGGACCCTCAAAATGAAGAAACTGCATGTGCTCATGTGACTCTACAAGCCATAGTTACATAGGCCCTCATTCAATTGCAATTTGGCCAATGGAATAGGGCTCTAAATAAGCACATAGCATATATTTTTTTTAAGAAGTTTTTAATTAGTGAAAACCTTGCTTTTGGATAGATGCTTACTAACTAAAAACTTCTTTAAAAAAATATGTTACGTGCTTATTTAGAGCCCTATTCAATTGGCCAAATTGCAATTGATTGAGGGCCATAGTAATTGATTTGAAACATACTTTTGCCCATCAAGTTCAACCTTTTTAGATCTCCTCTGATCTTCAATATGCGGATTAATTGTTAAAAATCCAGAGGAAGCAAACAGAAAAAAACAAGTGAAATTTTGCCAATTGTGTCAAAAGGGAAAAAATTAATTCCTTCCTGACCCCAGATACTGGCTATTGGATTCCTCCCTGGATCAATACTCCATCTCTAATTATCCTGGATAACCATGAATGCCCATATTTTTTTTTTTTTTTTAATATGTCTAATACTTTTTAAAGTTATCTATTGAATCCGCCTTCACCACCTCCTTTGTTAGAGAATTCCACAGATTAACCACCCTTATTGCGAAGGACCATTTTCTTTCTTCTTTAAAGTGGAATCTTTTTACTTCATTTTTAAAAAAATATTTCAATAAAGTTTATTTTTTAATACTACGAAGTAATAATATTCTTGATTCTGAGGCATATATTTGTCTTGAGGCACCATTGGAGGTATATGCTGGATATATAGGATATATTTTATATATTTTCTTTCTTTCTCTTTCTATATAAATTTAAGTTTATAATACTTACTAGCGAATTGCCCGTCAAAAAATGACGGCAATGAAATTGTAAGGTAGCTAATGCTGTTTGGTGTCTAATAATGAAATATGTAATACATTACTAAATGAATATACTGTACCTATTTTGAAGCATTGTGATGAAGAGCTGCAATCTGTGTTGATGTTGCTGCAGCATTAGTGGTGTGGAGCTGCTGTGTAAGCATGCTGAATGTGTGCACTGTGTGGTATGAATATCCGTAGGTGGTTTCTGGCGTTTTGTGAGTTTGTTGTGGTGTTTTGCGAGTTTGTTGTGGTGTTTTGCGAGTTTAGAGTGCTGTAGACTCGTTTTCGTTTTGTTCGGCGGACATTTTTTCTGTCGCTTAGATTTTTTTTTAGTCTCAAAACTCTTTTCTTTCGAGTAAATCGAGGTCTAAGTTGCATTTTTGAGGTCCTGGGTGCTCCCTCTTGGTGTAGGTAAGGTTTTTATGTATGTGCTGTGTGTATGTATTGTGTTTTAAATGTTTGTATGTCGGCGTGTTGCGTCCGATGTTTGCGAGGTCGTAATGTGTGGTAACGTGTTTCGTAGGTTGTTTGCGTTCCTCGTAAAATTTAGCGAGTGTCGTAATTTGTGTGTCGTGTTTTTTGAGTAGCGACGTGAAGTTTGCGAGGGTTTGAGGCCCTTGCCCAGTGACCTCGCCAGCAACTGAGTCCCTCGCTTCGCGAGGGGCCTCAGTTGCTGGCATGGAGCGCCTTCGGCGCTCCATGCCAGCAACTGAGGCCCTTGCCCAGTGACCTCGCCAGCAACTGAGGCCCTCGCTTCGCGAGGGGCCTCAGTTGCTGGCATGGAGCGCCTTCGGCGCTCCATGCCAGCAACTGAGGCCCGTGCCCAGTGACCTCGCCAGCAACTGAGGCCCTCGCTTCGCGAGGGGCCTCAGTTGCTGGCATGGAGCGCCTTCGGCGCTCCATGCCAGCGACTGAGGCCCTTGCCCATTGACCTCGCTACGCGAGGGCCGCGGTTCGCTGCGCGAGGGCCGCGGGCTCGCTACGCGAGCCCGCAAGCGTGAGCAACGACCCGTACGCTCACAACTATATATGTGATTATACATAACTTATGGTTATTTTTTTGGTATCAATGCCATAGGTTGCTGACCTTGATCCAGGTGACAAGAGGGTGACAAATCCATGATGGACAGTGATTGAGTCAGTAGACTGTAGGAACTGGAGTTGTCCATCTCTTATAGGCGGGTATTGAGCCAGTTGACCGTATTTGACATTTGATGTCCACATTAAGGGGTACATTGTCATTGTGAAGAGCTTTATATAGTAGAGTCAAGATATTAAACCTTATTCTGAAGGCCAGATGGTGCCAGTAGAATAAGTGACAGAAGGTGCTGTAGATACTGAGCATTGAGTGAGGAAAAACATTCATTATGATCTGTAGTGGAGAAAGATGAGTAGAACAAGGAGACCCCAATGTTTACTGCTCAGTTGTAATGCATAACAAATTACATGGAAGTCATGTTACAAAATATATCTTATTATATAGAGATCATTTACTGTATGTTATTGTCAATCTCAACAATAAAAATCCCCAATTTGATTTATGGCATCAACCAACCAAACCGAGCTACTTGACTAGGTAAAGATGGGACTTGACGACCCTACGTCTATGAGATATGGTCCCAGCTGAACTTCTGGGCATCTTCAGAGGTTACATCATGTTAATATCACATAATGTAAGAAAAGTGGCACCAAAAATTAACCATTAATCACCTTCCTAAAAGGACATGGAAGTCACCAGGGTTGTTGTGCACCATCAGGTAGAGTATTGGAAACCATGTGGATTTGTTTAAATAAATCAAGAATTACAAATAAAGCATAATAATTAAAGCATTAACTAATATATTGTCCATTTTATTCAATGAAATTGTATCAACATTTTTTACATTTGTTTTTTACATTTTTTAAATTGGATAAATATTTTAGAGGCAAAACTATCTACTATAATCTCATGTTATATGTCTTGTCCTGATATCAATATAACATTATTATTAGCGAAAATGATAAGATACAAACTGACAGTTATTTTCCATAGAAAGTTTATTAACCCTTACACTTTGACCCTACATGCCTTACCATGGGTGGAAACTAGGGATATTTAACAAATATATTGTCCAAAATATAAGACCCGATTCACATAGTATCCATCTGGTTGTAAGTATGGCCATTGGACAGTGCCCCTCATTATGTATTAGACAGAAGTCTAATATCCCTAAATGTAAAGTTTATAGCTCTATACATTATTCAGCAATTTCAAGAAGGAAAACACATTTTCCATACGCTTTTTCACCCTTTATCTTTTTTTAAGGTAAATCTGGTGTCTTCACAACAACTTAGTTGCCGTCTAAGTGCTGACTTCACATCTTTATTTTTCAGGCTGTAAATTAGAGGATTTAGTACAGGGACGGCAACTATGTATATTAGGGAGAATATTTTTGTAACTGTCAAATCTCCCATTGAGGGTGGTGTCAGGTATAAACAGAATAGAGTTATGTAGAGAAGAACAATGACAGTGAGGTGTGAGGAACATGTGTAGAAGGCTTTCTGTCTCCCAGTACTGGAACGGATCTTCAGGATGGTGGTAATAATGAAAATATAAGAGAGAATAGTTAGAGAAAATGGAAAGGAGGCAAAAAAAGCCCTTCCATGGCAATTAATATCTCCAGTGTAGTTGTATCATTGCATGTGAGTTTCATAAGAGGGACAAGGTCACAGTAGAAGTGGTTGATGATATTGGGTCTATAGCAGGTGTAACTGGACAATACGACAAGATATGGTGTGACGGCTACAAAACCAAGCAACCAACAGACAATGGCCAAAGCAACACAGACTGAATTGCTCTTGATCATCGTATAGTGTAATGGTTTACAAATGGCCACATATCGGTCATAACTCATGACCGTAAGGATAAGAAACTCACTACCAGTCAATAATGAAAACTTGGGTCATGAAAGCAAAGAACGAAATGGTGTTATCCCTTGATATGAAGAGAAGATCTTGTGTAGATTGACGGTGGTGGAGGACATGTCTATGACCGACAAGTTCCCCAAGAAGAAGTACATGGGAGTGTGCAGATGAGGATCCAGGGAAACCAGTAGAAGAATGGTCATGTTACCAACAAGAGTGAGGAGATAAATGAGAAGGATTACAAGGAATGTCGGAGTCTGAAGATCTGAATTGTCTGTAATCCCTATCAGTATGAAGTTTAGGACCTCCGTCTGGTTTTCTTTCTCCATATCTTTATGTGTCTAAATAATGAGAACATTTTCAAAATATTATTATGGTCTAAAAAACAATATTTATAATAAAATACTTCATGACCAGGATATGTATAGCTTATGGTACAGAAGTGAGTGGGGAGATGTGAGAGAATCCTTTAAATATATCAGAGGATTTAATAAGGTTCAGGAGGCAGGGAAGTGTCTTCCAGAAAAGGAGGACATGATTTGACGTTATAAGGTGGAGGATCTAAGGTAAACATGGAAACTAAACTGTTACATGAAAGGAAGTAGATAAGTGGAATGTGCTTTCAGTAGAAGTGGTACGGATAAACCCAAGAGAGAAGATCCAACATACCTGATTATTACTAAGGCCAAGGTTTTTAGGAAGATAAAATAGAATTGGGCTCAAAAATGACACAAATTAAATAATTATTAATATTATTTTTTTTTTATTTGCAATATTTGTTATGGTTTTGATAACAATAAACAATGTGTTTAACACTCTATAATGAGAAATCATATCTCTTAAATCATGTACAACTGTATTACAGTGTATATACATTTTTATGGTACTAGGTACAAATTAATTTAGAATATGAATCCCACAATAAATGTCGGCTGTAAGGGTCCAACTTCTTGGAGTTTGGAATTTCAAGAGAATTTGTTTTATCTGGTAATAGGAAGACAATCAGTAACCTATATATCTAGTTGAAAAATGAAAAAAACGTGTT
>CM050170.1:5349307-5491807 GCA_027410445.1 Discoglossus pictus
ATTTACCTTATTTCCATAAGGTTATCTGCACTGATTAAAAAAAAATAAAACAACAAAATCCATATATCAGACTCTGACACTGCTTGTATCAACCCAATATAAGGTCACAGGAATGGTGTCTATGTCTAGCAGGTGCCAGATTATATTAACACTATACTCCACTGGCTGGATATTTGCTGTGTTAAAGTGGTTTTCCTTGACAACAATCTTTTAATTAAAGGAAGTATAATAATAATTGTTTGGCCTCTTACCTGACTGTTCATAAAACACTTAGAGCCTCATTCGATTCGGGGCTGGCAACTCAATCGTAAATAGACGAATGTGGTCATTCTACTTAAGCCTTCATTTTATTATCAGTTACATTCCTTTATATGTCCCCTTTAATCACTACCTTTCCATTCTCAGTTACCCACCTTCTACTTCTTTATCCATCCTTCACGCCCTTCATTCCATTATTTCCCCATTCCATTCACACTTTTACTTCTTGTAAATCTCTCTCTCCCACCCCTTACTCATTCTTCACATCTCTCCCTCCTTCCACTCTCTGTCCCATATTTCATTCTCTCTCTCCCTTCATGTGTCCTCATTCCCAGCATCCCCTCATTATATTATAAA
The DNA here is from genome assembly GCA_027410445.1 of Discoglossus pictus. Lineage (NCBI taxonomy): Eukaryota > Metazoa > Chordata > Amphibia > Anura > Alytidae > Discoglossus > Discoglossus pictus. The sequence goes on from CM050170.1 coordinate 5,349,923, forward strand.
TTATCCTCCTTTATATCCACCCTCATTCCAATCTTTTCCACTTTTCATTATCACTTTCCATCTTAGCCCTGATTCTACTCAATATCCCTCATTTCACAATGACTTTAATTCCTTCACACTCCTCATTCATGCTTTTCCCCTTTTTATTCTCATTTCCCTTTGTCACATCTCTCTTTCTCTCATTGTACTCTTTCAACACCTTTCAATTGTCAATTGCCTCCTAAACAGCACCCCTCTTTCAAATGTCAATCCTTCATTCCTGTTTTTCTCCTTTACATCCCCCTCTATGCACTCCAACTCATTACATTACTATGTTCACTCCTTCACATCCCCCTCATTCCACCTTCTCTCTCGCTTTCGCTCTTGCTCATTCCATATCACATTTCCTCCTTAACAAATCCCTCCTCATTACACCCTCTCTCTCCTTAATTCCATTATCAATGACCCTTCACCAAATCTCCCACTAATTCTTCTTTCTCTTCTTCATTCCATGGTACCTTTCCACCCATTAAATTATTTTTCATTCTACTTTCCCTTTCACTCCATCAAACCCACCCTCTATTCATTACCATAATACATTTTCCCTGTCACTTTCTCTTTCACATCCCCCCCTCAATACCACTTTCTTGTCCTCTAGTCTTTGCGCTCATTCATTCACTTTACATTTTTCACACCTGCTCCATAAAATAAGAGTTTATGTTATAAAAGGTTTTTTATTAATGGAAAAACCAACATAAGTTTCCGATTAAACCTTGTTCTCCTAAATGCTGACTTAACATCTTTATTTTCAAGCTATAAATCAGCGGGTTTAGCATTGGAATGACAGCTGTTTATTGAAGAAAGCAAAATGTTTGTTGAACTCCAATGTTGTTAGTAGAGTTTGGAGTCAAGTATTGCAAGATGAGAGTCCAATAGAGAAGAGCAACAATGGCGAGATGTGAGGAACATGTGTAGACAATGGTGAAATGTGAGGAACATGTGTAGACAATGGTGAGATGTGAGGAACATGTGTAGAAAGCTTTATAACTTCTGGTGGTGGAACTGATCTTCAGGATGGTGATTAATGAAAATATAAAAATAAGGGTAAGAAGAAAAGGGATGAATAGTGAAAGTATGGCTCCTTGGGTAATCGACAACTCCTGAATGATGTATCACTGCAAAAGATTGTCATAATGCACATAAGAAGTTGTTAATATCCTTTGATTTATAACAAGCATGGTAGGATTAGCAATTAGGACAACTAGGCAACTGCCTAGCGGTACTTTCCTATGAGAGATGTCAATTTTTTTTTACTTAAAAAAGCTTAAAAAGTTATTCCTAGCTTAAACAATTGAAATGCTGAAGTTCACAGTCTGGATCAAGATAGATAAACCAGGAAAAGGTACTTGCTGTTAGGCTGGGGACTGATGACTTTGAGAGGAGATAGTACTGTAATAGAATAGATAGATAGATAGATAGATAGATAGATGTGTGCACGGACAGGTCTAAGGTGTCCATTGTGAAACTAGCACAATGAGACATCCTGCTGAGTGATTAGGTTAGATAGATTTATTTTTCTAATTATGTTACTATTTATAACTCAGCTCCAAGATTAATTGGATTATTGGGACTGTTGTGTTCCACCATGTTTAAATCCCTGTGTGTTTCCTGAAAGTTCTTTACTCCTTTATAATCACTTCCTCCAGTTAAGCTTTGAGGGGATCCGGCATCTACCTTCCAGAACAACATCCCTGCTCTCCACAGATCCTGAAGCAAAACTGCTTCCAGGAAATACCTATCACTGATATCTTCTCTCCCTATTTGTTTTATTTACTTTTTCTACATGCTTCAATATCACTACAGAAAATGCCTTCTACAATATTATTATATTTTGCTGCATTTTAACCATCATACCCCATTATTTAAACAGTGTATCATTGTTAAATAATTAAATAAAATGACACAAAACATAGAATTACAATACTGGGGATTTTTTTTTAAAGATGTTTAGGATATTGCCACATTTGATTTATTTTTGTTACATCGGGTTATTTTAAGATTTTGTTTATTTTCTAAAATATTATTTTTTTCCTCTAAAATTACTTGCTATTTATTAAGTCATCTTCAACCAAATCACAACAAAATGGGACTTCAATTGTGCTTTAAGTTCAATATTGTAACTTGTATAAACGATAAAACTTAGAATGATAAACTTGAAGACTTTAATATTAGAAAGGGGAAGTTAGAGAGGAGATATGAGAGAAACCTGTAATATGTCAAAGGATTTAATACATTTTAGATTTAAGTGTCTTCAAGAAAAAGAGGAATCAACGAGTAAAAGGTCATGATCTGAGGTTGGAAGATGGGAATTTTTAGGGATAGTGGAACAGCATTCAAAGGTAAGTGTGAGAGTCAAAAACAGTTAAGAAATGTAAGCATGCCCAGGATAAGCATAAAGATGTCCTAAGGCTTAATTAAGTCTAATATTTAGGTACATATAATGGGTAGACCAAATAACCAGCCCTTTTGGTCCTTTTCTGCTATCACATCTATGTTTCTTTGTTTCACTTATCCCAAATTAGATATTATGGAGACATGGATGGTTTTAGGCTCTGAAACTGTGTTGACTCTCTAACCTTTGATCCACTTAAAATCATAAAAAATACATCAAAATATATCCTGTTTTCATACATACATCCCTTCAAACAGGTGTAGTCCAGCTGTGAGAATGAGAATGGTGTTGTGCAGTCCACCAGTCTGGAGATCCATTAGTAGGTTGGGATGTACTTTTAGGGATCACTTCCCTAAACAATGACTTTGCAATGTCTTAGCTGGAGTCTAAATGCTGATTTCAAACTGTAAATAACTGGGTTTATTAAAGGGGCAACTGCTGTGTTGAAGACATAAACATATTTTTGCAGTCTAAACTATTATTTAAATATATATTGACGTATTCCTTTATTTAGACAAACCACAACGCAAAAAATAATAAGAAAAAAATATGAAAGTTAAAGTGATACTTGTGTACTTCACCCCTATCAGAGTATAAACTATTATTCTGATTCTTTCCTGCACTTCTAAATGTCTAGAACTGGTGGCTACTAATGGCCAATGTTAAGTATGAACCTTTATAATGAAGGAGATTATGAAATTGGCACAAATAGTCTGTATAAGCCTATGATAGTAATAATAAGAACAGACCACCTAGTACAATGAAAGAGACAGTATGTTTCCTGGCAGGAAGAAAAAAAAATATATATAAGTGAAAATACGTGGGGAATTATGTATAAAAGCAATCCTCATCTATGCACATGCAAATCATTGGATATGCTTTAAGTAACACAATTAAATATAAAATTAATGCATATAAATGCTATTAAAAATAAACAAATCACAGTATGCACTAGGGTATGGATATTATTGAATTCCTTGAAAGGGAGATTCCTAAATATATCAATTTAACTATAATACAACGCAATGACGCAGAAAGGTGAAAGAAGAAAATGGGGGTTGTGCAACTCCCCTCTTACCTACAGCACCTTGCAGAGGGTACCAAATAGGTGTTTTTGCCTTGATGGGACACTGACTTCATTATCCACCTGTCAATTGCGTTTTAATGTATATATATATATATATACAAAGCCAATTCAATTAAAAAAATCAGCTAGAGGATATAGTTAAGGCTTCCAAATAAGCCAAAAGTTCCATTCCAGTGACAGTGACTGTGATTTCATCGCCAACCGGTTTCACCATTACATGGCTTCCTCAGGGCATAATTTTTGTCTTATTAACCTGGCATTATTTATAGGAAGAATATAGGCCCATTTCGCGGGTTTTTTCCTTTAATTTTACTTCCTGCCAGTATTTGATTGGTTTGTCTGTGTCATGTGTCCCAGAACAGGAGCATTATGGGCAAAACAGTGTGTAAAGGAGAGTGCTCTCCTATTGGCTTACGCCTAAATGCGTTTCAGCCTGGAACGCATAGTAAACGGAGCCATATTATCATTTGTCCGCTTGAAGCGCTCTAATGCGTTCCAGCTTGAAACGCTGGTCTTAAGATGGCGACCGCTCATACAACATCCGGTTTAAAACGGATTTTGCATTCGTTGCGTTTCAAGCTGGAACGCAAGTTGAAAAATGGGCCATATTAAGCACACCAGCCAAAATTAGTTAGTTATCCTGCCTATTAATATGCAGTGAAAATACTTTTATAAAGAGAAAAGGGAGGAGGTTATCTCCTCAATGATATGTTCCCCTATAACACACATATATATATATGTGCTACAAAGGGGACATAAGAAGGGGATCTTTAAGGGTCAAAAGCAAAATTGCTAAATTTTATTAAAAGGTAAATACATAAAGCTAAGGCTAACAATATGACAAAATTATTAATGGGGAGCTAAGAGCTGAGGTGTATTGTTAAAGTGAGAGCTAGTGAATATATAATCGTTAACTTCTAGTGCTAGATAGAGTAATTTTGTTAATATCTATACATATATGAAGTATAAATCACCATCCATATGTGTGGATACTTATAGTAAAGTATACAAATGTTGTGTAATGTGGAAGGTACTAGTGTGACTAATCCATACTATATACTAATATACAGCTGACTATTTGTGATATAAAAAAATACAAAAGAATAATAATAAGCTACATCAAAGAGAGAAAGGAATCTCAGTTAAAAATGAGCGAGAAAATATTCCACTTGAAAGTATTCCACAAAGGAATATAAAGGTGATATCGAGAAATATCAGCCCAGCATCAACAAGACAAAAAATATCCACCTCATCCAACAAGAAAGTGATTAATTTATCATCAATAACGCTAACTAAGGCGGATATATCACTATTGGAGAAAGGACTTAATTTTGTACCAGTATGCCCATCGGATTGTTTTGAGAACGTAAAAGATCTAAATCTTTTCATAAGAAAATTAGCTCTCAAAAAAGAATACTATGAAAAATAAAGGAAACAAATGGAAGGTTTAGGACTCTCTATGGAGGACTCTGCGGCTCTAAAGGATTTGATGTCATTATTAAATACAAATGAAATGGAAAAATTGGTTGCTCCAGACCCATTTTTAAAGACCCATTGTAAGAATAAGAGTAGATACACTCCAGAAATTAAAAACTTTAATCATCTTGAAGTCTTCATAAGTCTGGTGTCAAAAGACCTCAAAAAATGGGAAATGAGCAACAAAAAACATTTTCAAGAACACAATCTGTCTAGAGAAGAATTTAAGGCTTTAACTGAATTAAAGGCTAAAAATTTTGAGATTAAATCCGCTGACAAAGGTGGAAATCTTGTCATAATGGACAAGTCTGAATATAAAGAAATGTGCTTACGACTACTAAGAGACTCTAGTACATATAAAACTATAACTAGAGATCCATCTCTAGAATATAGCACAGAACTATATGTGATTCTAACAGAAGCTAAAGAGAAGGGCCTAATCAGCAAGAGAAACCTTGACTATCTTTATCCTGAAGAACCGAGTATAGCTGTCGTTTATAGCCTACCCAAAATCCACAAAAACAAAGTACCAATACCTGGACGTCTCACACCCGCTTACACCCAGACGCAAGACTTAACAAAAAAACAGTAAAAAAGGCCCCTCACACGCTCTTAACACACATACGCACGACTTAGAAACAAATACACTGCGTCGTACACGTAAAAGCTAACTGCGTATATCGCAAAGAAATACAACAGCATCGCAACAACATACGGCCGCATCGAAAAAAAAAACGTCTGTGAAAGACCCATTCCAACCGCCGCGCATCACACACATCACAAACACAAGAAATAAACACAACGAACACATAAAAAGCTTACTTACAGCACGGGGGGGCATCCGGCACCTCCAAAAGTTCAAGTATGCAACATATGGTACACACAAACTGGTACACACAAAACAGGATTGTAACAAACACATAGCAAACTAAATTCATAGGGCCTCATTCTATTAGCGGCCGCAGCCGTTGCGGGGCCGCAAGGACCGGCCGCAAGCTATTCGGCTATTCTATTCCCTAACGGCCGGAGGCTCCGGCAGGCTTGCGGCCGGTGCCTTGCTATCTCTTGCGGCCGCTCGCGCCGGAGGAAAGCCTTTGATCTAAAACGGCCGCAAGAGTTTTGCAATTCAATTCTTCCGGAAAACCTCTCTGCAAGGCTAAAAGCGAGCCGCAGCTTACTTGCAGGAAAGAGGTCTCGCTAGCACCAATTAAGCACATAAAATAGCTCAAATAAAGCCATCCTGCACTTTGAGAAGACTATAAAGGGATTTTAGGTGTTAGAAAAAATAGCACATATTTATCCTGTACTCAAATCCGTAAAATATTTAATTTTTAATATCCGTAAAATATCCATGTAAAAAGTCCAGAGTGCTTGGAGCACCTCAGACACACCCACGCCGCAGCCGGAAAATAAACAGTTAATTTGAACTCGGGTTTGGGCAGATGTGCAAGCTTGAGAGTGGGTTCCTTTTAATCCTCATGTCCCCCAATATGATCCCTAGCATTTACAGAGCTGTACAGTGCAGGCTTGAATTTATTTTTGAGTTTTTATATTTCTGAGATTACGGCCGGCTCCAAGATATGCGGCCGGCCGTAAAAGGAGATCCTTGCGGGGCCGTATAATAGAATCGCGAGTTAACTGAACCCCGCAAGGAATCGCAGCCTTACGGCCGATTTACGGCCGGTAATAGAATGAGGCCCATATTCTTTTTCAATGTTTAACAACCTATAACCATTAGAAAAAACATGAAAACTCACACAAACACATAGCAAACTACATTTAGAATCTTATTTAATGTTTAACAACCTATAAGCCTTAGAAAGAAGCCTAAATAAGCATACCAACATTGGTGCGCACCAAACAGGATTGTACGAAAACTCACACAAACACATAGCAAACTACATTTAAATTCTTATTTAATGTTTAACAACCTATAAGCCTTAGAAATAAGCCTAAATATGCATACCAACATTGGTGCGCACCAAATAGGATTGTACGAAAACTCACACAAACACATAGCAAACTACATTTAAATTCTTATTTAATGTTGAACAACCTATAAGCCTTAGAAAGAAGCCTAAAGAAGCATACCAACATTGGTGCGCACCAAACAGGATTGTATGAAAACTCACACAAACACATAGCAAACTACATTTAGAATCTTATTTAATGTTTAACAACCTATAAGCCTTAGAAAGAAGCCTAAATAAGCATACCAACAGTGTTGCGCACCAAACAGGATTGTATGAAAAGTCACACAAACACATAGCAAACTACATTTAGATTCTTATTTAATGTTTAACAACCTATAAGCCTTAGAAACAAGCCTAAATAAGCATACCAACATTGGTGCGCACCAAACAGGATTGTATGAAAACTCACACAAACACATAGCAAACTACATTTATATTCTTATTTAATGTTTAACAAAATATAGGCATTAAAAAAAAAACATAAATAAGCATACCAACAGTGGTGCGCACCAAAAAGGATTGTATGAAAACTCACACAAACACATAGCAAACTACATTTAGATTCTTATTTTATGTTTAACAACCTATAAGCATTACAAAACAACATTAATAAGCATACCAACAGTGGTGCGCACCAAACGGGATTGTATGAAAACTCACACAAACACATAGCAAACTACATTTAAATTCTTATTTAATGTTTAACAACCTATAAGCCTTAGAAAGAAGCCTAAATAAGCATACCAACAGTGGTGCGCACCAAACAGGATAGTACGAAAACTCACACAAACACATAGCAAACTACATTTATATTCTTATTTTATGTTTAACAACCTATAAGCCTTAGAAAGAAGCCTAAATAAGCATACCAACAGTGGTGCGCACCAAAGAGGATTGTACGAAAACTCACACAAACACATACCAAACTACATTTATATTCTTATTTAATGTTTAACAATCTATAAGCCTTAGAAAAAAGCCTAAATAAGCATACCAAAAGTGGTGGGCACCAAACAGGATTGTAGAAAACCACAGAAATAATGTCATTTTTTAGTTAATACAAATACATTCAAATAAAATAACATTTTCATTTTTATTTTATAACAGATACTGCGTCAAGAACATCGGACCAGGAGTTTCAACTGAGGACCAGACCAGTGGACGAGGACTTTCAACAGAGGACCAGACCATTGGACGAGGACTTTCAACAGAGGACTACACCATCGGACGACGACTTTCAACAGAGGAACAGACGATTGGACGAGGACTTTCAACACAGGACCAGACCATCAGACGAAGGCTTTCAACACAGGACCAACAAAGATTCTGCTTAAAATCAAACTTCAACCAAGGTACAGTATAACAAGTAAAAAAAGAGAAAAATTAATTAATATTCTTCTTTAATGTTTAACCACCTATAAGCCTTAGAAAAAAGCCTACAGAAGCATACCAAAATTGCGGCGCACCAAAAAGGATTGTAGAAAAACACAGAAATAATGGCATTTTTTCATTAATACAAAGACATTCAAATAACATTTTCATTTTTATTTTATAACAGATACTGCGTCAAGAACATCGGAACAGGAGTTTGAACTGAGGACCAGACCAGCGGACGAGGACTTTCAACAGAGGACTACACCATCGGACGAGGACTTTCAACACAGGACCAGACCATCGGACGAAGGCTTTCAACACAGGACCGACAAAGAATTTTGCTTGAAATCAAACTTCAACCAAGATACAGTATAAAAAGTAAAAAAAGAGAAAAAAAAAATAAAGATCTTAGCTTTGCATCGATGTCAACAGAAAATAAAATTTAAAATAAACCACCGGTAACTATAACTGTTGAGAAAATATAACTAACACATTTTTCATCTATCTCTTATTTGTCTTTTAGGGCCAATAATCTTTAACAGTAAATACAAACTTCAATGTAAACTTTAAAAAAAAATTGGCATAGTCCAAAAAAGTCTAAAAACACAGAATCTATACAATTTGTCATAGTAACATTCCAGTCCTAAACCCTAATTTAATTGCCATTTGACAAATTGAAAAGTGCTGTAAATAAGGACATAACATCTTTTTGAAAATACCTTTTTAGTTACTGAAGCACTTGCTTTTGGATACATGTTTAATAAATACAAACTTCTTTAAATAATTATCTGATGGCCTTATTTAGACTTTTATTCAATTGACCGCATTGAAATTGATTAAGTATAAAATGTTAACACACTATTGATAACAATTTGTCATGAAAAACAACTTAACATCTCAAAATAAACTAATGGTACATTATTTTATTTTTACAGATTAACATGGCTGATAACGAGAGTAAACAAGAAAAGAAAAGACGCCAAGCTAGAGAACGACGACAGAGAGCAGACAGCCAGCAGACACCGGAGAAGAAGGAAATTCGACGAGAAAAAGAACGCAAAAGAATTGCAAGCAAAAGACTGTCACTTGCAGAAATTAAAGATATGTCAAAAAAAGCAACAAAGAAAATAAAGCATTTACAACCTGTTGCTGAAACATCAGATGACATTTTACCAGAAAAAATACAAGAGATACCAAAAAAAGCAACAAAGAAAACAAAGCATTTAGAAACGTTTCAAGAAACATTACATGACATTTTACCTCAAACAATACAACATATACCAAGAAAAGCAACGAAAAAAACAAAGCATTTAGAACCTGTTGTTGAAACATTATATGACATTTCACCTGATGAATATGAAAGTCAAAATCCTATATGCTTTCCAAATTGTCCTCTACTCAAGTCTTTAGCAGTAGAGGTTCATAGTTGTGGGGACATGACTACTCAATGTCAGTTTTGTAAAGCTTATTATTTTAAACAGGAGAGACCCAGAGATGGCCAATTTATTAGTTGCTGTCAAAAAGGCAAGTTCAAACTTCCAGAAAGGAAACAATTTCCTCTCTATTTACAAAACATTATGACTGAACCTACTTTTCCAAACTACAAAAATTTTAAAACAAACATAAGATCCTACAATAGTGCCATATCCTTTGCATCCATGGGGGCAACATTACCTGCTAATGTACCAGGACATGGTCCTTACTGTTTTAAAGTCCAAGGAAAAATTTATCATCGCACTTCCCATTTACATCCAGAGGAAGGAGAGCAAAGAAAATTCGCTCAACTATATGTCCTAGATACAATGGAAGCTGTTGACCAACGTATGCAGATGGAAGAAAATAAAAAATGCTTACCCAGTGTTTTCATAGAGCTAAATAACATTATGGACAACAATCCCTACAGTAAAGCTTATAAAAAATTGGCAGAAGTAGAAAATGAACAACTACTTCATGCACAAAGACATCAATTACCAATGCCGAAGATTAATATGGTGCTTAAAAGAGACAGACATACTGATAAACGTCGTTATAACTTGCCAACATCAAATGAGGTTGCAATGGTGTTTCAGAATGATGAAGGAGAACCACCATTTCAAAGAGACATTAGAATATATCCCAGAAATGAGGAGCAACCGTTTATTAATATGAGTATCTTAAGTCCAAATTTAGATCCAATGACATATCCCATCTTTTTCCCACACGGAGAAGCAGGTTGGCAACCAAAATTAACTCTTCCCAGTTACCCAAATGCTAAAGCCAGAATCCGAAATAATGTTTCTATGCTTGAATTTAAAGTAGCTCAAATTGCCATTCGCAATGTATTTAATCCAATTTTATGTGGTGGGAAACTAACACAACAATGGATTATTGATTCATATTTGCAAGTTGAGGCAAATAATTTAAACTTTATCAAATATCAACAAGATAAACTCCGTGTAGAACAATATTCTGGATTAATGGACTATGTTGCTGACGTGGCTACAAGCAGAGACATGACAGCTGGCAAAGCCATCATTTTACCATCTTCCTTTCAAGGATCTCCTCGGAATATGAGAGAAAGATACAATGATGCTATGGCTATTGTCACTAAATTTGGCAAACCCGATTTATTTGTGACATTTACATGTAATCCACAATGGCCAGAAATTACACTAAATCTACTTCTTGGACAAAATGCTTCAGATCGACCAGATTTAGTAGCCAGATTTTTTAAGATTATATTAAATGAATTAATACGTGACTTCATTATAAATCAGTTATTTGGCAAATGTCTTACTTATGTATATACCATTGAATTTCAAAAAAGAGGCCTTCCACATGCACATCTTCTAATAATACTTCAAGAAAAAGATAAATTAGATACTTCGGACAAAGTGGATGCAGTCATTGTTGCTGAACTACCAGATCCAGAACTATATGGTAGACTATATGAGATTGTTACTCATCGCATGATTCATGGACCCTGTGGTGACCTTAATCCACAATCACCATGTATGGAAAATAATCAATGTTCAAAAGAATTTCCAAAAGATTATAGAGACAAAACCTATGCCAATTGTGATTGATATCAACTTTATAAAAGAAGAGAAGGAGATAGTGCCATTATTCGTGGAAAAAAAGTGGACAATAGATATGTAGTACCCTACAATCCACATTTACTCATGAAGTACAACGCCCACATCAACGTAGAAGCCTGCACTTCCATCAAATCCATTAAATATGTCTACAAATATATTTACAAAGGTTACGATGCAGCTACTGTAGTCGTCAAAAGTGCAGACAACCCTGAAAGTAGTGAGTTAGTACATGATGAACTTGCATCTCATGTAGATGCTCGCTATGTCAGTGCGCCAGAAGCTATGTGGCGGCTTTTAAAATTTGAAATGCATGATAGATCACATGCAGTATATAGGTTAGCAGTACATTTGCCATAACGACATTTAGTCTATTTCCATGCTGGAAATGAAATGAATGCATTGGCCCAAAGTGAAGATCGTCACACTACACTAACTGCGTGGTTTGCATTAAATTCCACTGATGCTGAAGCAACACAATACTTATATATTGAAATTCCATATCACTATGTTTTTGTGAATGGATTATGGAGACCAAGAAAAACCAGAGGCAATAAAATTATTCCAAGAATTTACACAGTCAGTCCAAGAGATGTTGAACGTTTTTGCTTACGGATATTACTTTTAAATGTTCCAGGAGCACAAAGTTTTAAACAATTAAGAACTGTTAATGACATTGTATATGAATCCTTCCATTTAGCTGCAAGACATAGAAACTTACTCGCTGATGATACAGAGTGGGAAAGATGTTTAGAAGAAGCAGCACAATGTCAAATGCCACGACAGATGAGAGAACAATTTGCTTTTATTTGTATCTTCTCAAATACTCCAAATGCATTAGCTTTGTGGGAGACTTTTAAAAGTAATATGGCTGAAGACTTTATGCAACGATACAATGAACCCATTGCACACTTAAAAGCGTTAATGGAAATCCAAGAAGTCTTTTTAACTCATGGATTAAGTTGTGCAAGGTTTAATTTGCCTGATCCAGGTCTTATAGATGACATTAACTTTGAAGACTATGACATTCAACTACAAGCAGAAAGAACAGAAGATAGAATTGCAACTTTAAATACACTACAATTGCAAGCATTTCATGCCATTAAAAATGCTATAGATGATGACATGGTGACAGAGCGTTATTTCTATCTTGATGGACCTGGCGGATCAGGAAAAACATATTTTTACAATTTATTAATGAGTTCAGTACGAGCACAAGGAAAAATAGCAATGACGTTTGCCACTACTGGAATTTCTGCACTTTTATTAGAAGGTGGAAGAACTGTTCATAGTGGATTTAAACTGCCACAGAAAATTCTGTGTCAGATATTCACATGACATCCTTACAAGCAAAGAAATTGAAGAAATGTAAATTAATTATAATAGATGAGGCCACAATGATGTCATGCTATGCCCTCCAATGTATTGACCGTTTGCTTTGTGAAGTCATGGATAATATTTTTCCATTTGGTGGAAAGGTAATGTTGTTGGGTGGCGATTTTAGACAAACATTACCTGTCGTTGTACATGGAAATCGAACTGACATTATCGAAACATGTATAAAGTCAAGTACAGTATGGAAACATTTTACCCATCTTCAACTGCAACAAAATATGAGATCAGAAGGCCAAACTGATTTCAATGATTGGCTTATTAAAATTGGAGAAGGCAGAACAGAAAAAATAATACATTTACCTGACGACACTGTAGAGATCCCACCTCATATGATTTGTCAACAAGATATTATATCGGCTATATTTGAAGGGAGCATAAATAACAAAGAATATTCCGAGCCTGCCAACCAAGTTATACTGACGTGTAAAAATAAAGATGCATTAATACTCAATAATGAAATCTTAAAAAAAAATTAATGCACCACAAAGAAATTATCACAGTGCTGATTCTGTACTTGCTGATGACAATGAAAGTCAGGCTAACTTTTCAACTGAATTCATAAACTCTTTAACTCCTTCTGGAATGCCACCACATATTTTGCAGCTAAAGAAAGGTGCAATTATCATGTTACTGCGAAATATGAACCCCAAAAAAGGCCTATGCAATGGCACAAGATTAATTGTTCAACAATTAAAGGACCATTTTATAGATGCTGAAATTTTAACTGGGACCCATAAAGGAGAGAGAGTTTTTATACCAAGAATAGATTTAGCACCAAGTGAAAGTAGTCTCCCTTTTATACTTCAAAGAAGACAATTTCCCATTATTATGGCATTTGCCATGACCATTAATAAATCACAAGGTCAAACTTTCAAATCTGTGGGTATTTTCTTGGAAGAACCAGTTTTTGCACATGGTCAATTGTACGTTGCGTTGTCACGGTGCAAAAATCCACAGGCTATTAAAGTTTACATTGAAAACAATGAAAGTCAAGGTGATTTATTAGAAGATGGATGTATTTTTACTAAAAACATTGTCTACTATGAAGTACTATAACTTTGCAGGATACAAATTAAAGATGCCAACATTTTTTAAAAGCATTCCAAAATACATAACAATTGGTTGTTTAATTCAGTCATAATTAATGGAAGTACTGTTTATGAATGATTCGCCTCACAAAATACTTGCCTTGCATTGTTAGTTAAAATTATGTTAAAATGTTAAGTCACTATGTTAATGTTTCTAATGTTACAAGTTTAAAAAATATATTTTCAAGTTATTTCATTCAACAGATTACAAAGTGGATGTTAAGAGGTCAAGCACCTTTTAAGTCACAATGTAAATATTGTCTGTTATCTTAAGATTACTACCGACATTAATGTTTATCGCCAGTTTATGTGCTCAGTAATGAATTACTTTAATTACGTACGTTTTAAGAAGAGTTTTACTGTATGCCTTCCTCTACATTCAATGTATATTCAAGTTAACAATTATTGTGATAGAAATTGCATTTTAATACTGATTAATTTAAAGGTCAATTGTTTTTACATTCAAATGTTAATACTTTTAATAAAAAATTAGCAGCCTTATTAAATTGCGATTCGGTAAATTTAAAAGGGCTCTATATAAGCACATAGCATATTTTTTTTGCAGAAGTTTTTAGTTAGTGAACTTCTATCCAAAAGCAAGATCTTCACTAACTAAAAACTTCTGTAAATAAAATATGCTATGTGCTTATATAGAGCCCTTTTTAATCTACCGAATAGCAATTTAATAAGGCTGTAGGTTACAAAATGTATTCACTATGTTCCTGTTTATAATGTTCAAAATTATACCAATGTTTTGTTAACTTCTAAACTTACATAAAAAATAAAGTTCAAGTTTAAAAATATATACTTTGAAGCTTATTGCTTACATATATTTTAAACTTCATGTTAAAATTTGCGACGTTTAAAGAAGGCTTTTTACTTTTTGCTTTCCTATTCATTCAATGTATATTAAAGTTAACAATTCTTCAGATACAAATTACATTTTAAAAAACCATTACATCAACATTTTACAAAAATACACGTTCATATTAAAATACTTACAAGTGACAAAAATATATGTTAATAACTAAACAACTTGACAAACATATACATCACATTGCCGTCATTTTTTGACGGGCAAGTCGCTAGTAACTCCATAACAACGATAACACATCGAAAAGACACAGCGTCAAATAGTCTATTACTAGTGTCCAGTCACCATCCTCTACATTTGATTCGAAGTATTCCGTTTGGGCAATATTTGAAAATACGCCGTAATTGTACAACACTGACGGATTTTGAAAAACAAGCTAAAGATCTCTATAATCGATTTAAACAAAGAGGGTATTCTCATAATGTCCTGAAAAAAGCCTATGCAAAAGCAAAACAACGTTCTCAAGCGGAGCTACTGTATAATTCTATATTGCCAAAATCAAATGAGAAACAACCAGTCAGAATTATTGGGACATTCAACAAATTTGGTGAAAATATTCGCTCAATATTACAAAATCACTGGCATATCCTCCTGGGCGATAAGGAATTAAAGTCAAGGCTACCAGACGTTGCGTCAATTACCTACCGACGGGCACCAAGCCTCAGGGACAAATTAGTCCACAGGCATTTTGAGGCACAGAAAAATTCAGGCTGTGACTGGCTTCAAACACGGACAGCTGGATCCAAGCCTTGTGGAAAGTGTAAAGCTTGTTTACATATATGCACTACACCTAGGTTTACCAGCTTTTATAGCCAAAAGGAATTTTCAGTCTGCGACTATATTAATTGCAAAACCACTTTGGTGGTTTACCTCATTTCATGTCGGTGTGGCCTTCAATACGTAGGAAAAACCACACGCCAACTCCGCCGCAGAGTCCTTGAACATGTCAACAGTATAACGAACAAGCAGGACGTGGCAGTAGCAAGACACGTGAATACTTCCCACGATGGAAATATAATGTGTCTGAAATTTATGGGTATTGAAAAAAATAACATCTCCCCCAGAAGAGGAAAAAAAAAACTTTGTTCTCTTTTTTGAAGCATATTTTGGTGCAGTAAATTAATTGTAAAGTCCACCTAACCTATCACTTTTGGAAGGGAGGGACTCTTTTGATTACAGCATTGTGCTGTGTTATCAAGACTACTAATCTATTTTTGATAGTGGATTTTATCTATGTTGTCTCATTTTTTTTAACTTACTTCAGTTTATGGGATGGTGAGTGCTTTGTCACTTTTTTCTCCCATGGGAAACATAGAGATCCACCTGTTTTAGTAACTGCAGCAACTGTTGGCTGCCATCTGTCCTCTCAAATAGACAGGTGCTGGCCTTATAACTAATATTATCATACGTGAGTACTCACATGATTACTTTGGGGTTTACTTATTAGACTGTACCCCCCTTTATATGCCTGCTGTTTTGATATACTGCAGTATATCTTTTATTACACATATTGTAAATATATCTTATTCACATTTTTTCTCTAATAAAGTTTATTTTTGTTTGTTTTTTAAGTAACTAATTGCAACATATTTCAAAATAGAGTCTTAGGTGTTCTTTAGTACACTGGATATAGACTCAGTGGATCCAGAGTTACTGGGAACCCATATTTGATATCATTATTTACTCTATTTCACTTAGAGAGTGGTTCTTATTTTTTCTTTATAGACTTCACTTATGGTTACGTTTTAAGAATGAATACCATATTTTTGAGCCATTTGACCACATTTGACAATGTCCACATGAAGGATGTAAGTGATACATTTTTAAACTAATACATTTTAGTAAGTCATTAAATCTTTTAGTAGAAGGTAAGAAGTTCTAAACTGTACATCTAGCTCAAGGAAAGTACTGAAGGCAGCAACAAGAGACAAGGAAATACATTGGTCAGACAGAGAACAAATGGACATTCTGGGAATATTTGGAGACGTGGAAAGAGTATTGCAAAAGTATTCACCCCCTTGACTTTTCACCTATTTTGTTACATTACAGCCTTAAGTTCAATGTTTTGTTAATCTAAATTTTATGTGGTGGATCAGAACACAATAGTCTAAGTTGGTGAAGTAAAATGAGAAAATATATACATAAAACTATTTTTAGAAATAGAAAACAGAAAATTTGCATGTGCGTATATATTCACCCCCTTTGTTATGAAGCCCATAAAAAGCTCTGATGCAACCAATTACCTTCAGAAGTCACATAATTAGTGAAATTATGTCTACCTGTGCGCAATTTAAGTGTCACATGATTTGTCATTACATATACACACCTTTTTTGAAAGGCTTCAGAGGCTGCAACACCTAAGCAAGAGGCACCACTAACCAAACACTGCCATGAAGACCAAGGAACTCTACAAACAAGTAAGGGACAATGTTGTTGAGAAGTACAAGTCAGGGTTAGGTTGTAAACAAATATCCAAATCTTTGATGATCCCCAGGAGCACCATCAAATCTATCATAACCAAAATGGAAAGAACATGGCGCATCAGCAAACCTGCCAAGAGAAGGCCGCCCACCAAAACTCACGGACCAGGCAAGGAGGGCATTAATCAGAGAGGCATCACAGAGACCTAAGGTGACCCTGGAGGAGCCGCAGAGATCCACAGCAGAGACTGGAGGAGCTGTACATAGGGCAACAATAAGCCGTACGCTCCATAGAGTTGGGCTTTATGGCAGAGTGGCCAGAAGAAAGCCATTATTTTTAGCAAAAAACAAAATGGCAGGTTTTGAGTTTGTGAAAAGAGGGGTGAATACGTTTGCAAGGCACTGTAATTTAAGAAAAGTGGCACCAAAAATAATCAATTTGATGTCATCCGTTTAATGGTCAACCAAGGTTGTTGTGCACCATCAGGTAGAGGATTAATATCCATGTGGGTTAGTTTAAATTAATCAAGAATTACAATAAAAGGACAATAATTAAAGAATTAACTAAGATCATTGAAATTGTATAGATAATGATCTGTTATTATATTCCCGCTTTACTGATTTCTACACTTTTTACCCTTTATCATAAAGATGACTTAGTATTAAGTGTAATTACATTAAGTATAAAAGGTTTTAAGTTCAAACTTATTTTTTCCATTTTCAATTAATTTTAATATTTATTTTAAAGCATTTGAAACAACTAATATCAGGTCATTTTGTGTAAAGATTTTATGTTTTATCTGAATATCAATATAACATTATTATTGACAAAAATGATGGGATACAAACTGACAACGTAATTTTCCATAGAAAGTTTATTAACCCTTACACTTTGCCCCCACATATCTTATCATGGAGGGAAACAAGGGATATTTACCAAATATACTGTATAAAATATAAGACGTCCAATGCCATAGTGTCTATCTGGGTGTAAGTATAACCACTGGCCGGTGCCCCTCATTATGTATTAGGGAGAAGTCTAAAAACCCTAAGTTTATAGATTTATACATTGTTCAGCAACTTAAGGAAGGAAAACACCTCTTCCATATGCTTTTCCCCCCTTTTTCTTTTTTTAAGGTAAATCTGGTGTTTTCACAACATCTTATTTGCCGTCTAAGTGCTGATTTCACGTCTTTATTTTTGAGGCTGTAAATTAGAGGATTTAGTACAGGGACGGCAACTGTGTTAATTAGGGAGAATATTTTTGTAAACTCCATATTTCCCATTGAGGTTGGTCTCAAGTATAAACAGAAAAGAGTTATGTAGAGAAGAACAACGACAGTGAGGTGTGAGGAACATGTGTGGAAGGCTTTCTGTCTCCCAGTACTGGAACGGATCTTCAGGATGGTGGTAATAATGAAAATATAGGAGAGAACAGTTAGAGAAAATGGAGAGCAACCTAAAAGCAGTGCCTCCATGGCAATTATTATCTCCAATGTAGTTGTATCATTGCATGTGAGCTTCATAAGAGGGACAATATCACAGTAGAAGTGGTTGATGATATTGGATCTATAGCAGGTGTAACTGGACAATACAACAAGTTGGGATGTGACGACTACGAAACCAAGCAACCAACAGACAGTGGCCAAAGCAACGCAGACTGGAGTGCTCATGATCATTAAATAGTGTAATGGTTTACATATGGCCACATATCGGTCATAACTCATGGCCGTAAGGATAAATAACTCATCAGTAGTGAATAATAAAAACATAAACACCTGAGTCATGCAAGCAAAGAATGAAATGGTGTTATCCCCTGATATGTAGGAAGAGAAGATATTATGTAAACTTATGGTGGTGGAGGACATGTCTATGACTGATAGGTTCCCCAAGAAGAAGTACATGGGAGTGTGCAGATGAGGATCCAGGGACACAAGTAGAAGAATGGTCATGTTACCACCAAGAGTGAAGACATAAATGAGAAGAATTACAAGGAATATCAGAGTCTGAAGATCTAAAATGTCTGTAATCCCTATCAGTATGAAGTCTAGTACCACGGTCTGGTTTTCTTTCTCCATATCTTTGTAAATCTACATGTTAAGAAAAAAAGTCAAGAAATTATTATGGTCTGCAAAACAATATCTACAATAAAAGACTTCATGACCTGAATCAGTATAGCTTTTGGTACAGAAGTGAGTGGGGAGATGTGAGAGAATCCTGTAAATATATCAGAGGGATTAATAAAGTTCAGGAGGGTGGGAAGTGTCTTCCAGAAGAAGAGGACATGATTTGATGTTATAAGGTGGAGGATTCATAGGCAACAAGGAATATACTATGTTACAGGAAGGAATGTAGATAAGTGGGAAATGCTATGAGTAGACGTGGTACGGATAAACCCAAGAGAGAAGATCCAACATAGCTGATTGTTACTGAGGACAAGGTTTATAGGAAGATAAAATATCAGACTTTTAGGTCTTAGCTATTTTACATGTTTTGTTCCATATTAAGTTGTTTTTTCCTCTAAAATCTAATGTATTACATGGAAAATGTTTGTAATACTCATACATTTCTGTACACTATGACCAACAAAGAGTATAATGATGGATTAAAGCTTAATCCTTGTCATTTCATTGAGTTAGGGAAACAAATACTGGCTTATTTTCAATCAAGTCAATGAAATAGCCCATTACATTAAAGGACCACGGAAGTCATTAAACCTGCTCTGTACCATCAAGTAGAGAAGATAAAACAATGACATATAACTACAGTATTTTAACATTTTGGGCTCTTCTTGATGATATAGAACAGCATTGATAGATCTCAGGTCCCTTTATATCCTGATTCAGAAAAAAAAACATGGAGAGTAAGCTTTAGCCTATCCATATGTGTGTCTGACCTATATTGGTACCAGTTACACTGCGCCATTGTATTGTTTGGCAATGATCTGTAAGGAGGTTAAATGGTTGAAAATTATGAGGCAGACATTTTTACTCACATCTCCAGGTTGTTGCTGTATTTATTATTCTCTTACATAGGATGTAATAGGTGACACATTTTTGAGGGTCAACTGTGCTTTCCAAACTCTCTTTTTATTTTTGATCAGAATTGTAGAGAGGAGTATAGTGTTCTAATTGTATGAAGGGTCTTGAAATGACAGGAGTATATATTTTAGAAATACAAATCTTCTAGATTGCCAATGGGTTTGAAGAACCTTGAAGAAGAAACAGTGGATGTTTTCAAAAGTCTAAAAAGCATGTATGAAGTATATATCCATTGGAAACATCTTATCAACAAATTCCTGGCTTTTCCACGGGACCAATAATACAAAAACTATATTTACGTCAGACACATCTTATCTACAAATTCCTTGTTTTTGGTTCAAGAAGTCATCTATGATAAATATTTTGTTGAGGAAACTCACAGAGTATTACAGGTGATGTTGGTATTGTGTGGCAGCTTGAATAGTAAAGAGAGTCTGATCCACAGGTACATACATTTTATAGCTCTCTATCTATGGTAAGACTAGAGGTTTAATCATTTGGAATTATCTCTAGAGGGTCTAAAACCCATAGGTTTCATTATATTTCTCTGACTTAGACA
Source organism: Discoglossus pictus (assembly GCA_027410445.1). NCBI lineage: Eukaryota > Metazoa > Chordata > Amphibia > Anura > Alytidae > Discoglossus > Discoglossus pictus. The sequence continues at coordinate 5,370,715 of CM050170.1, forward strand.
TGTCCCAGATGGTACAAAAACCAAGAGATGACATTATTTCTTGTACAACTGGAAGCCAGTCCATGGAGGCCAGAAACCCAACAGACCAACCAGTCCATGATTTTAACTGTTTTGGCTCAGCTTCTCAACAATGAGTAACAGTTATAACTGGACATGATCTCCGATTCTGAGTACAATTATCAAATTGTGATATTTAAGGACATTTTCCTTTGTACTATTGTTATGAGATGTTAAAACATTTATTAATTATTAAAACAAAACAACACTTCATCTTTATGGATTTGAGGGACAAATCCTAGTGCTCAGCTGTATAAATATCATAATGGCAGATTCAGTAAAACATCTAAGTATTTGCCATTGTTCTTAAATATAACACAGGGCATAGTGACATTGCTTATCACACCTTGAGAGGTAATTAATTATATAAAATGTCCTTAGAAAGGAGCAGCTTTCTAATTATCCATGTGCTCATAAGTTGTTGGCTCAAGCTACACCACATGACTGTGTGGACCAATAGCAACTGGTGGCTGTGCTGTGCTTACATTTAAAGGCGTAATATGGAAGTGGTCACCTCATACAGTGACATACCATGAACATTGTGAGAAGCAAGATCCAACATGGCGACCTCCAGGGGGACAGTTTGAATAACTTATTTTAACTGTGCAGCAAAGTAAAAGTGTCTATATAGAGTCTCATCAAAAGAACATATGTCATGGTTTATGAAACTTCGCATCAATATCAAATCCATCAACGTAGTCTCTAATGGCCTATATTTAGAGTCTCCATGAGCAACATTCCATTGAGCAATAAGAGAAGAGCTTATGACGTAGATGTACTGTATGTGGTGTCCTGGCTCAATTAGTTTAGATATTAATGGGTCATTCATTGATTTGGAGTGACTCTCTGTTTGGCAAGATTGAGAGAAGAGAAGTAGAAGTGAAAAATAAACTTGTAATGGAGGAAGCCAGCAGTGGGGTGAGATTTCCTCCATAGTCATTCTGCAGTGCGGGAGCACCTCTGTAGGTAGCATGTTTGTGTGGTGTGCCATGGTAGTGGACCAGAGTTAGGGCGTTTTCCTGTAAAGGTTGGAGGATAGAGTCAGGTATTCTGAGGTAGTTTTAGGGCAGGTGAGCAGAGGAGGGGACCGAGAAGGGGTTGTAGTACAGTGGAAAGGTGTTGAGGGTAGAGTGCTTGCAGGTTTATGTGGGATTTGGAGCAAGGTAGTTAGGAAGGGCAGTGTGTAGGAGATGTGGAGAAGCTGAAGGTGAGGTGGTCAGATAGAGGGAGAGGGGGGATGAAAAGGTTGAATGATGTGCAGTGATTAGTAAAAATAAGGTCAAGGGATGTCCATCACAGTGACTTGGGGCTTGTGTACATTGTGGGAGGCTGAGGGAAGAGGTGAGTGAAAGAAGTTTTGTGGCACTAGGGAGGTGGTTTTGTTAGCGCTACAGTATGTTGAAACCACCAAGAACAAGTGAAGGTACGTTATCAGAAAGAAAGTGAGAGAGCAAGATGGCAAAATGATCCAGAAATTGAGGGGGTGGTCCAGTCTTGTGAAAGATCACAACTACTCGCAGAGAAATTGGTGAGAATAGACAGATTGTGTTAACTTCAAAAAAAGAAAATTGGAGGGAGGGGACAAGTGGTATGCAGTGGAAAGCACAGCGAGAGAAAATTGGTATGCCCACACCTCCACCTTGCTTCTTCTCAGGTGTAGGTGTGTCACTGAAGTGTAGGCCACCATATGAGAGTGCAGCAGGCGAGACAGCATCAGATAGAGTGATCCGGGTTTCAGCCAGCAGGTTAAGGGAGTTGGAAATGAATAGGTCCTGAATGAAAGTACGTTTATTGTAAATAGACCTTCCAGAGGGCACAGGAGAAGGGCAAAGTAGATGGTTTGTGACAAGTAATGGGTATTAAGTTAAGTGAAAAGGTTAAAACGTATGTGTAACCAAGGTATGAATGTACATATTAAGAACAATTGTAGGTTTTAACCTGATCCTACAGATAGACTTATGATTTATTGTTCTTTGTCCACAAGGTGGACAATATAATTGAAACACCACATGAAAAAGGAGTTTCACTTTGCAGTAACCAAATCATAAATACAGCTGTAAAAGCTGAGTCATGTTAGGCTTATTGCCAAATAATGGTATGTGTCAGTAGTGGAAGTAGGGGATGGTGGCTTTTCTTCTTAAGGAATTGTCACGATCCAGTGATGAGAGGCGATGTGCATCCCAACACCACCTGCTTTCTGCTACAAGAATCCTTCTAGGTTGTGGATTTAGGGTTAATCTCAGTGAGCAGCCTGCATAGTCAGCCCAGGAATGACCAATCCTCAGGATACAGGAACAGGTGATGATCCCTTAGGATAGGACCAGCAGGAATATCAGGATATAAGCCAGCTTAATAATATAATAAAAGGTCTTTCCAATGGAGGCCAGAATGAAATACACACACAGCCCCATTAAATTTGAAACCCGTAGCAGCATTAGCAAGGATACAAAGGCTGGGGGCTTGAAGTTTGTCTGCGTTACAGATCTATTAAACGAAACCAGGCCGAGAGTTACGAGCCAGAGACACAAAATCGTAAACCATTTGTCGCACTTTGCACGTGTTGCTGTAAACATGATCAATTAGTCAAATACATAGTTACAGGTTTAGATGGAGCCAATGGCAACAGAGATCGTCATCATTACGTCACTGAAAAATGGAGGATAGATTTTAAAACCTTACGGTTTTCAATTACGAGTTACAAATGGACCCGCATTCCTGGAATAATGCAATATTAATAAATCAGTAAATATGATATTCAGGTCCATGCGAGTTCCATGATATGTCTTAACACATTGATTGACATAATCGATATCACATGGAAATTAAGTAGAAATTAAAAGCATTTTATCTTGCGGATTTGCGAGCTTGAGAAGTTTGCGCTATTAATTTGAATACCTAACATCACTGTCCTTTTAGTCATGAGTACAGTAGTGGGTGTATATTTGCATTTACAGCGCTATGGATAGAACTTTAACCCCCTAGCGGTTCCTCTCTAGTACCTGTTGGCTTTTTGCCTCCATTTGTGGGTTACGTGCTTAAACGCCATTGAACTTGTTGCAATTTAATAGCGTGATTAGAATGTAACAGTTACGGGCTTGAAAGAACAAAGGCCGCGGAGTGCAATGTTCGACATCCCATTACCCTGCAAGTCGTTGGATAACTGTCCAGGAAAAGGAACAATTCACACATTAATGTTAGGAGTGGGATTCTTCTGCCAGGAAGCCATCACTACAGGGAGGGTAATATTATAAACACTTATTTGCAGACAAGGTGTCTAGGGACCCTTCTCCCACTACTCTGCTGGTCAACTTTGCCTCGTTCCAACAGGTAACCCCGTAACTGGACTCCCTTCACCCGAGATCCCCGGTAATACACTCTATTAAACTCCTTGGGAAAAATATAGCATTTCAATGCCAAACATGCCTCGGTACCACCTTTACATCAATAAATATACACAATAATACAAGAGTTCATGTTTGTTTAGTCCACACACACTGCCCGGTATAATACACACAGATATGATAACTTTGACCCCCAAAAGTCCAGTGGTGGGCCCTCCTGAGTATGACAACTTATTTCCTTCACTTTCTAGTGTGGCCTGGGAAGGGATCTTCTAGTGTGGCCTGGGAAGGGATCTACACTGTTCTCGCTTATGAGTGATAGGGTTGTGTTTGCTCCACATTCCACATAGTCCAAATGCCAGCCGGCACACAATATTGGGAGTAGCCTCCATGGCTCAATTGCCACACACCTTCCACTACTAATGGCAAAAGCTTACTCCCTCTCTCCCAATATCCTTGGGCAGCTGCAGGGGAGACAATGCAGTGGGGGTAGATGATAAGCCACACCCTGGGGAACCCTCTTTTCCAATCCATGATAACTGTCACCCCCATGTCTATAACAACCTGGAATAGTCCTGGGCCAACACCACCGTCCCCGACCAAGCCAATAAAAAACTCCTGACTTGCTGAATCTAAGACAGTCCATGATCCTATTGGACCAACAGTGGGCATTAATTCCCCCTCCCCAGGTCTGCTCATTCCCCTGACCACTGTTTGAGTCCAGATGTTTCCTTTAGGCCTTCTAGTTTACCCAGTACAAAAAGTCCCATGGGGGTACCCAGTCCAGGTGACAGTTTCCAAGGTGCCATGGCTAGCCCACCCCTAAACGTCAGAACCAGTACCCTCCCCTTCCCCAGGTCTTAGGGAAAAAACTCAACTTGGGACACAATATTTTTAATATTTTTATTTTAGTTTTTATTATTATTAACTCTTATTTGTTAAGCACCAGCATATTCCACAGTGCTATACAGGGGATAATAAGAAGGAAAGGAAAATTACAATATTAGCGAGCTAAAAAGAATAAAAAAATGGAGGGCCTGTTTTGAGCTTAGAATCTCATGTAGAAAGTGTTTTATTCCTAAGCACCCGAAAAGATTGGGAACTCACTACTTATAATCTAAAGGGAGTAGAAGAGGCAGAAACCTGGATAACAATTACAGATAATGTATAGCAAGGGTCAGGAAGGAAGCGAGAGTTTATTAGGTAGGAAGGTGTAATAAGTCAAAAAGATTTTCAAATAATAGGAGAGTGAAGGGATCTGATGGAAAGTCGGTTTGAGGTGACTGGCTCTAGTATGGATGATGTTGGCCCTTAGTGATCATATCATATAACCTGTAAAAGGAAAGTCAGGTGGTGAGACTGTTATAAAGCTGCAGCAATTGGGGGTGATCCATGAGCAGAGAGAAGCAAGCTGTGATGACAGGAAGAGAAGTGAGACATCACAGTTATATACCACATAGGATATGCTGACTGAGGAACGTCATGAAAAGGCATGGCATGGCCAGGAGGAGGGGGGTTAGAATTACACACAGCATGGGGACAGGAAGAGAAGTGAGACATCACAGTTAGGGACCATACAGGGTATGCTGGAGGAAGATGGTCATGTAAAGGCATGGCATGGCCGGGAGGAGGGGGGTTAGTGTTAGGCAAAGCATGGGGACAGGAAGAGAAGTGAGACAGACATTACAGTTAGAGACCACACAGGATATGCTGGAGGAAGATGGTCATGTAAAGGCATGGCATGGCCAGGAGGAGGGAGGTTAGTGGTAGACAAAGCATGGGGATATGAAGAGAAGTGAGGCATCACAGTTAGAGAACACACTGGATATGGAGGAGGAGGATGGACATGTAAAGGCATGGCATGGCCAGAAGGAGGGGGGTTAGCATTAGATAAAGCATGGGGACAGGAAGAGAAGTGAGACATCACAGTTAGAGACCACACAGGACATGCTGGAGGAAGATGGGCATGTAAAGGCATGGCATGGACAAGAGTAGGGCGATTAGCATTAGACAAAGCATGGAGACAGGAAGAGAAGTGAGACATCACAGTTAGAGACCACACACGATATGCTGGAGGAGGATGGTCATGGAAATGCATGGCATGGCCAGGAGAAGGGGGGTTAGCGTTAGACAAAGCATGGGGACAGGAAGAGAAGTGAGACATCACAGTTAGAGACCACACAGGATATGGTGGAGGAGGATGGAAATGTAAAGGCATGGCATGGCCAGGAGGAGGGGGATTGGCATTAGACAAAGCATTCTATCCTGAAACTTAGGCATCTTCCCCAGCTGCCAGTGGGTCTCCTGATTGGATATATATACAGTATGTATATATATATATATATATATATATATATATATATATATATATATATATACTAAAAATTTAAGGATATTTGTATCATTTCTCCAACACTCCTTTTATAGATCAAACGTTATTAACCACTGCTGACTACTAATGAGTTATTAATACTGACTGCCATGAGTTATGATCTTATGTGGTCCTCTGTAACCATTTACAAAATTAAATGGTGATCAGCCATGGTGTATGTAACATCTCACAGTAGTCGTTCCTCTCTACATTACTATTTACGACTAATGCCTAAGACCACCGTCAGTTACACTTTAGGTTCAAGTAAACTATTCTCTCTGACTAACACAGCTGGTGTACCACCCTAAATCATTTCATTTACTGCTTAAACAATAACGTTGTGAAGTAAGCATTGAGACAAAGGACAAGATAAAGAAAGATTTGACATTTTACATTTTCCACTTTATATCTTCTAGTCCTGGTCATTGTGATTTAGATATTGCATACCAACATGAGATACATATTGTTCTGGTATTATTCCTAGAAGAGAAGTTCTAAAACTTTCCAAACCCAAGAGTTTCTTCTTCAATGTCTTCTCTTACTCTATCCAGAGTATCTTGAAGAAGTTTCTTTTGTGTTTCCAAAGCTCCACATGCCACCTATGCCTTACATTGGGGAATAACCCTGGTCAAAGAATGCTACGGGATTGAGGCCCAGCACCAGGGGTAAATACGGATAAAGCACTGTGTGGGGCTAGCCATTCTGGTGCTTCCTAGGTACCCGATAGCACTTTATGTCCCCACAAATTGGAGGACGTTACAAGAATCTTTATCGTTATTAGCTACCCGCTGTACATAATATTTGTCCTAAACCTCTGCAGCGATTTATATTTAAATATTTAGTCTCAATCCAAGGGTCCAGGATTGTCTTTATATTGCCATATAATTATTTAGCACTTTAGTTACTTTTTTTACGATTACACTTTACAATATTTTCTGTTATAATACTGTTCAATTGTCACTTTGGCACTTTATTTATATGGCGATTTTAAATTATCAATAAGTTCTACATCAGCTAATTTAATAATCTCTAATACCTGCGTCCTATGTCCACATATTTTAATATGAATTTTGACGTTTAATAAAAGCTATGTTTTATCATTTTGTTTATTCTCTCTTTTTGGAGATTAGGATAATCAGGTGTGCCCTGTAAAAGGATCTTTTCTCTCTTTGAAGAATGTTTGACCTTTATCATACAGAAAAATGGCTTAGTATGAAGAGTAATTATCATTCATTATAAAAGGTTATGAGTTAAAAAAAAATATTTTTTACATTATTACAGTGGATAATTATTTATAGACATCATAAAACCTACTTTCACCTCATGTTATATGTTTTATTCTGTTTTCAAGTTAAAATTATTATTGAAAAAATGATGGGATATGAGCTGATAAAGTTATTTTCCATGTATAGTTTGTTAACCCTTACACTTTGCCTCCACATGCCTTATCATGGATGGAAACTAGGGATATTTACCAAATATACTGTATAAAATATAAGACATCCTTTCTCATAGTGTCCATCTGGGTGTAAGTATGTCTACTAGGAAGTGCCCCCCACTATGTATTAGGGAGCAGTCTAAAACCCCTAACTTTATAGCGCTATACATTATTTAGCAATTTCAGTAAGGAAAACACCTTTTCCATATGCGTTTTCACTGTCTCTCTTTATGTGAATTTAAATCTGGTTTCTACAACATCTTAGTTGCTGTCTAAGTGCTGACTTCACTTCTTTATTTTTCAGGCTGTAAATTAGAGGATTTAGTACAGGGACGGCAACTGTGTTAATTAGAGAAAATATTTTTTATAAATGCCATATCTCCCAATGAGGGTGGTCTCAGGTATAAACAGAACAGAGTTAGGTAGAGAAGAACCACAACAGTGAGGTATGAGGAACATGTGTAGAAGGCTTTCTGTCTCCAGGTGCTTGAACAGATCTTAGGGAGTTCGGCTACACCTTACTGACGAGGCCCATGAAGGCCGAAACGTATGTCTGGAGTTTGCTGTTTCTCCTGTTCCGACTAGAGTTGCCTGGTATTTCAGGGCTGGATCACTCTTTTGAGTGGGGCCAGACTGAGATACCACAGGATATTTCTCCCTGTGAAGGGCACACATGGCTAAAAGAGGTTGCTCTCAGAGTGGGTTATCATGTCCACAGAACTAACCTATTAAGGTTAGTTTGTTCCCTGTTTGAGCACCTCTATTTTGTTTGTTTTTTGTTTATTAAACCAAAAAATAATAATAAGAAGAAGATGAAGAAGAAAAAGAAGAAGAAAAATTACAAAAATAGTACAAAAAGCTAAATTAAATATTAATTACATTTAATACCATACATGTAATATTTTACAGTCAAACTACTAGTACTCAACTGAACTTGTTTATTTCTTTTCCTATAAAACACATGGTCATTGTTCTCATCCTCCCTCTCTAGTTATTATATATAGATGATTAAGGTCATTGTCAATGCCAACAACTGAAGCCTCAATTTGATTTATGGCATCAGCCAATCAAAACCCAGCAACTTGACTTGGTAAAGATGTGACCTAATATTTGTGTTATTTTAAAGCTTATTATGTCTATGAGATATGGTCACAGATGATCTTCTACACATTTTCAGAGGTCACTAGTTATATCATGTTAATATAAATAAAAAGAAAAGTGGGGCCAAAATTAACCCATTTCATAAATCACCCTTCCAAAAAGGACAAGGGAGTCACCAAGGTTGTTGTGCACCATCAGGTGGAGTATTACAAATTACGTGGGTTAGTTTAAATTAATCAAGAATTACAAATAAACAATAATAATAATTATATTAAATAAAAAAAAACTGTCAGTTAAATTTGTATATAGATTTCGATTTTATACGGATATAAATATAATATTATTATTGACAAAAATGTGATAAAAACTGACAAACTATTTTTACAAAGAATGTTTATTAACCCTTGCACTTTGCCCCCACATATCTTATCATGGATGTAAACAAGGTATATTTACTAAATATACTGTATAAAGTATAAGACATCCTTTGCCATAGTGTCCATCTGGGTGTAAATATAACCACTGGCTGGTGCCCCTCATTATGTATTAGGGAGAAGTCTAAAAACCCTAAGTTTATAGCTCTATACATTATTCAGCAATTTAAGGAAGGAAAACACCTTTTCCATACTCTTTTCCACCCTTTTTCTTTTTTTAAGGTAAATCTGGTGTCTTCACAACATCTTAGTTGCCGTCTAAGTGCTGACTTCACGTCTTTATTTTTGAGGCTGTAAATTAGAGGATTTAGGACAGGGACGGTAACTGTGTTAATTAGAGAAAATATTTTTGTAAATTTCATATTTCCCATTGAGGTTGGTCTCAAGTATAAACAGAAAATAGTTAAGTAGAGAAGAACAACGACAGTGAGGTGTGAGGAACATGTGTAGAAGGCTTTCTGTCTCCCGGTACTGGAACGGATCTTCAGGATGGTGGTAATAATGAAAATATAGGAGCATAAAGTTAGAGAAAATGGAAAGGAACCAAACAGCAGTGCTTCAATGATGATTAACATCTCCAGTGTAGTTGTATCGTTGCATGTGAGCTTCATAAGAGGGACAAGGTCACAGTAGAAGTGGTTGATGATTTTGGATCTATAACAGATGTAACTTGACAATACGAAAAGTATAGATGTGATGCATCCAAAACTAAGTGACCAACAGACAGTGGCCAAAGCAACGCAGACTCGATTGCTCATGATCATTGAATAGTATAATGGTTTACATATGGCCACATATCGGTCATAACTCATGGCCGTAAGGATAAACAACTCATCAGTAGTGAATGATAAAAACAAAAAAACCTGAGTCATGCAAGCAAAGAATGACATGGTGTTATCCCCTGATATGTAGGAAGAGAAGATCTTATGTAGACTGATGGTGGTGGTGGACATGTCTATGACGGACAAGTTCCCCAAGAAGAAGTACATGGGAGTGTGCAGATGAGGATCCAGGGAAACAAGTAGAAGAATGGTCATGTTACCACCAAGAGTGAGAAGATAAATGAGAAGGATTACAAGGAATATCGGAGTCTGAAGACCTGAAATGTCTGTAATCCCTATCAGTATGAAGTTTAGGACCTCCGTCTGGTTTACTTTCTCCATATCTTCATGAGTCTAAATGTTGAGAAAAAAGTCAAAACATTATTTGAAATTATAATGTTGATGATTCAAGGGCAACATGGAAATTACTCTATTACAGGAAGGGTAGTAGATAAGTGGAATAAGCTTTTAGTAGAAGTGTTACGGATAAACACCAGAGAGAAGATCCAACATACCTTATTATTACTAAGGACAAGATTTTTAGGTTAATAAAATAAGAAGACTTTTATGTATTTTCTATTTTACACTTTTTGATCTTGTTCTATATTAAATTTGTACTTTCTCCCAAAATCTAATGAATTACATGGAAAATACTCATACATTTCTGTACATTTTGACCAACAAGGAGTTAAATGATAAGTTAAAGCTTAATCCCAATCATTGCATTGAGTTAGGTAAATTAATACTGGCTTATTTTCATTGAAGCCAATGACATTGACCATTACATTAGAGGACCACTGAAGATAAAACAATAAAACATACAAACACAATATTTAAAAAAAAAAAATACAAAATTCACTCAATTTTCGGGCTCTACTTGATGATATAGAACAGCATTGATGGATCTCAGGTCCCTTTATATCCGGATTAAGAAAACACAACATGGAGAGTAAGCTTTAGCCTATCCATATGTGTATCTGATCTAGATTGGTGCCAGTTACACTGCTCCATTGTATTGTTCGGTAATGATCAGTAAGGAAGTTTAATGGATGAACATTTTTTACCAGTTCTTACATCACCAGGTTGGTACTTTGTATATTATATTTTTTTACCAGGATGTAGTAGGTGATACTTTCTTGAGGATCAACTGAGCTTTTGAAACTCTGATGGCTTTCACTATTTCCTCAGCATCGTAGAGAGGGGTATAGCCTTCTAGTTGTATCAAGCATGTTGTAATGACAGGAGTATATATTTCACAAATAGAAGTCCTCAAGATTGCCAATGGGCTAGAAGAACTTTGTAGAAGAAACAGTTGATGTTCTCAAAAGTCTAAAAAGCATATATGAAGAATATATCCATTGAAAACATCTTATCAACAAATTCCTGGCTTTTCCACGGGACCAATAGTACACAAGTAATATTTCCATCAGACACATCTTATCTACAAATACCTTGTTTTTGATCAGGTAGAAAAATGTATCTATAAAAAATATTTATTTGGAAACTCACAGAGTATTACAGGTGGTGTTGGTATTATGTGGCAGCTTGAATAGTAAAGAAGAAGAAAGTCTGATCCACAGGTACATACATTTTATAGCTCTCTATCTATGGTAAGACTGGAGGTTTAATCATTTGGAATCATATCTCTAGAGGGGCTAAAGCCCATAGGTTTCATTATATTTTTTTCAGACAGAGACATGTCCCAGTTGGTACAAAAACCAAGAGATGACATTAGTTCATTGGAAGCAAGTCCATGGAGTCCAGAAATCCAACAGACCAAACAATCCATGATTTTAACTATTTTGGCTCAACTCCTAAACAATGAGTAATAATTATAACTGGACATGATTTCCATTGTTGAGTACAATTACCAAGTAGTGATATCTAAAGGCTTTTCCATTGTACTATTGTTATGTGATGATAAAAACATATAAATAATGATGGGAACTAGATGACACATCATCTTTCTGTATCTGTAGGTCATTACTTGGTGCACATCTTGTATATATAACATAGTGGCAGAGCCATTACAATGTCTAAGCCTTTGCAAATGTTCCTAAATACACCATATGGCATACGAAAAGTCACCCCTATCGTGGAGTTAACCAATTCTTTTAAATTTACTTGCAAAAAAGAGCAGCTTCATGATTTACCAGTACACCATATGACTATGTGGACCAATAGGAAGCTGGTAGCTGTGCTGTGTTTACTTTAGAAGATACAATATGGAAGTGGTCACCTCATACAGTGACATACCATAAAGATTGTGAGAAGCGAAAGAATCCAACATGGCGACCTCCTGTTGAGAGATAGTTTAAATAACTTCTATCAATGAATAATCTTTATATATAATTATTTACACACAGCATCATGGGAAACATAGCTTTAACTTTACTGCAGTCTAGTAAAAGTCAAACGGTCTATATAGCGTAAAAGTATAATAAATAAGTTGATATCTTAGGGTTTAAAATAAACTTAGAATCAATATTGAATTTATCTACTTAGTTTCTGGTGTCCTCCACTTGTAGTGTTAGTGTCTCTTGGCGCAATATTCCATGGAGCAGTAAGAATAGAGTCATGACCCCCTGTACTCACGGACTCATTTGGGTTGACAACCGGTTATAAATTGACACCTACCCATGTGTTTGAGCTAATACAAATATTTTGTGGTTCCTACCATTTTAAGGGTGACCAGTAGACACTTCCAATAGTCATCCTCGATACCCAGTTTTCTCCCAGTTCCAGAGCTGGGTTTGTTCCTAGCTAGTTCAAAATCATGTCAAGCTTTAGATTAGGCTCTAGAAACTTATATGGGAGATTCAAGAACATGATTAAGCCATTAAGTATAATTAGCAAGGGTGTCAAAACAGCAATAGAAACACTTGTTGCAATAGACTTAAGTTAAGCAGTGTCATGTGCTTGTAAAGTGACCCATTTGATCCTTGGTGTTATGGCTGACTTATGTGGGCCAAGTAGTGCAGGAAAGTGGCCCTTCTTGCTCAATGGGAGACATCCCTGGGATTGTACCTGGCCTTGTGCTGAATGACTGGCTGTCAGACCTGGTATGGCAACAAAGTGAATACCAATAGGGTGCCTGGGGGGACATGCCAGTGCCCCTGAGGTGGAGCCCTACTTGGCATTGGGGTTGGAGGAAGCACTGTAGGACCTTGTTTATGGTGATCCAGACTGAGGCTAGGGGGCTTTCCAGCAACAGGGAGGGTGTATTATAGACTGGTGCAAAAACGCTGACCCCAAGGTCATTTAAAATGAGCAAGGTTGCTGTGATGCAGTGGCTCGACCTAGAGGTCGAAGATCAGGTTCCTATATTTGGGGGACTAAGCCTAGAAAAATGAGAGGCCCTGGAGCAGGGAATGCCAATTGGATTGTAAGGCCAAGGGGAAGGCCTGGAGGGGAGCCACCATAATCCTGGGTTCATGAAAGTGACTGTGCCCTGGGAATGGAATATTGACCTAGCATGGGCCTCCAGCTGATAACTAATGTCAGGGGGCCAGCCACAGTTCAAGGAACAGACTGAGCTAACAGCTCCAGGAACATGTCAAACCAAAGGGACCAATCTCATCCCGAGGACTGGAGTGGCATCACCAACAATAAGGCAGTGAAGGGGACAGGAAGTGCATGGCAAACCAATAGCCCAAGGGAAAGTCTGGGGTGGAGCAGCCAGGCTCATCAGGGGGATATAATGGACTGTGTCCTGGAAATGGACTATGCACTAGGTAGAGACTGTGATCTTAGCCTAAGACTCCTGTCGATAACCACTGTCCAGGATCCCATCAGAGACCATGGGAAGGACTAGAAGAGAAGCCTACGGATGTTGAGAAGACCAGGGAGTGGTGGGGACACCAATTCCAAGGACAAGGCAGTGGGGAAAAAAAATAAGTGGACTGTTAGATTGCTGATGCAAGAGAGAATCTGGATGAAAACAGCCATGTCCACCAGTCCATGGAGGAGAAAATGGACTGTGCCCCATTTATGAATTTTGACTTTAGCATGGGGCTCCCTTGAATAACTAATGTCTAGGAGCCAGCCATGGACCCAGGGACAAATACAGGAAAAAGCAGTAGAGTCCTGTAAAGGGACAATGTGGCCATGAACTGAAAAGGAGGTCAGTGCAAGGCCTAGATCTCTGATGCCAGCCAGGAGATCCAGCTTGCACGGTCCTTATTTTAATTATTGTTTGTTGTTACCACAAAAGAGTAGGTGTACCCTCCTAGTCCCAAAAGAAAAAGCAGCACTTGCCCTGGCCTTTGGGGTTTGTACTGGCAGGGATCCACAGGGGTTGCCCCTGGCATTGATTTCTCCACTGAGTTGGTACAGGAGAATAATGACAAAACCCTTTTGTGCACACCCAGTATCAGGCTCTGTAAAGGGGGAGGCCTGGGGACATTGTATTCCCCATTGGAGTTTGGTGGCACTCCTTTATCAGCGGGGCAGATTGGGTTACTGCTCAGGACTGTTATTTGACCGTTCAGGTTGTCTGCTAGCCTGGATGTATCATGTTCCTTGCATTACAAATAGTGGTCCATGGATGCTATTTCCAGCACCCTTCACTTCTTGTTTCTCCCTGGGGCCAAAGGAAAATGGGGGGCCATACTAAGAATCTGTGTTTTCCCTGGGATGGTATCTATAACCCACAGCATGCTGGCATACATGTGATTAAAGATGAAAAGCCAGGATGCTGCATTTTAAAAGGGGGACCAGCTGTCATGGTTGATTTATGAGGGGCCAGGATGAGAGACCCCTGAACTGCACCAGCAAGGGCCTGTGTGCAGCTGTGATGGATGACCTATGGGGAGGCCTATGATGGGGGACCCCTTAACCTCACCAGCAAGGGCCTGTATGACCCAAATCTGTATTGTCACAGACTTTTATTTTGGACCCTAGCCCAGGAATGATATCAAAATGGACATGATGCTTGTTGTAAGGACTGTGACAATTTGTCTTTCATTTATCTGTCATGTTTAAAAAATAATTGTGTGCATGAAGTTACTGTCATGGTTTCTTGGAGAAAATGTATGTGCTGTTATTGATGTACAGAGGCAGAAATAATGTATGTTATATTCTGATGTATTTGGTCCAGAGGTGCAATTCCCAGATGTTACTGCCCCCACCATAGCATCTCATTTGTGATCAAATTACACCCATAACATTTGAGGTGACCTGGCCAGATAACCAGCAGGCTCTTTGATGATGTTAGATGGGTTTATGGCCTAGTAATGGGGTGAGGAGGTCACACTAAGAATTCAGATCCCTTAGAGAGGGAAGGGAATGATGAGGGGGTTGGAAGCCATAGTAACGGTGTGGAAGGGGCCATGTGATTCTTATTATTTTTGATTTTTAAAAATGTGTCTGAAGCAAGAAAAAGCATCAGTCTGAGTATGACATTCTAACCAACGGGGTATCTGGGTCAATTTCTTGTATGTCTAATCCTAACTAAAGGGATGAAAAGTAGTTTATTATTTTTGTAATAAGTCAGTAACCTTAGGACTAAGCTTGAGACCTGTGTAAACAGAGTAAATTGAGGTGCACGTGGCCCCTCATCTCTGGGTTGTTAATTTTCTTAATCACAAATTAAGTAGTTGACCTTAGCCATTGTTTGTGAGCCACCATTCCCTTTAACAGGAACCTGAATGTCTAGAATTGTTATGGACATACTTGTCACCCCCACAAAGTGAATACGTCCCAGGGCCATTACACACCCATTAGTTGAATCTTCTCTCACCCAACAAGGATATCTCAATCTGAGCGGAGGTCAGCCAAGGAGCATGTAAAACCAGATGCTTAGTCCCCTGGAATCACCAGGCTCTACCACTATTTTCTCCCTGCTCAGGAGGTACCCCAATCCTGATTCCAAACCCCACTACTGTCCGCTAGATTTCCTGCATAGTGGAGCTTCGGTCCCTAGTAATTTAGACCTTGCACACCCCAGGTCCACGGTTCCTCAGGTGGGTTAAAGACCCATACCCGTCACCGAGACACTATGTCTCCAGCAGCTACACTACCCAATCAACCTCTGCTGTGCCCAGATTCTGCCAGAGGTGGCTGATAACAAGAACCCTAGATCCCTTGGCTCTTAGGGCGAAGGATACAGGCTTACCCATGTGTGGTAGTTCAAAGGGGGCATAAGATGTATAATGTATGTTTGCCCAAGGAAGGGGCTTGTTGTGATTGGTGCACTAATTGAATAAAAATGTGACCTGAAAAATAAAGATGATATTCATGGTGTGCTTCATTTAAATGGAAGTATATTTTATTTTTGTAAATCAGATATAAATTTCTGCAATTGTTCTTGGTACCTGGTAACTTGTCCTGAAACTCTTCCACTTGGTCTAGAGAATAACCAACTTGTCCTCGCCTCCGGTTAAGCTATTCTGTATGTGGGTATAAAGGATAAAGGAACCTAACAACATGCAGGTAGGATCGGTCTTCCTGGCCTTTACAAGCCCAATGAAGATCAGGTTGTGACAAAGAGCTTATGATATACAAACATTATGGGCCCTATTAAATTCGAGCTGTGTTTGGACTCGTATCTCGCAAATGCGCCTCGTATCGCGATTTACGTACTACGAATCGACTTGCGATTGACTTGGGTAATTTCGGACTCATTTTCCGAGATTTGCCTCCGAAAAGCGCTACGTAGTAAGTAGCGGACAATAATTATTTGCGTAGACGCTCGTATCTCGCAACATCGCTACGTGCACAAAATGCACAAGCAAAAAGTTTTACATACAGACAACTTAAAGTGTAAAAGGGACAGTTTAACAGAGGGAAAGCATGGAAGGCCATTACAATTGATTGCACAACCCCCTCCCCCCACCAAAGCAAATGCATTATACAACCAATTAGTTGTTACATTTGGAATGAAAAGCCATGCTGCATCTTACATAAAGCAATTAAAGACACACTACCTGATTACATAAAAACACAAAAACATCAAAATAATGCCATATTAACCTTTTGTTACTCACAGAGGCTCTATTTTGTATATACATGTTGCTCATCACATCTACATTTGGGAACACAAATATGGGGCAGGGGCACATTACACTGCCACATGACGTATATCAAGTACACAGCAGGTGAATGTCCTGTTCAGTCTTTCAGTCGTGTCTGACTGTCTGTGACCCTCTGTCACTGCTTTCTTACAAGGTTTGTATGCTGGTGATACTGGAGTGGATTGTCAGTTCCTTCTTCAGTGGTTTGGGATTTGGCCATCCACTCTGCTTTCACTCTCCCACCCACAATGGCCCTTAATGGTGTAGCTCACAGCTTCATTGAAGTACACAATAACTCTTGTTTGGTCTTTCGGTCGTGTCTGACTGTCTGTGACCCTCTGTTGCTGCTTTCTTACAAGGTTCGTATGCTGGTGATACTGGAGTGGATTGTCAGTTCCTTCTCCAGTGGTTTGGGATCTGGCCGTCGACTCTGCTTTCACTCTCCCACCCACAATGGCCCTTAATGGTATAGCTCACAGCTTCATTGAAGTACACAATATCTATTGTTTGGTCTTTCTGTCGTGTCTGACTGTCTGGGACCCTCTGTCACTGCTTTCTTACAAGGTTTGTATGCTGGTGATACTGGAGTGGATTGTCAGTTCCTTCTCCAGTGGTTTGGGATTTGTCCGTCCACTCTGCTTTCACTCTCCCACCCACAATGGCCCTTAATGGTATAGCTCACAGCTTCATTGAAGTACACAATATCTATTGTTTGGTCTTTCGGTCGTGTCTGAATGTCTGGGACCCTCTGTCACTGCTTACTTACAAGATTCGTATGCTGGTGATACTGGAGTGGATTGTCAGTTCCTTCTCCAGTGGTTTGGGATTTGGCTGTCCACTCTGCTTTCACTCTCCCACTGGGCCACCGGGGATGAAGCTCCAGCTGCGGGCGATGGTCTCAAAAGGTCCCTTGCGATCCTCTCCCACTCCTTATAGGTCACACTGTGTTCCTCTGCTTATCTGGCCATCTTCCTCTTCACCGTGGCCCTGATATCCACATATCGGTGCTTTAAGGACCTCAAGCCCCTCGGCACCGTGGACACCTCCTTCATGAATTCCACTACCTCCTTCCAAGCCTGAGCCTTAGGCCCAGGCTTCGCTTCCCTTGCAACAAGGATGACGGGCCGGTCACGGATTGCACCCAGGAGGACCACATTCTCCCGGGGCGTATAAATACAGGCCCTGCGCCTGCCCTTGCCAAAAGCCCCTTGCTCTCTCAACTGTGCTCGGGGACCCTGGCCTCCCTAAGCTTTTCCTGAGGCCTGTCCCTTCCCCAAACGACCCTGCCCCCTGGGATCAGGCCCCTTCCCCTCTTTCCCTCCTCTGGTAGTGCCTCTGTCTCATTCCTCCTTCTCCTCCCCCCCCCCCTCCAGGGACCACTCCTACTCCTCCGGGGACAACTCCTCCACCACCTCCGGGGACAACTGCTCCACCTCTCCTCCACCCTCCACTCCACTCTCCTCACTCTCCTCACTCTCTGCTCCTCTCCTCTCCTCCTCTCTCCACCTATCTCCTCCCTCCATGGTCAAATTATAAATAAATAAGGATAACTCAAAATAAGTATAACTGTTATATAGTTGATGAAAAAAAAAGTGTATGTTCTATGTGTTTTTAATATCTGTTGGGGGATGAGGTGCAAAGGTTGGGGGTGTGTGGTGTGTGTCCTAACGCTATGTATGTCTCTATGTGTCTTTAATCTATGTGTCAGGCAAATATGTGTAATGTGTAAATATGTGTAACTCTTACGTGTAAATATGCTAGTAATAAAATACAAAACAATCGAAAATAGTGTGCCTACAAATCAATATAACGATAAAGAAATAAAAGTATTACTGGAATGTCTGTTGGAAAGAAAAGATGTGTGTGCTATGTGTATTTAATAAGTGTTGGGGGATGGGGTGTGTTGGGGGATGGGGTGTGGTGGGGGGGATGGGTGTGTGGGGTGTGTCCTAACTATATATATGTCTCTATGTGTGTTATTTAATATATGTGTCTTGCAAATATGTGAAATCTGTAAATATGTGTGTTTCTTAAATGTAAGGACTTAGGAAATAGACAATAAAAAAGTCAAAAAAGTAATCTCCCTCTCTCCAAACCACTAATCTCCCAACTCAAACTCTCTCCCACCTGCTCCTGGAACTGCGTGCTAACTCCAATGGCTCTTACAACACAGTCAGCGCATGGGTTTGTATCAATTACACTTATAAGCTCCTACTGGCAATCAAATTCTTAGCTCGTACGTGATTGGCTGAGAGGCGTGTCTCGCTAGGACGTCGCCTTATCAGCTTGCGAGCCCGCCAACAGACTCAGCCAATTAAATACGCACTTATAGTGTCAGGCCGCCAAGTGCGTATGTAATTGGCTGAGAGGCTTTTGGCGGGTTTTTGCGCCATCGCCATTGCCACGTTGGCCCGCCAAAAGCCTCTCAGCCAATTACATACGCACTTGGCGGCCCGTGTTGGGACAGCCAATTAAATGCGGCCAAGTGCATATGTAATAGGCTGAAAGGCTTCTCTACGTAAAATCATCAGCTGGAATGCCACGTAAAGATCCAAAGGTGACCAATGACAAAGCTGAAATTAACGTGGCAAATACCAGGTAATGTAATCAACAAGCTATATAACCCCATCCCTAACAAGTCATCAGCATGTCTGAAACAGCATGGATGATGATGTGAGAGGGATGCTGGACAGTCTGAGTGGGCGGATGAGGTTGAGATGCTTTTGTGCGTACCACATAGCACAGCATGAAGACCCGGAAGCAAGGTGTGTGATTGAGGGGGTGATGGGGAGTGGCAGAGAGGAGTGTCTGGGTGTGAATGAGGGTGTGATTGGTGATGTGATCCATGCTGGGGCAGAACTAAGCAAGGCTGAAGAATTAACACAGGCCATGCCTAATATTGTGGGGGTGGATCAGGGAGGAGAGAGAGCTCCAGTAGCACAGGGACAGAAGGATATAGGGCCACCTGCAGACAGGGAGGCTGACAATGATGTCGGTGATCAGCTATTGGGGGGAGAAGTACAGGATGTGGTGGCTCCGGCAGAAGGGGGGAAGCCTGTCCAGGAGCCTGTCCAGAAGCCTGTGAGGAGGCTAAGGGCACCCAATGTGTACAGGGAGAGACTCACGAGACTTAGAGGGGTTAACTGATGGGGAGGTGTAAGAGCGTTTTCGGCTGACCTGTGCCAGTCTTGGAGCACTATGAGGTTCTTAGAGCGGACCTTGAGCCTCGCTCACGGGCCAAAAGAGCCATCCCAGGAATGACACGGATGTTAGTTGCAATACACCTCCTTGCCTCTGGTAGCTTTCAGAACACCCTGAGCATATCCTGGGGAATGTCTCAGCCAAGCCTCTCCAATTGTCTGAGTGCATTCCTCCATGCTATTGGTCGGAAAGCTGCCAGATACATCAGTTACCTTAACACTGCTGAAGAGATCTCGAAGGTGAAGTTCGATTTCTTCCAATTAGGAGGTATCCCAATGTGCTTGGTGCTATTGATTGTACACGCGTGGCACTGATACCTCCTAGAGAGCAAGAAGCGCTGTACAGAAATCGTAAGCATTATAATTCAATCAATGTACAGGTTGTTTGCGATGCGAACATGCGCATACAAGGTGTGTATGCAGGCTTCCCGGGAAGTGCTCATGACGCCTATATCCTGCGTGCATCCGGCATATGTGACATATTTGAGTCCGGCAGATTTCAATCCGGATGGCTACTGGGTGAGTACACATTAGTAATGGCAGTCAACCATATCTTACTATGACTGGATACAATAACACATACAGTACATCATGTTTCCCTCTATTGATCTGATGTTTAAATGTGCATTACGGAGTAATACTACCAAAGCCAGAACATAATAGCTCACTGCTGGCCATAACCCTGTGTTAGCTTGGCCAAACAGTATGCAGTTCCCAACAACATATGACAAAAACCACAACTGATTAATCATTAGGTATATGTTCTGATGCATTCCCTTGTGTCCTGTGACATGGACATCTCTAGCCTTCATAACTAGTGATGTCGCGAACATAAAATTTTAGGTTCGCGAACTGCGAACGCGAACCGACGCAAATGTTTGCGAACCGGCAAACCCAGCGAACCGCCATAGACTTCAATGGGCAGGCGGATTTTAAAACCCACAGGTACTCTTTCTGGCCACAATAGTGATGAGAAAGTTGTTTCAACGGGACTAACACCTCGACTGTGGCATGCCGGAGGGGGATCCATGGCAAAACTCCCACAGAAAATCACATAGTTGATGCAGAGTCTGTTTTTAAGCCATAAAGGGCATAAATTACCTAACATTCCTAAATTGTTTGGAATAACGTGCTTTAAAAAATCAGGTATCTTTTTTTTTTTTTGTCTGAGCTCCGTATTGAGCTTCGAATAGGGCTTTTTATTCTGCCCTGGAGCGGTTGCTTGTGCACTGCCTGCACTCGGGGCACTACTGGAGGTTGCCCCTATCCCCCGGGGAGCAACGGGGAGCCTATTAGGCGGCCCAGCAGCACGGGAGACCCCAGGTCACGGGACGACGCCTGAGGCCCCCAGAGGACTTCGGGGCTCTATTCCCCAGCTCAAGAGAGTGTGCTGGAGCTGATCCCGGTGGCGGCTGGATCCGGCCGGGATTCCAGGGTGACCCCTCTGGCCAGAGTGTGGTCCCTGAACAATGGGGCAGAAAGCCCACGAAACGCGGCCGCCATCTTGCGGGGTCGCCATTTTGAGCACTCACCCGACGGCTCCAGGTAGGGGGGATCTTCCCCAGAAGGCTGCGACTCCCCAGAGGGGCCCCAGGAGAGAGCCAGACATCCCCAAATGTGGGGGCAGTGCACCCAACACAATTAGTGGTTACTTAGCACTCTCCCCACGTATTAGGCACTGTGGCTGCCATTAAAGAGTCTTGGTGGGGTAGGAAGAGGAAGCTGCTTGAATTTTCCCCAGCTTGCAAGGCACTCAATGCTCTATTTATTGTCACTTCCCCACACAACTCTGAGATCTGGGGTTAAGGCTGTGTAAATCAACTCTTTAAGCTACCTTCTCAGGACTGAGCTCTTGATATAGAGACTTATCTCGTAGCATTGCCAGAGACTGAATTGCATAATATTTGGGAGCACTGTGGGTGTACCTGGTCTCAGAAACTGACGCTATCTTTAGGCACTTTTTATGGAACATTTGTGCATCAAACAAAATATTGTGTCTACCTATATTTGAGACCTGTGCTTTTACTGCCAGTTGCATAGACTGTGTTCATTTCTTACAACATCAGCGCATGTGCTGCCACCGTGTGGACGTTTACAATACTGCAGATCACCATTGGCCTTATGCGAATAATGTGAGAGTGGAAGTCTCCCGGCCATTCATTGCTGCTTACTGTCTGTACTGATCTATTCTAAGGCTGAGTTCTACTTAACAGGCTCTCGTCAACAAAAGCAGACAGACCACCTGAAGAGGGTACAACTTTTTGTGCCACCCGTCTACCAAAGGACTATTCTCTGTTTGGACGGATTTTCAAAGGCCTCTCCAGTGCCCCGGCTGGAGACTACACTCTAATTATGGAGTAAGGAGACGAATGGGAAATTGGCCTGGCAGCACAGCTATCACCTACCTCAACTCAACCTTATAATCTGGACAAACTCTACTACTGGGGCCAGCGGACTTTCAGTCAGACCACTTGGGGCATAGCTTCCCCCTATTCTATACCTGGCTGATTCCATAACGGACCTTTTGCTGACCCCTACGGCCTGTATTTCAAAATGCCGAAACCCAAAAGAACTGCTTCAGCGAAGGGCATTAGGGAGCACTTTACACCTAAATCTGCCAGATGCTCCCTCCCTGCGGAGTCCGCCTCAGAACACTCGGATGGCTCGGACAGGGAAGGTACTCCTGACGTTCCTAGCCAATATATGGACCTCTCTGCCAGGTCAGTGGCTACTATTGAGCGGCTCCTGGCAAAAGCTATTGATCCTCTAAGACAAGACTTGAAGGACCTGGGGCACCGTACTCAAATCCTGGAGGACGCATCAGATCGGATGGCCGAGGCGCAAGAAAGAGACCGATCCTCTCTTGCTCAAAACTCCATTCATATCTCTGACCTCACGGATAAGATAGAGGATCTGGAGAACCGGTCCCGCCGGCACAATGTACGCATCCTTGGAATACCGAGAGCGATACAGGACCTGTCTGGCTACCTGAGGGATACAATCCCCATAATCCTCCCTAATCAGAAAGCACGAAAGGGTGTGGGAGATTGAGTGGGCCCATAGAGCCTTGGGTGGCATGAGGAGCTTGGAGGCCCCCAAGGATGTTATTGTTAGATTTTTAAGGCAGCAGGCCAGAGATCTTCTACTATCGGCCACCAGAAAGCTGCATACCATCAAGACGCCGGATGACTCAATCCTGCAGTTTTATGCTGACCTCTGCCCGGATACCCTGCATAAGCGGAGACTTATGAAACCGGCTGTTACCATTCTTATTCAGCACAGGATCCAGTACCATTGGAACTTTCCATTTGCTCTGACTTTCACCTATCATGGCAAGACTTATACCACCCGCTTTCTGGAAAACTGCCTAGATGTATTGCAGAGATTACAGCTATGCCCGGAGCCCACGACAGCAGCAAATCAAGAGCACCTTGTTTCGCCTATCCCTAAGAGGCAACAGACCTCAAAGCCATCACAAGTTCATGGCAAACAAGTCCCTATCTTGGAGGGGCCCAGTGGCTTTCGGGACTATATAGGCGATCTGCAAGACAAGCGCTTGGTATCCTCAGCAGACTCTGGACTCTCGGCCACTTTAAAGTTGGGCCCGCGACCTGAGAGGCCTCCTACCTAGCTGGACTTTGATAATATTTTGCTGAGTATTTGATGTTCACTTTTCATTGTTTGTATTCCAGATAGAATGTTGATAGCATAGTTCGCACTATTGCCATTTAGAATTAATATAGTTTGCCAGACTAGTTTCCCACATTACGTGGATTTGTCTTTTACTTTATTTACTATATATAGAGATAGAAGGGTTTGTGTAGTCGAATGTTTTATACTTATCCTGCTATATTCTTGAAATTACAGCTTGAAGTTTAGTTGTACTGCAAACTTGTTGTTTTCCTGCTCTGTTTTTTTTTATTATTTTTTTTATTTTATTTTTCTTATTTTTGTGTTTCTTGTTTCTGTTCTATTATTGGCTTGTTTGCTTTATCCCGGATTTATCTACCTCTCCGATATTAACCTGCCTTTCTCCCTTTCCATTGCTCTCAGCCCTCTTGATAAAAGAGAGATTTCTCCGCCGCCAACAGAACACCCGCTGGGACTTCTGTCTGCTCTCCGGGCTCCTCCACTCCTCGCCATTTACGTGCTCAGCTATTAGGTAAGGTTGCATGCACCTACACTCTCGATTTTTAATGGCTACTTCTAAATACACCATAGTGACCCACAATGTGAAGGGCTTCAATTCCCCCTTTAAAAGGAGGAAGGCCTTTGCATTCTACAAAAAATATACTCCCTCGGTCATTTTCATGCAGGAGACCCATTTTTCCCTTGGCAACAAACCTAAATTCCTACATAAGGATTACCCTACCTATTATCTAGCCTCTCTCCCCACTAAGAGAGCTGGCTGTGCAATTTTGCTGCATAGGACCTTTCCCTTCCATGTAGAATCCACTCGGGTAGACGGGGATGGCAATTACGTTATGACAACTGGGACTATAAGAGGGGAAAGAATGACGCTGCTATCTCTGTATTCTCCTACGAACTCCCCCTACTCTGTTCTCATAGACCTGTTGAAAAAACTAGAGGCTCAGGATTTGGGGAAATTGATTATTGGGGGGGACCTTAACCTGACCTTAGACCCGACACTTGACAGATCTGGAAAACCGACCAACAGATTTCCCAACAAGACTAATCAGATTAAGTCCTTACTAAACGGTTTGGGGTTAGTTGATGCCTGGCGGGGTAAGCACCCGGACAAGAGAGAGTACACTTTCTACTCCCAGACTCACCTGACATACTCTAGGATTGACGCTCTACTTATCACTTCCTCATTGTACGACTCTACCATAAACTCTGAGATAGTCCCTTGCCCCTGGTCAGACCATGCTCTGGTACTAGTTGAGCTGGATCTGGGTCCTAATCCTCGACTTCCCTATAAATGGGTTCTGAACGAATTCCTTCTGTCTAATCCGAGTAGTGTGGATTCCATATCCAAGGACATACAGCTGTTTTTTGAGACTAATGACACCCCCGAAACTGGGGCTGGATGGCTTTGGGCCGCCCATAAGGCTTTTGTTAGAGGAACTTGCATTAAGCTGTCCTCTATACATAAGAAACTTCTTAGGCAGAAGGAGACAGAGCTTTCTACCTCATTAAAGAGATTAGAGGAGAAAAACCAACAGTGTCCCTCTCTTCAGGGGCGTAAATTAATTGACCAGACTAGGCTTGAGCTGGACGCTATTTTGTCCCATCAAACTGAATGGGCTATGAGAAAAATGAAGCACCTCTATTACTGGAAGGCAAACAAACCTGACTCCCTTTTGGCTAAAAGACTAAACAATAAATTCTCCCAACCCAGAACCACCCAAATTAGGATACCTGGCGGTCAAATCTCCTACAGTCCCAATGATATCCAAAAAACGTTTCAAAATTATTACCAAAAAATATACTCCTCGCAAACCCACTGCAGTGGATCAGATATAGACTCCTTTCTAAATTTATGCGACCTCCCTAAAATACCGGATTATCAACTGGATGAATTGAACTTAGAAATAACACAGGAGGAGGTTAAACTTACCATCCAGAATCTTAAGTTGGGCAAATCCCTGGGACCGGATGGCTTTACTAACTTGTATTATAAAAAATTTGAACCTCTTCTTACCCCCCACATGACATCTCTTTTTAATGCCATATTAAACGGAGAGCCTATGCCCCCGGAGTTAAACCGGGCTGACTTGGTGATTTTCCCAAAAGATGGCAGGGACCCTTTAGAGGTGAAAAATTATCGCCCTATATCCCTAATCAATGGGGATGTCAAAATATTGGCGAAAATTATGGCCACCCGCATCTCTAAATTTCTACCCGATTTGATCCACAAGGACCAAACTGGGTTTGTTCCCTTTAGAGAGGCCGGGGACAATGTTAGGAGGGTCATGAATGCACAGTTCATGGCTCAGAAGTCTAATATACCAGTCTGTCTCTTAGCTTTAGATACGGTAGAATGGCCATATTTATATAAGATTCTGGACAAATTTGGATTCAAGGGACGCTTTATTAATTTACTTAAGAGATATTATGACTCCCCAGCAGCCAATCTAAAACTCCCAGGAGATCACAAAGTCGACATCCACATTCAAAGAGGGACCAGGCAAGGGTGTCCGCTCTCCCCACTGTTTTTGCTCTTGCTATAGAACCCCTTGCACAAGCGATTAGAGCCAACCCAGTCATCCAGGGGGTACAGGAAGGCCTCCAGCATTTCAAATGCTCTTTATTTGCGGATGACATGCTTTGCACCCTGACCAATCCCCTTTCATCCATACCTGCACTCATGTCCACTGTCCAGGACTTTGGCAAAATCTCGGGTCTCAAGCTGAATGTTGAGAAGACCGAAGCTATGGGGATCAGATTGCCGTAGGGGGAGATTGACATCCTCAAAGCTAATCACCAGTTTATTTGGCCCGCACAGTCTATAAAATACTTAGGTGTTAGACTTACCTCCAAGTTTGGGGATATGTACGGGGCAAATTTTCCTCCCTTGTATAGATCTCTGACATTGGATATGCAGAAATGGAGGAGCTTTAAGATTTCATGGACAGGCCGCATTGCGGCTGTGAAAATGAATATCTTACCTAAATTACTATACTTATTTAGATCCCTTCCTATCCCTCTCTCCCTTAAAGACCTAGACAAATTCCAGAATAGCATTTCCCGGTTCATCTGGGACGATAAACGCCCTCGTATTCCCAGGCAGGTGATGTTTCGCTCCAAGAATAGAGGTGGCCTCGCGACTCCGAATTTAAGACTTTATCTTAAAGCTGCACACTTGGCTCCTTTGCCTAGAGCCCACTCTACGAAACACCATCCATCTTGGGTATTTATGGAAAATTATCAAATGTCCCCACATAGTTGGGATAAGTTGGTTTGGATGCCTGAGGACTCTGCCCCTTTCATAACTCATCAAAACCCCATGATCTCCTTGACGCTCCAGGCCTGGAGATGGGCTAGATCTAGGCATCGACTTAGCACGGAATTATCACCCCTTCTATCAGTTATGTCTTTCCCACAAATTCTAGCAGATTCAAGTTCTATGTCTAGATTTTGGTGGACCTCCAGACGCCTGGACCGCATAGGGAACTGGTTCGCCAATGACAAACTACTGACCTATGACCAATTTTGCACGACTCACGACTTGCCAACTACAGAACTCTACAATTACTTAAAAATTAGAAGTTGGGTTACCAAGATGGTTAAGGATTCCGGGCCCCCCAGAGCCTCCTGGCTATCAGTTATCTGTAAAAATCTCCCACTTGCCAAGGGTAATCTGAGTTCTTTGTATAACACCTTTCTGGGCACTTCGGGGGGCCAAAAACCCAAGTTTATGCTGCATTGGGAAAAGGATCTGGGGGGGGAGTGGGACTGGGACAAATGGACTGAATCTTGCTCCAATCTTTCAAAAGGATCACTTAATTCGGCTTTATTAGAAACATCAATCAAAGTTTTACATAGGGCCTACTGTACTCCCGATAAGATGCAGAAGTTTAGGCCACAGGAGAGTAACAAATGCTTTAGGGGATGCCAGGATGTGGGGGATCATATTCATGTTTGGTGGGCCTGTCCACGTGCCCAGAATCTCTGGGAACGATTGACCCGTTTAGCCTCCACACTTTTTCATAAAGAAGTATCTCCTTCAATTGAATCCCGTTTACTGGGGGTCCATATTAAAAACTTGTCGCAATCTCAGAACAAGTTGTTTCAAATAATGGCATTAGCTTCAAAGATTCACATAGCTAGTAGATGGAAGGACATGAATCTAAACTTTCAAGAGGTAATTAAGAAGATCAACTATTTGCTTATTAATGAGAGGCTAACTCATATTGTTTTAGATAGGATGCCCCAATTTCAGATAGTTTGGGACCCTTGGATAACATCCTCCTTTAGCGTCTCCCTAGTATAATGCCTGTATTTGCTTGAAGCGATTCTGAGGAGTGGACTGGAGTGGGGGAGCTTTGGAGACCTTTCAGTGGTGCTGGATTGCGGGAAGGATCTGAGGTAAGAGGGAGAAATAAGCCGGGACTGCTTTGTGGCCGCCATGAGGTGCCAATGATTCTTTTATTTAGTTTATATATTTTTTTTCTCTCTTTCTTTTCTGGGGTATGGTATATGATAGTTTAGTTAATATAGATAGGTAATACATTTTATATTGTATACTCCTATCGATTGTGTACTCTAGAAGTTAATTGGCTCATTTTGCCTTGTATTTTTTATATGGTTGGAAAAACCAGCCTAGACATTAGAAAATTTTCTCACTAAAAATTAAAAAAAACAAGAAGGTTTAGTCAGTTAAATGCTGCAAAATGATAATTTTATGTTTAGAGGACTTGATAAAACTGACATTTATGACTGTTAAGAATGTTTTATTTATGTATGGATTTTGCATACCTTCTAATAAAAGAATATTTATTCAAAAAATCAGGTATGATGTTGTATCGATCAGGTAGTGTAAGGGTTAGGCCCGCTTCACAGTGACAGACCAAACTCCCCGTTTAACGCACCGCAAACAACCACAAACAGTCCATTTGCACAACCGCAAACTCCCCATTTGCACAAGGTTGGATACCAAGCTAGCCATGTCCCGTTCCTTGTCCTCACTGATGTCATTGAAGGTCTCTTCCTCCACCCAGCCACCAAGGGTCCCCGAAAGGTGACAACAAGCCCCCTGGGATGCCTGCTGTGTTTGGTCTTCCACCTCCTCAAAGCCACCTTCCTCCTCTGACTCCTTTTCTTCAGACTCCTCTCACTGCGTTGCCTCTCTCTGCATTATTATAAGGTGTGTTAAGTAGTACTACTCTTATCAGTTTAATACCTGTTACAGCACCTATCAGGGGGCGTGTATAAGGCCTGGATTTTTGGAACCGGGAGATGGAAAAAGATACTTGGTTGGTCGTATCACTTCAAATTTGGGGCACGGCGTGTGCAATCAATGGTGCCACCATATAGGAGTGGCGTGTTTGTAAGTACTACTCTTATCAGTTTAATACCTGTTACAACACCTATCAGGGGGCGTGTATAAGGCCTGGATTTTTAGAACCGGGAGATGGAAAAAGATGCTCTGTTGGTCGTATCACTTCAATTTTGGGGCACGGCACGTGCAATCAAAGGTGCCACCATATAGGAGTGGCGTGTTTGTAAGTACTACTCTTATCAGTTTAATACCTGTTACAGCACCTATCAGGGGGTGTGTATAAGGCCTGGATTTTTGGAACCGGGAGATGGAAAAAGATACTTGGTTGGTCGTATCACTTCAAATTTGGGTCACGGCGCGTGCAATCAAAGGTGCCACCATATAGGAGTGGCGTGTTTGTAAGTACTACTCTTATCAGTTTAATACTTGTTACATCACCTATCAGGGGGCGTGTATAAGGCCTGGATTTTTGGGACCGGGAGATGGAAAAAGATGCTTGCTTGGTCGTATCACTTCAAATTTGGGGCACTTTGTGACATTAGCTTCTTACGCTCAAACATGTCCTTTACAGGCACCTGACTATGGGCAGATGAGCAGGAACTGCTCAAGGCGAGAGACGGAGTGGCGGATGGTTGAGAGGGGGCAAGTAGAAAAGCAGTGGTTGATGTGGCTGATGATGCTGGACCAGGAGGAGGCTTTGAGTTTGTGTGCTGCTTGTACTCATGTGTTGGTCTGGAGTCACCCAAACATTAGGTCTCAACCTGTAGAGGATAAGGGAACCAGGCTACTCTAGACCTCATTCATCATAACAGGTTTTGACAGATTGGTACTATGCGTGCAAGCTACTGTGACAACAGATATGAGTGGCACTGTGCAGAAGTTGGCAGAGTAGACGCTGTAGGTCTGACACACACGCTTGCAGACAACTAACTGCTATGCAATCTATTACAGTAGAAAAAATGTTTTTTATTGAAAATGTACACTACTGTTACACCAGATATGAGTGGTGTGTTAAGTAGTACTACTCCTATCAGTTTAATCCCTGTTATATGCCTTTTTTGGGGGTTTGGTTGTTGAAGCCACAGTGCAGCACCAGAGGCCAGAAAAATTAGGCATGTACACATGCCTGAAAAATTAGGTATTGTTGATCTTGCAGCAAGCAGAGAAGAAGGTAGGCCTGATTCAACGCCCCAGCCCCGCATACCCACACTCAGAGATTGAGGGGGGAACCTGAGAAGGCCAAGGGCCGGAGATATAAAGGGGGGCCATCCCAAATAAGCACACAAGTGGGGACAAAGGTAGTGAAGGGGACATAGAGGCCCATGGACTGACGGTCGCCATCTTGGCAGGAAAAGGACCCAGCACAGGCAGCTACTTGAGTCAAACGCTGTAGAATTACACCTTAATAAAGCTGAAACATGCAGCAGCAGGGATTCTAAACAGCCACACGGGGACAAGGAGGCTAACAGCCCCCACAGTCTCTGCACCACTCTTTTTAACAGATAACCCAAGGGGCTAACCAGGGACCTTGCCCACATAAAAAAACTGAATTTTATTGGAGGAATTGTTAGTGTCTTTACCCCCCAAGAGAGGACATAATATAAGGTATCTTCAGACTACCTGATGGTTAAACCTCCTTTAGCCCCAATGCTATCCAAGAAACATTTCAAAATTTCTATCAGACCATATATTCATCCCAATCCCGCTGCAGCGGATCTGACATAGAGTCCTTCCTACTACAGCAAGAAGTCCACAAAATACCTGTACCTCAATTGGACAGCTTGAACCTAGACATATCAATTTTAGCCCTTGCTTACCCCAGCACCTAACATCTTTGTTTAACGCTATACTAAATGGAGAACCTATGCCCCCTTAATTGAATCAGGCCAACCTCATAGTCTTTCCAAAAGAGGGTAGGGATCCTTTAGAGGTTAAAAATTATCGCCCCATAACCCTGATAAATGTGGATGTCAAGATCCTAGCTAAAATTATGGCCAAACGAATATCTAACTTTTTACTGGACTAAATACACAAGGACCAAACGGGGTTCATTCCTTTCAGAGAGGCAGGAGATAATGTTAGGAGGGTTCTGAACGCCCAGTTCTTGGCTCAACACTATAACAACCCAGTTTGCCCTCTAGCCCTAGACATAGAGAAGGCTTTTGATACAGTGGTATGGCCATATATGTACAAAATGCTAGATAAGTTTGCATTCGAGGGACGCTTTCTCAACCTGCTCAGAAGGTACTACGACTCACCAGTAGCTAACTTAAAGATACCAGTGGACCATAAGGCCAAAATCCAAGTACAGAGAGGGACCAGGCAGGGATGCCCACTCTCCCCACTGCTCTTTGCTCTTGCCATTGAACCCCTAGCGCAGGCAATCAGAACCAACCATGCCATCCAGGGGGTTCAAGTAGGACACCATCAGTTTAAGTGTTCACTTTTCGCGGACGATATGCTTTGCACCCTGACCAAGCCCCTTCTCTCTATACCAGCACTCATGTCCACTATAAAAGACTTCAGCTAAATCTCGGGCCTCTAATCCTTGCAAAAGGATATTTCTCTTTCAATGGAATCCTGCTTACTGGGGATACACATAAAAAAAACGTATCTCAATCCTAAAACAAGCTATTCCAATTAATGGCTTTAGCATTCAAAATACACATAGCTGATGAGCGCAGCTCCTACCCTAAAGGAGAGAATCCAAGGCAATCTGCCCTATTCCCCACGTCAAAAAGAAAATCTGAACCCACCACAGACACAAGGAGGGTCTGATGGTTCGTCCCATACCTGTATCGAGGAGATAGGGGACATTTGATGTGCCGCGTGGTTGAGGCCTACTACATCAGGCCTCCCCGGTGAATAGCACAACGGCAGCCCGCCGGCATACCCCAACGCAACCCATCGGAGCCTACTAAGGGCGACCCAAAGCACCCTAAAGCCAGCACACAATCCCCAACAGCCAAATCCTACCTCGGATGCTGCATAAGTGGTCGAGGCCCAATCCATCTGGCCTCCCGCCGCACCGGAGCAGGAGAGAGACAAGGGGTCCGGACAACAAGGAGAGGCTGCTTCTAGAGGTAAGCTCCACTCTGCTCACAAGCACCCCCACTCATTCCCCACGCATAAGCCCCTGGGAGAAGGGATACCCAGCACCCCAGCTCCAAAACAAGCACAACACCAGGCAAAAAAAGATCAAAGAGGGCTAAATGGTAGCTGAACCTCACACACTGCCACAGGAACGGGGCCTTCATAGCATCAGTGGTTGACTGAGCAAGATCTAAAGGAGGGACTCCAGCCTTACTCATCAAACTAACATGAGGACCTAAACACAGTGAATGCCAAGACTGTTCTCCCAAACCACACTGGGCTATATACAAGACCACTAGGGATTAAAAACACCCTAGAAACAGTTCATAAAACCAGCATCTGCCCTAACTTTACAGAGGGCAACAGACCACGAGGACATGCTACAGAACAGGTGGCTAGCTCATGCAAAGAATGACACGCCAGGTCTGTAACTTGGCAAACATTACAAAGAGCATGATGCAATAACTCACTGAACTATGCTAGCCACTTGCAGGAGCCTGCTTCCAGAAAAGCAATAGCCTACTTGAACTTTCCCGCTCAACTGAGAAAATAACCTAGCCTGCTTCACCTACACTCAGAGTTAGCAGACGGTAACCCCTATAGATCAAACAATCAGGTCAAGATGGCAGCATGGTGGCTCGCAGCAGCACCAAACCCAAGAAAAATCAAGCGAGTAGAGACATATACAGGAATTTTACAAAGCACCAATTGATACGCCAACATCCTCGCATAACCCAAGCTCGCCGGCCAGAGAGGGGGAACCTGAAATAGTACACGCTCAGGTGGAACTAACAGACAGATACATGGAGTAAATAAAGTTAATGATGCAAGAACTAATGACGACTGCTATTACAGACCTTAAAAAGGAGCTACACAGCCTGGGACAAAGAGCGCAGCTATTAGAAGAGCAAACAGACCAGATAGCAAAAGCCCAGATGCATGACCAAGAAGTGTTGGGGCAACATTCCCTACAGATGAAAGAGCTGACTGATAAGGTGGAAGACCTTGAAAACCGCTCACGAAGACACAATATAAGACTAAGAAATGTCCCAAACAGCATATTAGACGTACTGAAATATTCAAGAGAGGTCATCCTGGGGATTATTCCCACAAGCAGCGAAGCAGACTGGGTCATTTAAAGAGCGCATAGGGCCTTTAGCCCGACAAAGGCTAACAACCAACCTAAGGACATAATAATAAGGTTCGCTAACCAAAGTGCTAGAGACCTCATATTCACAGCGGCGAGGAAGTTCAAAGAAATCAAGGCCCCGGATAACTCTTCTATACAAATCTACATGGACTTGGCTCTGGCCACTCTGCAAAAAAGAAAGGAGATGAAACCCGTTCTGGAAACATTATCCAGCCACAAAATCCTCTACAAGTGCGGCTTCCTATTTTCACTAATATTCCAGCGAGGCGGATCCATCTACAGAGTACACACAGTGGAAGAAGCTGAGGTCCTCTTGAGAAAGCTGAATATGTTAGCAATCAATGATGTCGAGGATAGGAGAAGTCCAGGGCCCAGGGCTGGCCCTACCAGGATGTGGCAAATTTCGACCAATAGGACAAGAACAGCAGCCTCTAATAGGAGGCCCCCTTTAGGGCAGCAAACAGGAAGAGCCCTGGAGGCCGATCTGTCAACCAATGACGAGGAACCAGATGCCGAACATTAAGGAAGAGTATTGGACACTTGTTTTTCTTTCCTCCCAAGCAGGTTGAGCAGTGGAAGAAGGCAGCAATAAGTTAGACTAAATAAGCTATATGTAAAATGAATAGAATGTTATTTACAAGTTTTCAGAAATAGCAGCAGCGGAGCTCCTGAGGTGGCTTAACTGATTAGTGAGATGAAGATTAGGGAGGGCTTAGAGCCCCCAAATACTTCCCAGGTAGAACCCGCAAGCGGGAAACCTCTCCCTAAGAGGCCAAACCCAGTTCCGGGTATAACGACAACAGGCCTCAAAATAAGGGAAAAGTTAGCGAGACAGGGAAACTACCAAGTTGTTAGAAAATGTTTATACAATTTTATTACATTGTTGGAACTGAACCTCTGTATCTTTTTTGCATTTCTTCCTAGTCTGTCCGGTTTGCAGGTGGCCTCGGTGCCCGAGGCACTCAAGGGGGGACCCTGGAACAGGCCTTGGGCCTTCAGCGTCCTCAAATCAGGTAACCTAGCCATCACACACTCCCTACAAAGAACTACACAGCCGACTACACGAAAAACAAATGGCTAAAGTAGAGCACAACTTTCTAACACATAACAATAGGGGTTTTAACTCCCAATTTAAAAGACGCAAGGCCTTCTTATTTTACAAAAGATTCCATTATATTTATGCAAGAAACCCATTTCACCCAAGGCAAAGTACCCACTTAACTACACAAGGAATATCCAGTATTTTTCACATGCAACCAGAAAAGCAAAAAAGCAGGCCTAGCTACATTAATACACCGTGATTTCCCATTTGTAGTAGAAAAACAAACCAAGGACAAAGAGGGCAACTATTTAATAAT
Source organism: Discoglossus pictus (assembly GCA_027410445.1). NCBI lineage: Eukaryota > Metazoa > Chordata > Amphibia > Anura > Alytidae > Discoglossus > Discoglossus pictus. The sequence goes on from CM050170.1 coordinate 5,405,057, forward strand.
AACTGGAACTATCCTAAATCTTAGAATATCACTGGTAAATGTCTATGCCCCCACTACAGCGCCAACTAAAGCGTTCATTAAATTGCTGAACACCCTGAAGCAGAAAGACTTGGGCAAAATAGTACTAGGAGGTGATATTAACTTCGCTCTTGAGGCCTCTGTAGACAGATCAAGAGTAAACCAAACTTGAGACAACTTAAGACAATGAATACACAACTAAAGGAGCTAGAGTTGACTGACACCTGGAGGGGACTTCACCCCTCGGAAAGAGAATACTCCTATTACTCTCCAACACACAATTTATACTCCAGGATTGATGTACTCCTGACACACACCTCACTTTTTGACCACACAGTAGATGCCCAGATTTACCCCTGCCCATGGTCTGACCATGCGTTAGTGAACATGAAAATTCAGCTAGGTCTTAGCCTCACATCCCCTGGGAAGTGGAGTTTAAATGAGGCACTACTAGCCAACCCAGGAACGCTAACACAAATAGAACATGACATTCAAGAATAATTTACGCTAAACTTGGTCCCCGGGGCAAATATGGGGTGGGTCTGGGTGGCGCACAAAGCTTACATTAGAGGAGCCTTGATCAAATTGGCAGCTGCCAGAAAGAAATTGTACATTCAGAAAGAAAATGCCTTATTCAAAAAATTGCAGTACTTGGAAAGGGCAACTCAGGCCAAAGTCCCAGGGGTCTCCAGAACCCAACTGGACAACACCAGATTAGAACTAGACGCGGTCCTAGCTGAAAAAACAGGACAAGCCCTTTGAAAGACTAGGCACAAATTCTACGCCCAAGGTAATAAGTCCTCCCCTATGCTCGCACGCAGACTCAACCTAAGGAAAAACTTAACCCACATCACCAAAATTAAAACAGAAAGTGGAGCAATCACAATGAACCAGTCGGAAATAAAAAAAACATTTCATAAGTTCTTCCAAGAAATATATTCGTCAAAAACGAAAGCCAATAACTTCATAGTACAGGACTTTCTCAACAGCCTAGACATTCCCAAAATCTCCGGGGGGGACTTAGACTTTCTAAATGCAGATATAACCCTGTCTCCCTGTCTGAAGTTATCGACACTATCAAAACTCTTAAGGCAGGGAAAGCCCCCGGCCCGGAAGGTTTCTCGAATTTGTATTATAAAAGCCTTGCAAACCTCCTGGCCCCACATTTAAGCAATTTATTTAACGAGATTCTCTCAGGGAAAACAATGCCACCCGAACTAAATCAGGCAGATGTAATCTTTATACCTAAACCAGGGAGGGATGCGTTAAATCCAAGGAATTATAGGCCAATATCCCTCCTTAATGGGGACATTAATGTCCTAGCTAAACTAATGGCTTCAAGAGTAGCTAAATTCCTTCCCAAACTAATAAACAAAGACCAAGTGGGCTTTGTGCCAAACAGACAGGCCGGGGAGAACATATGACGCATTCTAAATGTTACCCATATAGCTAAAAAAGCAAATGTACCACTCAGCATGGTAGCCTTAGACTTAGAAAAGGCATTTGACTCTGTTGAATGGCCCTACCTGCATGCGGTACTAGATAAATTCGGCATCAGAGGCAAATTCACAAACTTAGTAAACACACTGTATAATACCCCGGCAGCAAGCCCGAAGCTCCCGGGGGATAATAGAGATCTCATTAACATTCAAAGAGGTACGAGGCAGGGATGCCCCCTGTCCCCATTACTATTCGCACTAGCCATTGAACCCCTTGCACAAGCCATTAGGACATGCCCTAAAATACAGGGAATAGAAATAGGATGCCAACAAATGAAATGCTGCCTGTTTGCAGATGACATTTTGTGTCGGTTTACAAACCCGGTGACCTCAATAGCAGCCCTAATGGATTTAATGTCCAGCTTTGGGAACTTATCAGAACTTAAAGTTAATGCAGATAAATCTGAAATACTATGCACAAGAGTACCCTCAGACCAGGAACAAGCCCTAAAAGATAGATACTCATTCTCATGGCCAAGGGGAAGCATCAAATACCTGGGAGTTAATCTCACCCCCGGGATGGCAGCACTATACAAAGAAAACTACACCCCCCTCTACAAAAAACTACAAGCTGATCTACTTAGGTGGAATAGATACAACCTGTCATGGACAGGAAGAATAAACGCCTTTAAAATGAACATGTTACCCAAAATATTATACTTATTTAGAACACTCCCAATTCAGATACACAAAGGAGATCTAGACGGGTTCCAAAAGGCGGTATTTAGATTTATCTGGCAACATAAACACCCGAGAATCAACAAGTCCTTAATGTATAGAGACAGAGAAGCAGGTGGGTTGGCTTGTCCAAATTTGATACACTACTTCAGGGAAGCCCAGCTTTCCTTCATACCACAAGCCCACTCCAGAGAACACCAACCAATATGGGTATTCATTGAGAACTACCAAATGAACCCCTACAAATGGGACAATATCATTTGGTCCCCGACACTCCCCATGCTGTCAAAATCAGGCTTCCATAATCCAATGATTAAGGTATCCTTGCAGGTGTGGAGGGGGGTGAACTCCAGGCGTCAGTTGGCACATATCCTCTCTTATCAAACGCCCATCTTCTCAGGGTCCCAGATAGCGGGGGAGCTAGGAGGAGACTCAAAAGCATGCTGGCTCTCTCGGAAACTGGACCTACTTGGGTCCTGGTTCTGCGACGGCAATCTTCTAACTTCTGAACAATTTATAAGTAAGCATAATCTGCCGGACAAGGAGATATTTAACTATAACAAAATATGCCATAGAGTCCGAGATCTGGTCAAAAAGTGGGGACCCCCACAAGACACCTGGTTCTCGTAGCTATGTGGGCAGACTCCCCTAGCTAGAGGCATAAGAGGTGCTATCTATTCGCTAGCTAATAAACCGCCTGCTGATCAAAAACCCAAACACAATGGGAACAGGAACTGGGAATAACCTGGGACACGCAATGGGAACAGGAACTGGGAATAACCTGGGACATGCAGAGATGGGGAAAAATTCACAGAGAGCTGACTAAGGGTTCCCTCTTCTTTAGCTACCTTGAGACAGCAACTAAAGTATTACACCACAGGGTATACATAACTCCTGACAGGCAAAATAAGATAAATTTACATTCCCGCCCTGAATGCTTTAGGAACTGCTCAGACAGAGGAACCTTTGGCCACATCTGGTCAGACTGCCCTAAAGTGCAAGCTTTGTGGCGAAGGGTTACTGCAATGATCTCTGAGGTATTAGAAAGGGAAATACACCCCTCTAGGGAGACATGCTTACTAGGAATGCCGGTATTAAGTGGTAGCAAGAACCATAACAAATGGATACAAATGGTCATGCTGGCAACTAAAAGCCACATCGCAAAGAACTGGAGAACACCTCACTTAGACCCCCATGAGGTTATAAAAAAATTAAATCACATTATGATATATGAAAGAATGATGCACTCAATAAATAACTCCCTCTCCACGTTTAGTCAAATTTGGGACAGATGGATGGAATCGGACAAAGCTATTTCAATTTAGAAAAGAAATAGAGATTGGTACACTTCAAAGGGAAGATGTAACTAAGTTAGGATGGGAGCTCCTTACCAAGGAAATGGGTGCCTCAGGCGTTGACAACTGCTGGTGGACTGCGCGGACTGAGGATGAAGGAGGGAGGAATATGCAAGAAGGATACAGGTAATAAGTTCATAGTTCTTTTATTTATTGTTTGTTTGATGTTATACTTCCCACATATCTAGTGCATAAGGGGAATTCCGAGCTATATTATAAAAAAATTAAAAAAAACTATAAATCGATAGGCAGCAAGCTAGCTAACATACCAGACCCTATCAGGCCTAATCTTGAAGGGAAGGAGTAGTTCGCAGATGTTTCCTGCAAAGTTAAGAAAACGGAAAATGGTTATGGTGGGCACATAGAGCAGAAATTACAATAGACAGGCCGTGACAGACAATATAGACAATAAAGTGGTAAAAGATGTCTAGAACGCTGTGTTAAAAAACCTGTCTATGCAAATGTATATTTGACCTGCGAGTCGGATACACTATGTTAATAAATAATGCATATGTGTCAATAAAAAAGAATTTAAACAAAATACACATAGCTACCCGGGCCCGGATGGATTTACAAATCTCTATTACCAAACATTTATAGACTTGTTATTACCCCACTTAGCCACACTTTTCAATCAAATTTTAGAAGGCTCTCCCATGCCACAAGAACTAAACCATGCAAATATGATATGTTTCCCGAAAGAACGACGAGACCCATTAGAACTTAAAAATTACTGCCCCATATCACTCCTAAACGGGGATATAAAAATGTTGGCCAAATTAATGGCAAACAGGATTTCTCGATTTCTCCCCTCCATAATCCATAAAGACCAAACAAGGGGGGACAATATCAGACGGACACAAAATTTAATCTCATGGTCATCCCAACATCAAATACCCACAAGACTTTTGGTGTTAGATATAGAAAAGGCCTTTGATACGTTGGAATGGTCTTATTTAAAAGCAGTATTACAGAAATTTGGTTTGCAGGCAAATTTATGAACTTGATAGATACATACTACAAATTCCCGTCAGCCAGATTAAAACTCCCGAGAGATCGCTTACAACACATAAAGATTCAAAGGGGAAAAAACTAATTTTTAGATTTATTTGGAATCATAAAGCCCAGAGGATCTCAAAAAATAATATGTATAGACCAAAAGGGAAAGGGGGCCTATCGTGCCCGAATCTCAACCTCAACAAGTATTACAAGGCAGCGCAACTGGCTTTCATTCCTCTGGTACATTCTCCCACACATCAGCCGCTCTGGGTATTTATGGAAAATGTAAGCATGTCATCTTATACATGGGATACAGTAATATGGATTCCAGGCCTGTATACTTTTTTGAGAAACTTGAAAAACCCGTTGATTAAGCACTCATTAAAAATACGGAAGGAGATGAACTGGACACAAAAACTGGACACTCGGGTATCAGATCTTACCCCTATCGTACCCAATCCCCACTTTAAGATACATCTTCCGGAAAGCTCTCTCAGTTGGTGGAAGTCTCAGAACCTACTAAGGGTTGGTCCATGGTGGCATGACGACAAAATAATGACCTTTGAGCGGGTGAGAGATAGATACAATTTACCCCTGGCTGAACACTATAATTTTTGCAGGATACATCATTTTATATATACGATAAGTGGTAGGGGAACCCCCCAAAGAAACACCTGGCTACTCAAAAAATGTAGGGATTCCCCCTTTCAGCCTAGTATTATTAGCCTCATGTATGAACTATTTAATGAAAACTCATGGGCAGACAAACCAGACTATACCAAAGCCTGGGAGAGGGATTTGGGCACCGAGTTGGCAGACAGCACATGGGATAAAAGTTGGTGAGGCATAAGTAGGGGATCTTTAAATTATAGTCTGCTTGAGACTTCAATAAAGGTCCTACACAGGACATATATTACTCCTTTTAAGATAAATAAATGGGATCCAAAATGGAGCAGCTCATGTTTTAGGAACAGTGGTAATGAGGCTACATTTATTCATGTCTGGTGGGAGTGTTCGGCAGTCATAAGACTATGGGAAGAAACAAGCTTACTAGCTTCTAAAATGTTTAAGATTCAGATTTCTGCTAATATAGAAAACTGCATGCTGGGTGTTCCGCATGTCTGTCTCTGGCCTGCTCAAAATAGGCTATTAAAGTTCATCATGTTGGCCACAAAGAACCATATAGCCAGACAATGGAAATTGGATACCCTACACTTTCAGGTGGTTAAAAATAAATTAAACTTTATCCTTATAAATGAACGCCTTACCCATTTAGTAGACAACTCCATGGATACATTTTAAGATATATGGTCTCCATGGCTGCAATTAAGGGATAGCATATCATCTGGAGACAATTAAAGAAATTTAGGTCCGGAATAGGGGCTCCCCTAAATGGGAGAGGATATTCTCAAGAGAACGGGATGGATGGAGGTGTGTGTGGATCCTTAGAGGGGCTGAGGATGGAGGTAAGTGCTATATTTTACATCATATTTATGTAAAAAAGGAGGATGTTAGTGGACCTTTCCCTTTCCCAACATGTTAAATGTTAAAACTAGTTATTTTTTTTCCCAATTATAGTCGGATTCAAGACTTAAAGGGAATCAGCTTAAAACAAACTGAATTAAAGCTATATTAATAACTGAAAAGTAAAAAAAAAATATATATTTTTATGCTACAGGCACAACCAAATCCAGATAACATACTAGCCCTGGATATGGTATAAGCTCCAAGATTATGGAAAGGAAAGGGGTAAACTGAGTATTAATAGAGATAAGTGATGTATTAACATGTATGGATATATATGTAACATGGAAATGGTTGTTTGAATATGATATATTACCTGACCTAATAAAATATTTTTTGAAAGAAAAAATACACATAGCTAGTAGTTGGAAAACCCCAAATTAAAACTTTCAAGAATTAATAAAAAAAATCAACTATTTACTGCTCAACGAGAGATTAAACCATATAGTCTTGGATAGAATCATCCAGTTCCAGACAATTTGGGATCCCTGGATAACATCCCCATTTAGTGCCCCCTAATATAATAAAACATTTGTTAATGATTGAAGCGACTCGGGGGGAAGGACCGGAGTGGGGGAGCCCTGGAGGAGACCATTCAGAAGCAACCGGCGGCAAAATCATCCGAGGAAAGGAGAGGTCGCCTACTAAAGCCTGCCCTAGGGTAACCCAAGGGCGATTGAGCAGGTTAGATATTGTAAATAATAAGCTACTGCTGGAATGATGATAGATAATAGAACTTATACTCTTTACTATTGTCTGTTTTACCATGTCTTAGGTTTCTCTTAAAAATTGCAATCACAGTCAAAAAAAAGAAAATGTATTAACCAAAAAAGTAAAAATAAGAAGGCCTAGCCAGCTAATTTTAACAAAATGTCTTCATTGTAAATATGCATTTTTGCACAACTGTTGTGTTATGCAAGACTGTTCAATATGCTTTCTTTTTCATTACATGCCGTACGCCTTCTGACATAAAAATGTAAATTCAAAAATTAGGTATTGTTGCAGCCGCTGCTGTTGCAGCGGCCAGAAAAATGGACCTTTGTTCCCCAGGCAGAAAGTGCCATAAAACATTGTGTCTTCTTGAACTCTAGTTGGTGGCGGATAATTCACGCAAGTCATCCGGCATTCACAGATAACATACAGCAGCGTGTGGACCATTTTTAGCAAAAGGCAGCTCATCTCATCAGGCCTTTTTCAGTCGAATGTATCGCCCAGTGTCAGTCCCTTCGGGATCCATCCCTCATTCATCTTTATAAAGGTGAGGCAATCTAGACTTTTTTTGCCCTAGGCGACTTCTCTTCTCGGTGACAAAACCTCCTGCTGCACTGAAGGTCCTTTCTGACAGGACACTTGAAGCGGGCAGGCCAGAAGTTCAATTGCAAATTGGGATAGCTCAGGCCACAGTTCTAGACTGCATACCCAGTAGTCAAGGGGTTCATCGCTCCTCAGAGTGTCGATATCTGCAGTTAAGGCGAGGTAGTCTGCTACCTGTCGGTCAAGTCGTTCTCTGAGGGTGGATCCCGAAGGGCTGTTGCGATGCATAAGACTGAAAAAGGTCCGCATGTCCTCCATCAACAACACGTCTTTTAAATGTCCTGTCCTTGCCGGCGTGGTCGTGGGAGGAGGATTACTTTCACCTCTTCCCCTGTTATATTGCCCTTGTGCTGTGACATCACCCTTATATGCTGTGTGAAGCATACTTGTTAATTTTGTTTTGGACCTGCTGCATCCTTTCTGACTTGCGGTAATTTGGTAACATTTCAGGCACTCTCTGCTTATACCGGGGTCTAGTAGCGTGCACACCCAGTATAGGTCGTTCCCCTTCAGCCTTTTCTACGAGGGTCCTGCGACAGGCACGACAGCATGAAATACCCCATTTGCACAAGGTTGAATGCCGTATCCGGGATGTGGAATAGTATCTGGGGAGCTGGGGGGGTGCCGTTGATGTGGAGCAAGACGCAGCAGCAGAAGATTATGGAAGAGGATGGAGTAGGAGGAGTAGAGGAGGTGGCAGCAGGCCTGCCTGCAAGTCGTGGCAGTGTCACCAACTCCTCTGCAGAGCCACTCATTCCTTGATTGGCAGGCGTCATCACGTTTAACCAATGCACAGTGTAGGTGATATACTTGCCCTGACCAAGCTTTGCAGACCAGGTATCAGTGGTCAGATGGACCCTTGCCCCAACACTGTGTGCCAGAGATGCCATTACTTCCTTTTGCACAATTGAGTACAGGTTGGGGTACTTCAGACAAGCCAGCTGTCAGACACCGGGCAAGGGGGTGACTTTGTGGCATTTGCTTCTTACGCTCAAACATGCCCTTGACAGACACCTGACTGTGGGGTGAGCAGGAACAGCAAGAGGCGAGAGAGGGAGTGGCGGATGGTTGAGAGGGGGCAAGGAGGACAGCAGTGGTTGACGTGGATGAAGATACTGGACCAGGAGGAGGATGGCGGCTTTGAGTTTGTGTGCTGCTTGTACTCATGTGTCATCATGTGCCTTCGCAAAGCAGTTGTACCTAGGTGGGTGTTGGACTTCCCACGACTCAGTTTCTTTTGTCACAGGTTGCAAATGGCATCGCTGTTGTCAGAGGCAGACACACAAAAAAGCCTCACTGCTGAGCTCTGCGGTGACGGCATTCTGGTGGTGGCAACAGCATGCGTTGATTGGCGTGCTGTCTGGCTGACCCTGGGTGCTGATGCATGCTGTCTGACTGTGCCACTAGCTCGTTGCGATGTCCTCCCTCTGCTTCCAACTCGTCTCCTCCTCCTCTCTGTCTCCCCATCTGAACTTTCCCCCTGTTCTTCTTCTCTTCTAGCGGGCACCCACGTGACATCCACGGATGCATCGTCATCATCATCACCCGCCTCACTTGTATCTGACAACTGAACAAAGGAAGCAGCAGCTGGTACATCATCATCATCACATCGTACGTACATGTGTGTACTGCTGCCTGACTGAGACATATCCCTGTTATCTACATCCTCTGGCAATAATGGTTGCGCATCACTCCTTTCTTCAAACTGATGTGTAAATAACTCTTCTGACTGATCAATTGAATCGGCTGTGGTACTAGTGTTGGTGGTGGCGGCAGGTGGGCGAGTGGTAACTTGAGAGGTGCCCGAAGCTAAGCTGAAGGAGGATGGTGCGTCAATGTTCCAAGCGGAAGCTGTAGAAGATTGGGTGTCCTGTGTTAGCCAGTCAACTACGTCTTATGAACTTTTCAAGTTCAGGGTAACTGGCCTCTGAACACTGGGCATTATTGTAGGGCCAAAGGGAATCACAACGGCCCATGCGGGGTGTCCTGCCTCTGCCTGTAATTTTTTTTTCGATTAGTGGTACTATGCGTGCAAGCTACTGTGACAACAGATATGAGTGGCACTGTGCACTTGCAGAAGTTGGCAGAGTAGACGCTGTAGGCCTGACAGAGACGCTTGCAGACAAGTAACTGCTATTCAATGTATTACAGTCAAATTTGTATTCTTTGTTTAAATGTGCACTACTGACTGTTACACCAGATATGAGTGGTGGCATTGACTGGGCAAGTGGGCACAGTATACGATGTGAGCCTAAGACACACACACTGGCAGGCAGGCAATGAAATTAGATTACACAGAAAAAAAGTGTTGTTTTTTTTTAAATGTAGAGTGCTGGTACACCACTAGATTGGATTGGTTGAACTTGGCACAGTAATTGTAAGCAAGACACACACACTGGCTAGCGGTCAGGCAAATGAACTTAGATTGGCGGTCAGGCAAATGAACTTAGATTTAAGAAAATAAAATTATTGTTTTTATAAATGTAGACTGCTGGTACCCCAACTAGATTGGATTGGTTGAACTTGGCACAGTACATGTAATCCTGACACACACACTGGCTAGCTGTCAGGCAAATGAACTTAGATTGGCGGTCAGGCAAATGAACTAAGATTTAGCAAAATAAAAGTTTTGGTTTTTTAAAAGTAGACAACTAGTAAACAATATTATATTGTATGCGTTGTGCACACACAGTATAAGCTGTGAGCCTGACACACACACTTGCTAGCAGGGGCTAGCAGTGAGACAGGCAAATGAAGTTAGATTAGACAGAAAAATAAATAAATGATGTTATAGCCCTAAAAATGGCTTTTTGGGGTGCTGTGTTTACAGCAGAGATCTGATGAGTCCTTCAGCACTGCACTGGACACTGAATAAACTTGCCTACCTATTGATTTCCCTATTCAATCAGCATCACCTACACTCTAACTCCTCTCAGTAAGATTGCAAGTTAGTTATGATTCCAAAATGGCTGAAGCATGAGGTAGAAGGGTGTGGAAGGCAGGGTATGATGCTGATTGGCTGGAATGTGTCTGCTGACTGTGAAGTGCAGGGTCAAAGTTTGCTCAATGATAAAGTATAGGGGGCGGATCAAACATCGCATATGTTCACAGTTCGCCTAGAACGCAAACATGCTATGTTCGCCGGGAACAGTCTGCCGGCGAACTATTTGAGACATCTCTAATGAAAAAATGGCAGCCGAAAAAAACGAAAACGAGGCTCACAGCCCAGGCACGTCCAAATTACCCAAGAAGGGATCTGAGATAAGCTCGGAAAACCCCATTAACCCCAGGAAATCCGAGATAAGCTCGGAGCCCTGCATTAACCCCACATTAACTATCACAGTGGGGGTCCCGATTGCACGCGATCAGGGACCCACGCTGCAATCACAATTCAAAATTCCTGCGTTACAGGTCCTTAAAGGACCGTAAGGGTCCTTAAAGGACCCGTTGTAAAAGAAAAAAATATATACACTGTCACCCTGTTAATCATGGGTGTCAATACAGACCCCCATAAGCCCTTCATTAACCCTGTCACTCATGGGGGTCAATACAGACCCCCATAAGCCCTTCATTAAGCCTGTCACTCATGGGGGTCAATACAGACCCCCATAAGCCTCTATTTAACCCCATCAGTCCCATAGGGGAATATTAAGACCATTATGGGCCTGTTACAACATGACAGTAACCACATAAGTGCCATTATTGTCCTCAAGGACCATCATGACACTAAGTATAAACACTACACTGCACTATACCCCCCCAATAAAACATTAAATATCAACTCTACACTAACCTATTAACACCTACAATACCTACCCCCTAATAACCGCCACCACTCTAATTACAGAAAATAAAAAAGCTTAGTGTCACACAAAAAAAAAATCTACATTACAGAAAATAAAAAAACCTGTCACAAAAAAAGGAACATTACAGAAAATAAAAAACAACATTACAACCCCTCCCTCACTAGAGAAAAAAAATTACACACCTGAAAAGGAAATACATATAATACAATACAATACAATACAAATACAATACAATACAATTACACACAATACAATACAAATACAATACAATACAATTACATACAATACAATACAATACACCCCTATCTAATATACATCACACAATCTATCTAAATAAATACCATGATCTAATATACATTCTATCTATATAATAATACATCCCCAATCTATCTAAATAAATACCGCAATCTATCTACAATACATCCTATGCTATCTATATAAAACAAATACTCCTAGCTAACATACAATAAATGCTATCTCTATATAAACTAATCTAATTCTAAGCTAAAATAAAATAATTAAGACCACTTACCTTTGCAGATGTCCATTGAGATCAGCCACCTACAGAAAAAAAAAAAAATTAGTGCAACACGTTTACAGTACATAAATAAACATTCTATACATTCTAAATATTCTACTCACCTTTCTGGCATGTCCCGTCCTTATTCTTTTAATCCTTCTCCGGCGCGGCACCTGTTAAATAAAACATAACATTAATACACATACATCAAAATAAAATAAACATAATCTACATTCTACTTACCTCCCTGCAATGTCTCCGGCCTCCTCCGGATCCTCTTCTGCCACGCCCTGTCTAAAAAAAAAAAATATATATATATACTTACATCTGCACTCCTGGACATCCCCGACGCTAATGAGGCTCCAGGAGACTTTTCCGGAAGAAAACAATCAATGGCGCCTTCTGATTGGTTGAAAACGATGTCTATCAAATTCACTTAATCAGGAGGCACCAATGTGTGAACCAATCACAAAGGAATACACCCTAAAATCCCACTCTGATTGGATAATGCACCTATCAATCTTTATTTAAACCAATCACAAGGCGCAGATGCCTTCAGCCAATCACAATGAAATACACCACCACAGGGTGATTGGTTGGAGCCTCTGCTCATTCTGATTGGTTGCACTGACAATAGCCAATCACAATGGAATACACCCTCACGTACTGATTGGTGAAGGATTTGCGCATTCTCATTGGCTACTGTTAATATCAATCAATATTACAGCCAATGGGAAGGCGCAGATGTCTTCACCAATCAGTACGTGGGGGTATATTCCATTGTGATTGGCTGATGGCAATAAAGCCTGAGGATTGGTTCAAATAAAGATTGACAGGTGTGTTATCCAATCAGCGTTGTATTTTGGGGTGTATACTTTTTTTATCAGTTCACAATTGGGTTCTTCTCATTAGCTGAATTTGATAGACAGCCTTTTCAGGCAATCAGAAGCCGCCATTGCCAATTTTATTCTGGAACACTCCATAGGAAGGTCATTAGCGTCGGAGACATCCGCAGGGGCGGATGTGTGTCGCTTTTTTTTTTTTTTTTACGCGCGGATGCTTCCGGAGCAGAACAACAGGAGGCCGGAGACATCGGGGAAAGGTAAGCATAATGTACATTGTGTTTATTTCACTTTGTTTTATGTTTACTAATGTAATGTTATTTTTTTTTTATAGGAGCAGCGACGGACAAGACGCAAAGATGGAGGACGTGACATACTGGGACGTGACATTCTGGAACGGGACATGCTGGAAAGGTAAGTATAATATTTCGAATATTTAGAATGTTTAGAATGTTTAGTTATTTCATGTACACGTGTTGTATTAATTTTTGTAATCATTTTTTACTGTAGGTTGCTGATCTGAAGAAGCATCTCAAAGGTAAGTGATCATAATTATTTTAATGTAGCTTAGAATTAGGGTAGCTATATATAGAGATAGCATATATTGTATATTAGATAGTTAGATAGGGGGATGTATTATTAGACAGTATTGTATATTAGATAGTGGGATGTATATTACATTATATAGTGGGATGTAGATTACATTATATAGTGGGATGTATATTACATAGTGGGATGTATATTACATAGGGTGATATATATTACATAGTGGGATGTATATTACATAGTGGGATGTATATTAGATAGTGGGATGTATATTAGATAGTGGCATGTATATTAGATTGGGGTGTATTGTATTTAATTGTATTTAATTGTATTGTATTGGATTGGATTTTATTTAATTATATTGGATTTTATTTAATTGTATTGTATTGTATGTATTATATGTATGTAATGTATTGTATGTATTATATGTATTTCCTTTTCAGGTGTGTAATTTTTTTAAAAATTTTGTAGTGGGGGGTGGGGGTTGAAATTTATTTTTTTACTTTCTGTAATGTTACTTTTTTTATTTTTTGTGACTTAGGATTTTTTTGTTGTTCTGTAATGTACATTTTTTATTTTTGGTGATTTTAGTTTTTCTTATTTTATGTAATGTAGATTTCTGCTTTTTGATGAATTTAGTTACTTGAGGCACACAGGACACTCACATTGTGTGACAAACAGCATTTCAACACTTTCTTTTATTGACCGTCATTTTTTGACGGGCAAGTCACTAGTATTATATATTATATATTATATTATCCACTAAGAAAGCCTACCAGTCATCATGTTCAACCAGTTGAAGCAGGCACAGTTGTTCAAAGTCATGAAAGCTGTCAATGTCCCTGTATCATCAGAAAATAACTAAAAAAGCTTAATAGGGCATTTTCCTTGGTGGACGGTAAGAATAAGCAGAGATCTGGCTTTGACATGTGACTGCCTGGCTTGCTCCATAGGGACCTCTGCACTGACTATCCTCATCATCTCCTTTTTTTTTGATCTGGGGACAGCCCTTGTCCCAAAAGGGCAATCCAGTGGCAGAACTTCCAGATCCTTAGCACAAGATAGAAAGTCTCATAACTGGGTTCTTCCGTGGAGCATCCCCTTAGCCCACATGAACTCCTTGATACTCATCCAGTTAGTTGTTACAATGGCATTCAGGTTTTGGTTATTTGCACCCCATGCTGTAGATCATCTCTCTAAGTTCAGTCATACTGAGCTCATCATACTTGGCCATCTTTACGGTTGTTTTGCTTTTTACCTTGATAGGACAAACCCCCACTGCTGCCACCAGTTTGTCAAGAGGAGGTACTAACTGTACCAGTCACTGATTAGGTCTTTTTCTCTGAGGGTTTCTGTGTATTAGTGCTCATGATTTCCTGGAAGGAGGCCTCAGGACCTTTCATAGCAGTAACACCTCTTTAAGTTAGTGAGCTGCTGAAAAATATACACATGAACGTTACTGTTACAATTTAGAATGGCAGCAACCTGCAACACCATAGCTCTTCATCTGTTGTCATATCATTTTACAACAAAAAATATTTTTGTTTCACATTTACAGCAAAATATTGATAAATACGAAAGTTGTTTTTCATTTGTTATATGTTGTATATGTTACTGAACTTTTCACTTTTGGCCAAAGATATGACGATCAGAAGACCTTCCTGCAGCGGCAGCATCTCTTCTTCCCCTGGTTGTTCTGGTTCCTAAAAAATGGATATTAACCAAATGAACTTGCCCAAAACACCAACACATGGTTGTCAACAGATTCAGACTCTGAAGTACATTATCATACCTTGCTAACCCCCTGGAACCCAATCCCCCTCCTGTGAAATGCTTTTCTTCATGTGTAAGATGTCTTTTAGATTGTGTTAAATAGATAGGCCAGCTAAAATTGTGACATTATCCCCTGGCTACTCCACTATCTGACCTCCGTCCGACTTAATAAAGCCAGATTGGCACATGGAAAGATGACAGACAGGTGCCTTATGTTACCCTCATATGTGCTTCCCTGTTTCTATACTGGTACTTCTAGACTTCCACCAATTAGCACTTCACACTCTGTAAACCGTTTGGTGCCAAGTTGGACACGCCAACCTGGAACACACCCAGATTAGTCCATCCAAGTTAGGGGGGAATTTGAAGCCCGAAAAAGATGCCCAAGATATGTCTATGCCTAAGTAAAAGTGTTATGGTTTAATTGTATAAGAAAAGTGTATAAAAAGAGAGACCTGAGAATAAAGATGATGCTCTTTCTGGGACACATAGACGTGGTGTGTTTCATTTAGCGGGAGGGCTTTTATTATTTTCTTCAACAGAGAAACTCTGCAACTTGTCCGGAGAAGAAGGGAATTGGAGGAACTGTGTATCTGTAGGAAGGATTGGGTATCATTAGCCCTTTTCAAGTCCACTGACAAGGCAGATATTGTCAAAAGACTTTTCACTTATAAGGGTTTCGAAGTAATTTTTAGAAATTATTTTTGATAGAACTAATCCAAAAAGGGGGAATCTTATGATTTCAATTAATACAATATAATTAAAATAACATTCAGGGTTCTGTCACATAATATTGATTCTAAAATATAATATCCAAATATGTTAAGGAGTCTAAGATATTCATTTAATTTCAGTCTGGTTGAATGTATGGTCTTTTGGGTGATATACAAAAATATAGACATACTCAGACTACACATAATGATGATTAAACTCTGGAGTCTTAGATACCTCATGAGACATCTTCTGAGATGTTCTAGTTTATATATAAAATCCCTGTTCTGAAGGAAAATAGAGAGGAATAAGCTGGAGAAGGTAAGTGGGCAGCCCTTACATGTTATAGTTTCTGTTAGAGACGTGGTATCACAACATCTGACTAGTGGATCCTGGAGAGAGGACTCATGTGTCAGAGCAGGGGAAGAAGAAGAAGATAAAGATATGTTCTGAGCTAGAGTAGATTATATGTCAATAGATTCTGCCGACAATTTTAATAACATGCTGCACTTATAAAACTAGAGACTTGGCTCTGATTTGCCTATTTTAAAACTACTTCATTTGCTTCTACTCACACAAGCAGCCCTATACTTGTCAATTTGTAATATGCAACTTGTCCCATCCATTTGTTGATTTCCTTACAGTACATGTTTTTATCTTTCCTTTCAGTACTTTCCTTCTTTATTATTTATCTTCCCTTTCCTCCTTCTCTCCATTCTGCTATCCCCTATCCACAGAATTAGAAATATAGGCATATGCGGTCTAGAATATAAGGGTTCCACTTAGTGTTATACGTTTGTGGAAAAACTGAGGGTCTCCTTTACAATACTTTCCAAATTTTCCTTCTTCGATTTTCATAAATAAGGCGTTCTCCTAATGTCTCAAAAGTAAGATTCTGACAGCAGAAGATAGTTTTATATAAAAGTGCTTTTGTTAAATGGAGGTCAGGTGGGAACAGGAATGGTTATCAATATATGTAACTGTTCATACTTCTAGTGGAACGGTCACTGTTCACAAAGTGTCTTAAGTCATGAAAAATCCAAAAGGGATAGTGGAGATTCAGAGCACCACCACCTAGTGCAGATCAGTCGGATATCATAAAGTGTAATTAAGAAGCATTAGAACTGATACAATGTTACACTCACGTGTAAGAACCTCATAACACTATGTAGGTGCAACTTGCATGATCAGTCCATTTTGTAGGATCGTACTTCAGATGATAAGGAATCAATTCCGATTTGAGTGTTTAAACACTTGTAGATGAGACTATGTCAATAACAGTTTGTACATTTAGTTTGCTTCCAGTGAAACCTTATAGGCGATGCTCAAAACACCAACACTGGCTAGTAAGAATAAGTATAAATAGACACCAGTTTGTTCCCCACTCTTGGTATAAAACCTCAGCGGTGTGTAATGTAAATAGTGGGTGACTATAACAAACAGCCAATAATAGTTATAATGTTGTTTCCAATATAAACGTCTTTTTGGTAATTAGGGTATTTAAGGTATATTTTGCTCAACATTAGGTCAAAAAATATAAAATAAAAATCATATCAATAATAACTAAATTTGCCAAATATAAAAAGAATTATACAATTTTCAAATGCGTTTCGCCGCTAACTGTGCAGCTTTATCAATGAGCAGGATGCCTTAAATTGCTTTGAATAATGGAGAATAGCAATCTTGCCTTGTTCTCTTAGTGGGAGAGCTAATACTCACTAAGAGTAGAAATAAGAGCAGAAGCCAATGTTGCTATTCTCCATCATTAGGAGCAATTTATATTGCTGAACAATCCTATAAAGATGATTAACAATAATTATATAGAGATTGTGTTATTTGTTTTATTCCATATTTTGTACCTTACATTTATAGTAACTCAGGATACTCTGTACATGTCCATTTGGAAACACTCCATGGAACTCATGGTGCTCATAAGTCATTGTAATTGTTTAATTTTATTTTGTTCGCTTTGAGATACAGATGTGATAAGCCTCGTAGTTCAGTCTGATTAAAGTTAAAAACTTCTCATCCCCTTTCTGTCTAAGTGAATGGAAATGGTTACTAATGTTGTTGTTGTTTTGTCAATCAGTCTTGTCGCTCCGTCCATGACCCTATGGACCAAAGGACATCAGGCATATCTGTCAGTCACTGTCCCAATGAGTTCTCCCAATCTCATGCTCATTGCTTCAATGACCTTCTCCATCAATCACTGCCTCTGCTGTTGCCTTCTTCATGTGCCATTAGTCTTTCCAGCATCAGATTATTTTCTAGAGAATACTTTTTTATCATGATATGGACAAAATATTTGAGCTTTAGCCTCATGAACAAACCTTCCAGTGAACAGTGCTGCATGATAACTTGTAGCATTGATTAAATCTTCTTGCAGTTCAATGAACTGCAGTTTTCTGAGATACCACACTAATAAAAAAATATAATAAGCTATAGAAGATCATACATTTATAATTATGGAGAAGTACAACCACACCATGGTGACATATTTTATTCTGAAGGGGATTTCCGACCATCCCAGTCTGCAGGCTCCAATCTTCTTTCTGATTCTAATAATTTATTGTCTTACTCTTGGTGGCAACATGACCATCCTTGTACTTGTCTGCCTGGATCATCATCTTCACACTCCCATGTACTTCTTCTTGGGGAATCTGTCTCTCATGGACATGTCTACCAGCACCATCACTCTACATAAGACTCTTAGTAACTTTATATTTACGGATAACACAATTTCTTTACTTGCTTGTAGAACACATATATACCTATATTCATCTATGACTGCTGCTGAGGTATTTCTACTGACGGCCATGAGTTATGATCGACATTTGGCTATATGTAAACCCTTGTATTATAATGTGATCATGAACCATAACGCCTGTGCTCTATTGGCTACCATATGTTGGATGTTGGGTTTTTTAATAATTACACCTCATCTCATCTTATTGTCACAGTTATGGTGTTACAGATCTAATAAAGTCAATCACTTTTTCTGTGACATTGTCCCTGTATTGAATCTGTCTTGCAATGATACCTCTGCCTTTGAGAGCTTGAACCTCATTGAAGCATTCAGTTTAGGTTTACCTTCCTTTTTTCTAACTTTTAACTCCTACATGTTCATTATTCAAAACATCCTGAAGATCCGTTCCAGTACAGGGAGAATTAAAGCTTTCTACACATGCTCATCACATCTCACAGTTGTCATCATTTTTTATGGAACCCTATTCTTTCAATACCTGAGACCAAGTTCAAATAATAATTTAGAGTTCACAAAATGTGCTGCCATCTTTAACACAGCAGTTGCCCCTTTAATAAACCCAGTTATTTACAGTTTGAAAAATACAGATGTGAAATCAGCATTTAGATGCCAACTAAGACATTGTAAAGTCATCATTTAAGGGAGTGGTTCTAAAAGTACATAGCCACAACCTTTTTCTTTTTAGGCCAGGGTGGGACTTCCCTTACCCCACAACCAACAGTCAAATGACTTTTCTTTAGCCACAGACTTTTTGTTTGTGCCTGTTGTTCTCACAATCAACCAAGGTGTCTCAAACCACAGGACATTTGTACTTTTATGTCTGGGCACTGGACCCTGATGGACATCAGCCACATAGCCAGTTGAAAGACTTTACCACTTGTTGATTTATTTTGTTGTGTGATGTTTTATCCCAAGCTCCGGTTGGATTACCTGGACCCCTAAGGGGTTTCACCTTGTCATTTGAGGGTTCTGGGTCTATTTTCCATTTTGAGGTCATTAATTTGTGTGTTTTAAGGTGTAACTATTTCATTAAGCTAATAAAAATATTCCACTACCCAGGTTGGATTCCAATCCCACACCCAGACATTTTGACTCCAGGGTTCATGTTATCTTATCAACCCCTGCTGTGCCCACATCCTGACTGTAGTTAGCTGATAGCTGGGGCGGCAGACTCCTCTGCATCTAACTGGGGAGATAGACAGGCTGGCTCTCATTCCTGGAAGCCAGTCCTATCCCATGTGGGGGTAATTAAAAGGTGCAGAAGATGTGTAACTTGGGTTTGTCTAAGGAAATGACTTACTGCAGTACAGAGCTGAACTTTGTATATGTACCACTGTTTTTTTGTATGGAAGAAATGAATACAAAGGAGGCCCAGCAAATAAAGATTATTGCATGTTTGGGACACATATGCATGGTGTTTTCCATTTTGAGATAAGACTTTTTTATTTTTACTGGGATATAATCACTTTGAATCTTGAACCTATACTGCTATCCTATGAAAAGGTGGTTGACGAACCAAATTGGAACTGAGGGTAGGACTGATCTACCTTGGGTCTCTCTGATGAGGGAGAATTCCTATAGCTTAAGGCAGGAGTTGTTTGGGGGAAATAAGACCCCTTCTCCTTGGTTGTAACATCCATCTCAGCCTACTTGTGGATCTTCAGACTGATTGGCTGTACAACATAAATCTCCTTTTAGTGGGAAAATAGCTTTCCCATTGGCTGGGAGGCTCTTACTGAAGATGTACACATAAAGAAAATAAATCCATCAATATCCTTATCATCTTCTTACAAGAATGCCCCTGTATGGTTAGTTTTTATTATTTTGTATTTTAAATGAATTCTTCAACAAATTCACCAATCTACCTGAGATGATATAATGTAGAAAGAATTAAGTTTTATTCCATGTATCATGTATTTCTTCTTTCTCTATTCTCGGTACAATGTAGAACCACTAAGTGTTTACTCTCATTTCCTTTCTTCAATGTTGAGTTGAGTGTCCATGAGTAGAACCTGGGAGTCCATTTGCCCATAATAAGGCACCACATTGTAACTGGTGTAATGCTTTGATGATGGTATAACTTCTATGTTGTGCTCTCAAACATATGGAGTCCCCTGGCCCTATTACCATGAGACACTGGGTGCCGAAAAAATATGTGCGGGGACAAATGCAGCCAGAATTGTAGGAGGAGGCCACTCAAAAGTGTTAAGATGGGGTGCAGACTGGTACAATTGAAATATACATCATACATGGACTCCCTTTTCAGTGGTGGAACTAGAGAATTGAGGGCCCTGGTTTAAACAAAAATGTTGGCAACCCCCCCCTCCCGCCCTCGGTGGGATGTAAAAAAAAGTTTTGCACGGGACCAAATCACTCAGTGCTCCCTACTTGTCAGCAGCTATCCCCTCTCAGGATCCATCCCCATACAGCAAACAATCTCACATAGCACCTATCCCTATCTCCTTTGCTTCTCCCTAACAGAATCCCCTCCTGTACTTTGCTGCCCATTTGTATCCCTTGCTCTATTACCTTCTTCTCTACTACAAATCCCCAGCGTGCTGACATGCTCCACACTGCCACCAGTTGGATCTTTAATAGAAATGCTCTTTTTAAACAGGCTCACACATTTCAGGTTGTGTGTGTGTGGTCAAGGAGGCACAAGAGGGTCCCAGTGGGGCCTTGGCAGGTTAGGCTAGGTGGGAGACCTCAGAAGGCCTACTCCTGAAAAAAAATTGGAAAAACAAATATATGTTTTAAATTACACAGCACTGCGCCCCCCAGATTAGGGCCCTTGCGCCCCCCAGATTAGGGCCCTTGCACCACCTGCACCACTGAAAGATCCGCCCTTGTCTCTTTTGCAAAATTACGGACACGTTGCTGGAGAGTTCATGATGTTACAAAGGTACTCTCTCATGCTCAGTGCACCATGGACCACTCTCCAACTCAAGTCCCTGGTTAGTTGTGGAACCAAAGAGGAGAACTGGATACAATATTCTTAGAGAAGCCTAACTAGGATCTACAGAGTGACAATTGTTGTCTTGGTTTGGTCAGTGTATTTGCCTGGACATTTAGCAAGTTGACCACCTGGTGGGGAATTTAGTTGAGAATAAGAAGAACTATATTTTTTTCCATTTAAAACAATACTATGAATTTTATGCCTTTATAAAACTTATTCTATTTCCGTATTTTCGTAAAATTCCCATAAAAATCTTGAATAAAAAATTAATCTTAACTATTCTGTTATTCTGAATTTTATTCCACAATATTATCTAATACATTAATATTACCAAATCTGTAGTCATTTTGTCAATGGCTAGATCTGTAAGGGGAATCGTAACTTAATTTGGCGGCCAATTTATTCACTAAACGATTTAAAACTGTACCTTATACATACTAAATATAAAAATATGTTTACAGAATTTGTTAATCCTCTGACTATACATAGAGGCATTCATTTTATCTTTCTTGTATGAGTTCCTGAGGGCTGTATCATGAGGGGATGTTTATTATATATCAGTTGAGGGAGGGTTAGGATATTAAAGGTATGGATATTGCAACTAACACCCCACCTCTACGAGATCTCAAGCCAAGAAAAATACACTGTCTATCAATAGATGTTAGCCTTGTTCTCAAGAAATATAAATGACTCTCTTGCACAAATGTCACCAAAGTATCATGCATGACTCTAGGGTCCAGCAGAGGCCTAAACTTATATATGAAATATATGATTATGAAATGTTTTAGGTTTAAAGTTGTATTGCTTTAGTCTTGGTGGTCAATTGAAGAGTTTATTCATTTCCCTCTAAATAGAGTGGCAACATATTTTATTCTCAAGGGGATTTATGATGATCCTGTTCTGCAGACGGTTTAGTTTAGTCGTGTTCAACTCTCTGAGATCCATAAAAAGACAACCACGTCTATCAGCCACTCCTTTAGGCTCATGTTGCTTCAATGACTTGTTTGCTTCAATTATCTTATCTATCCATCTTTGCTGTTGTCTTCTTCATGTGCCTTCAGTCTTTTCTGGCATCAGAATCTTCTCTAGGGAATCATGTCTTCCCATAATGTGGCCAAAATATTTGAGCTTTAGCCTCATGATCAAACCTTCCAGTGAAAAGTTCCCCCTGATTTCTTGCAGTACTGATTGATTGGATCTCCATGCAGTCCAACGAAGTCTAGTTTTCTAGGATTCCACTTTAATAAAAAATGATGATAGGCTTAAGCAGATCTTGTATCTACAATTATGGAGAAGGACAACCACACCATGGTGACATATTTTATTCTAACAGGGATTTCTGACCATCCAAGTTTACAGGCTCCAATCTTCTTTCTGATTCTAATAATTTATCTCGTTACTATTGATGGTAACACAACCATTCTTGTACTTGTCTACCTGGATCACCATCTTCACACTCACATGTACTTCTTCCTGGGGAATCTGTCTCTCATGGACATGTCTACCAGCACCATCACTCTACATAAGATCCTTAGTAACTTTATATTTAGGGATAACACCATATCTTTGTTTTCTTGTAGAACTCACATATTCTTATATATGTCTGTTATTGCTGCTGAGGCGTTTTTCCTGGCAGCCATGAGTTATGATCGATATGTGGCTATTTGTAAACCCTTACATTATCATGTGATCATGAACCACACAGTCTGTGGTTTATTGGCTACTATATGTTGGATTATTTTTTTTTTTAAATTACACCTCATCTCACCCTTTTGCCACAGATATTTTAGGCCTTTTAGAGCTTGAACCTCATTGAAGCACTCATTTTAGGTTTACCTTCCTTTCTTCTAACCTTCACCTCGTACATGTTCATTATTAACAACATCCTGAAAATCCGTTCCAGCACAGGGAGAATTAAAACTTTCTACACGTGTTCCTCACACCTCACAGTGGTCCTCATTTTCTATTGGACCATCTTCTCTCAATACATGCTACCAAGTTCAAATAATAGTTTAAAATACAAAAATATGTTTCTCTCTTTAACACAGCAGTTATCCCTTTAATAAACCCAGTTATTTACAGTTTGAAAAATACAGATGTGAAATCAGCATTTAGACTCCAGCTAAGACATTGTAAAGTCATCATTTAAGAGAGTGGTCCTAAAAGTGCATTGTTACAAACATTTTTTGGGGCGAGGGTGGGACGCCTCTTACCCCAAAAAAAATGGCCCTTGAGCGTCCTAAAGTGTGAAGATTAAAGGACTTTCTTCAGCCACAGACTATTTGTTTTCCCTGGTTGATCTAACAATTATCTAAGCTGTCCTTTTTCACAAACCCCAGGATACTTGGGCTTTTGGGTCTGGCCACTGAACCCTGATAGACATTAGCCAGTTGAATCAAAATTATATTTTAATGTCTATAAGAACATTTAGAAATACTTTACCACTAGTTTGTTTGTTTTGTGAGGGTTTTCCCCAAGCTCTGGTTGCCCAAGTCCCCGAAGACCCTTTTCTACAAGGTCATTTAAACATGTCTATTTTCCATTTTTATGACCAATATTTTGTTTGCAGAGTGTGTTTTAGGATGTAACTATAGCATTGAGTTGATAAAAATATTTCCCTACTTAGGTTAGACCCCAACCCGGCACCGAGATGTTTTGGCTCCAAGGCTCATATTATCTTAGCAACCCCTGCTGTGTCCACACCCTCACTGGAGTTAGCTGATAGCTGGGGCTGCTGACTCATTTGGACCAATTTGAGGAGATAGACAACCTGGCCCCTGGTCCTTGGAGCCTGTGCTAGCCCATGTGGGGGTAATTAAAAAGGGCAGAAGGTGAGAAACCTGTTTTTGTCTAAGGAAACAAACCACTGCTTTCAGGTGCAGGGTTGGCCTATGTAAGTGTACCATTGTTATATTTTATGGGAAAAATGTCTAAAAAGGAGGCGCAATGAATAAAGATTATTCTCTGTTTGGGACACATATGCATGGTGTGTTCAAGACTTGTATTATTTTTACTGAGCTACGCTCTGGGCTAAGCTGTCTGAGCTATACATATTAAGGTCATGATGTTTATCCTTATAAGTTTTGTCTTTCAGACAAGTTTTATACAGAAAGTACTATTGAAAAAAGTCTAAAAATAACCCAATGTACAGAAAAGAAAACAAATGTGTAAATATCCTTAGCATCTTCCTACAAGAATGCCCCAGTATAGTCATTATGTATTTTTTGTAAGTTAAAATATTTTTTAAACAATGTTTAGCTGTAAAATTAATGGTATATGATGGTTCAAATGGAGAAAATGTGCTAATAACATGAAACTAGTAGAGACAATGGATATTAAAGTTTAAGGAAAAAATAAATAAAAATAAAAGATACAGAGTAATAAAAGAATTCTGCAGTTAGATCTAGTCTTTTTTTGTTGAGAAACATGCATAAATAAATAATGAGCGGGATGGTAGAGGAAAGTAGCTGAGATAAGGTGGTCATCTGAATCAATTTATTCACATAAATTGTGGTTGTGTGATACAGTATCATTACTTTGTATCTGGAAACTTGGGAGAATCTGATTGTGTGTATTCTGGGGACCCTGGCTGCAACATGTGTACTAGACCCTGGATTTTGGATGATGATCCTGGGATTGAGTGCTGATTCCTTAGGAACTCCATTTACCACATTATTCCAATGGGAGTATTTTCCAACTATGTTTTGGTTGCTATAATTTAACCAATTTGTTATCCCAATAAAGAATTGCTAACCCTGTGCAGATAATTACTTATTTATTTTGCACAAAAATCTCCCATAAGGCACTGTGTCAAAAGCCATTGTGGAGGCGAAAAATACTACATCTACCAAATTCACAGGTTCAATCTCTTTTAGAAACTAGTTGTCATGACCTATCCATCATAGATCTGTGTTATCTACTAATTATTAGTTTGTTCATAGGAATATATTCCCAAATATCATAATTTAGAGACCACTGAAAGAGCTTATTGGTCTATATCTCCTAGATTTGCTCCAGGTCCCATGTTAATATATCAATACCGCTCTACATTATCCAACATAACATTTAAGACCATTTGAAAACATCTTGATATATACCTCACTGATTTATAAGAGTTTTAAATAACCAATTAATCCTCAAACACTTCTCCCAAATTACTGTATGGCGCTTTCTAAACAAACAGATCCTGAAAGGACCAAAAACCATAAAACACATAAATAACAATATGTTCAGCACGTTCCTCTGGGTCTTTAGACATATGAAGCACAAAGGCAAAATTGTGAAATGTATTATTGCAGTGAATAGAATATAATTTTATAATTTTTGGTCACTGGAGGACCTGAGGTCACTTCTAACTGTTGTTGCTATTAGAATATATTTTCTTTGAAACTGGTTCTGTTCCCTTGTGATAAAGAGCGCAGACCCATCACGGGTGTTAAGAGGCACTTACAATGACCAATGTATTAAAAAAAAGAAAATAGCCTATACATGGGGTGGAGGAAGGAGGTGGGGAAAATGCAACGAGGAAAAGGATAAGGTGCAGCAGAAGGTCATGGATAATGCGTGTGGTGGTATGGGCAAAAGGGAATAGGAGTCTAGAATAAAGGGAAGCAATAATGAGCAATGATTAAGGGCAGATGAAATACCAGAGATGGCACACTGGGTGCCCCAAAAATATGTGAGGGGAGAAATGCAGCCATAATTGTAGGAGGAGGCCCCTCAAAAGTGATTAAAGGGGCTGACGTCTGAAATACACATGAAGAGTCCATGAAATTAGCTAGGCACCCTCTCATATTAACTACTCTGTTTTGAATTTTATTCCAAAATATTAACAGATAAATAAACATGACCAGCAGCCTCATTAAATTCTAAAAAAGTAGGACTGAAGTCTATTAAATTAGCCTTGTAAACCTACCCACAGATGACTTGTGGGTTAAAACGCAGGACAGCGGAAAAATGCCTACAGGACGTGGAACGTGGAACTTCACAGTCTGCAACCCTTTCATCTGTCAAGCCCGTACACGATACGTTCCTGTCATGCTATTAAATTGCAACAAAGTCCCCCCTCAAGCTAGCCCGTAACATGCAAATGGAGTGTTGGGATGACTCACTAAGGCTTCTAAAGCCCTTACGTTTGCTGCGGGAGCAACAAAAGACTCCTCCGTTCCGGCCCCCAAAACTCCCTCTGGCCCCTAAAGCTCCCCCCCTGCTCCCCATACAAATCCCCTAGCAGCAGTTAAACTATTAACCCCGGCTGTGGCGGTATTTCAAGAACCCCTGCAGCACCTAAAATGAGACCCCTTATGCTTGGGGTCACCATCAGGAACCGCGCAGTGTCCCCATATTACCCCATCGGGACCCCAGCTGCATTTAAAATTCAGAATTCCCGCCTCACGGGTCCTTAAAGCACCTTGAAGGTTCTTAAAGGACATGCACTAACAAAAAAATAAACCCTTGCCCTGGGGTATTATAAGTACCCCCCGGCACCTATAATTAGCACTATCACTCATGGGCGTCTATATAGACCCTCATTAGCCTTTATAAAGCCCCATCAGTCCCATAAGTGTCTATACAGACCTTTATTGGACAATACTTAACCATGCGGGTCCTCTAGGACGTCCTTGAAACAAAGTCTAAGCACTACACTATTAATCCTTTCCTACCTTATCCCATTCTATTAACCCTCCTATAACAAATTAATCCCCCTCTCCCCTATCCTATTAACCACCCTCTACCCTATCCTAATAACCCCCTCTCCCCTATCCTATTAACCCCCCTCTACCCTATCCAATTATCCCCCCACTACCCTGTACTATTACTCCCCTCTACCCTATACTACTAATTCCCCCGTCTACCCTATACTATTAACCCCCCTCAGCCTTATACTATTAACCCTCAATGCCCTAACATTTTCCTAGTTAGCATCTTTTACACTGCAGAAGGATCTGACACTGTCTCCCTTTCTATCTCCCTGGCTGTGGTCCTTTTTGGCTGGCTTCAGGCATTGATGGCCATGTAACAACACTCCATGAGCCCCAAGTTGTACCCTAGCAATATGTCCTCAAGGAGTCTTGTGATTACTCCCACCTCTTTCATGCCCTTGACTATGCTCCAGTTGATATGGATAGGGGATGGATAGCTACTGGTCCAAATTATCACAATGTCTACCCACTTCTTATGGACAGCAGAGGGGCTTACCATACCCTGGTTGATAAGGGTCAGACACAATCCAGTGTCCCTAAAGCTCCAGTCCCTGGATTTGACCCTTTGGAGCTGGTACTACAACTAAAACTCCTGAAAAAAAACCTCTAACCCAGCATCATCATGTCATTGAAAGGCTTTATAGGGCAACTTCCTGGGTGGATCACAGCAGTATTTTGGCTGTGATGCTGTGACTTGCTGACATTCTCCTTTGTGACCTCTGTGATGACTTTCCTTATGACCTCAATTTTGGTGGTGGTACATCCTCGCCACATCTAGGTCCTTATCACATGAATCTAAACCTCATAACTGGGTCCCTTGTTGCAGAGCTCACGAGGACACCTTTCTCTTCATCCAGGTGGTGCAGCTCTGGTACAATGGCATTCAAGGTCTGGGAAGCTGGCACATTTACCCCCTGCTGTGAATAAGTTCTGTTAGTTTGTTCATGTTAAGCACATCATACTGGGCCATCTTTGCCACTGCTTCTCCTGTCTCTGTTGCTTGGCTTTTCCACCTGATATCACCATCACCTCAGTCATTTCCACCAGTTTGTCAAGAGGACTAGCCAATGAAGGGATCCCACCGGTTAGGTCCAATCCTCTGTGGGCTTCTGTATATTAATGTTCGGGATTCCCTGGAAGGAGCTTGCTTCAGGACCTTTTATAGCTATAACACCTGTATAAATTAGTTGAAGTGAGCTGCTAAAAAGTGCAAATTCCCCTTATAACTGTCATTATTGACATGGCGATCCAAAACACTACAGCACTTCACCTCTAGATTCTCCCCATCAAAGTTGTGGTCACATATAATTTTACAAATCAATAATATTTGTTTCACATTAACAGCAAAATACTTCTACATATGAAAACACTACTTCATAAACATGTTTGGTATGTTACTGCACTTTTGGCCAAACAAAGACATGCAGATTATAAGATTATTTCACAAATTAAATTTTTCAGATATTTCATAATCTCAAAAGGTGCATCTCATATTTGGAATTAACATTATAAAACATCATATTTTATTCTATTAAATAATACTGATTTTGAAATATTATATCTAAATATGTTTGTCTGGTTGAATGTCTGGTCTTTTGGGTGATATACACAGCTACGGAGATACTACACATAATGATGATTGAACTCTGGAGTCTTAGATACCTCATGAGACATCCTCTGAGATGTTCCAGTTTACTGATAAAAACCCTTCTCTGAAGGAAAATAGAGAGGAATAAGCTGGAGAAGGTAAGTGGGCAGCCCTTCCATGTTATAGTTTGTGTTAGAGACGTGGTATCACAGCATCTTTGTAGTAGATCCTGGAGAGAGGACTCGTGTGTCAGAGCAGGGGAAGAAGAAGAAGACGGGAGGTATGTTCCGGGATATTGTAGATTATATTTTGTTAGCTTGGCCAACAACCTTAATAAAAAGTTGAGGCCATGAAACTAGAGATTTGGCTCTGATCGGCCTATGATTGGATGACTTCTATGGGTATTACCAACACACCATCCTAGACTTGTCAGTCCGTTATGTGCAATTTGTCCCATCCATCTCATATTTCTTTTTACTACAACTTGTTATCTTTCCTCTCTGGTCTTACCCTCTTTCATTTTTTCTCTTTTCTTTCCATCCTGCTCTTTTTAGAAGCTGTATTTTTCACTTCTCTCAATCCTTGTCTAATATAACATAATATTTTTATTTCTTATCCACATAATTAAATAAAACAGACATAAGGAGTCTGGAAAATGTCCTGGTCTATTAAATTATAGTTTATTGTTTCCTTTACATTATATTTTACTAGTAAGGTCTCCATCTTGCATAAACAAAGCTAATATTTGTAATTATAAATGTGTTATTTTGCTTCATTACACTGCATGATGACTATATTTCCCAAAACACATGTTTTCTAGGGCAACATAATCCGATAAAGAAGAATATAAAAAAATAACTAGAGTTTTTATTATTTACTATTTGTTATATTCCATATTTTGTACCACACATGTATAATAACTCAGGATATTCTGTAGATGTCCATTTGGAAACACTCCATGGATCTCATGGTGCTCGTAGGTCATTGTAATTTATTACCTTTATTTTGTTAGCTTTGAGGTCGAGATGTGCTAAGCCTTGTCCTTCATCATGTTACTAGGTAAAGTAATCAATTTCTTATCCCCTTTCTATTCAAGTGAACGGGAATGGTTACCAATCTAAAATGGTCTTGTTGTTTAGTCGTGTTCAACTCTCTGAGATCCTATGGCCCATAAGATGCCAACCACGTCTATCAGCCACTCCTTTAAGCTCATGTTGCTTCAATTATCTTATCTATCCATCTTTGCTGTTGTCTTCTTCATGTGCCTTCAGTCTTTTCTGGCATCAGAATCATCTCTAGGGAATCATGTCTTCCCATAATGTGGCAAAAATATTTGAGCTTTAGCTTCATGATCAAACCTGCCAGTGAAAAGTTCCCCCTGGTGTCTTGCAGTACTGATTGATTGGATCTCCATGCAGTCCAGGGAATTCTAGTTTTCTAGGATTCCACATTAATAAAAAATGATGATAGGCTTAAGCAAATCTTGTATCTACAATTATGGAGAAGGACAACCACACCATGGTGACATTTTTTATTCTCACAGGGATTTCTGATGATCCTGGTCTACAGGCTCCAATCTTCTTTCTGATTTTAATAATGTATCTCCTTACTCTTGGTGGTAACGTGTCCATTCTTACACTTGTTTGCCTGGATCACCATCTTCACACTCCCATGTACTTCTTCCTGGGGAATCTGTCTCTCATGGACATGTCTACCAGCACCATCAGTCTACATAAGACTCTTAGTAACTTCATATTTAGGGATAACACTATTTCTTTGTTTGCTTGTAGAACACATGTGTTCATATATTTGTCCATGGTTGGTGCTGAGATGTTTCTACTGACGGCCATGAGTTATGACCGATATGTGGCTATTTGTAAACCCTTGCATTATCATGTGGTCATGAACCACAAAGTCTGTGCTCTATTGGCTACCATATGTTGGATGTTGGGTTTCTTAGTAATTACACCTCATCTCATCTTATTGTCACAGTTATGGTGTTACAGATCCAATATAATCAATCACTTTTTCTGTGACCTTGTGCCTGTGTTGAATGTGTCTTGCAATAATACTTCAGCCTTTGAGAGCTTGACCCTTATTGAAGGATTCAGTGTAGGTTTAACCCCTTTTCTTCTAACCTTCAACTCCTACATTTTCATTATTAACAACATCCTGAAGATCGGTTCCAGCACAGGGAGAATTAAAGCTTTCTACACGTGTTCCTCACATCTCACAGTGGTCATCATTTTCTATGGAAGCACCTTCTTTCAATACCTGAGACCAAGTTCAAATAATAGTTTAGAGTTCAAAAAATATGTTTCTCTCCTTAACACAGCAGTTGTCCCTTTAATAAACCCAGTTATCTACAGTTTGAAAAATACAGATGTGAAATCAGCATTTAGACGCCAGCTAAGACGTTGTAAAGTCATCATTTAAGGAAATGGCCTCTAAAATACATCTCAACCTACTGATGGGTCACCAGTGGTGACTGGTAGGTATCAGACTGGTAGGTAGAAACAACATAAGTCTCATCCAACTGAGAGAACAACTGTGAGCTCTTATTGAAGATGTGGAAAGTTCTGTAACATGTTCAAATGTAATATGGATAGTGAAGAACACCTTGAAATGCCGCTAATGTCGGACAACACTTGGTTGCAGAGATGTATTTATGAACCTGTGATATATCCTGCTATATTGTTTATGATTTCAACAGGTCCAGC
Organism: Discoglossus pictus; assembly: GCA_027410445.1. Lineage (NCBI taxonomy): Eukaryota > Metazoa > Chordata > Amphibia > Anura > Alytidae > Discoglossus > Discoglossus pictus. Next base: position 5,436,372 of record CM050170.1, read on the forward strand.
AATAAAGAGGCAAAATGTTTTCAGAGACTTAAAGCATCCATATCTCCTAATTATCTAATTTGGGATAAGTGAAACTTAGAGACATAGACTTGATGGTCTTCTGGTCTATCCATTTTGTGTACCTAAACACTTTGCTTCATTAAGCCTCAGAACAGCTTTATGTTTATCCCAGGCATGCTTGCATTTCTTAACTAGTTTACTCCACCACTTACAGTGGAAGGCTTATTAACTTATCCACTGTCCTTTTTGTAAAGAAGTACTTTCTCACATTAACCCTACATTTTCCCTGGAAAGTAACATGGTGGCCTCTTGTCCTTGGGTTCCTCTTTTTGTTGAAGACTCTTCCTTCTTGAAATGTATTAAATCTTGTGATATATTTACAAGTTTCCCTCATATTTCCTCTCTAAGCTATGCATATTATGGTCATGATGTTTATCCCTGAAAACAATGGCATCAATATCCTTAGCATCTCCTTACAAATAAAAAAAAAATACCTTGTTCCTCTGGGTTCGTTAGACGTACTAAGCGGAAAATTGAAAATAAAATTTAATATTTTAGTGAATAAAATTGGATTTTATCATTTTTGGTCTCTCAAGGACCTGACGTCATTTCTAAATGTTGTTCTGTGCGCCTGTGATAGAGTTTATAGATCTATCATGGGTGTAAAGAGGCACTTATTATGGTCAATATATTAATAGAAGGAAATAGCATATGCATATCGGATAGAGTGGAGGAAAGGAGGTGGGGTAAAAATACAATGAGAAGAAGCAATGTTAGAGCAAAAGGACAAGGAGCAGCAGAAGGAGATGGAAGATGGGTGTGGTGGTATGGGGAAAAGGGAATGGGAGGCTAGAAAAAATATGGAGAAAAAGGGAAGCAATAATGAAAAAATATTTTTTTATTAAACACATTTTTAACAATACAATATATAAAATTAATACAATAACACAAAAAAATACAAAAATAATATACATTTGAGCGGTATGATCCATGTGCTGTCGGAGTTCACGGACTGAGAGGAAGGTTGGAAGGCTGAGGACAATTATTATGCGTGAAGCAGGTCTATTCCAACAAACTGTCCTGGATTTCTGGAAATCCCACATTTTCCATTTAATCTTATTATTTTTTATCATATTAGTTAACATAAGGTGTTCATCATATTCATGATTACGGGATATGATATTGATTAGTTCTGATCATGTTGGAACTCTTCTTCCTCCAGCATCTCACTAATAACTATTTGGATACTATCAACATTTCTGTAATGAATGCTCGAGTTTCAGGGCTATATTCTGTAGGAAATATATGGAGAATAACATTCTCTACATTAAGGGAGATCTTTACATTCAAGAGTCTGGGCAATTTAATGGAACACATACTCCAAAAGGTCTGTATCTTAGGGCAGAGCCACCACATGTGAAGATGTGTCACAACTAGGTCACAGTTTCTCCAACATAGGGATTGTTTCTCACCACATGTGAAATGACTAATTGGGGAACTATATGCCATTTGTTTAGAATTTTTGATAATACCTCTGTATTTGAGGCATTTTTTATATGTTTCCCAGTGAATCTGAAAGCTTTGTGCCAAGTATCAATTGACCAAATACTGTCAAGGTCCTTTTCCCAAGAGACCATCTTGTTTTTTTTTTGTCCTTTTCTATCATTTGTTTCAAGTTAGTAAAGCATTTGGATATTAAATGTGACCTGTCCACGGTGATCATTCGTTTTTCCAAAGGTTTAACTACAATATTAATTTTGAGATTAAGTTTCTTTTTCAGAACAAGTAATTTTATCTTATATATATATTATATTCTAGCCAACATCTGGGAGGTCATATTTTGTAGCTAGTTGGTCAAAAGATGCCATAGCACCATCTATGTATAGGTCTTATAAACAGTTCAGTCGAAAATTACACCACAAATTAATTATTTTTTTCTCATTAATAATAAGGTGAAGTAGTAATATTGGGCTAGGCAAATAAATTAATTTCATATTTTTATTAATTATATTCCAAGTACGCAACACTTCCCCCACAACAGTTGCATCTTGCTCAAAATATTATATTATACTTCTGAGACTCAATGAAGATTAATTTCTTGAGATCTTTAGCCTTCACTGTAGTAGTTCTTGAAATATTTTTAACAGATATTTGGGTAATTTTAGGGGTATACAACAAAACTTGTTGACATGGGGGCAGTCCCACTTCAGATGCCCCAGCTGATGACACCTAATGCAGGGCATCCCTCGCCAGATTCCTTCATTCCTAGGGGTTGCCAGTCCAGTACTGGTGGCTTTAATATGGTGTCTTAGAAGGACTGTGGTCGGGGGTTGCCCTTCTATTCAAAGCTGTCATCCAGGCTGGGCTATTGGGCTGGGGAGCATTGGTCTAGGTAGCCTTACTAGTTAAAGACCATTAGATGGGGGAAGTACTCTCATTTCTCCCTGTGTTACCCTGTTCTGGTCCACCAGGGGAAGAACAATTGCTACAGCACAATAACCTGGACAGCCTCAATGGCTGGAGCTTGTGAACTTCCACACCTAGAGCAAGCATGGTGGAGCTTACACACCAGCTCTCCATCTGGCACCCTGGGCCAGATAACAAAATTGCATCATTTAATATTTAGAGGTTACCTGGTATTGGGCCAGCAACACCCACTTAACTTCTTGGTTGCTTAATTAGAGACGTGAGGAATGGTCTGATAGGTTGTGCTTGTTCTCCCACTAAGCAAGCCCACCAGAGGTCAGATCCAGTTCTCATGCTTGACCTGTTGGAGTAGGCACTGCAGATCAAAGTCCTCCAGAAAGTTGTCATCATCAAATCACTAAAAGGCTCTATAGGCTCAGAAATAACAGAGCGTTTGTTGTGATAGGGTGACTGGCTGGCTTGCTCCCTAGTGACAAAAAACAAAGTTAGAGGTGCTCAATCAGAAAATGAACTTACATTAATAGGTTAGTTATGTGGACATGATAACCCACTCTGAGAGTAACCTCTTTTAGCTCACTTCTGCCCTGCACAGGGAGAAATATCCTATAGTATATCAGTCTGGTCTCACTCAATAGAGTGGTCCAGCCCTGAAATACCAGGCAATTCTACCCAGATAAGGAGAAACAGCAAACCCCAGATGTACGTTTCGGTCTTCTTTAAGCCTTGTCAGTGAGGTGTAGCTGATAACTCCCTAAGGCACAGTGAGCAAGGGGTCCACATCTTGATTCCCCTATCACCCTTAGGGAGACTAATCCCTAAGGGTCATTTGCATAAACAAAAAACAAAGTTAGAGGTGTTCATTCAGAGAATGAACTAACCTTAATAGGTTAGTTCTGTGGACATGATAATCCACTCTGAGTGCAACCTCTTTTAGCTCCCTAGTGATCTATGTGCTGACTGTCCTCACCATTTTGTAATCCTGGGACAGACCTTGTCCCAATTAGGCAATCCTGTAGCAGAACCTCTAGGTCCTTTCACAACTGGATCCCTCACTGGGGCAATCCCTAAGCCCAAGTGGACCCCTTGATCCTCATCCAGTTGGCTCTGGATGATGTGTTTTAGGTTGTGTGCACTTGATTCCCATAACTGTCATCTTTACAGCTAAATAAAGCCTGATCAGCCCATGGGAAGTTGGAAGAGAGGTGACTAAAATTTTTCTCTCATTCCCTTTACCGCTTCTATACTTGGGATTTCCACCAATCAGCATTTCACACTCTGCAAACTGTTTGGTACAAGACAGTCCGATGGGGAGCAGTCACTGATTGGTCCATCCATGTTAGCGGGGAATTTTGAAATCCCAAAAAGATGCCCATGACATTAGGTGCATGTGTTGGTTGGCCAAAATTGTATCTTCTTAGCCAGGTCCTAGCCCAACAAGGTACATGTGTTGGTTGGTCATCATCAGACACAATAAACAATGTAGTCACTCTTTAATTTAGGACAGATATTTCCTGCAACATCATAATGCTCAAGAGTCGTTGCTTGCTGGAGGGTGTAAACCCCTTAGAAATGGCCCATTTTTATTGAATTACGGTGTTATTTTTTAAAAACACCATCAATTCCATGATAAATTGGTAAAGGTCATTTTTGAAGGAGAGAAACATTTACATTTGTGGACTAGTAGGACTAGCAGGACTTGCTACCTGCTTCTTGTCATGTGTGGATGGTGTGTGGGGTAGAGGTCTAACTAAAAAAAGATCATGTTGAGTCATCTCTTATTCCATCACATCACTCCCTTTACTGTTAGATTAGATACGTTGGTAATGTTGTAAAAGTTGTTACATGCTTCAAAAATATGTGATGTTTTTCTTGAATTACAATGGCCCTTTAACATTCCAGGCTCACTCAACCTTATAGTTCTGATTTGATTTTGTTGTCCGGGTAATACTTGCGCATTTGATTTTTTTTTACTGGCGTATTTGTGGAATATGGATTTTTTTTCTCCTCCAAGTGGGAGATAATCCAGTTTTGAGCCAGAATTGCTAAATGATTTTGGGATGATGAGGTTGTTTCCCCGAAATGTGTGTATAATGTAGATTATTTGAGGAGATCACTACCTTGTCATGGTGAAAAGGCTTATGTACTTTAATGAAGCTCTGAGTTATATTATGCAGGATAATCCAAGATGGGCAGGCCCTAGGAGAGTGGTCAGACAAATCATGTTCCATTGGAGAAGGAACCAGCAACCCACCCTAGTATCTTTGATTAGATAACCTTTTGGACAAGCACAACCAGAGACTTAACGATATATATTGACTCTGCCTTGAGATTCATGTAGGGTCATAGAGAGTAAGACACAACTGAATGACTAAACAACAACAACAAATTGAACAGCTGTGGATTGAGAAATGATAAGGGTATGGTGATTGATTAAGGAAAGAGAGGAGAATGTTATGAAAATAGTGGTAAATGGTGATATATATGTGGTCATCAACATGAGGGATGGTAACAAGTGGTCCCATATCTGCGTCATTATGAAAAACAGGCACAAGGAGAACCTAACACTTTATACATATAAATACCATTACTTGCAGGTATTGATAGATTATTGAAGAACTTATATATAGTTACAATATAGATCAGTGAAACAATTAGAGAAGATACAACATCTTTGTAAAAGTTATGAACGTTGTCTACTTCTCCATGTTTGTGAAAAGCCATATTCCCCATTGTAAGAGAGATAAAAAAATGCTATCTTTGCCAAGAAAACCATATGGATAAGCATGACGGGAGACATAACCATAGACATGCCTAGTGTGCTGCAGTCTATAGGATCACAGTGAGTCAGACACGACTGAACGAGTGAACAGAAACAACCACCTGATCCCTAAAATGAGTGTAAATAGATTAATAACAACCGGCTTCTGAAAGGTTAATTTTTCCTGTTTTATTTTAATAGGCTTATTTTCCAACTGCTAACAACAGCACGGTAAACATAAGGTTAGGGGAGCTACCAGGGATCTGCCCACCCAAGGAAGTAATCTCAATATAGAGAATAACAATAAAACTTAACTTTTAATAATGTCGGTTAAAACAATATACCAAAATTAGAATCTTGAAAAACAGACGTCACGCTAATAATATCATAAGTTTGGATAAAATATTAGGACACGATATGGCTAGAATTATGGTAGTTGACCATCCGTAAATATCCACTTGATATGTGAAAATAGAGAAGTAACGTGCTAAGTGCTATCTCAAAAAAGATGGATAAATAAAATTAATGAATTTCAAAAGTGCAAATATAGTAAAGTGGCTAGTGAATTTCACATAAAAATTTATAAATACACATAAAGTGCTTAGTGCTTTATACAGTATGTGCACGAATGGCTATTGAAAATCGGACTTAAAGGGATGGATGAAATAACTAATACATAACCAAGTGTCCTACAAGTAAGTATTTTCATAAACTATTTATTGTATCTCAAGGAGCACCTTTTTCCAAAATATTAGACCAATACTTAATAACATGCCCCTTCTTTATAACCATACAATAGCTCACTACTAGTTCCTATTATGCTCTTGATTGATTATCTTTGTAAAGAAGGACGTTAGTAGTGGGTAATATTGTATTACACTGATATCGGGACCTAATCTGGGTACAGCCTAATGGAGGACTCCTAACCACGCGAATGCTGCGTAGTCGAATATGAATTACGGCTTCGGTCAGCGTCGCAATAGCATAACGTGGAGTCTAACCTGACGCGCGTTTCTATTATTTCATCCGGTATTACCGTTTGGGAAACAGAGGTCTCTATAAAAGCATCTCAGTTGCTATGGATACAAAATTCAAAAACAAATAGCATACATAGATTACAAAATTGCATATTTATATGGTGGAAATTAAATGTGATAATCCTCTTCAGTGGTGACAAAATAAATTTGTGACCATATATAGACGTAGATTTTGTAAAGTAGCCGACATCCTTATTAGATGTATTATGAATTTATTTAACACGGTGCAGTAGGAGCCATGTACACCCGATAAATGAGATTATATATCATGATTATCATGGTGATAAATTCCTATATCAGATACAGTACATCCATAGTTATTATTAATAATTATGAATTAACCATGTTTATGGATTTTTTATTTATATTGATGCCTCACTGAGTGAGGCTTTATTATCTATGTGTGCATTTATCTTGGGGATCCCCTGGTCAAACTTATAAGAGCATACTGGACAAACAAGCTCTCCTTATATATTTATTACATGAATAACATTATGATTATATAGCTGAATACTTGTGTCTTGTCAGCCCTCCAGTACATAATGTGAGTAAAAGATACTCCTTACAAAGTCATTATACAGTCATAGTTGTTATTTCATAATTGCAAGAGCTTTTAAGGATTTATTCCATATTTATTAAAGCATGATTGCAGATATACCCCTACATATAGTAATCCAATTATTAATTGGGCGGCTTATGTCCAATAAAAATCTTTTTATCTGTAACCTCATATAATTTCACAGAATGAAGATATAATCACATCCATAATGTCCAGTAATTTGTGACCAAACTTATAGGTGGACATGCCTTTGCTTGGATGTTGGTACTATGTACATTTAAAATAGATGATCAGTAGTAATAGGTATGGTGCATATCTTCTACATCACCCTTCCAAATAGAAGAGAGTCTCAGAAATAGGAATACTAAATGAAGGGTGTACAAGTAAATCCTTTATTTAGGCCCCAAGGCTTTTTAGTTTTTAAGGTGTATATCCAATTGGGATTCTCTTTTGAGGAGTTCCTTATCCACGTTGAGACAGTTTTTCTTTTTATTAATCTCCAGATGACTTTTTGACAGCATATATCTTAGGTTGGTTGACCATCTACTGGTAATCTTTGCTTGATTATTTGGGAAAGGCCTTAGGTTCTCATCATATAACAAAATCTTCCAATAGTTATTAAAGATTTTTTGGACTTCATGCCATTTGCCATTGTAAGTACCAATACATCTGACTATGTCTTCAGAATTGTTGGTTTTCTCTACCAGTAGTGAGTCTCTACCAACATCTCTTGCTGTATGATATGCTTGCTTTAAGACTTTTTTCTTATAGCCCCTTTCTTTGAAGTGTTATTGGATCTCTTTGGCTCCTCTTTCAAAGTCTATTGAGTTGGAACAATTCCTTTTTATTCTTAGATAATGGCCCACAGGTATCCCTGAAATTAGGGCTCTAGGGTGACCACTGTCTGCTTGTAACAAGCTATTTGTACCAGTGGGTTTTCGGTAAGTTACTGTTTGAAGTCTTCCATCATCATTTTTTTCTAATTTCAAATCCAAAAAGGTTATGGAGGTTTCATTGACATCAGATGTCAAATATAATCCCATATCATTATTGTTTAACACACCACTGAATTCTTCTAGTTCGTTTAAAGTCCCATTCCGCCATTCCACACAACTAAGATGTCATCAATGAAACAGACCACATTTCTATGTGTTCAGTGTATTTGTCCATTTCATCAATGAATACTATTTGTTCCTCCCACCAGCCTAAATATACATTTGCATATGTGAAGGCACATGCTGTGCCCATGGCAAATGTATTTGCTGGTAAAATTTGTTCAAAAAGACAAAATAGTTGTGAGTCAATATCAACGCCAACAATTCTAACACAAACTCATTATGATTTTTAGGAATGTTTTAAGAATTGTTGTGTATTTTGGGAATGGTATAATGGTTATTTTGGGACATTGATTACACAGAAATTAAAATTCTGATTTATTTATAATCTTTTTGTTCAGGCCTCTACCTAGAATATCCTTTAGTTCTTCAATAAAGTCATCTGTGGGATCTTTGTCCATCTTTTTGTAACTTTTTGTATCTTTTAGGAGTCTTTCACACTCTGCTATATAGTCCTTTGTATTCAATATAACGATATTTCCTCCTTTATCTGAGTTACGGATGACTATGTCATTGTTCTGTTGTCTTTTAGAGCCTTTTTCTTAGATTTTGTCAGCTTATAACAGATGTTTTTCCATATCCCCCACCACATTATTTACAAAGAGTTAAATACTTGGACTTATTGCTAATGGTGGTGTGTATTTGCTGGACCTTTAGATTGAAATTCCTCATTTCAAGATAGCAAACTTTCAAGATCTCTAAGAATCTTTTAATCAGATTGTCCTCTCTTGGAGAAGAACTTTTCTAAGGCTAGTTTCCTAGCAAACATATTTACATCTTTGACCCACTCAATAGATTAAAATCCCCAGTTGGTGAGAAATTAAAACCTTTATTTTGTTACCACTGAAGAGGATTATCACATTTTTGTTCCACCATATAAATATGCAATTTTATTAATCTATATATTCTATTTGTTTTTAAATTTGGTATCCATCCCAAACAGTAACCCCTGATGAAATAATAGAAACGCACGTTGGGTTAGACGCCACATTACGCTTTCACGACACTGACCGATGAGGTCATTCCTAGGTGCATAGGCAGCATTCGCGCGGTTAGGAGTCCTCCATTAGGCAGTACCCAGATTAGGTCACTATATTAGTGTAATATGATATTACCCACTACTAACATCCTTCTATATAAAGATAATCAATCAAGAACATAATAGGAACTAGTAGTGAGCTATTGTATGGTTACAAAGAAGGGATATGTTTATTAAGTATTAATCTACGATTTTGGAAAAGGTGCTCCTTGTGATATAATTGATAGTTTATGGAAATACTTACTTGTAGGACACTTGGTTATATATTAGTTATTTCTTCCATCCCTTTAAGCCCGATTTTCAATACCCATTTGTGCACATATAAAGCACTAAGCACTTTATGTATATTTATCAATTTATAATTATTATGTGAAATTCACTAGTCACTTTATTATATTTGCACTTTTGAAATTCATTCATTTTCTTTATCCATCTTTTTTGAGATAGCACTTAGCACGTTACTTTTCTATTTTCACATATCAAGTGGATATTTAAGGATGGTTAACTTCCATAATTCTAGCCATATAGTGTCCTAATATTTTATCCAAACTTATGATATGATTAGTGTGACGTCTGGTTTTTAAGATTTTAATTTTGGTATATCATTTTAACCGACATTATTAAAAGTTACATTTTATTTTTATTCTCTATATTTGGATAAGGGCCATGAGTGTTCACCATGTGAAAGGGATATCTTTTGTTTTTCTTTCTTCTTTGAGATATTATTTTCCGTCTGTCCTATCATTATCTCAGTATGACTTTTGGTGACCCTATGGACCTCATCAAGCACATTCACCGTGACAAAGTAGGACCTTTTTTTGCTATAACACCTCTGTAAGTTAAGTGATGTGGGCTACTGGAGAATCTACACATGATCGTAGCCATCACACTGAAGAAATGCAGAAAACTAAAGTTTATTTTGCAACTGTCACCGTTGCCATGGTAACCTGCAATGTGACAGTACCTCACCTCAAGATTCTCACTACCAAAGCTGTTGACAAAATCACTCCCCCCTTCCAGTCACCAGACAATTCGAGACCCCAAATGCATCCTGTGAGACTGGAGGTCTGAGGTGTCCAATTAAATTGAAATACTATCAGTGTTCTGATGAGCTCTATATTGTCTGTTAAGGATAGTAAAGTTATGAGTCTGAAGGGCTTGGATCCATCTCAACAGGCAGCAATCCTAGTGAGTCAGCACAATGGGTTGCCTAAAAAGTAGGCCTGTAATTTTTTTAGAATCCACAGAACTGCAAGGCACTTCTCAATAGTCACAAATCTGACCGCTTGGGCATCATCTAGCAGCTCAGAATCAGCGGAGCCCTGGCTGTGATGTGATGACTGGCTGGCTTGCTTCCGAGTGACCTCTTTGCTGACTGCCATCACCAACTCCAGTTTCTAAATCAGGGACAGCCATAGTCCCAGTAAAGTAATCCAGTGGTGGAACCTCTAGGTCTCTAGCAGGAAGCCTCTTAACTGGTTCTTACCTGTTGCATTCCCTTTGCCCACGGAAACCCCTTGTTCCTCATCCAGTTGGTGCAGCTCTGCCATAATGGCATTAAGGTTTTGGGCACTGGTACAGAATCCCTCTGCTGAGGATCATCTCTCTAAGTCAGGCTGGGCTCATTATATAGGTCCATCTATATCTGTGCTTCTCTGGTCTCTGGCTTTTCGCTTTGATAGCACAATCTACCACCAGCTTGTCAAGAGGAGGGATCAACTCATAACAATAAATCTAGAGGTGTCTCAATTCTTTTTAACAATAGATTAAATACTCAAGAAGAATTCTCAAAGATTGATTCATATGGCAGATATATAATCTGGATTGGAGCCGTAAATGGCAAAACAAAACTCTAGTAAATTTATACTTTATACCAAATAAAAAACAGATTTCTTACCTCAAAAAGGTAATGAAAGATGTTCAAAAAATAAGGAAAGGCTATCTATATTTCTGCAGAGATTTCAATATGGTTCTAGATGCAGAGAAAGATAGTGTGTGAAATGTAAAAATAAAAACTGAATCTCAATTGTTTAAAACATCTTATGAATTCTCTAAATTGATCAATTGGCTCGATCTTCTGGATGCATGGAGGGTACTACACATGTTTGAAAGAGATTATACCTTCTTCTCAGGCCGGTTTAGCTCATACTCCAGACTTGATCATTTATTTGTAGATCTTCAATCTCTAAGAAGGGTAAAAAGTGTTGAAATAAAGACATCAGTGTGGTCAGATCACTCGATGCTCATCACTATGATAAGGGAGACTATGGAAATTCGTACTAAAAAAACTGGAGAATTGATCCTTCTTTATTTAAAGATCAGCTCTTTGTCAGAACATTAAGGAAGAGATATCCATGTTTTTTTATATTAATCAAAATACGGTAGATTCCCCATCTATCATTTGGTGTGCCAATAAGGCCTTTGTGAGAGGTATATTGATTTCCAAAGCAGCAGAACAAAAAAGGCAAGAGGTAAACCCTTAAGGCTCCTATATATTGAATTAGAAAAAACATTAGCCCAAAATAAGTTAAAGCAAAATACGCAGTGCCAAAAACGAATTCATCTTTTAAATCTGCAGATTAAAAAAATATTACAAATACAAGTTGATAATCTCCTGTGGAAATAACATATATCACATTTTGTTTTCGGGAGTAAAACAGGGACATTTTTGGCCAATAAGTAAAAAAAATAAAATAATCTAAATAGAATCTTATGGCTGAAGGGCCTAGATAATAAGTTATATTCTCATCCAGATAAAATTGCTAACATTTTTATAAATTTCTATAAATCACTATATAATCTGGAACAGGATCCATTTTTTATAAAACGAGACTTAGGGGATATTAAAAATGTTTTAAGCCAAAGAAAATTGCCTTCAATAACTCTGGAAGAACTAAAAAATCGTAACTAGGAAATTTGCAGTGAGGAAATTTTAGATGTTATAAAAAAAGGAAAAAAAAAATAAGGCACCAGGACCGGATGGGTTTGATCAACTATACTATCAAATATTATTGCGATCACTTAGGCAATATGTATAATGAGATCAAAATAACAGGCAAGTTAAGAGCAGAATTGTCTAAAGCTAAAATAATAAATATTTTAAAGCAGGGGAAGAACCCAGAACTAAGCACGAGCTACTTTCCAATTTCCCTGATAAATGTAGACAAGCTTCGGGCAATATAAGACGTTTGGTCGATATTATGTAAATTTCCAAGAGTAAAGAACTATCCCTGCTGTCAGTTGGGATTTTTTAGATATGGTCTTGGAGCAATATGGTATGGGAGATTTTGGAGCAAAAGCTATTAAGGCCCTTTATACAAATCTATCAGCATATATATCAGGACCTGGATTTAAATCAGAGAGTTTTACTATCAGTAATGGCACACGCCAAGGATGCCCCCTTTCCCCCTCCTGTTTATTCAGTTTATAGAGCCCCTTGCGGCTTCCATAAGAAACAATGCTTTGATTGAGGGAGTGGTGATAGGAGAAGAGGTAAATAAGATCATGCTCTTCGCGGATGATATTTTGTTAACCCATACAAATCCTCAGAGTTCATGTGTCAACCTGCATCAAACTCTTCAGGAATTTGGGAGTTTATCATATTTTAAAATAAACTCCTCAAAATCAGACATTATATATAAAAAACTCAAATGGGAAACTAAGCAATCCCTAAAACAACAATATATGTATAACTGGAATTCTAGGTCAATAACACATTTGGGCCTTAAATTCTCCTTTACTATGAAAAATTCCATGAGGGAAAATGTGAGCTCCCTCTTAAAAGATATAAAGCAGCAAACACATGAATGGAAAACATTAAACATGTCTTGGTCGACCAGAATAGCGGCAATAAACATGTGTATTATCCGGAAATGAAGTTATGTATTTAGATGCATACCTGAGAAAGCTTCTAACATCTCCCTCAATTTGATCCAATCATGTATAGATAAGTTTATTTATTTGGGCAAAAAAGCAAGAATGTAAAAAATGTGAAAAAGGAGGTATGGGTATACCGTCAATAAAGGACATTCACGATAAAATCCTGATCTCAGAATTGCTGGTTTTGAATATCCAGAGCAACAGAGCAATTTGGAAAAATATTGAGGATAATCTTTTGGGCGATATACCAATGAAGTAGTAAACACAATAAAAAATCAATCGGGAAATTATGAGGAAGAATTTTGAGATTAATCTTATAAACAAGGGCTTTCATGCAAACTGGGCGCTATGGGATCCATATGTACTGTCTACACAAAGGGTTCAGGAATAAATATTGTCCTAAAAGTTGGATATGGTCAATGTTTATTGTTATATTATAACATTTATGTGCAATATGGCAGTTTTATGAATGTTTATGTTTGTAAATATGTGTTTTATTTTCTCTGGTATAATGTATATTTTATATGTAAGATATGGTCAACGTTTATTGTTATACTCTAACACATTTGTGCAGTATGAAATGTTATAGCAGCTACGTGAATGCTTATGTCTGTATGTATATGTTGTTGAATAGTGTATATTTTATATGAAAAAAAACAATAAAATACTAAAGAGAAAAAAAAAAGAGGAGGGATCATCTAGACCAGCCAATGAATGGATCTCACCATTTACGTCCTCTCCTCTGTTGCTTTCTGTGTATTAAGCCTCAGGACCTTTTATAGCCCAAAATATAAAAGCCCTAAGTATACTAAGTATGTTGTTATGTTACTGCATTTTTGTCTAAATAAAAACATATCAATTATAAGGGTTTCAAATAATTTGTAACTAATTATTTTTTTGGTACAACTAATAAAAAAGGCGCATCTTATTTCAATCAATATCTTCTAATAAAAATACCATGCTTGGTTCTATTAAATAATATTGACTCTGAAATATAATATCTAAATATGGTTAAGGATAATAGGATATTCTATGGAGTTACTATCAGTCGGGTTGAATGTCTGGTCTTTTGGGTGATATACACAACTACAGACATACTCAGACTACACATAATGATGATTAAACTCTGGAGTCTTAGATACCTCATGGGACATCTTCTGAGACGATCCAGTCTACTGATAAAAACCCTGCTCTGAAGGAAAATAGAAAGGAATAAGCTGGAGAAGGTAAGTGGGCAGCCCTTCCATGTCATAGTTTCTGTTAGGGACGTGGTATCGCGACATCCGACTAGTGGATCCTGGAGAGAGGACTCGTGTGTCAGAGCAGGGGATCAAGAAGAAGAAGGGAGACATGATCTGGGTTATTGCACACCATTTCTGTGTTTGCTAGTTTCTCCCAACAACTTTAATAAAATGTTGCAGTCATTTAACTACAGACTTGGCTCTGATCGGCCTATGGTGGGACAACTTCAATGGCTTTTCACAGTCTTATATTTGTCAATGTTTTATGTTGCTTTACTACACTGCATGATGATTATATTCCCCAAAATACCGCATTTTTTTACCAGGGCTAAATAATCCCATAAATATAAATATCAATAACTTATTGGCGTTTTTATTATATAATATTTGTAATATTCCATACTTTGTAACTTACATTTATAAGATACAGTTGTGCTAAGCCTCATCCTTCATCATGTTACCACTTCTCACCCCTTTTTTTTCAAGTCAATGGAAATGGTTGCCAATCGGAGATGTTAATGTTGTTGGTTAATTATGTATAACTCTCCATGAGCCTATGGACCACAGCACACCAGGAACATCTGTCAGCCACTGACCCTCGGAGATCTCTCAATATCAAGTTTTATGCCTTAATTACCTCATATATTCATATCTTCATATGCCATCCACTTATTTGTGTGTCTTCAATCTTTCCGACCATAAGAGTCTTCTCTAAAGAGTTCTGTCTTCTCATGATGTGGCCAAAATACTTGAGCTTCAGTCTCATGATCAAACCTTCCACTGAACAGTTTGGGTTGACATTCTGTAGTATTGATTGATTGGATCTTCTTGTAGTCTAAGGGACTCTAAACAGTTTTCTGAGATACCACACTGATAAAAAAATTATGATCAGATTTAGCAAATCATACATACTATAATTATGGAGAAGGACAACCACACCATGGTGACGTATTTTATTCTCACAGGGATTTCTGACCATCCCAGTCTGCAGGCTCCAATCTTCTTTCTGATTCTAATAATTTATCTCCTCACTCTTGGTGGTAACATGACCATTTTTGCACTTATCTGCCAGGATCATCATCTCCACACTCCCATGTACTTCTTCTTGGGGAATCTGTCTCTCATGGACATGTCAACCAGCACCATCACTCTACATAAGACTCTTAGTAACTTCATATTTAGGGATAACACCATTTCGTTGCTTGCTTGTAGAACACATATATTCCTATATTTGTCCATGATTTCTGCTGAGATGTTTCTACTGGGGGCAAGGAGTTATGATCGATAAGTGGCTATTTGTAAACCATTGCATTATCATGTGGTCATGAACCATACAGTCTGTGCTCTATTGGTTACCATATGTTGGTTGCTTGGTTTTTTAGACATTACACCTCATCTCAACTTATTGTCTCAGTTATGGTGTTACAGATCCAATATAATCAATCACTTTTTCTGTGACATTGTCCCTGTATTGAATCTGTCTTGCAATGATACCTCTGCCTTTGAGACCTTGGACCTCATTGAAGCATTCAGTTTAGGTTTACCTTCCTTTCTTCTAACTTTTAACTCCTACATGTTCATTATTAAAAACATCCTGAAGATCTGTTCCAGCACAGCAAGAATTAAAGCTTTCTACACATGTTCCTCACATCTCACAGTGGTCATCATTTTTTATGGAACCCTGTTCATTCAATACCTGAGACCAAGTTCAAATAATAATTTAGAGTTCGAAAAATATGTTTCTCTCTTTAACACAGCAGTTGTCCCTTTAATAAACCCAGTTATTTACAGTTTTAAAAATGCAGATGTGAAATCAGCATTTATTCGACAGCTAAAACCTTGTAAAGTCATCATTAAAGGAATTGGCCCCTAAAGGTCCATCTCAACCTGCAGATGAATCTCCAACTGCATGACTTAAATCACTCTCTACTGGGTGAATGGTTTCCCATTGACTGGGAGGCTCTTATAGAGGTGTGGGACTTGTTGATTGTGATGAACACTATGACATGAAACTAAAGTCTCTCTACACCTGGTTAAAGTCATGTATTTATGAACCTGTGATATATTTTGAGTTAGGTGGATCCAGAGTTAAAGAAGTTAAATGTTTTCAGAAACTAAAATAATCTTTATCTCCAAAATGTCTAAGTTACCATAAGTGAAACATGGAAACATAGATTTGATGCCAGACAATGACCAAAAAGGATAGTCATCTGGTCTATCCATTCTGTGTAAATTAATGTTTGGCTTTATTAAGCCTCAGGACAGCTTTATGCTTATCTCAGGCATGCTTAGATTTCTTAACTGTGTTTGACTCCACCACAGATAAGGATGATCAGTTTATCTACTGTCCTTTCTGGAAAGTAGTACTTTCTCGTACTACCCCTAAATCTTCCAACTTCACATGGTGACCTCTTGTTCTTGGATTCCTCTTTTTCCTTAAGACACTTCAATTTAAAATGTATTAAACACTTTATTATAATGTTATAGACAATGTTTTTAATAGAGAGAATGGATATTGAAATGTAGGGAAAATATACATTAGAAACAGCGAGAGATAAGGAATTTATAGAAAATGTCCAAGAATTAAACTGTGATTCAGACGAAAGTAGCTGAGATTAGAGAGTCAGTGAATAATGTGGTCATCTGCATCAATTTATTCCCTGTTTGTGTATGATACAGTATCATTAATGTGTACCTTGAAACTTGGGAGGATCTGAATGTGTATATTTGGGGGACCCTGACATGTGTACTAGTCCCTGGATTTTGTATGATGGCCCTGGGAATGTGTGCTGATTCCTGAGGAACTCTATTTACCACATTAGTCCAATTGGAGTATTTTCCAACAATCCTTTGGTTTATATGATTTAACCCATTTACTATGCCAGGACTTAATTGCTATCCATGTTCATATAATTACTGAATATCTGAATTATTTATTCTGCACAATAGTCTCTCACTAAGGCACTGTGTCAAAAGCCGTGGTGGAGTCCAAAAAGACTACATCTACAGAACACTAGTCAAATGAGTTTGTTATGAGCTAACCCTCATAAATCTGTGTTTTCTCCTAATTATTAGCTTGTTTGCAGGAATATATTCCCAAATACAATCCATTGAGACCACTCAAAGAGCTTATTCATCCATAGTTACTTAGATTTGGCCTTGATCCCATCTCACATAGACATGGAATTTTTCAATACTGCTCTACATCATCAAACGTAACATTCACCAAGTGAAAAAAAACTTGATATATATTACACTGTTTTATAAGAGTTTAAAATAACCATATTAAGCCTCAAACAGTTTCTGTCCATCATGTTCCACTTTTGCTGAACACTCCATTTCCCTGCCAAACAATTATCAACAGCCACATTGAATTCCAGCCCCGTAAGTGCAATGTGAAGCTTTTAATGGCTTTGAGCTTTAAGAGTTGTAGATTTATGGTGCTATTAAATTAGAACAGGCTGTGAGTTACAGGCTTGAGAGGCAAACCCATAAACCATACTTCGCCCGTCGACTGTGAACGTGATCAATTAGTCTAACTCGTAGTTATGGGTTTAGATGGAGCCAATGGCAAAAGAGATAGTCATAATAATGTCAATGAAAAATGGAGGTGGGATTTTCTACAGGGTTCAATTACGAGTTGCATTCGGACCCACATTCCAGATATAATGAAATATTATTAAAGTCTTAAATATGATATTCTATTACATGCCAGTTACAGTGTATGTATTAACACATTGATTGCCAGGATCGATATAACACAAAAAATAACCATGAAATAAAGATTTGCGAGAATGTTGTGCTATTAAACCTAAGATCTAACGTTACTTTCCCTGTTAATAAACAGTAGTGTGATGATATTTGCATTTAAAGTGCTACGAGTTTGAAAGGTATTTGATTCAGCAGTCCTGTCTTTCACTGCTGGGAGTAGCGCATTGTCCCGGGATGAAACCTTTACCACCTTCCTTTATGTATCTCTCTTTGATGGTGCGGATATCCGGGAGACAAAAGACACAGGCACACACAAGGTTGTTGTATCAATTGTCTCATTTATTGGTTTGCAGCAGCAAGATTATATAGGGCAATGCCTGCCCATTAATTTGCTTCATTATTAGATGTACCCACCGAATTACAAAAGTAGTGATGCAGAGTCAGAATCACAGGACATGTCTGGTTATAGCTAATAACATATATTTTTCATAGACACATACATCTTGTGACATTTATGCAGAAGTTACAAGGTTAGTAAATGGAACCATTAGTCCCTGGTGCAGGTCCTCTCCAGCACTTGTTGGGCTTTGGGCTCCATTTGCGGTGTTACAGGCTTTCTCGTGAGTGACTTTGTTGCAATTTAATAGTATGATTGGAAGAGTTGCGGTTATGGGCTTGACAGATCAAAGGACTTACGGCCGCAAAGTTCAATGTTGCTCATCCCACAGGGTTTTTTCGACCTTGCTGCGTCTACTGGGCTGCTTTAAGAGGCTAATTTAATAGACTTAGGTCCTGCAATCTACGTTACGAGCTACGTTTTAAAATGTAGCCTGAATTTAATGGGGCTGCAAATTCGGCCTTTGTCTGAGGCTTGCTGAGGCTCAGAAAAATATGTACAAAAATATGTTGAAAAAATGGGAAGGACAAAGGTTAAAGGGAAGAGATGGAGAGATATGTTCTCAAAGAACATTGCTCAATCAAACTAAAACTTTTCATGTTCTTTTGTTCCTGGCAATTGAATCACCGATCTACTTGAGAAATCATTCTGCAGAAAGCATTGAGAGTAGGTTTTAATGCATTCCTTCTTTCTCTATTCTTGGTACAATGTAGAACCACTAAGCATTTGCCCTCTCTTACTATCTTCATTGTTTCATTGAGTGTCCATGGGCAGAACTTGGGAGTCCATTTGACCATAATACTGCCCCAAATTGTAACTGGTATAATGCTTTGACTTTGGTATAACTTCTCTTTTTTGCTCTCAAACATATAGAGGTCCCTGGCACTATTGACATGAGACACTGGGTGACAAATCAAAAATATGTAGCCAGAACTGTAGGATGAGGGCCCTCAAAAGCGACTGCAATCTGGCACAACTGAAACATACATGTCCCACGGACTCTCCTTTGTAACAGTATGAACTAGTGGCTGGAGAGTCTGTGTAGTTAGCCAGGTGCTCATGTTCAGTGCACCATGGAGCACTCGCTAACTTGTGGAACCAAAGAGTAGAACTGGACACAATATTCTTAGAGAAGCCAGACTAGGGATCTATAGAGTGTTGCATTGGTTAGGTCAGTGTATTTACCTGGACCTTTACTAGTGTTAAGTCCATATCTGATAATCTTCATGAACAAGAGAGATGAGCAGAACCTAGCACTTTATACTTAACTACCATTAGTTATAGTTATTGATAGATTATTGAGCAACGTACCCAGTCTAGTTGTGTCCAAATCTACTTGACCTTATAGAGAGCAAAATGCCTGGCAAATCTATCATTATGTCTCTGGTCATGCTTGTACATAAGGTTATCTTGGCAGGGATACTGGAGTGGTTTGTCATGTCTTTAGTCTGACCTCTCTGCTATGACCTGCCCATATTGGGTGACACTACTTAGTATAACTCACAGCTTGATTAAGGTACATAATTTCCTTCACCATGACAAAGTATCGATCAAGAAGGGCATACAGTTATTATCTTTTTTGTGATAGTTAGAGATGTCGCGAATAGTTAGCTGGCGGACTATTCCCGGCGAACATAGCATGTTCGCGTTCGCGGCGAACTGCGAACATATGCGATATTTGACCCTCCCCCATTACTTTATCATTGAGCAAACTTTGACCCTGCATGTCACAGTCAGCAGACACATTCCAGCCAATCAGCAGCATACACTCCCTTCCAGACCCTTTAACCTCATGGACAGCAGCCATTTTGGAATCATAACTAACTTGCAGTCTTACTGAGAGGAGGCTGAGTGTAGGTGATACTGCATCAATAGGGAAAACCATAGCTAGGCAAGTTTATTCAGTGTCCAGTGCAGTGCTGAAGGACTCTTGTGCCTTATTATTATTATTAATATTACTACTGTATAATGTGTAGATGTACCAACTGGGCATGCTCTTGTGCATTACTATTATTATTATTATTATTATTATTATTATTATTATTATTATATAATGTGTAGATGTACCGGCTGGGCATGCTCTTGTGCATTATTATTATTATTATTAGTAAAATACTACTACTAATAATAATAATAATGCACAAGAGCATGCCCAGCCAGTACATCTACACATTATATAGTAATAATAATAATAATAATAATAATAATGTAGAAGAGCATGCCCAGCCGGTGCATCTACACATTATATAGTAATAATAATAATAATAATATTGCACAAGAGCATGCCCAGCCGGTACATATACACATTATATACTACTACTAATAATAATAATAATAATGCACAAGAGCATGCCCAGCCGGTACATCTACACATTATATAGTAATAATAATAATAATAATAATAATAATAATAAAGCACAAGATCTCCCCTGTGTCTCCCCCCACTCCCCCATGTGTCTCTCTCCCCCCCTCTCCCCTGTGTCTCCCCCCCCCCACTCCCTCCCATGTGTCTCTCTCCCCCCCTCTCCCCTGTGTCTCTCCCACCCTTCCCTGTGTCTCTACCCCCTCTCCCTTCTCCAGTGTTTCTTTCCCCCCTCTCCTGTGTCTTTTCCCCCTTCCCTCTTCCCTGTGTCACTCCCCCCTCCCCTGTGTCTCTACCCCCCTCTCCCTTCCCCCCTCCCATGTGTCTTTCCCCCCTTCCCTCTCCCCTGTGTCTCTCCCCCCTCCTCTGTGTCTCTTCCCCCTTCTCCCCTGTGTCTCACCCCCTCTCCCCTGTGTCTCCTCACCACTCCCTCCCATTAGTCTCTTCCCCCCTCCACCCTGTGTCTCTACCCCCCACTCTCTCCTGTGTCTCTCCCCTCTCCCATGTGTCTCTTCCCCTCACCTCTCCCCTACCCTGTTTCTCTTCCGCCCTCTGCCCTGTGTCTTCCTCCCCCTCTCCACTGTGTCTTCCTCCCCCCTGTGTTTCCTCCCCCTCTCCCCTCCCCTGTTAGCTTCTATACGCATACATACATACGATAAGAAATCTGGTGGGGTTACCCCTTACCCCCCCCCCAGTTCCAACACCCATGTGTACTGTATAATATTGTATTGCATTATGTTATATTATATCACTAGCGACTTCCATGGCACAAATGATGGGGCAATAAAGTTTGAAGCCATGGCAATGCTGTTTGCCACACAATGTGATGCTTTTTGTACTCTGAGGACCTTCGGCGCTCATTGTGAGCCTCTTCTCTCGTGTCCTTCATGTTTTGTGCTTTACAACGATCAATCTTCGGCGCTCATCGCAAAGACAGATATATAAGTACAGTGTTAAATATATAATTTTTTTTGTGCAGTGTAAATTAAAAAATGTATTCAGGTCTCAGAGCATAATAAAGTGATTTAGATTTGTAACTGCTTTGAGAGTGCTATCACTGGCAGCCAATGAGCAGTAATCCAGATATATAACTGCAGAGTAAAAAGTAAAACATTTTAGTGTAGTGTAAAGTCTACATTTTTATTTTCCATTACTAATTAATACTTATTAAATGAATGCACGATAATAACTTTTGTGAATGAACAAATGTATTAGGAAGTGCGAAGCGTTAATGTATGTAAAGTAACAGCAGTGTAAAATATGCTATTAAGCGTATTTTTTTTATATATATTTTTTTTAATAATAATGAATTAATTAATTACTAAAATACTTTACCTATTTGTAATTAATATATCCAGTGATCAATAACCTGAAGAGCTAACTAAAAAAGATTTTCCTAAAAAGCCGTACGAGGTAAAGATACACTATTAACAAGGACCCTAAATCATCCACACCTGTGTACCACATACACATTCCCCGCCATTTTACAAAACTAACTTACACAATGCGGAAGTACCCAGCTAACGGCTTCCACTCGCGCACGCAGCCTATTTACACTACACACTGCACACATTGCTGACACTTACACAGCAGCTCCACAGCACTGAAAACCTACATTGTATGCTGCAGGAACATGAAAACAGATTGTCAGCTCTTCAGCACAATGCTTCCTGCATATATTACTTACAAATAGGTAAAGTATATTCATTTAGTAATTATTTCATTAGCATACAAAAATACATATACACAAAAAAACATTATCACATTAAACATAAAAGCCATTCACTGCGCGCCTCACAACGAGTGCCAACGCTGCTCATAGCATACAAAGCCTTGCAATAAGCGCAAAAAACACATCACCGCCGACCAAAGAATAACAGCAAAAGCGCCTATCAGAAAAAAAATACAACCAACAGCCTCGCAATGAGCGCCGAAGGATCTCCGACCGCCAACAGAATGAATGTCTCGTCCAAACCATTACCTGCCTTACAATCTTATTGCCGCCATTTTTTGATGGGCAAGTCGCTAGTAAATATATAAAGATCAAGATAATAAAAGTATCAGGAAATGTAACACAAAGATGCATGCGCGTCTGAATAATACGACAAATACGGATTTTTGTCATAAGTGATATGATCGCAGTATTGGGTCATAAACCCTAAACACTGGAATCTGTTACATACAATTTACTGATGATGTCATTAATGGGCTTCAAGGGGGGGGATCTCTTTTCATACTTTTTGAGCGGTGCAAATCCAACATACGCAGAGCGGAAACGCCACATCTGTGGGACACACACAAAGGGGTTCACTTTGGGAGAAAAAAACAAACAAATATGAAATATTTAATAATCATATTTTGATGTTACCAACAGATAAGGAAACGAAACTGAGGTTATTATATCTAATAGTAGCAAGCCTGGGAGTACTGGGAGTAATAATACTGCAGCAGGAGGTCAGGACTAATGTCACCTATAGACCCCCAGACAGATAAAGGTCATTACTAATGTCCCTCTATAGACACCCAGTCAGATAAAGGTCAGTACTAATGTCCCTCTATAGACACCCAGTCAGATAAAGGTCATTACTAATGTCCCTCTATAGACACCCAGTCAGATAAAGGTCAGTACTAATGTCCCTCTATAGACCCCCAGTCATATAAAGGTCATTACTAATGTCCCTCTATAGACACCCAGTCAGATAAAGGTCAGTACTAATGTCACCTATAGACTCCCAGTCATATAAAGGTCAGTACTAATGTCACTCTATAGACACCCAGTCAGATAAAGGTCAGTACTAATGTCCCTCTATAGACACCCAGTCAGCTAAAGGTCAGTACTAATGTCCCTCTATAAACACCCAGTCAGATAAAGGTCATTACTAATGTCCCTCTATAGACACCCAGTCAGATAAAGGTCAGTACTAATGTCCCTCTATAGACCCCCAGTCAGATAAAGGTCATTACTAATGTCCCTCTATAGACACCCAGTCAGCTAAAGGTCAGTACTAATGTCCCTCTATAGACACCCAGTCAGATAAAGGTCAGTACTAATGTCCCTCTATAGACACCCAGTCAGATAAAGGTCAGTACTAATGTCACCTATAGACCCCCAGTCAGATAAAGGTCATTAGTAATGTCCCTCTATAGACACCCAGTCAGATAAAGGTCAGTACTAATGTCCCTCTATAAACCCCCAGTCATATAAAGGTCAGTACTAATGTCCCTCTATAGACACCCAGTCAGCTAAAGGTCAGTACTAATGTCCCTCTATAGACACCCAGTCATATAAAGGTCATTACTAATGTCCCTCTATAGACACCCAGTCAGCTAAAGGTCAGTACTAATGTCACTCTATAGACCCCCAGTCAGATAAAGGTCATTACTAATGTCCCTCTATAGACACCCAGTCAGATAAAGGTCAGTACTAATGTCCCTCTATAGACCCCCAGTCAGATAAAGGTCATTACTAATGTCCCTCTATAGACACCCAGTCAGATAAAGGTCAGTACTAATGTCCCTCTATAGACCCCCAGTCATATAAAGGTCAGTACTAATGTCCCTCTATAGACACCCAGTCAGATAAAGGTCAGTACTAATGTCACCTATAGACCCCCAGTCATATAAAGGTCAGTACTAATGTCCCTCTATAGACCCCCAGTCAGATAAAGGTCATTACTAATGTCCCTCTATAGACACCCAGTCAGATAAAGGTCAGTACTAATGTCCCTCTATAGACCCCCAGTCATATAAAGGTCATTACTAATGTCCCTCTATAGACACCCAGTCAGATAAAGGTCAGTGCTAATGTCACCTATAGACCCCCAGTCATATAAAGGTCAGTACTAATGTCACTCTATAGACACCCAGTCAGATAAAGGTCAGTACTAATGTCACCTATAGACCCCCAGTCATGTAAGGTGTAACCCTTACACTACCTGATCGATACAACATCATACCTGATGTTTTAAAGCATGTTATTCCAAACAATTTAGGAATGTTAGGTAATTTATGCCCTTTATGGCTTAAAACCAGACTCTGTATCAACTATGTAATTTTCCGTGGGAGTTTTGCCATGGATCCCCCTCCGGCATGCCACAGTCCAGTTGTTAGACCCCTTGAAACAACTTTCCCATCACTATTGTGGCCAGAAAGAGTCCCTGGGGGTCTAAAATTTGCCTGCCCATTGAAGTCTATGGAGGTTCGCCGATGTTCGCCGTTTCGCGAACATTTGTGGAGGTTCGCGTTCGCGGTTCGCGAACCGAAAATTTTAGGTTCGCGACATCACTATTTATTTGTAGATCTTCAATCTCTAAGAAGGGTAAAAAGTGTTGAAATAAAGACATCAGTGTGGTCAGATCACTCGAGGCTCATCATTATGATAAGGGAGACTATGGAAATTCGTACTAAAAAAACTGGAGAATTGATCCTTCTTTATTTAAAGATCAGCTCTTTGTCAGAACATTAAGGAAGAGATATCCATTTTTTTTATATTAATCAAAATACGGTAGATTCCCCATCTATCATTTGGTGTGCCAATAAGGCCTCTGTGAGAGGTATATTGATTTCCAAAGCAGCAGAACCAAAAAGGCAAGAGGTAAACCCTTAAGGCTCCTATATAATGAATTAGAGAAAACATTAGCCCAAAATAAGTTAAAGCCAAATACGGAGTGCTAAAAACTAATTCATCTTTTAAATCTGCAGATTAAAATGTTTTTACAAATACAAGTTGATAATCTCCTGTGGAAATAACATATATCCCATTTTGTTTTCGGGAGTAAAACAGGGACATTTTTGGCCAATAAGTAAAAAAAAAAAATAATCTAAATAGAATCTTAAGGCTGAAGGGCCTAGATAATAAGTTATATTCTCATCCAGATAAAATTGCTAACATTTTTATGAATTTCTATAAATCACTATATAATCTGGAACAGGTTCCATTTTTTATAAAACGAGACTTAGGGGATTTAAAAATTTTTTTAAGCCAAATAAAATTGCCTTCAATAACTCTGGAAGAACTAAAAAGTCGTAACTAGGAAATTAGCAGTGAGGAAATTTTAGATGTTATAAAAAAAGGAAAAAAAAAATAAGGCACCAGGACCGGATGGGTTTGATCAACTATACTATCAAATATTATTGTGATCACTTAGGCAATATGTATAATGAGATCAAAATAACAGGCAAGTTAAGAGCAGAACTGTCTAAAGCTAAAATAATAAATTTTTTAAAGCGACGGAAGAACACAGAACTAAGCACGAGCTACCGTCCAATTTCCCCGGACAATATAAGACGTTTGGTCGATATTATGTAAATTTCCAAGAGTAAAGAACTATCCCTGCTGTCAGTTGGGATTTTTTAGATATGGTCTTGGTGCAATATGGTATGGGAGATGTTGGAGCAAAAGCTATTAAGGCCCTTTATACAAATCTATCAGCATATATATCAGGACCTGGATTTGAATCAAAGAGTTTCACTATTAGTAATGGCACACGCCAAGGATGCCCCCTTTCCCCCCTCCTGTTTATTCTATTTATAGAGCCCCTTGCGGCATCCATAAGAAACAATGCTTTGATTGAGGGAGTGGTGATAGGAGAAGAGGTGAATAAGATCATGCTCTTCGCGGATGATATTTTGTTAACCCATACAAATCCTCAGAGTTCATGTGTCAACCTGCATCAAACTCTTCAGGAATTTGAGTTTTATTTTATTTATTTTCATATTTTAAAATAAACTTCTCAAAATCAGACATTATATATAGAAAACTCAAATGGGAAACTAAGCAATCCTTAAAACAACAATTTATGTATAACTGTAATTCTAGGTCAATAACACATTTGGGCCTGAAATACTCCTTTACTATGAAAAATTCCATGGGGTAAAATGTGAGCTCCCTCTTAAATGATATAAAGCAGCTAACAAATGAATGAAAAACTTTAAATATGTCTTGGTCGGCCAGAATAGCAGCAATAAACATGTGTATTATCCCGAAATGAAGTTATGTATTTAGATGCATACCTGAGAAAGCTTCTAACATCTCCCTTAATTTGATCCAATCGTGTATAGATACGTTTATTAATTTGGGCAAAAAAGCAAGAATTAAGAAGGCTATAGCATGTAAACATTTTGAAAAAGGAGGTATGGGTATACCGTCAATAAAGGACATTCATGGTAAAATCTTGAACTCAAAATTGATGGTTTTGAATATCCAGAGCAACAGAGCAATTTGGAAAAATATTGAGGATAATCTTTTGGGCGATATACCAATTCACACAATTATGTGGTGTTCAAAGATTGAGTCCATCTACCCCAGTAATTTACCAGGAGGGCTTAGAGCCATGATGAAATTCTGGTTCAAAATCAGATAAAAAAATCATTTAACTCATTTTCCTTCCTTGGCTTCGCCTATAGAAATTTTATTTATACTCTAACACATTTGTGCAGTATGAAATGTTATGGCAGCTACGTGAATGCTTATGTCTGTATGTATGTGTTTTTGTATAAGGTATATTTTATATGAAAAAAAAAGAAAATACAAGAGAAAAAAAAGAAAAAAGAGGAGGGATCACCTGGACCAGCCAATGAATGGATCCCACCATTTACGTCCTCTCCTCCGTTGCTTTCTGTGTATTAAGCCTCAGGACCTTTTAAAGCCATAAATATAAAAGCCCTAAGTATACTAAGTATGTTGTTATGTTACTGCATTTTCGTCCAAATAAAGACATATCAATTATAAGGGTTTCGAATAATTTTTAACTAATTATTTTTGGGGTACAATTAATAAAAAAAGGCACATCTTATTTCAATCAATATTTTCTAACACAAATACCATGCTTGGTTCTATTAAATAATATTGACTCTGAAATATAATATCTAAATATGCTTAAGGATAACAAGACATTCTAAGGAGTTACTATCAGTCTGGTTGAATGTCTGGTCTTTTGGGTGATATACACAACTATAGACATATTCAGACTACACATTATGATGATTAAACTCTGGAGTCTTAGATACCTCATGGGACATCCTCTGAGATGTTCCAGTTTACTGATAAAAACCCTGCTCTGAAGGAAAATAGAGAGGAATAAGCTGGAGAAGGTAAGTGGCAGCCCTTCCATGTTATACTGTAGTTTGTATTAGAGATGTGGTATCACAACATCTGACTAGTGGATCCTGGAGAGAGGACTCGTGTGTGAGAGCAGGGCTAAAGAAGAAGAATGGATGTATTAGGTTATTGCACACCATTTCTTTGCTTGCTAGTTTCTCCCAACAACTTTAATAAAATGTTGCAGTCATTTAACTAGAGACTTGGCTCTGATTGGCCTATGGTAGGACAACTTCCATGGCTTTTCACACACACAGTCTTATATTTGTCAATGTTTTATGTTGCTTTACTACACTGCATGATGATTATATTTCCAAAAAACACAGCATGTTTGTTACCAGGGCTAAATAATCCCATAAAGATGAATATCAATAAATTATTGCCGTTTTTATTATATAATATTTGTAATATTCCATATTTTGTAACTAACATGTATAAGATACAGATGTGCCTAAGCATCATCATTCATCATGTTACCACTTCTCACCCCTTTCTTTATAAGTCAAATGGTTGCCAATCGGAGATGTTATTGTTGTTGGTTAGTTATGTCTCACTCTCCATGAGCCTATGGACCACAGCACACCCTGAACATCTGTCAGCCACTGACCCTCGGAGATCTCTCAATATCAAGTTTTATGCCTTAATTACCTCATCTATTTGTATCTTCCTCTGCCATTCGCTTATTTGTGTGTCTTCAATCTTTCCGACCATCAGATTCTTCTCTAAAGAGTTATGTCTTCTCATGATGTGGCCAAAATATTTTAGCTCCAGTCTCATTATCAAACCTTCCACTGAACAGTTTGGGTTGACATTCTGTAGTATTGATTGACTGGATCTTCTTGCAGTCCAAGGGACTCTAAACAGATTTCTGAGATACCACACTGAAAAAAAAATTATGATCAGATTTAGCATATCATACATACTATAATTATGGAGAAGGAGAACTACACTATGGTGACATATTTTATTCTCACAGGGATTTCCGACCATCCCAATCTGCAGGCTCCAATCTTCTTTCTGATTCTAATAATTTATCTTCTCACTCTTGGTGGTAACATGACCATTCTTGTACTTATCTGCCAGGATCATCATCTCCACACTCCCATGTACTTCTTCCTGGGGAATCTGTCTCTCATGGACATGTCAACCAGCACCATAACTCTACATAAGACTCTTAGTAACTTCATAATTAGGGATAACGCCATTTCTGTGCTTGCTTGTAGGACACATATATTCCTATATTTGTCCATGATTTCTGCTGAGATATTGCTACTTGCGGCCATGAGTTATGATCGATATGTGGCTATTTGTAAACCCTTACATTATCATGTGGTCATGAACCATACAGTCTGTGCTCTATTGGTTACCATATGTTGGTTGCTTGGTTTTTTAGACATTACACCTCATCTCATCTTATTGTCTCAGTTATGGTGTTACAGATCCAATATAGTCAATCACTATTTCTGTGACATGGTGCCTGTGTTGAAACTGTCTTGCAATGATATATCTGCCTTTGAGAGATTGGACCTCATTGAAGGATTCAGTGTAGGTATATCCCCCATTATTCTAACCTTCACCTCCTACATGTTCATTATTAACAAAATCCTGAAGATCCGTTCCAGCACAGGGAGAATTAAAGCTTTCTACACATGTTCCTCACATCTCACAGTTGTCAACATTTTCTATGGAACCATCTTCTTTCAATACCTGAGTCCAAGTTCAAATAATAGCTTAGAGTTTAAAAAATATGTTTCTCTCTTTATCACAGCAGTTGTCCCTTTAATAAACCCAGTTATTTACAGTTTTAAAAATGCAGATGTGAAATTAGCATTTATTCGACAGCTAAAACATTGTAATGTCAACATTCAAGGCAATGGCCCCTAAAGGTCCATCTCAACCTACAGATGGATCTCCAACTGTATGACTTACATCGCTCTCTACTGGGTGAATGGTTTTCCATTGACTGGGAGGCTCTTATTGAGGTGTGGGACTTGTTGATTGTGATGAACACTATGACATGAAACTAAAATCACTCCTGGTTAAAGTGATGTATTTATGAACATGTGATATATTTTGAGTTAAGTGGATCCAAAGTTAAAGAGGTTACATGTTTTCAGAAACTAAAATCATCTATACCATAAGTGAAACATGGAAACGTAGATTTGATGCCAGACAATGACCAAAAAGGGTAGTCATCTGGTCTATCCATTCTGTGTACCTTAACATTTGGCTTTATTAAGCCTCAGGTCAGCTTTATGCTTATCTCAGGCATGCTTAGATTTCTAAACTGTGTTTGACTCCACCACAGATAAGGATGATCAGTTTATTTACTGTCCTTTCTGTAAAGTAGTACTTTCTCGTACTACCCCTAAATCTTCCAACTTCACATGGTGACCTCTTGTTCTTCGATTCCTCTTTTTTCTTAAGACACTTCCATTTTGAAATGTATTAAACACTTTATTATAAAGTTATGGACAATGTTTTCAATAGAGAGAATGGATATTGAAATGTAGGGAAAATATACAAAGGAAACAGGGAGAGAAGAGGCATTTATAGAAATAGTGCAAGAATTAAACATTGATTCAGATGAAAGTAGCTGAGATTAGAGAGTCAGTGGTCAGTGGTCATCTGCATCAAATTATTTACTGTGTGTATATGATACATTATCATTAATTTGTACCTTGAAACTAGGGAGGATCTGAATGTGTATATTTGGGTGACCCTGACTGTTACATGTGTACTAGACCCTGGATTTTGGATGATGGCCCTGGGAATGGTTGCTGATACCTGAGGAACTCCATTTACCACATTAGTCCAATTGGAGTATTTTCCAACAATCCTTTGGTCTATATGATTTAACCCATTTACTATGCCAGAACTTAATTGCTATTCATGTTCATATAATTACTGAATATCTGAATTATTTATTTTGCACAATAGTCTCCCATAAGGCACTGTGTCAAAAGCTGTGGTGGAGTCTAAAAAGACTACATCTACAGAACAGTAGTCAAATTAGTTTGTTATGAGCTAACCCTCATAAATCTGTGTTTTCTCCTAATTATTAGCTTGTTTGTAGGAATATATTCCCAAATACAATCTATTGAGACCGCTCAAAGAGCTTATTCATCTATAGTTACTTAGATTTGCCCTTGATCCCATCTCACATAGACATGGAATTTATCAATACTGCTCTACATCATCAAACGTAACATTCACCAAGTGAAAAAAAACTTGATACATAATACACTGTTTTATAAGAGTTTAAAATAACCATATTAAGCCTCAAACAGTTCCTGTCCATCATGTTCCACTTTTGCTGAACACTCCATTTCCCTGCCAAACAATTATCAACAGCCACATTGAATTCCAGCCCCGTAAGTGCAATGTGAAGCTTTTAATGGCTTTGAGCTTTAAGAGTTGTAGATTTATGGTGCTATTAAATTAGAACAGGCTGTGAGTTACAGGCTTGAGAGGCAAACCCATAAACCATACTTCGCCCGTCGACTGTGAACGTGATCAATTAGTCTAACTCGTAGTTATGGGTTTAGACGGAGCCAATGGCAAAAGAGATAGTCATAATAATGTCAATGAAAAATGGAGGTGGGATTTTCTACAGGGTTCAATTACGAGTTGCATTCGGACCTACATTCCAGATATAATGAAATATTATTAAAGTCTTAAATATGATATTCTATTACATGCCAGTTACAGTGTATGTATTAACACATTGATTGCCAGGATCGATATAACACAAAAAATACCCATAAAATAAAGATTTTGCGAGCTTGAGAATGTTGTGCTATTAAACCTAAGATCTAACGTTACTTTCCCTGTTAATAAACAGTAGTGTGATGATATTTGCATTTAAAGTGCTACGAGTTTGACAGGTATTTGATTCAGCAGTCCTGTCTATCACTGCTGGGAGTAGCGCCTTGTCCCGGAACAAAACCTTTACCACCTTCCTTTATGTATCTCTCTTTGATGGTGCGGATATCCGGGAGACAAAAGACACAGGCACACACAAGGTTGTTGTATCAATTGTCTCATTTATTGGTTTGCAGCAGCAAGATTACATAGGGCAATGCCTGCCAATTAATTTGCATTATTATTAGATGTACCGACCGAATTACAAAAGTAGTGATGCAGAGTCAGAATCACAGGACATGTCTGGTTTTAGCTAATAACATATATTTTTCATAGACACATTCATCTTGTGACATTTATGCAGAAGTTACAAGGTTAGTAAATGGAACCATTAGTCCCTGGTGCAGGTCCTCTCCAGCACTGGTTGGGCTTTGGGCTCCATTTGCGGTGTTACAGGCTTACTCGTGAGTGACTTTGTTGCAATTTAATAGTATGATTGGAAGAGTTGCGGTTATGGGCTTGACAGATCAAAGGATATACGGCCGCGAAGTTCAACGTTGCTCATCCCGTAGGGTTTTTTGACCTTGCTGCGTCTACGGGGTTGCTTTAAGAGGCTAATTTAATAGACTTAGGTCCTGCAAGCTATGTTCCGAGCTACGTTTTATCATGTAACCCAAATGTAATGGGGCTGAAAATTCGGCGTTTGTCTGCCTCAATTAGTGAGGCTCAGACAAATATGTACAAAAATATGTTGAAAAATGGGAAGTAATAATGGACAAAGGTTAAGGGGAAGAGATGGAGAGATATGTTCTCATAGAACATTGCTCAATCAAACTAAAACTTTTCTCCTTCTTTTTTTCCTGACAATTGAATCACTGATCTACTTGAGATATCATTCTGCAGAAAACATTGAGAGTAAGTTTGAATGCATTCCTTCTTTCTCTATTCTTGGTACAATGTAGAACCACTAAGCATTTGCTCTCTCTTACTATCTTCATTGTTTCATTGAGTGTCCATGGGCAGAACTTGGGAGTCCATTTGACCATAATACTGCCCCAAACTGTAACTGTTATAATGCTTTTGAGGTCCCTGGCACTATTGACATGAGACACTGGGTGACAAATCAAAAATATGTAGCCAGAACTGTAGGATGAGGGCCATCAAAAACGACTGCAATCTGGCACAACTGAAATATACATGTTACATGGACTCTTCTTTGTAACAGTATGAACTAGTGGCTGGAGAGTCTGTGTAGTTAGCCAGGTGCTCATGTCCAGTGCACCATGGAGCACTCGCTAACTTGTGGAACCAAAGAGGAGAACTGGACACAATATTCTTAGAGAAGCCAGACTAGGGATCTAAGGAGTGTTGCATTGGTTTGGTCAGTGTATTTGCTTTACTAGTGTTAAGTCTATATCTGATAATCTTCATGAACAAGAGAGATGAGGAGAACCTAACACTTTATACTTAACTACCATTAGTTACAGTTATTGATAGATTATTGAGCAACGTATCCAGTCTAGTTGTGTCCAAATCTACTTGACCCTATAGAGAGCAAAATGCCTGGCAAATCTATCATTATGTCTCTGGTCATGCTTGTACATAATGTTATCTTGGCAGGGATACTGGAGTGGTTTGCCATGTCTTTAGTCTGACCTCTCTGCTATGACCTGCCCATATTGGGTGACACTACTTAGTATAACTCACAGCTTGATTAAGGTACATAATTTCCTTCACCATGACAAAGTATTGATCAAGAAGGGCATACACTTATTATCTTTTTTGTTATAGTTATTTATGTTTATTTTCTAAAAATGTTCACCCATTAATTAAGTCTAATTCTTCAAAAATCAAAAATTTCAGAATTCTCTTAAAAGATTTCCATCCAACATTTTCATATAATATACACCACTATTTTTAGAAACTGTTGGTATTACCATATAAAGTAATATAACATTTGGCACTTTGTTAATCTTTTTAAATAGATATTTCTTATTTCTTTTGTATAAATGGAAAAAAAAAAACATTTTGTCACTGAAAGTTGAAGTTCTGTTCTTAATATCCTGATATCGTACACATATATGGTTTTATACTTATTTATTCATGATCTGCAGAAGCAAGAAGTTGGTAAAAGTGCCCAATGACTATTTCAACTTGCTTGGTCAAAATATTCACCCCATGGCAATGGTGTATTATACAAACTCAAAACTATCATTTATAAAAGAGCACACTCCACATGTCTCCTCCAGTCATCAGGTGAATCAATACCTCAAGGAGTCATGGGCAACTGGAGATCTGAGGTGTCCAAGTGCCAGGAGAGATTATCTGCGTTCTGATGACCCCTATCGTGCCTGTGTAGGATAGTACAGCTATGGGTCTGCAGGGCTAGGATCCATCTCAACTGGTGTGAATTGTCCCCAGTCACACTATTGAGAAAGCACAATGGGTTGTGGTCTGTGAAAACCACAAACTATAAAAAAAAAAAGATAAGGTTGTCGTTTCTCTAGCACCAAAAGGACTGCCAGGCACTCCTTATCAATAGCCACAAACTTGACCTCTCGGCACACTAGCTTGGGGCGCAGGAGTGTAATTAAATTGTCCTTGCCCTGGGCATCCACCTGACACAAAAACAGCCCGAAACATCCAACTGGACCAAAAAAGGTTGAGAGTAATCTGGTGCAACTAGAATTAGGTGGGATATTAGGACTGCCTTCAGGTTCCAGAAGGCTCTCTCACATTTGAGGGTCCACTGTATTTGCCAGGGCATCCTCTTTCTTTTGAGGTCTGTCAGTGGCTTTGCCAGAGAATAAACCAGCAGTAATGACCAGCGGTACCCAGAAATGCCATAACCTGGCTCACACTCATCGGGGTTGGACACTGATCAAGTCTACCTTGGTTGTCTCTGACTGACCAAACCTGTAGGTTATGCTCTTTCCCCAAGAAAACTGAAACTTTTAAGGGCTAATGATCAATCCTGCTTGTTGGATGTAGGTGGTCTACATGTTTCTACATGTTTCTGCCAAGTATTAATGAATATGGCAGTGTCATTCAGGTACACATGGGAGAACTTCTGGCACACACATTAGGTGGTCAACAATCCATTGGAAATTGGAAGGGTAATTCTTTATACCAAAAGCATAACTATAATCTAATGTAGCCCAAACAAGGTAGTGAAAGCTGACTTCTGTTTTGCGGGTTTAGGAAGTGAATATGCCAGTAGCCCTTAGACAAGTCCAGGGTGGTCACATAGGATGCTGTCCAAGCCTATATAGCTGTTTACTCTAGGCTTAGTGTAAGCATTAGTAATTGTATTTTCATTTCACTGCCCATTGTCTACACAAAATCTGGTGGTCCTGTCTTTCTTAGAGCCAATAACACAAGGAATGCTAAGACATTATAGGATGGCTTGCTGACTGCTATCTCTAACATCTCATCCAGCTCCCTCCTTATATACTCTTCATAGTCTTGTGGACCCTATTAGAGGGCTTCTTCAGTGGGAAAGTCTGGGTGGAGACTCAGCGCCTCTCAAGCTGCTATTTCTGGAAAGGTATCAAGTCATTTGGGATAGGTAGAAGAGGGGACGGGTCAGCAGTGGCAAGCATCTGTGGTAGTATTCCATCCTCAGGAACTTCAGGTTCTGCTAGTCATATGGCCATTACTTGTGGATTCTGACTCTGGTATGGCATCAGCATATTCACATGGGTGGCCTTCTGCTGTTGCTTATCCAGGGCTGCCACATAGGTAGTGTTGGATAGCTTCTGAATATGGATTATTTGGAAGGGATACTCCAAAATTGCCACAAGCTTCTTCTGGTTATTTGGTAGCAACATTATTACCTGCTATCAAACTCAGGCTCGCTGATCATACCGGTATATTCGCATGCCTTAACCTGCAAACAGATCATCCTTGGCTAGCCCAGTGTTGTCAGCCTATCTCTAACCTGCAGCTCATATGGCAATGGTCCCCCTCCCCAAACTCCTATAACAGGTCCAATGACCATCGCCCTAACTGACGTACACAAATTTAAACAGGAAAATGCTTTGGAGTTTTGAGGGTCCTCTAGGCAAAGAGAATGTGGATGCAACATTTTTCAAATCCTTCTTGTCCACACTTATTCTAATCATAGCCTTCAGGGTGCCATTGAACCTCTCCCACAAGCCATCAGTCTGGGAATGATAGGGGGTCAACCTCAGCTGGGTTCTTCAACACTGTCACAACTGATAGCTCAGCTCAGCCATAAACTGGGTACCCTATTATTATTATCTTTTATTTGTAATGCGCCAACATATTCCTTAGCGCTATACAAGGAATAAGAACAAGGAAATACAAA
The DNA here is from genome assembly GCA_027410445.1 of Discoglossus pictus. Taxonomy (NCBI): domain Eukaryota; kingdom Metazoa; phylum Chordata; class Amphibia; order Anura; family Alytidae; genus Discoglossus; species Discoglossus pictus. Next base: position 5,472,190 of record CM050170.1, read on the forward strand.
ATACAATATTAACAGCTGCAGAAAACAACATCCTGAAGATCCGTTCCAGCACAGGGAGAATTTAAGCTTTCTACACATGTTCCTCACATCTCACAGTTGTCATCATTTTCTATGGAACCATCTTCTTTCAATACATGAGACAAAGTTCAAATAATAATTTAGAGTTCACAAAATGTGCTGCCATTATGAACACAGCAGTTGCCCCTTTGATAAACCCAGTTATTTACAGTTTGAAAAATCCAGATGTGAAATCAGCATTTAGACGCCAACTAAGACGTTGTAAAATCATCATTTCAGGGAGTGGCCTCTAAGCATACATCTCAAATGGATCTCCAGACCAACGGTATGCACACCACACATCTCAATCTATTGGGAGAACATCTTTCCCAGTGGCTGAGAAGATCTTACTTAAGATGTGGGAAATTCTGTACCATGATCTAAAGTAATTGGGTTTGTGATGAACACTTTGAAATGTTACTAAAGTGGGACTACACTGGTTGATATATTTATGAAACTGGGATCTATTTTGATAATTTGTTAAGGATTTTGATGGATCTGAAGCTACGGAGGTAAAATGGTTTGAGAACCTAAAACCTTTCATACGTCCAACATTTCTAATTTGGGATAAGTGAAAAATAATAACCCTAGTTTTGATGGCAGATGAGAACTCAAAGGGGTTGTTATCTGGTCTGTCCATTTTATGTACCTAAATGTTTTGCTTAATTAAGCCTCAGGACATCTTTATGTTTATCTTTAACGTAATTAAATAACTTATCTGTGTTTGACTCCACATACAGTGGAAGGCTGCTCCACGTATCTACTGACTTTTCGGTAATGTAGTCCTTTCTTACATTACTTCTAAGCATCCTCCACCTTTCAACAAATCGTGACCTCTTGCTCTTGGATTCCTCTTCTTCTTGGAGAAACTTAATTATGGAACTTTAATAAATCATTTGAGAAATTTAAAGGTTCTTCCATATTTCCTCTCTCCCTTCTCCACTCTATAGATATTAAGGTCATGACATTTATCTTCAAACGTTTTTCCTTTTATACAAGTGACAATATTAAACTTAAAGCATGATAGAAGTCACATTTTTAGAGTATGCTTGTTTGAAGATGTCTCAAGAAATAACAACAAATGTTATAAGAAAGAAAAACATTTTAAAATAACCCATATCTTACAGTAATCCCAAATACTCAGAAAATAAATGTATCAATGTCCTTAACATCCTTCTACGTAATTCTCTACTTTGTCTAATTTAAATTAATTCTTCAACAATGTTTAGAAATTGTGTTTACAGTAGGGATAATGGAGGTTAAGGGGTCAATAAAAATAAATAAAAATAAAAGAAACACAGAGGGAAGAGGGATAATTAGAAAAAAAATGAGACAGAATTAAATTAAACAGTTAGTTCTAGGTTTGTGTTTGTTTTTTGACAGTTACATGAGTCCTAGACCCTGATTTTTTAATGATGGTCCTGGGATTGAGTGCTGATTCATGAGGAACTCCATTTAGCACATTAGTCCAATCTGATTAATTTCTATTTAACAAAAAAATCTTCATTTGTTATGATTTGCCCATTTCCTTTCGACACCCATGATTGCTATCCATGTACAAATAATTCCTGAATGCTTTATTTTTCCCAATAATATACCATGAGGCACTGTTTCAAAAGCCATTGTGGAATCCAAAAAGTTTACGTCTATTTAATTCCCTAGGTTCAAGACCTTATGAAAATGAATCATATTAATTTGTCATGACTTAACCCTCATAAATCTGTGTTTTCTCCCAATTAGTAGCTTGTTCATTGGAATATATTCTCAAATATCATAATTTAGAGACAAGTCAAAGAGCTTATTAGTCTATAGTTGCCTTGATTTGTTCTAGGACATTAAATACATCAATAGCTCTCTACATCATCAAACATACCATTCAAGACCAAGTAATAAAACAAATTATGTATACCCCTTTGTTTTATGAGTTTTAATAACCCTATTAATCCTCAAACAATTTTCATAATGGCTACATGATGCTTCCTAGACATTCTGAAAGACCAAAAATCTTAAAAACACTCAAATAACAACATGTTCATATGCTCAGCTCGTTCCTCTGGGTACTTTAGACATAGTAAGCTCAAAGGCGAAATTGTGAAATGTATAATTGCAGTGAATGGAATATCATTTTATAATTTTCAGGCTCTGGAGGACCTAAGGTCACTTCTAAATGACCCATCGCGGGTATGAAGAGGCACTTAATATGGTCAATATATTAAAAAGAAGGAAATAGTATATGCATATGTGGAGAAAAGGAGTTAGTGTAATATACAATGAGGAAAATGAAAGTTAGAAGGACAAGGAGCAGCAGAAGGAGATGGAGGATTTGTGTGATTGTATGTGAAAAGCTAATGGGAGGCAAGAAAGAAAATATTAAGAAAATGGGAAGCAATAATTAGGAAAGATTAAGGAAACAAGATGAGGGAGAGATATATTCTCATAGGACATTTCTCATACAAACAAACTAAAAAGTTGTATCTAATTTCCATTCAAGTCAATTGAGTCACCAATCAACTTGAGATGTCATAATGCAGAAAAACATTGAGAGTAAGTTTAATTCATTCTATAGATGCCTTCTTCCGATCTCTATTCTTGTTAAAATGTAGAGCCGCTAAGAGTTTACTCTCTCTAACCTTCTATAATGTCCCATCGAGTGTCTATGCGTAGATCCTGGGAGTCCATTTTGTTATAATACTCCCCCAAATTTTAACTGGTGTTCTGGTGTAAATGGTTTTACTTTGGTGCCTGGCCCTATTATAATGGGACGCTGGGTGCCCAATCAAAAATATGAGAAGGGAGAGATGCCACCAGATATTGAGGTAGAGGGCCCTCAAATGAGATAAGATGGGTAGCAGTTTGTAAAACCAGAAACATACATCACGCATGGACTCCCCCTTGCAACAGAATGGACTAGCAGCTGGAGCGTCCATGAAATTACCATGGATCACTCTCAAATTCAACTCCTCCTTGCTTCTTGGATACAAATAGAAGTACTGGATACAGAGTATTAATCAGATTTGACATGACCAGCCTTTAAAGTGCAAGTCACAGATGTTTCATATCCCTGCCACAAACTATGGGTCAGAAACTAAACACAGAGGTGAATTTCAAAAGAATCCAGATGTGGGAAACCAAGCAGAGTTCTCCATCTACAGCCCACAGCATCTTTGCCAAGATTTCCTTATGTACAACCATGATCAGAGATAACAACATATGTGCCTGGCCTGCTGTGGTCCTTAAGGTCATGCAAAGTCATGGCCAACTAAATCAGGAGTGATAAAGGTATCTTGATTAAAGAGTGATAAAGGTATCTTGATTAGGTGAAAAAACAGAGATAATGGAGAATTTGTGGTTATGATTTATATAAGTTGTCATCAACAGCAGTAACCAAGACTAGTGGTGAGACCATATCTGCTAATCCTCAGGAACAAGAGAAGCATGATGAGAACCTAAATCTTTATACATATAAGTACCATAATTTATAGCTATTCATAGATTATTGGACAACTAATCCACAGTTAAAATGTATTAAATCAGTGAGAAGATTAGAGAAGATACAATATCTTTGTAAAAGTCATGAACGTTGTTTAGTTTGACAGTTACTCCTCCATGTTTGTGTAGTGCAGAAGTGTGATTTTTTTTGCCAAACTGTCCCAACCGCCTAGACTCATGGACTTTTTTTTTAAATGGCAACCAGACTTTGATGGACACTAGCCCTATGGCTACCTAACCCAAGGACTATTCTACAGATAATATGAACGTTTTAAATGTCTAAGTCACTTGCTGATTCATGTTATTGTATGATGTTTTTCCAAAGCCATGATTGTATGCCCTGGGCCCCAAGATCACTTCCACCAGGTAATTTGGACCTATGGAGCTCTGAGTTAATCTTTAATTTTGAGAACAGTTATTTTATATGTAGGATGTGTTTGGGGTATAAATATTCCATTGTGCTAAAATAAATATTTTGGGTTTAGTATCACTTTAAGAGCAACCAGTAGGCACTTCCTCATTCCAACCATGATACCCAGTTCACTCCCAGTTCCATGGCCAGGCTTTTGTCCATGCCGGATTTGAACTTACATTAAGATTAAAGCCATAGCTTTAACACATCAGTAAGTTAGCAATTTGAGCTGCTGAAAATGGTACACCTAAACGTAACTGTTACAGTTTAGACCTGCCATAGCCTGCGACACCACAGCACTTCACTTTAGGATTCTCCCCATTAAAGCTGTCGTCACATATAATTTTACACCAATAAAATCTCTGAATATGAAAGCCCTAAGTGTACATTGTTGACATATGTTGTGTGTTATATATGTCACTGCACTTTTGGCCAAAGAAAGATATGAATATTTCCTTCTTCCCCTAGTTATTCTGACAGCCATACAAGATACTATTCAGAGACTAAAGTCACTGTTCTGTTTTCCATAAAATAACCATTAAGCACATAAACTTTCCCAAAACACTGACCCATTGTTTTTAACAGATTTCCAAAGGACACCCCAGGCCATTATTAAGACTGGCTAACACCATGGATCCTCAATATGCCCCCCTCCCCCATGAAGTGCTTTTATTCATGTATATGATGTGTTTTAGGTTATATTTAATATTCAAAGAGTGACATGTTCACCTGGGAACTCATTTCCCCTGATCAACCTCCCTTCGACTCAATAAATGCAGATCGTCCCATGTAGAGTTGGAACAGAGGTAGACATCCCCTTCATCACCTCTATACTAGGAATTTCCCACTTAACGCTCTGGATTCTGGTTGGTGCAGAGTTGGAAAGGTAACAGGGAACAGACCCTGGCTGGTCCATCCAAGTTAGGGGGGAATCCCAAAATCCCAAAATGATGCTCATTCTATTTGTTATTGTTTTATTCTATAAAAAAAATATGCTTGTCCTGGGACACATAGACATGGTGTTTTCATTCAGAGGGGAGTTTGTTATTATTTTATTCTACCAAGGAATTCTGTCACTTGTCCTGATATTAAGGGAATTGGAGGAACCAAGTCGAACTGTGGGTATGGTTGGGTATCAATAGCCCTTTTCAAGCTACTGAAGGGGCAGATATTGGCCAATGACATTAAAAGGTGTTCTAATAATATTTGTAAAGAAATGTTTTGATACAACTAAATCAAAAAGATGCATCTTATGATTTTAAAATTATATTGAGTCTAAAATATAAATATTTAAAAATGTACAAAAAAAGATTTTCAATAGAGGTAATATCAGTCTGGTTGAATGTCTGGTCTTTTGGAAGATATACACAACTACAGACATACTCAGACTACACATAATTATGATTAAACTCTGGAGTCTTACATACCTCATGAGACATCCTCTGAGATGTTCTAGTTTACCAATAAAAACCCTTCTCAAAAGGGATATAGAGAGGAATAAGCTGGAGAAGGTAAGTGGGCAGCCCTTCCATGTTATAGTTTCTGTTAGAGCCATGGTATCACAACTTCTGACTAGTGGATCTTGGAGAGAGGACTCGTGTGTCAGAGCAGGCGAAGAAGAAGAAAGGAAATTTGTTCCAGGCTATTGTAGATTATAATATGTTAGAATCTGCCAACAACTTTTGGGTTTGATGGGCCTATGGTAGGACAACTTCAATGGCTTTTTCACACACAACTGGTCCTAGGCTTGTCAATTCTCCTTCTGCAACTTGCTCCAACCTTTTCTTTTTTTCTCTTTATTACACATTTTCATCGTTATCTTTCCTCTCAGGTCCTACCTACTTTTATAATTATCTTTTCCTTTTTTCTCTCCCTTCTGCTTCTCTTTAGAAACTGTATTTTGAACATCTCTCAATAATTTTCAAAATTATTACAAGTTTCTTTGTATTCCTAATCCACATAATTAGAAAAATATAGACATAAGCAGCCTACAAAATGTGCTGGTCTAGTGGATGACTGAGAAGTGTTATTGGTTTCCTTTATATGATAATTTTCTAGTGAAATTCGACATCTTTAATAGACAGAGCTAATATCTGTAATAATAAATATGTTATTTTTCTTCATTACATTCCAATAATATTCCTGTGAAGATGAATATGTTACTGGGTAAAGTAAATAACTTTTCATCTCTTTTATATTCAACTTAGTGGAAATGGTTACCAATCTGAGATGTTGTTATTGTTTAGTCATCCAATAATTTCCAACTCTCTTTGACCCTATGGACCACAGGACACCAGGTACGTCTGTCAGCCACTATGAGATCCCTCAAGCACATCATATTTGCTTCAATTAACCCATCTATGCATCTCCACCTCTGCCGTTGTCTTCTTTGTGTGCCCTCAATCAATCCCGACCTCAGAGTCTTCTCTAGGGAATCATGTCTTCTCATGATATGGCCGTAACTTTAGCCTCAGGACTAATTCTTCCACTGAAAATTTTAACTTGATTTCCTTAGTATTGATTTGTTTGATCTTCTTTTTTCTGTCCCAGGGACTCTAAACAGATTTCTGACATGCCACACTCACACACATACAAATTATGATAAGCTATAACAGATCATATATCTAAATTTATGGAGAAGGATAACCACACCATGGTGACATATTTTATTCTGAAGGGGATTTCTGACCATCCCAGTCTACAGGCTCCAAATCTTCTTTCTGATTCTAATAATTTATCTCCTCACGCTTGGTGGTAACATGACCATTCTTGTACTTGTCTTTCTGGATCATCATCTGCACACTCCCATGTACTTCTTCCTGGGGAATCTGTCTCTCATGGACATGTCTACCAGCACCATCACTCTACATAAGATCCTGAGTAACTTCATTATTAGGGATAACACCATTTCCTTGTTTGCTTATAGGACACATATGTTCATATATTTGTCCATGATTGCTGCTGAGATGTTTTTAATGGCGGCCATGAGTTATGACCGATATGTGGCTATTTGTAAACCCTTACATTATCATGTGATCATGAACCATACAGTCTGTGCTCTATTGGCTACCATATGTTGGATGTTGGGTTTTTTAGACATAACACCTCATCTCATCTTATTGTCTCAGTTATGGTGTTACAGATCCAATGTAATCAATCACTTTTTCTGCGACATGGTGCCTGTGTTGAAACTGTCTTGCAATGATATATCTGCCTTTGAGATCTTGAACCTCATTGGAGGATTCATTTTAGGTTTCCCTTCCTTTCTTCTAACCTTCACCTCCTACGTTTTCATTATTGACAACATCATGAAGATCTGTTCCAGCACAGGAAGACTTAAAGCTTTCTACACATGTTCCTCACACACTACAGTGGTCATCATTTTCTATGGAACCATCTTCTCTCAATACCTGAGACCAAGTTCAAATAACGGCTTCGATTTCAAAAACTATGTTGCCCTTTTTAACACAGCAGTTGTCCCATTAATAAATCTGATTATTTATAGCTTGAAAAATATAGATGTGAAATCAGCATTAAGACGACAGTTAAGATGTTCTAAAGTAATCATTTAAGGCAGTAGACCATAAAATGATATCTCAACCTACTGATGGATCTCCAAAGGTGACTGGTAGGTATCAGACTGATGGATTAACAACATAATTATTGTGCTACTAGGAGAACAGCTTTCCAAGTAGATGAGAAGATCTTATCAAATATGTATTAAAATAGGTAATATGTCCGAATGTAATTTTGATTGTGATGAACACTATGAATTGCCAATAAAGTTGAACTTCACCGTGTTAAAGGGACATGTTTATAAAATCAGGATATATTTTGATATATTTTTAGGACTTCAGTGGATCCAAAGTTAGAGAGTCAAACTTTGGATACACTCCAAAATTTTGAAACATAGACGTGAAGTAAAGCAAAGACCAGAAAAGGCTGGATATCTGGTCTATCCATTCTATTTACCTAAATATCTGTCTTAATTAATCCTTAGGACATCTTTAGGTTTATCAGAAGCATGCTCACATTAATAACTGTTTGACTCTACCACTTATGGTGGAAGGCTGTTCCATTACCTCTAAAACTCGAACCTTCCAACTTCAAATCATGACCACTTTGTCTAGAAAAAAAGGATAAATAAACAATGAGTCAGCTGAGATAAGTGTTCATTCAATGTGTGATACCTTGAGAATTGGAGAGGATCTGAATGTGTGTATTAAGGGGACCCTTGCTGTTCCATGTGTAGTAGACCATTCTTTTTTTGATGATAACTTTTTTTACTGCTCAATCCTCCTCCAATACATTCAAACATGATATAGGTTTTTCTTGTGGCTTTGCTACTTTTGCTTGGGTACTTTAAAATCTACTATCTTGAGGCAGGACCAGCTTTGCTGACCACTAAATGGATCCCACAGGTTCGGTCCTCTCCTCTGTGGGTTTCTGTGTACCAGTTCTAGGTATTCCCCTGGAAGTAGGCTAGCTTCAAAATCTGTGAAGACCAGGGATGCTGTTCTGGAAGGTAGTTAAACTAGAAGAAGTGATTACAAAGGGGTAATGAACTGTAATGAAACACAGAGGATTTAAACATGATAGAACTCACAGTTTTTGGTAATCTAATTAATTTGGGATCAGAATTATAAAAGGTTACATAATTAGGAAAAGAAGGCCAGCAAACCTATTCACTCAGCAGGATGCCCCCTTGTGTTAATTTCACAATGGAAACATGCCTCTGGGCCAAGAAAAGTGACTAGTCTGCATTTGGAAATAAGGGTCCCAGAAGGCTTTCTCACATTCAAGGATACTCTGTACCTCCTGGGGCAGCCTCTTTTTTGGTGAGGTCCATTGTGCATTTGCCAGGTAATGCATTGGAGAATTAACTTGCACTAATACCATATGGAAACACTTGCCTCTTACTAAGTAGGGTGGACCCCTACTTTATAACATTACCTTCTTGGCTCTGGCTTGAACCTCCCACTCCCTACTCTGTACGCTTGGCACTGCATCTTCCCAGAGCAAACTGACAATTGTCAGAACATATGATAAACCCTGCTTACTGGATTTGACCACCTGGCAGGAATATGTACTAGGTGGTACACATGTTCCAGCCAAGTATGGATGAATCTGTCAATGTCCATCATGTAAGCATGGGTGAACTCCTGGCACCCTTGTATTATTTTGTCAGCAAGCTATTGGAACATGGAAAGGATATTCTTGATCCCAAAAGACTTAACCATAAACTGGTTTAGCCCAAATTGGGTGGTGAATGCCAACTTCTCTCTAACGGTTTTAGCAAGTTGGATCTGCCATTAGTCCTTAGACAAGTCCAAAGTGGGTCACCTGGGTTTCCAATCCTAGCCTATCTAGAAATCCATCTACTCTAGGCATTGGTTAAGATTTAGTAGTGATCTTGCCATTTAGCTGACTATATTTTACACAAAATTGGTTGGTCCTGTCCTTCTCTACCACTGGATACTCACAAAGACTATAGGGTGGCTAAATAAACCCTAGCTCTAACATCTCATACAACATCTCCAACCTTGTATTTCCATTTACAATCTCAGGGACCCTATGAAAAGGCTGCTTCAGTGGGAAAGTTTCAGGGGTAAGGAACTCATGAAGCAGTAGTTTGATAATACCTAGCCAGGTTGAGAACAAGCCCAGGTGCTGACTTGGGAAATAATCAAGCTGCTTTCACTGGTAAGCTAAGAAGTTGGTTGGGATTAAGTAAACATTGGATGTTGGGACAAGCATGTCTGGTAGTACTCTATCCTCACAATCTTCACATTCTGCTAAGCATATGGCCATACTTGGGGTTTCCTATTTTCTGGTATGGCTTCAGCACATTCATCCATGGCTACCACATAAGTGGTGTCAGCTAGTTCACGGAAGTTTTTAAATGGACACTCCCAAATAGCTTGGAGCTTGTTCTGGTAATTGGGAACCAACATTAATACCTCTGGTCTACCTGGAATTCCTAAGCCTGGCCTTATGATAATAGCAGCACTTCTAGTTGCACTGGGCTGCAAGCAGATGCTCCTTGGCTATCCAAGACAGTGTCCCAACTTATCTCTGAGCCGCTGCACATATGGCACTATAGGGAAGTCACCCTCCCAAACTCTGGGTACATTTCTAATGACCTAATCACTTATCGCCCATACAAAAGTTCAGTGGGACAAACCCTGTTGACCATTGAGGGACCTCTCTGTAGGCAAAGATGGAAATGGAAGGGAAGCAACTTTTTCCAATCATTCTTCTACAAATTTTGTAATCTTATCCTTCAGGGTGCCATTGAACCACTCACACCAACCTGGATGAATATGGCTACAGATGTATCAGCCACCATTAATGCTGTAATGCGGCTAGGAGATAAAGCCTCCAGTGAATATGTATTCCTCAGAGACATCTCCTTGCTACTGTCCTTGTGGTGCAGCTCTATTACAATGGCATTCGGGGTTGGAAAGGCTGCACAGATACCCCCTGTTGATGATCAGCTCCCCTAGTTTGGTCATGCTGAGCTCATTATACTGGTCCATCTTTACAGCTGCTATTCAAATATCTGTTGTTCGGCTTTTCCCCTTTATCGCGCCAAACCCACTGCTGGAGGACCAGCTGGACTGTCCAATGAATGGATTTAGCCAGTTAGGCCCTCTGCTCTGCAGATTTTTGTATTTTAGTGCTAGAGTTCCCATTTCTCTGAGCTTAAACAGCACTTAGGACCCGATCAATATTCACTACATATCTGCACAAAAGGATAAAGGACAGTTAGTAGAATAGATGAGAGGTGGGACTGAGCCAGGGGTGAGGGTTAGGAGATATAAATCCAGCAGCAAAATAAGCATGGGGATGAGATGAGAGTAGGACGTGCAGAAGCATTTCTTCTTATGGGCTTTAGAACATGAATAAAATAGTGATTGGAGGGAGCTTGTGGGAGCAGAGCAGAGGAGAGGAAAGTAGGGAAGGAGAGATGGTAATGGTGTTGGAGACATAATGGCTAATGCACATGCACACATACACATGGTAGAAACAAGGTCCTGGTAACTCAATTCATCTGGTAGCAGAGTTATAAAAGGTAAAGTAATTAAGGTAAGAAGGCCAGCTAACTCTCAGCAGAATGGGCATCTTAGACCTGTCTTTACAAACAATACTTGAATCATAATGTATAAATAAATAAAAATTACATCTCTAAAAATAACAAGTGGTTAGCCACACAATGCCCAAAACACACAGACAGAAGGCGTATTTACTGGGGATGACCCGTAATGGTCCAAACAGGGTAAGCCATGGTTTACAAGGGGTAGCCAGGGCTGGGAACAAAGCCTATAGTTTCATATCCATCTTGAGCTGACTCAAGAATGGCCAACCCTTGGAGAAGAACTGGACTAGGCTCCATTTGGGAAGATATAGATAGCAGGTACCACAAAAATGTATACAAGCTTTTTTTTAAACTTAATTTCATATTCAATTTCACATAGTTGACCATTGCACTACCTCCCCTAATATTTGTACATGGCATACAATCTAATTTGTATGTGACCTAAACATATTCTAAAGTTTATTCCAGATTTTTGTTACCAGTATATGATTTCCAATTGATGACCATCTCCATTGACTTGAATAGAAAGGGATGTTGAAGTTGTTTTCTAGCCCAGTAATATGATGAAGGATACGGCTTAGCACATCTGTATTTACAATCGATCTAGCTAAATCCAACTCACTCAAGAAGAGCATAATCAAGGGAAGAGTGAGACCAAATTCTAGTACAATGTATAACTAGTTTGTCAATAACTCTAAAAACAATGAGCCCCATTCAATGGAGCAATTGTTAGTTACTGAAGAGCGTAATGGAGGCCGTAGGCTAATTTGCTATTCAATTGGCATCTTTTTGTGGGCTCCAAATGGGTTACGGGTTATGGCCTTGAAAACTCTGTGATGGTTAAACCTGTAAATTACAGCCTCCCGAAAATGTTTTAACTTTCACTTCTGCAAGAGTTATGATGGCTAAAATAGCAAAACTCCATTAAATTGCAGAAATCGCTCAACACTGCATGCACACTCAAGCCGGCAAACGCCAAAGGGTGGCCCAAAGCTTACAGGTTTCAAATAGGACCCGGAAAGGATTTATAGACTAGTTTGTAACACTTCAAATTACAAAATAAAGACACCAACTGACTTTAAAACATGGGGAAAGCAATGGAAGACATTATAATGACATGCACAACAACTCAAACATATCAAATATAGCAAAAAATAACATTATATTTTCCTCATATGTTGTAATGGTCATGTAAATGCCAATATGAAAAGCCATGCTGCAACATGCTGAAAGCTATTAAAGACACACTACCTCATTAGATTGCAACACAAATACATGGACATAGCTTACATATTTTCACACTCACTTAGACTCTAATGTGGACCCTACAAATACACCATACATATTCCAATCAGGCCTTCAGGGGAATGTTGATATAAAAGGATTAAGTTTAATTAGGGGAAAAGGAATAATACAATTAAATCAACTCATTCTATGTCTCTTCAATATATCCTGCCATGAGCATTGTCCAAGATAACCACCTGTGTTTATAATACTAATAAAGTTGTCTCCATTTTGTATACATTCAATAAACTTTATTTGTCTACTAATACGCAAGGAGCAATGTCGGAAAGCGCAATGACGTCATATGTTAGCGTCACGTCACATGGTCGACGTGATGTCTCATTCATGAAATGAAACCCGGAAGTAACCAGGCCTTAAATAGGCCTCACTTTTAACATTCCCCAGCCCATGAGTTAGCTCAAAGTTGGGGTGAAACGGCCTGTCAGAAAAGATGGTGTGCAGAGTCTACCTAGTGTGAGGCTTTAAGCTCACAGGCAGGCTTGACTCAACTAACTGCATATTGATGCTCTAAGGGAAATTGATGCACTTTCACTTTGGACAGCAAAACCATATGTTTTGGGGTTTAATGGTGTTTAAAGTGATAAATATGCATCTTTAAATCACTCTACTCCCTTCAATAGCCCTGCCTCACATACTACTAACTTTATTAATTTTTTATTACATTTTTTTTGGGAGACCTTCTGCACACTCTTCTCTTTATTTTAATTAATTTTGTTTTAGTGCACTATTTTTTATTCAGTGTATCATCACTATCACTAGCAATCCTGGGGTTAGCAAACACATTGCACATGAGGATTGCATGAATACATTAATATATAACTCATTATGTGTATATGTGGCCAGCATTCATCAAGGCCTTATTTATGAAGATATGATTGTTCACTTGGTCATCTGTCATTTATCTCATCCTAGCGTGTTATAGGATATTGACATTTTCGGACCTATTGACCTTTCACATTTAATAATACACATTTTGTTATCTACAGACATCTATATTCATCTATATTTTTTCTGTCCAAAAAAATATAGCTGCGTTTTTTCCCGATTTTTTTTATTCCTTTTTCTCTAATTAAACTTAATCATTTTGTATATATTTAGTGTTACTCACTAGGGAATCTATAGGTCATTTAGCTGTATCTACTCCACAGTATCACTAATTGGACTTTGCATGTGTATTAACCCTTTATTATTATTATAAATGATATATTCTTATATTATATCTAATTGATATTATAATTATTGCATAGTAACTAGGGCTCATTAGTTTACATCTATAGGAATGTGACACAAATGTGATGTATGTGCATGTCCCATAACCCCAACCATTGTAAACACACTGACATGGTGAGAACGGTATAACAAAGCTTTATTTCATACACAGCGCACAATCAGAAATGGACACGAATGTGCATTAATATCATGGGTGTGGTGTGGGCAGATCCCAGGAGATCAAGAGGCTTGTGGGAAAAAGGGGATACCTACAGGGGGTAATGTGATAGTCAAGAATAAGCATGATGAATAGCACCTACCAGGGTCACATGTGGTCACTACACCACTGCAAACGGAATCTAATGAAAAAAAGGATCATCAAAAATCCAGGCCAGCATCTCCGCCATGCATGCAGAGGTAATACTCAGCCTTACAAGGCGCAATAAGGAGGAGAGGAAGCACCACCTAATGACAGAATCCTACCTGGCCAGGCTGCTTAGGATGGGGGAAGACCAGAACGCAGTTAAGGAGGTAACAGAAAATGCTCTGGTCCCCAGCCCCTCGTCCTCGACCCCGGAGGCATCCCCTGGCCACCCTCAGCCCAGCCTCCACCAACGACACTGCAGGTGACTCCCCCTGCCCAACCACCACCAGGTAGACGGTGGACGCCCACGGAGGATTGGGGCACCAATTTGATGACATCCAGGCCAAGATGAGGATGATTATAGCCAAGGAGGACAAGAATGGGACTGTGTGATAGAGTGAGTGGGAGGGGCTGGCCTGGGACCTTAATTGAAGAAATCATTAATGTGCATAGCACTTACAATTTGTCTAGATCTGCTCAATGAAACAGATGATTCAACCTCTGGGTTGTGTAATCCAATGCAGTTTCACATATACAGTGTGGTGACAAAAACAAAAATATGAAAAAAAAGTGGTCAACTAAAAAAAAAGGCGGAGAGGGATAAAAATAATAATCACAATGCATGTACAGTACAGTGCTAAATACTGTACCAATATACCAACCCACCTGAATCTCATCTGCAAGCATTACTAACAATTGGCTAGATCTCTGCAGAACTCACTGGCCAATACAATTAATAATGATGTGTCATCTCACAAATAATGCTTAGCTGTGACCAGCGTCAGTGGTCAAGGTGTACTATCACCTTCTCCTTATGATATTGTTCATCAACATTGATATCCCAACCATCAGCTATACAGGTGTTAGCACGTGTTAAAGGATACTCATGATATCAGCAATTGGGAAAATACCCATTAATAAGAAGAGGACACAAAGGTCAGCAGCCAGATTCAATGTCACTTACATCAGACCCAAGGATCTGTTCTCAGACTGATATTGAGGTCAGGATCGCATGCGTCACTTGTGCAAATATCAATGGTGGCTGTAATTAACATGCCATTGGGAGACTTTGCAAGTCCTCCACCATAGCGGTATTAGTCTACATTTAAGCAAGCAGCAGTCATGTCTGAGATATCTGGCTATATGATAGCGTTAAGATGGTGGGAGCCACATGTTAAGGGAGGGGGGGCTGTAATTGAAGGAATGTCTACATGAGAGGCACTGGGAAAACCTTACACCTCATACATTTCCAACACAATGCTTGCAGATGCAGAAGATGCCTTCAAGGATCTGAATTGTACCTAAAACAAAACAAAACAAAAACATAACACCTGAAAAATAAGGCCTGAAAAATCATAGGGACCGCGGCATCTCTTCTCAACAGCATTTCTCAGTGACCATCAATTGGTGACATGTTAAACAGAACCTCTCGTGTCCACAGAGAAGAGGATCATGGACCATATGATGGGAGGTAGCCATCTGCATACAAAATATCACCATTACATAGGCCAAGATCCAAGACTCTGTAGCCAGGGTAGATTATGTAAACATTTGGACCAATAGATTGTCACTGATGAGTGCTGTTGAAAAGGCACAAACATCTGCACAGCCTCTAGGTCCTCCTCCACCTTGACACAGGGCCCTAATCCCCTGTGGCAAGCCACCGTCTCCCTGGTGATGGTGGTGGTGGGGGGCAGGGGGAGGCATCCTCCCGGAAGGCATCAGCCCTGAAATACCAGACAAGTCTACCATGAATAGCAACCTCCATACGTACGTTTGGGCCTTAGTTGGGCCTCGTCAATAGGGTGCAGCTGAACTTCCTAAGGTACAGTTAACAAGCTTCCCTATAGACATCTTTCATAATAAATACTTTATCATATTCTCCATGGATAATCAAATCTGAGAATTTATCACTCAACAGTACAAAATTAGGCTGACAACTGCAATCCTTATAATTCAGGGGTAAGAAGGTTATTAGTCAACCTAAACTCATCGTTCTAGATGACAAAAACACCAGCAATGTACCAATGAAAAGAAGGGATCAGTATGGAATGGATTGTTATCTCCAAATATGTTGGACATCTCCCACAGAAAGAGGTTGGTGTAAGCGGGGGCATATTTTGCCCCATAATAGTCCCACAGTGTTGGAGATAATACAATCCATTGTACAATGTGGTTTGATAAAAATGCCACTCTCCTTCAATATATATACTGTATATATACTCCCACATCACATGGCCTCTGTAGAATTGTCAACCTCTAGCAGAATGGGACCACTTTGTCCATATCCTGTGACACTAACCCTTCTGTAAATACTTTAGTGAGGGTTGGCCTTGTATAATTTGGGGAATATCTTAACAGAAGTAGCAACATGTTATTAGTGTTACGACCTAGAGCCTCATTCAATTCGAGAGAGGTGGCCCTTGGGAGTGCTGAAGGAGAGGAGGAGGTGGAGAGTGGAGGAGACGAGAGTGGTGGAGGAGTTGAGGAGGTGGAGAGTGGAGGAGAGTGGAGTGGAGGAGTCGGGTGGTGGAAGGGTGCCCTGAGAACTAGGCACATCTAGTCCAAAGGGGGAGGGAGAGGGGTCTGATCCCAAGGGAAGTAGTTCAGGGGAGGGACAGACCTCAGGGACAGTTCAGGGAGCTAAGGATCGCCATCCACAGTCAGGAAGGCAATAGACTAATGGGAAGGACAGGGCCCATAATTACATGCACTTGGAGAATGTGGTCCGCCTTGGTGCCATCTGTGGTAGCCCCGTTATCCTTGCAGGGGAAAGGGAAGTTAGGCTCTCCATGCCTCTCTCTCCCTACCTCTCTCTATCTTCCTCTCTCTTCCCCTCTCTCTCTCTCCCTCCCTTTCTCTCTGTCTTCCCTCTCTCTTGCTTTGTTTCTCTCTCTCTTCTCTCTCTTTCTCCATCTCTCTCTGCCTTCTCTTTCTCTCTTCCTTCCTCCCTCTCCCTCCACCCTCTCTCTCTCTCCTCTTTCTCTACCTCTCTCTTTTCCTCCTCTCTCTCTTCCTTTGTCTCTCTCTCTCTTCTCTCTCCCTTTCCCTCTCTCCATCTCTCTCTCTGCCTCCTCTCTCTCTCTCTTCATTTCTCTCTCTCTCCATCCCTTTCTTTCTCTGCCTCATACCTCTCTCTCTCCTCTTTCTCTCCCTCTCTCTTTGCCTTCTCTCTCTCCATCCCTCCCAGTAATCCACTACCACACATGGCCGCACTCCACCACACATGGAGTCCGCCCTTATGTTCACTCGAGCACATAAGCAGTGGATACGTGTCCATGCATGTGCGTGAATACGTATTCACTGCGCATATGCAGCAAACACCCGCCTGCGACCGCGCAGGATGCACCACACAGCCGTTACTCACA
Organism: Discoglossus pictus; assembly: GCA_027410445.1. Taxonomy (NCBI): domain Eukaryota; kingdom Metazoa; phylum Chordata; class Amphibia; order Anura; family Alytidae; genus Discoglossus; species Discoglossus pictus. The sequence goes on from CM050170.1 coordinate 5,489,493, forward strand.
CTAAGAACTATTATAGGTGTTTGTTTAACATTATTGTTCCATTTAATGCTTTGTTGTATCTATGCCGTGTCTTGATGACGATGATATAAAGATATGTTAAATCCAACTCAATGTCTTGCACTTTTCTTACTGAGTTATGTATATAACTACCTTTACAGAATTAAGAATGTATTAATATATTAATGAAACTCCCTTTATTACAGAGGATCTAAATATGAACATGTTTGTCCAGTATGTCTTATTGTTGTTGGGATATTCAGATCTAAGATAGTTAAGAAGGATGTGTGGAATTAATTGGATCTTCAGGGTTTTTATTCCCACTACGGATATATCTGAGGATGATTGAACTTGTGGGATTTACAATACATGTGAGACTTGTAAGGAAACCATACAAAAACCCATACTCTGAACAAAGAATAAGGAAGATCATGATGACTGGTGCTCATGATGGATGATCGGCAGAAGGTAAGTGTGGATGACCTCTCCCTCAAGATCTTTTCTTACATTAGGATATCCAATCTCCTATTATGATATCCCATATCGGAGCAGAAGGACACAATAGTATAGCAAATAGCAACCAACCGGAAGATTATACCTTCTACTTAGATATCTCAATGCACAAGTAGAGACTTCTTCCGGTAAAAATTATTGTTATTATTGTTGTTCAATCGGTCATTTGTGTCTGAGTCTCCATGACCCTTGTGGTTTCCTTGGCAAATATTGATCTGGAGTGGGTTGCCAGTTTCTTTTCTAGTGGACCATGATTAGTCTGATATCCCTGCTATACCCAACCCCTACACAGCATAGCTCATACCTTCACTGAGATACAGAAGCTCCTTCACCACGACAAGGTATCTATCCATTGGGCATCTAGTCTTATAAACTAGATTTTACCATTTTACATGATTTTTGACACATGATACTATTTTTATAATAACACTGATAGGGCCACGTTTAGCATAATATAGCTAAAATAATCTAATACCTTATGTTCTTTCTTTTTACAGAAAGATCCAGATTTAGCCTATAATATGGAGCAGACCAATATGACGTTGGGGACATATTTCATTATTAAAGGTATTTCAGATGTTGCAGATCTTCAAGCTCCTATTTTTCTTCTCTTTCTGCTCATCTATCTCCTCACCCTTGGTGGTAACATGTCCATTCTTCAAATTATCTTCATCGATCGCCAGCTGCATACTCCCATGTACTTCTTCTTGGGGAACTTGTCCATTTTGGACATGTCTTCTGTGACCATCACAATACCTAAAGTACTCAATTGCTTCACATCGGGAGAGTGCACTATATTATTTCTCACGTGCATGATACAAACATATATGTTTATATCCTTGATGGGTGATGAGATGTGGATGTTAACGGCCATGAGTTATGATCGATATGTTGCCATCTGTAACCCATTGCTCTACCCAATGATCATGAATCACAGAAACTGTTTTTTGTTGGCCATTGGTAGTTGGTTGGTTGGTTTTATCCAACTTATACCTCATCTTGTGTTATTGATAGGCATTTCCTGTTTTAAATCCAATATAATCAACCACTATTACTGTGACCTTCTCCCTGTTATGACTCTCGCTTGCAGTGACACATCTACTTTAGAAATCTTGTTACTCACAGGAGGACCAATACTCGGCCTTGCCCCATTTTTTCTGACTTTCATCCCTTATGTTTTTATTATTTCCACTATCTTAAGTATTCGTTCCAGCTTGGGGAGACGTAAAGCCTTCTATACATGTTCCTCACATCTTACCGTCGTCATTATTTTGTATGTGATGCTCATCTGCCAATACTTAAGACCAACCACGAAGGACAGCTTGGATTCCAATAAGCTCTTTGCTTTGTTTAACACAGTTGCTCTTCCCATATTAAACCCACTGATTTATAGCTTGAAAAATAAAGAGGTGAAGTCAGCATTTAGACGACAACTAAGATATCTAGAATATTATCATATATAGGAGCTCAGTCATCATCTTCCAATATGGATCAAATTAAATACATTGTTTATACAGATCATCTTGGCTTAGGTTAGATCTGGTAGAGGCTGCAATCTTATGAGGAGCCCCATAGAAATAATTCAAAATGTCGTCCAGGGCAACCATATTATCAATGGGGAGATACTGGCATAGTCTTGCAAAAGGAACTGGGTTTGATTCCAGTCAGTGGTGGCGATGGACAGGTGACATCTTATTGGTAGAGTAGTAAAATATGTTAATATTAATTTAACTATTTTTCCTTACATTTATATCATATATTCAGTGTATCTTTTATTCTTCCCTTTATATTTGTATCATACAAAT
>CM050170.1:5496807-5742935 GCA_027410445.1 Discoglossus pictus
CTTTCTTGGCAACCTGTCATTCATAGACATGTCCTCCACCACCATCAATCTACCCAAATTCTTCACCAGCTTCTTATCAGGAGATAACACCATTTCTTTTTCATGTTGCATGACACAACTTTATTTGTTGTCATCGTTGACAACTGATGAGCTGTTAATACTGACAGCAATGAGTTACGATCGATATGTAGCCATCTGCAAACCATTGAATTATCACTCAGGGATGAACCACCAAGTATGTGTTTTATTGGCCACCATATGCTACATTTTGAGTTTTATAGCAAACATTCCTTATGTTGTATTATTGTCAATGTCCTCCTGTTAGGTGACAAACATCATCAACCACTTCTTCTGTGACCTTATACCTCTTATGAAGCTCTCTTGTGCTAACAAACATATTTATGGGGTTTATACACTTATCGAAGGTAGCGTTATTGGAAATGTTACAATAATTCTTACAACAGTCTGGTTTTATAATAAACACTATTGTTAATATCCATTCGAGCATGGGGAAACGCAAAGCCTTCTACACGTGTTCCTCACACCTTACAGTCTTTGTTCTTCTCTATATAACTCTGATCTGCCAATTCTTGAAACGTTCCTCAATGGACAGCTTGGAATCCACCAAGCTTTTCTCTTTGCCGTCCCGATACTAAACCCACTGATTTATAGGTGGCTTTTAGGAGAAGATGGCTTATAGGAAAAGGTGGATGAGGCTTAAAAATAAATGTTAAGTTTTGTAATTGTTCTCATTCATTTACATTTCTTACCAAATATTGCTCAACATTAAATATTTAGAAGTATTGACGCATGTACTTGAGAAACAATGAATAAAAATGATAAATTCAGATGACTTCTAACTTGCTTTTGAACTCTTCTTGGACTTGGAATAATTGGGAAACAATAATAATAATAATAATAATAATAATAATAATAATAATAAATAATCAAACAAATGCATATTTATTTTCCATTCACGTTGTCTTAGATTGATGTATTAAAATGACAAAAACCACAATGAAACTTGCAGTGGCATTTACAAAGCAGTAGGTCCATCTCCCCATCTGGATCGTTACCTTGTCGTGAAGGGGCTGTGAGCTATACTATGTAGGGTCACCGAAGATGGGCAGGTCATAGCACGGAGGTCAGACACATTGCAGTCCACTGGAAAAGAAACTGGTTACCCAATCCAATATCTTTGCCAAGAAAACTGTGAGGGTCATGAAAGTGACCCTGACTGAACATCAAAAAACAAGGACGGGCTTTTCCAGAAAGTTTGTTAGGGTCCTGGGAGTTTCATTTTGTGACCCAGAATTCATTGCTATTGGAGAGCTGCTGACTCCTGCTTTGACCACTGCCAGCCTTCAGTTCTGGGTGCTTATAGACAATACACCTACTAGTCCAGGGGAGATGATCTTAATCTTTTTTTTTTGTACTCATGGTTTTTCTTGATAATTTCTTTGACTATCTCATAAATGATACTTTATTATTCAGTTACCTGGCTTGGTGATCCTATTGTATCTACTATGTCAATTACTACCTGCGTCTCTGTCTCCTCAGTTAGTGCCAAGTCTCTGTGATGAGAACCTTGGGCCAGTAGCCTTTCAACAGGGACAGATTGGGGAAATTGTATGAGTCTTAGCCCCTTTGTTCATGCATGGACACCATCTACCATGACACCATTATTTTGTATTCACTTGTAACTCAATATTTAGCTTTACAAAATATGATGTCCCCTTATTAATAATCTCTAATAATAATTGGTAATTAATATATATGTATCATTTTGATAAGTATGTGTGATATAACCTTATCTGATTAATAGTGATTTTTAGTGTCATAAAAGTCAATATCAGAAAAATTTTCCAAGCACATTGATGCTATCTCTCAAATGTATTTCATTGAATGGAGGAAAGGTAAACTAAGTAACAAAGAATATCAAAGAAAGGAGCGCTACAGCACGTGGAGATAAAAGGAGGGGTCCTGTACCTCCCAGGGATTGGAGATGTGAGATCAAGTTGGGAATTGACATGAGGTTGAAATACTCACTGTGCCTCCTTAATAAATGTCATGGAAGAGGGGAAAGTTCCTTATTATTATTATTAGTAGTAGTAGTAGTAGTAGTAGCAGTAGATGTAGTTGCAGTAGTAGCAGTTGTAGTAATGGTAGTAGTAGTAACAGTAGTAGTAGTAGTAGTAGTAGTAGTAGCAGTAGTAATAGTAGTAGTAGTAGTAGTAGTAGTAGTAGTAGCAGTAGAAGTAGCAGTTATGTACTGTGTATACATTTTTGAATCAAGAAATGAATTGTTTTGTTACTGGTTGTATAGCCCTCCAGATTGATACTCGTTTTGAGGACGAAGGCTTGCCTATAAATCCATTGATATGCTTCATGTAGCTAGTGGATTAAGTGGTTGGAACTGGGTTGAGAAAGCCCATAGCAGAGACAAGCAGCTGCAATATCCAGCAAATCTCATCTGCTACAACAGGGTGAAACCTCACTATTTGTGTCAGTTGTTTACAATGTGCCAGGCCTGGTGATATCAGAATAATAATGGAAGCTATTATATAGAAACTCTAAAGGGGTAGTATGAGATAAATAATGAAGTTGCTGTATTACTTAATAAAATATTATTTAAGCTAAAAAATATTAATTTCAAGCCTAGGCTGCATAGGCGGCGAAATGATCGTAAGGCAGTCCCTAGAAAGATTTATTGCTACTTTAAAATGTGTGTATTCTATCAATAAGGTTCCCTAAATTGATTTGTGGATTTATGTTACAGCCCATTATGGTTTTTATCCATTGGTTTTAAACTTGGACAGTATATACCATTAGAAAATTCCTTCTAGATGATACCTGTTTTATTTCAGTCCTGTATTACCAAATATTGAGATCACCATGTAATAAGTTGAGAGGTTTAGGTATATCTTAGGCTCCTGGCACAGGAATATTTTCTGCTATTTATTGGATAGAACTATTAGCCAGATTTAGGCTTCAGATATTGAGCCTTCCGGGCAGGAGGCCCCATCAAGGCCATAGGCCTGCTCTCCTTTTCTTAAAAAAACATTAATGGAATAGAAAAATGGAAAAAAATGGAAAAGGAGGATTCAACCTCACAACCTTTATCCTGTCTTTATCCAGTGTGTCATGCCTCTGTATGATATACAAATATAGTAATAACATACAATCATTGTAACATTGTCACTGCTTGAACCTCCTTATCTATGCCATTTCTTCCAGGAAAACTTCAGAAGCTGTATAATCAATAACAATAACTATATCAAGGCAAAATCCTGATCAATCTAAACAAATAAATAAATTCTCCACACAATATTTCACCCTCTATTAAATAACGCTGAGTAAATATGGTGACTTTAGGAACCATTTCATATAGGCATTCATTAGTACTGCAGTTTAGTAGAGACCTTTCACAAGAACTAAAGTCACTCTGTTTTTGGTTAGATTTTATCACCCTAAGGGTGATCTCCTACTGATGAGGTCCAAGAGAATCCGAAACGTACGTCTGGGGTTTACTGATTCTCCTGTTCATGGTATAACTGCCTTGCTTTTCAGGCTGGATCACTCTATTGGGTGAGACCAAACTGATATACTACAGGATATTTCTCTTTGTGAAGGGCACACATGAGCTAAAAGTAGTTGCCCTCAGGGTGGATGACCATATCCATAGGACTACCTATTAAGGATAGTTTGTTCTCTCCCTGAGCACCTCTATTGTTGCTATTGCTAATGCAAATGACACTTGGGGCTTGGTCTCTCTAAGGGCGATAGGGGGCCCGCATGCTCACTGTGCCTTAGGGAGTTATCAGCTACACCCTACTAACAAGGCCCAAATTAGGGCGAAATGTACGTCTGAGGTTTGCTGTTTTTCGGGTTCAGGGTAGAATTGCCTGGTATTTCAGGGCTGGGTCACTTTATTGTGTGAGACCACCCTGATACACTACACAATATATCTCCCTATGAAGGGCACAAGTGAATTTTAAGCGACTGCTCTCTGGGTACATTACCAGGTCTACAGAACAACAATACTTAGGTGTCCTTCTCACATTGAGAACTGCTGAGACCTTTCATAGTTTAAAATATTTCAATTTTTTACCTTCTATTGGGGATTTAAAAAAAAAATTTGGTTGATAAGATTGCCCCTGAATAACATCTCCAGATTACACCACCAAAATCCTAAATCGTTCCCCTGTCATTCCCAAATTACTGCAATTCATTTGTAATTCACTTTGCTCTTACTAAGCTCTCCTCTCTCTGGTCAATCTTAAATAATTCCTCTAAGCACATAAACTCTATCTCTCCAGTCATTTGTCACCTGTTTCTGTACTCCTCCATTCCATTCATTGGCTTCCAATATCCATTAGAATTAACTTCAACATATTGACTCCTACCTACAAAGCCCTCAACAACACTGCACTCGATGAATTCTGATTTCCAAATATCTGACCTCACCACTCTGTCCGTGACTCTCTTTATCTATTTCCACCTCCTTACATTTTCATCTTCAAGACAGTCCTTGTGCTGCCCTACCAGGGGCATAGAAACTGGGGGGATGGGTGGGGGACAGCCCCCCTTCCCCCAAGATTAAATGAACAGGGGACACAAAACATAGCAATACTAAACATAATCATGCATTACAACATTTGGCCACTAGACATTTTGCTATGAAGCAGTATGTCTTTCCCATGAAGGCTTTGACCCATAATTGATCATATATATATATATATATATATATATATATATTATTTGTTTTTATTATTATATTGGGGGATTCAGGGGCATTGAGATTTAAACAAAGATATTTAAAAAAAAGTTTTTGAGGGGCACTAAAGCAATGCTCCGCACACTGCACCTGTTGCACTAGCGGTATATAGACCCCTATAGCACACTAATGAACCCATGTAATAAGACTATAAGTGCCATGAGGGTCATCCAGGACCCTCATGACACAATGTGTAAGCACTACACTATTTTTACTCAGTCTCTTATGGGTGTCTATACAGACCCTCATAAGCCTCTATTTAACCCAATTAGTCCCATACGTGTATATAAAGACCCTCATGGGACAGTTAGAAGCTTAAGATTAACCCCATAAGTACTATGAGGCTCCACAAAGACCCTCCTGACACTAAGTATAAATACTACACTGCACTATACCCCCCAATAAACCATTACATCTAAAATAACCCCCCTCTACACTAATCTATTAACACCTACATTACCTACCTACACTACCTACCTACCCACTAATAAACCCCCATCCCACTAATTACATAAAATAATAAAACCTAACTCACAAAAATTAATGGAAAATAAAAAATCAACATTACAGAAAATAAAAAAAGCTACATTACACCCCCCCCCCCACACTACAGAATTTTTTTTTTAAATTACACACCTGAAAAGGAAATAAATAAAAAATATATACATTACAATACAATACAATAAAAATAAAATAAAATGCAATACCCCCTATCTAAACTACATTACATCCTACCTAAAATACACACATACCCCCTATCTAAAATACATTAAATCATGTCTAAAATACATACATAGCCCTCTATCTAAAAAACATAAAATCCTATCTAAAATACACACATACCTCCTATCTAAAATACATTAAATCCTACCTAAAATACACACATACCCCCTTTCTAGAATACATTAAAACCTATTAAAAATATATACATAACCCTCTATCTAAAATACATTAAATCCTATTTAAAATACACACATACCTCCTATCTAAAATACATTCAATCCTACCTAAAATACACACATACCCCCTATCTAAAATACATTAAAACCTATTAAAAATATATACATACCCCTCTATCTAAAATACATTAAATCCTATCTAACATACATACATACCCCTCTATCTAAAATACATTAAATCCTATCTAAAATATACAGATACCCCCTATCTAAAATACATGAAATCCTATCTAAAATACACAAATGCCCCTCTGTCTAAAATACGTTAAATCCTATCTAAAATATACACAGACCCCCTATCTAAATTACATTGTATCCTATCTAAAATACATACATACCCCTATCTAAAATACATTTAATCCTATCTAAAATACATACATACCCTCTATCTAAAATACATTAAATCCTATCTAAAATACATACTTACCCCACCGCCATAGCTGTATTTGTCTAGATGTATGCTAACAACAATAATGTATAATAAAACTGGATATATGATTTAACTTATTTTTCACATTATTCTGATGTGTATTATATTCGTAAATGTACATTATCACCTCTATATTAATTAGTTCTATTAAAAGTTATTCTAAACTCTATTCCTTAACCCTAAAGTTTTGCTTATGTTCCAGTGGGAGAATAGATAAGCAAATAAACAATTCTGAGCCACTAATTGACAAACAAACGAATTTGCTAAAGCAAATTCCATGATACCGATGGTGAAATACTGATGCTTGCATTTTTGTTTTGTTTTGCGACATTCAGTCGTTTTCAATTCTCCGTCACCTCATGGACAGTATCACACCATGCACATCTTTATGTCCATGCCCATGTTGATCCATTTGGTTTTCATGGCAGAGATACTGGAGTGGGTTGCCAATTCCTTCTCCAGTGGGCCACAGCATACAGCTCCTGGTTTTTCTAGGTGGTCTTCCATCAGTACTGACAAGGCCTAACCCTGCTTAGCTTCAGGTTGGAGTGACCTCTTTGTTCTCTCACTGGGATTGAATGCCAGTTGCAGTAGTGACAGCACCAAATCCTAACCACTGGACCACCAGGGAACCGTCTCTCCTTTATATGTTCCCCTAATTCACTACCCCTCCATTCTCATGTGTCCTCATATGTGTCCTCATTCCAATTGCTCCCTCAGTATATCATACATTATCCTCCATTATCCAGCCTCATTCTACTGTTTTTCATTATAACTTTCCCTTCTTCAAATCTCACCCCTGATTCTACTCAATATCCTTCATTCCATTATGACTTTATTTCCTTCACACCCCTCATTCAATGATTTTCCACTTTACATTCTCATTTTCCATTGTCACATCTCTCTCACCTTCTTTTAGTTGTCACTTGCCTCCTTTCATTTTTCGATGCAATTATTTTTACTCCTTTACACCCCCCTCTTTCCACTCTGGTGTTCCCTGGTAAACCAATGGTAACAATCCAGTGCTTTCAGCACTTCAATTTGGGTTTGATTCCAGTCAGGGAACCAAGAGGTCACATCACCCTGAAGCCATTCCGGGTTGTGCCTGGTCTTTACTTGGATAAGAGACCACCTAGGAATACCATGAACTTATGCTGTGGCCCACTGAAGAAGAAACTGGCAACCCACTCCTGTATCCCTGCCATGAATATCAAGTGGATCAGCATGATGTGTTACGGTTCACGAGATCAAAGAGAGTCAGACATGACTGAATGACACAAAACAAACAAAAACATTGCAGTGTAGAATTTTATGTTTTAATAGAAGTGGAAATACATTGAAACTAAATTGTGTTAAAGTGTATTAACAAACAAGGAATATGAGTATATGATTTGTCAAAATATGATAAAAAATAATATACAGTAGTATGTAAATTCTGTATTTTTAACTTATTAGGTTTTATTTACCCATTATTTTAATATTATTATATTTAATGCTATTTATTTATCTAAAATGTTAATATTATTTATTATTTTAATGACACATTAGCATCTAAGTTATTCATTGATTTATATAACGATTGTTATAAATATAATTAAGTCCTATTTATTGTATTTTTTGTTTATGTTATTGTTTTTATTTCTTTATTATATTAATTCTAGTTTTACTCAATGATAAAAACATGTATTTTAATGTTATTATAATTAATGTAATTTATTTATCTATTGTTTTAATATTATTTATTATTTTGTAATTATATATACATTAAAGTCAAATGTATTGTTTTAATAAAGTATTTTTTTAGATTATTGTATTTTTTTTTATTACATTAATTTCTTGTAAATAACATGTATCCAAATCTATGATTTTACTCAATGATTAATACTTTTTTTTTTTTAAATATAATACAGTGTTAATAAACAATGAATCCTTGTTGAAGTCAATTAAATCTCTTGGTAGATTTAATTAGGTAGAAGGCCCCAGGAGATTTAATTCTTGTATGATTCCTTACAATAGACTTATAAATGTTATTAGCCATCTGCAAATTAACAAGTCCTGAAGGACAAGGATACAAAATATTATTTTGACTTTTTAAGTGATTCAATTAACACGTTTTGTGAGGATTACTTTAATATTGGCCCATAGATAAATTAAAATAAATTTGTCTTGATATCTGTCTAAAATGTAATATCAGTACTAGAAAAAAATGATTGATAGAGTTTCTTAAATTTCAAAGAATATATGTAGAATTTCACAAACTATAATAAATATTATACATTTACAATGTAATTGTATTTAATGATATAGATAAAACAATAATAAGAATATAAGAAGTATGCAAATTATTATTAATTTAATTTAAACTTTACAATTTTAATTAATATTATTTTTGATTTATTACAAAAATATATGATTATTAATAATAATGTTAATAACAATATAAGTTATATTTTATATTTTCTTTATATTAACTAAAATGTGTTCTTTTTCTTCTTCTTTAAACTATAGAATTTTAATTAATATATTTTTTATAACAAAAAAGATATAATTATTATTATTATTATAATTAATAATAATAATATTGTTGTGTTTTTATTGTAACTAAATGTTTCATATTCCTCTTCTTCTTCTTATTATTATTATTAATCACAACTTTTTAATTTTCCTAATATTAAGTTAAATAGTTTTATTATTCTTCTTATTATTATTATTATTATTATTAATAACTAGCGACTTGCCCATCAAAAAATGACGGCAATGAGATGTGTATGTTTGGAAAGTTGTTTAATTATTAATATCCGTATTTGACATTTCAGGAACCTTTTCTAAAAAATGACGGTCAATAAAAGAAAGTGTTGAAATGCTGTTTGTCACACAATGTGAGTGTACTGTGTGCCTCAAGTAACTAAATTCCTCAAAAAGCAGAAATCTACATGACATAAAATAATAAAAACTAAAATCACCAAAAATAAAAAATATACATTACAGAACCAAAAAAAGAAACCTAAGTGACCAAAAATAAAAAAAGGAACATTACAGAAACTAAAAAAATACATTACAACCTCCCGTCACTACAAATTTAAAAAAAAATTACACACCTGAAAAAGAAATACATCTAATACATACATATAAGACAATACAACAGAATTAAATAAACAAAAATACAACACAATTAAATAAACTAAAATACAACACAATTAAATAAACTAAAATACAACACAATTAAATAAAATAAAATACAATACAATTAAATAAACTACAATACAACCATATGTAATATACATGCCACGATATAATGTAATATACATGCCACTATGTAATATACAATACTATCTAATAATACATCCCCCTATCTATGTAATATACAATACATGCTATCTATATATATATAGCTACCCTAATTCTAAGCTACAATAAAATAATTAAGGCCACTTACCTTTGAGATGTTTCTTCAGATCAGCAACCTACGGTAAAAAAGATTCCAAAAATTAATACAACACATTTACATGAAATACCTAAACATTCTAAACATTCAAAACATTGTAAACATTGTAAACATTGTAAACATTCTAAATATTCTAAATATTCTAAATATTATATTCACCTTTCCAGCATGTCCCGTTCCAGCATGTCACGTCCTCCATGTTCCGTCCGCCATGTTCCGTCCGCCATCTTTACTCCTGTCAAAAAAAAAACATTACATTAGTAAACATAAAGCAAAGTAAAATAAACACAATCTACATTATACTTACCTTTCCGCAATGTCTCCAGCCTCCTCGTCTTCTACGGAAGCATCCGCGCCTTTAAAAAAAAAAAAACGACACACATCTGCCCTTGCGGATGTCTCCGACGATAATGACCTTCCTATGGAGTGTTCCAGAGTAAAATTGGCAATGGCGGCTTCTGATTGGCTGAAAAGGCTGTCTATCAAATTCAGCCAATAAGAAGACCCCATTTGTGAACCAATGAAAAAAGTATACACCCCAAAATACAACGCTGATTGGATAACACACCTTTCAATCTTTATTTGAACCAATCCTAAGGCTTTATTGCCATTAGCCAATCACAATGGAATATACCCCCACGTACTGATTGGTGAAGACATCTGCGCCTTCCCATTGGCTGTAATATTGATTGATTTTAACAGTAGCCAATGAGAATGCACAAATCCTTCACCAATCAGTACGTGAGGGTGTATTCCATTGTGATTGGCTATTGTCAGTGCAACCAAACAGAATGCGCAGAGGCTCCAACCAATCACCCTGTGGGGGTGTATTCCATTGTGATTGGCTGAAGGCATCTGCGCCTTTTGATCGGTTTAAATAAAGATTGATAGGTGCATTATCCAATCAGAGTGGGATTTTAGGGTGTATCCCTTTCTGATTGACTCACACATTGGCGCCTCCTGATTGGGTGAATTTTTCAACCAAGCGTTTTCAACCAATCAGAAGGCGCCATTGCTTATTTTCTTCCGGAAAATTCTCCTGGAGCCTCATTGGTGTAGGGGATGTCCGGGAGTGCGGATGTAAGTATATATATATATTTTTTTTTTTACAGGGCGTGGCAGAAGATGATCCGGAGGATGCCGGAGACATCGCGGGGAGGTAAGAACAATGTAGATTATGTTTATTTTATATTGATGAATGTGTATTAATGTTGTGTTTTTTTTAACAGGTGCCGTGCCGGAGAAGGATTGAAAGAATGCCAGACGGGACATGGCGGAAAGGTGAGTAGAATATTTAGAATATATAGAATGTATAGAATGTATAGAATGTCTGGAATGTATAGAAAGTCTATAATGTTTATTTTATTAGTGTAAACGTGTTGCACTAATTTTTTTAAATTTTTTTTTCGTAGGTGGCTGATTGCAATGGAAATCTGCAAAGGTAAGTGGTCTTAATGTTTTTATTTTAGCTTAGATTTAGATTAGTTAATATATAGATAGCATTTATTGTATGTTAGCTAGGGGTTTTATATAGATAGCATAGGATGTATTGTATATTAAATTGTGTTATTTATTTAGATAGATTGGGGATGTATTATTATATAGATAGGATGTATATTATATTATGGTATTTATTTAGATAGATTGGGTATGTATTATTATATAGATAGGATGCATATTTGATTATGGTATTTATTTATGGTATTTATTTAGATAGATTGGGAATGTATTAATATATAGATAGGATGTATATTAGATTATGGTATTTATTTAGATAGATTGCGTAATGTATATTAGATAGTGGTGAATTGTATTGTAATTGTATGTATTTGTATTAAATGTATTTGTATTATATGTATTTCCTTTTCAGGTGTGTATTTTTTCTTCTTCTGTAGTGAGGGGGGGTTGTAATGTTTTTTTTTTTCTGTAATGTTCCTTTTTTTTTGTGACTTATGTCTTTAGGCTTTTTTATTTTCTGTAATTAAAGTGGTGGGGGTTAATAGGGGCTAGGTAGTGTAGATGTTAATAGGTTAGTGTAGAGGGTGTTTAGTTGATCTGTAATGTTTTACTGGGGGGGTCTAGTGCAGTATAGTGTTAATACTTAGTGTCATGATGATCCTTGAGGACCATCATGGCACTTATGTGGTTAATGTAGTGTTGTAACAGGCCCATAATGGTGTTAATATACCCTTATGGGACTGATGGGGTTAAATAGAGGCTTATGGGGGTCTGTATTGCCCCCCATAAGTGACAGGGTTAATGAAGGGTTTATGGGGGTCTGTATTGACCCCCATGAGTGACAGGCTTAATGAAGGGCTTATGGAGGTCTCTATTGACTTCCAGGAGTGAAAGGGGTTAATGAGGGTTTTATGGGGGTCTGTATTGACCCCCATGATTGACAGTGTGACAGTGTATTTTTTTTTTCTTTTACAACGGGTCCTTTAAGGACCTTTACGGTCCTTTAAGGACCTGTAACACAGGGATTTTGAATTTCGATTGCAGCTGGGGTCCCCGATCGCGTGCAATCGGGACCCCCACTGCGATGGTTAATGTGGGGTTAATGCAGGGCTCGGAGCTTATCTCGGATCCCCTGCGGTTAATCCGGGTTTCTGATCTTATCTCGGATCCCTTCTTGGGTAAGTTGTAGGTGGCTGAGCGTTCCTGGGTCTTTGTGCCTCGTTTTCATTTTTTTCGGCGGCCATTTTTTCTCTCGCTTAGGGGATTTTCGTGTGTCTGAACTCGGGAATTTGTACTTAAATGGAGGTGTAACTTCACTTTCAGAGGTCCTGGGTGCCCCCCCTTGCTATGGGTAAGCTTTTTATGTTGTTTTTGTGAGTATTTGGTGTGTTTTGACTGTTTTTAGGTGCGCGCAGTTCTGCCATTTGTCGTACGTGTGGGTGTTTGTTACGTTAAGGTTAGTTCTGAGGTTAATGCAGATTTCCGAGGTGAGCCTCGTTTTCGTTTTTTTCAGCGGCCATTTTTTCTCTTGCGTCGGTGATTTTCGTGTGTTTGAACTCGGGAATTTGGACTTAAATGGAGGTGTAACTTTACTTTCAGAGGTCCTGGGTGCCCCCCCTTGCTATGGGTAAGCTTTTTATGTCGTTTTTGTGGGTATTTGGTGTGTTTTCACTGTTTGTACTGGTGCGCAGGTCGGCCGTTATAGTGGGATTCTTAGTGCGTGTCGGTGTCTGTTACGTTAAGGATGCCTCATTCCCTAAGTGCTTTGCGAGGACCCGCATTGCAAATGCGGCCCCTTGCTTCGAGAGGACCTACATTTGAGGAAGCGAGGGCCTTAGTTGCTGCCAGCAACTGAGGCCCTCGTCCGCGGTGTGTGTGTGTGTAACCGGTGTGAGGCGCCTTTGAGATTTTTTTTTTTAAAAGTCGTGTGTGTATGTGTGTTAACACAGACGACGTTGGAGCCTCCACCTCCACAAATGCAGACCCTCGCTTCGCGAGGATCCGCATTTGCAGGGACGTTACGTTGTTTTTTTTTTGGCTGGGATGTTGGGGTTTTTTTGTTAAAAAGTTGTGTGTGTGGTGTGTTTGTGTTAACACAGCCGACGTTGAGCCTCCACCTCCGCAAGGATCCGCATTTGCGGGGACGTTGGGATGCTCCACCACCGCAAATGCGGCCCCTCGCTTCGCGAGGACCCGCATTTGCGGGGAACTGCCTCCTTCGCTTTGCGAGGGACGCAGTTCTTACTTTCTCGCTGGGCGAGCCCACAAGCGTTAGCAACAACTCGCATGCTCACAACTATATATGTGATATTAATAATAAAAAGAGTAGAGGTGCCCAATATCTCAGTGGTTTTTTTCTATAGGTCTGATTACGTACTCAGAGAGCAACCTCTTTTAGCTCACTTTTGCCCTTCACAGGTAAAAATATCCTGTAGTATATCAAGTCTGGTCTCATAATAATAATATTATTTATAAACACATATATTTTTTTATATTTTCTTGATAATAACTTAAAATGTTTTCTTCTTTTCATTCTTCTTCTCCTTCTTTTTCTTCTCCTCCTCCTCGTACTTCTTCTTCTTCTTCTTCTTATTATTATTATTATTATTATTATTATTATTATTATTATTATTATTATTATTATTATTACTACAAATACTAAATATAACATGTTAGGTAATATAACATAAATATTAAAAATGCAAATCTAAAATTTAATAGTTTAAACTGACAAATAAATAAACTTAATTTTAATGTAAGCAAAAATGATTTGTATAATTTACCTAAATAATTATAATGGTAATGTTTTAACTAATATAACTAATATCTTGAAAACATAAATTAATAGGGAGATACATCTGTAATATAGTAAAAGATATACAAAATAAAAAAATATAATAATAAATAAGTATAAATAATAAAACATAATAAATGATAAAATATATCTGTTAATAAAAATTATATATATATATATATATATATATATATATATTTATAATAAATATAAACAGTAAAATATAATAAATAATAAAATATATCTGTTAATAGAAAACATATATAATAAAGCTATCTAAAAGTCAGAATGAAGGAAAGACCAGGAAACATAGAAAAAAAAGGGAATCTAAGAGAGTGTAAGAGAGATAGTATTGGCTATAGTGATAGATATTACAGTATATTCATTTTTACAGATTTTATATTGGAAGGAAAACAGATATCCAAAATTATTATAGGGAAGCTAGATAGCTTCCATACACATTCCAGGAAAAAAGCTTTCATTCATTTCTCATTAGGATGTGTCCTTGTAACCTAATTAGATTTTTATTATCCTTATTTAAAACAGTGACATTTCTATTGTAGTTTCTACTGGATATATGTCATTGTTCTTTCTACATATAATTTATTTATAGTGCATGTTAAAATGTATTAAAATAATGTTAATTTATTATTTAAATTCAGAAAATTATTAAAAAACTGAGAAAAATGTATTTTTATATATATATATTTTTTTTTGGGGGGGTTTATATATGTATTATTTATATATTCATTTATATATATATATATATATATATATATATATATATATATATATTCTAATTATAGCATCAATCACTTTATTAATACAACACATTCTATTCATAATTATTTAAGTTAATTTTAAGAAATGTAATTTGTTTTATTAGTTTATTCATATTTCTTTTAATTTTTGCTCAGATTTTTATCAAAGCTCATTTATAATAAACTATATTTTTCTCTGAATAAGCAAGTGTTAACAGAATAATATTTCAATGTTTCTTAATAAGACTCAACAAGTCGAGTCTCTCGTGAAAACCTCCAGATTTAATTAGTTGTTCGTTACAGCAGAAAGTCCCCACAAGACCAACGCAATTCAGATCGACTATTGAGATGGCGGTTGAACTGTTACAGAATCATTGCAATAATTGCATGTTAAAAAGTCCCAAAGGATGGCCGTGCAGAATCTTATTGTGACTTTGCAATTAATTTCAATATATGTACAAGTGATTGCATTGAATATTTGTCAAAATAATAATAAACATTACCCTGGTATTTATTATATATATATATATATATATATATATATATATTTATATTTATTTATTTATATATATATACAATATATATATATATATATATATATATATATATATATAGCAGATGTAGATGTGAGATGAGATATTGGACCATAATGTAACTCTTGTAGATATGAAATCTTAGTCCAAATCTATCACATTTCTAAAGTGCTGTAGTTTATCTTTGAGAAGAATAATATAAACCAATGTTGCTTATTCTCCATATAGTTATACTTTTTGCCCTCTCAAGGCAACTTCTTTGAATGAAAAGAAGATAAGTCTAGGAGATAAGCAGACCATGATAAACATCCTCCTTCTCCTGGTGCCTCTTCTTTTCTTAATCTTTCCTCATTATTGCTCACCAATTTTTTCCTAGTTAATCTAGCCACAGTCCTTTCCCCCATACTACCACACCATCCTCCTTCTCCTGGTGCCTCTTCTTTTCTTTATCTTTCCTTATGATTGCTTCCCATTTTTCCCTACTTAATCTAGCCCCTGTTCTTTTTCCCCCATACCACCACACCATCCTCCTTCTCCTTCTGCTTTTTTTCCCCATAATCTTTCCTCAGTTTTGCTCCCAATTTGTCTCCTATTTAATCTGGCCCCGTTCCCTTTTCCCATACCACCACACCCATCGTCACTTCTTCCCTTACTCTTTCCTATTTATTGCTCCTCATCGGTCTCTTATGTAATCTAGTCTACCATTTCATTTTCCAAATACCACCACACACATCTTATTTAATCTGATACTTTTTCTTCCTTTTATATTTCCTCATGATTGCTCCCCTATGTCTCCTTATTTAATCTAGTCTCCGTCATCTGCAAACTCCTTGTACGTCTTCCTGGGGAATCTGTCTGTCGTGGATATGTCTACAAGCACCATCAACCAACATAAGATTCTTAGAAGTGAAAGTGCTTCTCCCACCAAGTGGTCTTTACTAGTTAGGCTACCTAGACCAGCTATCCCAAGCCCAATAGCTCAGACTGGATGACAGCTTCAAACAGAAGATCGAGCCCAACAACAGTCTTCCTTGGCTCCCCAGGAGGAGATTGGCTGGGAGTGCACTGCATTTGGTGCAAAGGCTTCTGTAGTGGGACTGTTTCCATGTCCACCCAGTAAATCCTGGGGGTTCCCTTTGTCCTGTCCTGTGTGTGGGTGGCTTACCCCACACAATAGAGCACCAGTTGACCACTCTGAGGATTAAGTCTGGTCCAAGTAGTATTATTTGGGCAAGTGCATGAAAGAGGTAGGAGTCATGACCAGACTCTCCAAGGATGTATCATGGGGAAACAACTTGAGGACCACAGAGTGTCATTATGTGACCATTGTGACCCCTATCCAAAGCAAAAGGACAGCCACCAGGGAGACACAAGATGTGTGAGAGCAAGCCAAAACTGTAGTAAGCCAGATGTTAACTTGGATAATTTTAGGGCTTGGGCAGACATGACTATAAAGCAAGGATTCTACTTTAGAGGAGGTTAGGACTAGGACACTGACAGGGTAGAAGGTGCCTGAGGGGGAAATGTATATTTGGGAGAGTAACCTGTTGTATATTATGACAATCTGCAGAGGGACAGATATTCTTGGAGACTGCTCCAACAGCTGATTGTACCGAAGCATTACTGGGCAGCCCTTCTTGCCGTCGCCCATGATATTCTCTTTGCAGTGCAATTGCCACACTTGCCAATGCATGAATACACCCAATATCCGGAGGCTGTAGCTCTTGGCCACATTTCTGCAGCAATGGTGGCAGAAGTGTTGACCCCTTATCATCCCTAGATTAATGGCTTGTGTGAAAGGTTTAGCGGTACCCTGAAGGCAATGATTAGAGTCATTGTGGACAAGAAGAAGGATTTGGAAAATTAGCTAATCTACATCCTCTTTGCCTACAGAGAGGACCCTCAAAAGTCAACCGGATGTTCCCCTTTAAAATTTTGAGATGGGCATTTGGATATGTTATGGGAGTTTTGTCAGGGTAACTACCAAGAGGAGGATGTTCCCCTATTGCCATATGAGCTGCAGGTCAAAGATGGGCTGACAACACTCAATGGGCTCACCAAGGAACATCTTCTGGCAGCTCAAGTCAATCAGATGTGCCGGTATGATTAGCGAGCCTGAGTTAGAAAATTATAGGTAGAGTAGCATGTATTAATGTTGCTTCCAAATACCCTGAACAATCTTGTGTCATTTTGGTAGTGTCCCTTCCAAATTGTCCAGAAGCTAGCCATCACCACCTATGAGGTAGCCCTGGATTAGCAAATTCAGAAGTGGATCCACATGAATAGGCTAAAGTCAGAATCCCCATATAATAGCTATATGCCTAGCAGAGACTGAATATTTTGAGGATGTGATACTACCACACATGCTTGCCCCTGCTGACCTGTCCCCTTTTACCCTTATCCCGACTGACTTTTTACCTTACCAGAAACAGAAGGTTGAGGGGGTAATGTGTATTCTCCTCCCGAACCTACCGGTCTAAAAGGTCCTTTCTCTGACACTTCTTCACTGAAGAAGCCCTCTAATAGGGTCCATTAGACTGTGAAGGTATATAAGGAGGGAGCTGGACGAGCTGTTAGAGATATATCATCAAGCTATTCAGTAGTCACTTGATATCCCTTGTGGTGTTGGTCGCAGATAAGGGCCAGACCACCAGGTTTTATGTGGATTATAGGAAGTCAAATGGCAATACAACTGGAAGCTAACACTAAGCCTAGAGTAGGTGAACTGCTATATAGGCTAGGACGAGCATCTATGTGACCACTATGGACTTGTTGAAGGCTACTGGCAAAGAGAGAGAGAGAGAGTAAGAGAGAAGTCGGTATTCACGACCATAATCAGCCAAACTTGGCAGAAACATGTAGGCCACCTATCTACTGCCTTGGTTTAGATCCAGCAAGCATGGTTGACCATTTGTACTGGCAAGTGCCAGTTTGCATGGGGGGGGGGGGGGGGGTCAGGACCTAGTAACTGGGAGGGTCCAGCCTGAACAGACTACGGTAGCCTTGATAGAGCAGTGGCCCATCCCAATGACTAAGAGAAAGGTGTTGGCATTTCTGGGTACCACATGTTATTACCACTAGTTTATTCATATTAAAGTCTTTCTTAGCACTTGAGCTCCTCAGATCGTCAGTTGCCCATGACCACTTTGGGGTCTTGAATCACCAGGAGACTGGAGGGGGAGGGGAGTGATTGTCATGAGAGATTTGATTGGTCCAGGTATTATGAACAGAAATTCAATATTTACTTAAAACATTTGGAGATATACAAACAAAGTAAGAAATATCCATTTAAAAGATTAATGAAGTACCAAATCTAGTATTACTTTAACATTTGGCAATACCAACAATTCCCACGACTCTTGAGCATTATGGAGTTGTAAGAAACAGTGGTCCTAAAGACAGGATTAAGTAAATGGTTTTATTGGGTGGGATGATGACCACAAGATGTATGAACCCTGTTGAGCTAGGCTCTGGTTTAGAAAGATATCGTTTAGGATATAGGTCCTACACGTGACTATACATCAGAAAGAGAAAAAAGTAATTTACCGTTTAATAGATTGTCATTCCAGTAGGTGGTTACATTAGTCAATAGATATTTATCTCATCACAGAACCAGAGATAGATGTATGTAGGTGACATTAGTTACTTCCATACAGTTGATCTGCTGACATTGTACTGCATTAAAATTTGATGAGAAGCAGTCAGAGGACAATTGAAGTCTCATATAGACATTGTCTACTGAAATAGACTAGAATATAATAATGTTGTAATGCCATGGTGGGCAACTTGGTCTTAAAAAGGTCCACCATGTTTTACATTTCTGAGTGAGACCAGTGGAACAATCAGAATTAATCTGAGTAACTCACATGAGATGATCGTGCAAGAAAAAGTAATTCAGAAAGAGATTTAAATCTTGGACTGCTGGTGGGCCTCATAGGCCCAAATCGCCCACTGCTGCTATAATGGGATAGCCAATCTTTTTGACTACTGATATTTATCTCCATTATAGATTTTCTTATATATTTTAAATGATTAGCAAAAAAAAAAAGGTAAAGGTATTGACATACAATTCTTTGATCTACTACTATAAATGGATGGGTTAAAACTCTTCACTTGACCACCAAGATAAAACCAATAAATATTATGTTTTGAAAGCTTTGAGTTTGACCAATAACATAATAAAACAGCAAAAAGTCAGATAACTGTAATTTAATAAGAACAAATACTATGTGAGGCCTCTGCTGGACCCTGGAGGCATACCTGAAACCTTGGTGGAAGTTGTGACTAAGAGGGGTATTTATATTTCTGTAGAGCAGGGATTACAACAGTGGATGAAAGCTGTTTCTGCGCTTGTGATGGTGAAGAGGTGTGGTGTTAATTGCAATCAGATTCAATTATCCAACAAAGCCCATTGACATCCTATCCCTCCCTCCACTGACAGATCTAAATATACCCCCCCCCATGATCTAGTTCCCATGAACTCATGTAAGAAAGACAACATGAATACCTCTATTTATAGTCAGTGTTAAGAAAAGACATTGTTTATTTACTACTTATAAGGCTCAGTTTTGACTTTAGTGAAAGTGTTGGCCCCAAATAAAGTTATGGTCTGACAAAATGGCTACAGATTTGGTAATGTTTATTCATTTGTTAATATTGTGGAATAAAATTCAAAACAGAATAGTCAAAATTAAACAGGCTTTCATGATTTTAATGGGAAATACAGGAAAATATTGAAAGTAGAATGAGTCTTTTAAAGGCATAATATTCAATCTATTGGAGGGACCTCCTGGCATTAGCCAAGTTGGCTATTTCTAAGTCCTGGAGCAGTGTCTGGAAGTGAAGGTTCCACCACAATGTGAGGCCATGTTCAGGGCACTGGTGCACTCCTGTAGTCGGAGAGAGTACCACTGGGCTTTGTCCACTGGGATGATGTGTGAGTTTACCGCCCAGTGGGATATAGATTGAGTCGTCTGTCTGATATGCCCCATCTTTTGAACTTCACCTCCTTGATCTGTTTTTGATTTCTTTCACAGATTTTTTTGCTCCATAGTTTGACCTTGTACCCTTCCAAAAGGTACGACTGAAACATCTTTGACTGACCATTAAAGTTTGGACATATCAATCAAGCTTAATTTGCTGTGTCCAGTACTCCTCATTGGTTCATTGAGTACTCTAAGCCTCTCCAATAACTTGTCCATTCTATCACAATGGAGAGTCCATGTATTGTGTATATTATCACTTTGAGGGTCCTCCTCCCCTCACATATTTTTGAGTGGGCACCCAGTGTCCCATAGTAGCGCCTGTGACTTCCTTATGTTTGAAAGCAAGAAATAGAAATCCTACCGTAGTATTATGGGCAAATTGACTCCCAAGTTCTACCCATGGACACTCAATTGATCAATGAAGAAAGTAAGGGAGAACAAACTCTATATGGCACAACATTGTACCAAGAATAGAAAAAGAAGGAATGCATGTGTAGAAGAAATAAAATGTATTCAATATTTTTCTGCATTGTGACATCTCAAGTAGATCGATGTCTCAAGTGACTTGAATGGGAAGGAGATAAAAATGATTAGTTTGTTTGTATGAGTGTTGTCCTGTGAGAACATAACTCTCCCTCTTCTTATTTCCTTAATCTTTCCTCATTATTGCTTCCCATTCTTCTCCATATTTATGCTAGCCTCCTATTCCCTTTTCTCCATACCACCACACCCATCCCCTATCTCCTTCTGATGCTCCTTGTCCTTTTACTCTAACCTTCCTTTTCATTATCTTATTTTTCACCCACCTCCTTTCCTCCACCATATCCTTTTCCTACAGAAATAGTTTATGTATAGGCTATTTGCTTTTATTAATATATTGACCATAATAAGTGCCTCTTCACACCCGTGATGGGTCTGTATACTCAATCATAAGGGTACAAAACAGGTTTCAAAGAAAATATATTGTAAAAATGGTCATCCAGACACCGAAAATTCTAAAATGATATTCCCTTCACTGCATTTATACATTTCACAATTTCTCCTTTGAACTTAGTACGTCTAAAAACCCCAGAGGAACCAGCTGAATGTTTTGTTATTTGAGCGTCTATGATTTTTGGTCCTTTTAGGACCTTTGTGTCTGGGAAGCTCCACACAGCCATTATGGAAAAGTGCTTGAGGATTTATTAAAGTTATTATAAATTCTTATACAACAGTGAGATATGCATCAAGTGTTATTCACTTGGTCTTGAATGTTATGTTTGATGATGTAGAGCAGTATTGATAAAGTCCATGTCCATTTAGGATGGGACCTAGGACAAATCTTGACGACTATAGACCAATAAGCTCTTTCAGTGGTCTCTAAATTATTATATTTGTAAATATATTCCTAAGAACAAGCTAATAAGTAGGAGAAAATACAGATTTATGAGGGTTTGGTCATGACAAACTAATTTGATAAATTTCCATAAGTTTTTGAACCTAAGGAATTGAGTAGATGTAGTCTTTTCGGACTCCTAGTTGGCTATTGACAAAGTGCCTTAGGGGAGATTTTTGTGCAAAATAAAGAATTCAGATATTACAATAATTATTTTATATTATATATATATTATCTACGCATTAATAGCAATCAAGGGCTGGGTTTGAAAATGGGTTAAATATGTACAAAGAAAAATAGTTGTAAATGGAAAATGCTCAAATGGACTATTGTGGTAAATGGAGTTCCTCAGGAATCAGCACTCAGTCCCAGGGCCATCATCCAAAATTCAGGGTCTAGTACACATGTAACAGTAAGGGTGCCCCAAATACACACAATCAGATTCTCCCAAGTTTCAAGGTACAAAGTAATGATACTGTACCGTACACACACAGTAAAGAAATTAAGCAGATGATCACCTTATCTCAGCTACTTTCTTCTGCCTTCCGACTCAATGTTTATCCCACTAGGGAAGCTTTTATCCTGTATAATGACATTCATGTTGTGCAGACCATCAATCTGATACCTACCAGTCATCCTTGGAGATCCATCCGTAGTTTGAGATATACCTTTAGGGACCATTGCCTTTAGTGATGACTTTACAACGTTTTAGCTGACATCTAAATGCTGATTTCACATCTGTATTTTTCAAACTGTAAATAATTGGGTTTATCATAGGGGCAACTGCTGTGTTAAAGAGGGCAGCATATTTTTTGAACTCTAAATTATCATTTGAACTTGGTTTCAGGTATTGGAAGAAGATGGATCCATAAAAAATGTTGACAACTGTGAGATGCGAGGAACACGTGTAGAAGGCTTTAAGTCTCCCTGTGCTGGAACGGATCTTCAGGATGTTGTTAATAATGAAAATGTAGGAGTTTAAGGTTAGAAGAAAGGGAGGTAAAACTACAATGAATCCTTCAATGAGGTTCAATCTCTCGAAGGCCGAGGTATCATTGCAAGACAAATTCAACACAGGCATAAGGTCACAAAAAAAGTGATTGATTATATTGGATTTGTAGCACCATAACTGTGACAATAAGACGAGATGAGGTATAATTACTAACACACCCAACATCCAACATATGGTAGCCAATAGAGCACAGACTGTATGGTTCATGACCACATGATAATGCAAGGGTTTACAAATAGCCACATATCGATCATAGCTCATGGCCGCCAGTAGAAGTGTTTCAGCAGCAGTGACGGAATAATATAGGAACATATGTGTCCTACAAGCAAACAAGGAAATGGTGTTATCCCTAAATATGAAGCTATTAAGGAACTTATGTTGAGTGACGGTGCTGGTAGACATGTCCATGAGAGACAGATTCCCCAGGAAGAAGTACATGGGTGTGTGCAGTTGATGATCCAGGCAGACAAGTGTAAGAATGGTCATGTTACCAGCAAGAGTGAGGAGATAAATTATTAGAATCAGAAAGAAGACTGGAGCCTGCAGACTGGGATGGTCAGAGATCCCCTTCAGAATAAAACTTGTCACCATTGTGTGGTTATCTTTCTCCATAATTATACATGCGTGGTTTTTTTTTTTTGTCTAATTATTGATATTTATCTTTATAGGATTATTTTGCCCTAAAAAACATGTAGTGTTTTGGGAAATATAGTGTAACAACGCAAAATAACAGACATTCATAATTAAAAATATTAGCTCAGTTTTTTCAAGATAGACATTTTCACTAGTAAAACATCATGTAAAGGAGACATTGACCTCTTCAACTAGATCAGCACATTTTTTAGACTGCATATGTCTATTTTAGCTATTTCTGTGGTTAGGGAAAAAAAAATACTTGTGAAAAATTAGATAATGACTGAGAGAAGTGCAAAATACAGATTCAAAGAGAACAGAAGGGAGAGAAGGAAGAAAGGAAAATGAAATGATAAAGAAGGTAATACCAGAGAGCAAAGATAAAAATGTCTTATAAAAATAAATAAGAAAGGATGGGACAAGTTGCAGATGGCCAATTGTGAAGTCTAGGATGGTGTGTTGGTAAAAGCCATTGAGGTCGTCCTACCATAGCTACATAGTTACATAGTAATTGAGTCTGTAAAAAGACTTTTAGTCCATCAACTTCAACATTTTTAGAGGAAGCAAACAGAAAAAAAAACAGTAAAATTTTGTCGATTGTCTTAAAAGGGGAAATATATAGTTTCATGATTGCAATATTTTATTAAAATTGTTGGCAGAAGCTAACAATATATAGCCTACAATAGCCCAGAACATATCTCCGTTCTTCTTCTTCTTCTTCTTCCCCTGCTCTGACACTCCAGGAACTACTAGACAGATGTTGTGATACCAGGTCTCTAACAGAAACTATAACATAGAAGGGCTGCCCACTTACCTTATCCAGCTTATTCCTCTCTATTTTCCTTCAGAGCAGGGTTTTTATTAGTAAACTGGAAAATCTCAGAAGATGTCTCATGAGGTATATAAGACTCCAGAGTTTAATCATCATTATGTGTAGTCTGAGTACTCCGTAGTTGTGTATATCTCCCACAAGACCAGACATTCAACCAGACTGATATTTACTCTACTGAAAAAATAACAAATCTTATAAACAAACATTTTTAGTACTATATTTCAAAGTCAGTATTATTTAATAGAATAAAAAGTGATATTTTATTTTGTTAATTTAAATCATAAAATGCACCTGTTAGATAAGTTTTTTGAAAATATTATTTGTAAAAAAAGCTTAGAAACCCTTATTATTGACAGGTCTTTGGTTAAATGTGAAGTTACACACAACATGCAACATATGTGAACTAAGTAGACATAGGGCTTTCATCTTTAGAGATATTTTGTTGGAAATGTGAAACGAATATAATTGATTTTTTAAATTATTTGTGTTTAGAGCTTTGATGGGGAGAATCTAGAGGTGAAGTGCTGTATTGTTACAGATAGCCATGGCAGTTGCACTTCAGACTTCAAACTGTGTTGGTTACACTCATGTGTATGTTCTTCTGCAGCTCAGATCACCTACTTTATAGAGGTGTTATAGCTATAAAAGGTCCCATAGCAGGCCTCATTCCAGGGAATCCCTAACATCAATACACAGAAGATCATGAAGGATAGGATCTAACTGGTGGCATGCACTAATTGCCCAGTCAAGATAGGGCCATCTCTTGACAAATTGGTGGAAGTGGCAGTGGTGCTGGTGTTAATAAGCAAAAGAGACACAAGAGGCATAAGTAAATAAACCCCAGTAAGATGAGCTCAGCAAGAGCAAACTGACAGAACTGATCCACAGCAGTGTCTGTGCCAGCTTCACAGATCTTGAATGCCATTGGATAAGAGCTACACCGCCTGGATGAAAAGCAAGGAGTCCCAGTGGGCTCTGGAGTTGTGCCAAGGGAAGATCCCAGTTATGAGGTTTCCTGTCAAATGCTAAGGACCTAGAGGTGGTGAGGAAGTACCGCCAATGGCTTGCCCTACTGGAACAAGGGTTCTCCCCAAAAAACAAAATGGTGGTGAGGAGGACAGTAAGAGCAGAGTTCGCAGAAGCAAGTCACCATGTCACAGCCAGAGCACTGCTGTGACCCTCCACCCAGGAAGTTGCCCTTTCAGCGACTTATTGATTCTGGGGGGACATTGTTCTACTTTGAGTTGCAGTACCAAATCCAATGGGTCTAACCCAGGGACTGGAGCTTTAGGGGCACTGGATCACTTATCATCCAGGGCCTGGTGAGCTCCTCTATTGTCCTTAAGAAGTGGGTAGACATTATGATAGCTGGGACCAACAGCTATCCATTCCCTTAGCCCAAGTATATATCAACTGGGGCACAGTCAAGGGCATGAAAGAGGTGGGAGTCAGGACCAGGTTCCCCATGGACATATTGTTGGGTTACAACTTAAGGCTCATAAAGTGTTGTTATGTGGCCATCATTACCCAAAGCCAACAAAAAAGGACCACCTCCAGTGAGAAACAAGAGGAGACAACCCTGTCACAATCTACTGCTTCTCAGTCAGGCTTGATAAGGCTGTTATTGCCAAACCTACCCAGCAGATCTACCAGATTCTTTTGATCTTTTCACTAAGACAGCTGATGTCTCTTAAATTACTGTAGATGTAGTCTTTAAGAATATGAATGCAGGCTCAGCATTATAAGAAATCAGAAACTGTTTTTATTTCTGTGGACAAGGGCTCATCTATAAGGCATCATAACAGCAACTTCATTCATACAGTCATTGCGGTTATCTTCTTACCTCCCTTTTTAGATAGGAGCATATCTGTCTTCAATATATGTCTTCTTCCCTTGGCTTAGGAACATATATATATATATATATATATATATATATATATATATATATATATATATATACTTTAAGACAGTTAACCCAGCATTATCTCAACTGCCCTCAGAGACACCAATACATCTCTCTCTCAGAAAAAACTCAACTGCCAACGGCTCTCTCCCCTCTCTAACAGTTACCACGACCACACAACATTCTAACCATTTAACTCCTTACACACTGGACACAATTAATCATATAGTCATCAACATAACATAACATAGCATAACATTTTACTTATTAATTAACATGACATAACACATAAAGAATAATCAAATTAACATAAAAGCATTTTAAACAACTAAACTTTTACTGACCCCAAAGGGGGTTCAGGGGAATCATGACAAACCCATTCTGCAGTAAGCCAGATGCTAACTAGGAAAATGATATTGCATTGGGCAGAATGACTGAGTTTAAGCAGGATGAAAAGCAGGGTCCTGGTATAGAGGAGGTTAGGGCTAGGACACTTTCTGGTGAGACAGGACCTGAGGAGGACAGAAATATTTGGTAGGGCGACTTTTTGTGGAGGTAGATGGATTCATAGACGAACACGCTGGTTCTCCGCTATACAGCTACAGCCTTGCTAGACCTTGCCTATGACAGTCCCTTAGCAGGATTCAGGTTTTTTACGGTCTTGGAGTATCATGAGATATTACCAGTTTTTGTGCCTTGTGTGCTTCTTGTCAGTGCTTAGGTGGCTATCGGTGATTGCCCTGAAATCTTTTGATGCCCATGACCATTAGAGTTACTGTAAATAACACTGGCTCCCTTGTCAGGCCCGGTAAGTCAGGCAACATACATTCTCACTGTAGTGGATTATGCCACACAGTATCCGGAGACTGTAATGCTTTGCCTCATTGCGGCAGTAATAGTGGTTGATGCCTTGGTAGCAATTTTCACCTAGGTTGAGTTCCCAACTGAATTTCTTTTGGACCAGTATACCCAGTGTCACAAAGTCAGGTGGACACATGGATACATTATAGAAGGAAAATATGTCAGCACTAGGCTGATTAGGTCCGTTAGTCCAGTGCTGACAGAGTTAAAGCAATTAGCTGCACCTGAAGCAACAAGCAGACTATTTAAATCCCCAGGAACTAACAGCCAGGCTATGGAGACTGGGAGAAAGTAAGAGGTCAGACACAGGACATGTGGGTGTTAGAATCAGAAAGAGAGAGAGACAAACCAAGGAAGTTGCTATTGAAAACAATTCCAATCTGCTGAGGACCTACGCTGCAGACTAAAGACACCTGCGAGGCCAACTACATTACTGCAAGGTCAGAAACCCTTTTGATTTTCTTTATTACACCCAGGGAAGAGACTGTTGTGCTTAACAAAACTTTATCCTTTAGAGTACACTTGGTTTTCGTTATAAGGGTCCCTGGGGGTGGGTACTCAGAGAGAAGGGTGGGACAGTACCCTGGTCACAAGGTGGCACTATACCATATACCAGAGACCATTTGTATCCTGGCCACAATGCGGCACTAGACAAAATACCAGAGACAGTTTTGAATCCTATCCAGTTTTGAACCCTATCCACTATATCAGCTAATAAATACCTAAGCCAGTTTATAAACTATCCACAAGGTGGCGATACTAACACTACCAAATTCAAGAGACTGATGTGCCCGCTCTCCTAAAAGACATGAGACTCTGGAAATAGACAAACCCTGCTAACCTCCGCTGGAAGTCGTACAAAAGGATACATTTTTTGTGTGAATTATATTTCTCTGGAGCAGAGAACCTGCCCAGGTGTAGTCAGGATGTTCCTTAATGTCTAGTAAGAATGTTTGTTTAGATTTTTCTTTTCTTTTTCTTAAAGTTAATTAATACACCTGGATTCTTGTTTATGAGCCCTATAAAAAACAAGTCTCCAGCACCATAAATCTACATGTTGCCGACCATTTTGTTACAGTGGTATATGGCCATCCTTGTCACACTGGTGGCAGAAGAGGAATCCTATAGTCTTGGTTTAGAGGACTTTCCCGTCGCCAACATGGACAAGATGATGAAAGCCTTAATGATGACGACTGTAGCCCAACAAGTAATTAACCGGCAACAACAAGAGACAATCTGGCAGCAGCAGGAATTTAACCAGTTAGCCACCCAAGTGAACCAGACTCAGGCAGCCGTAGAAAAACTCACCTCCAGTCGGGAACCTGTGGCCAGAGTTAGAGCCATTCACCGTTACCAAAGATTAGTAGGGAAGATGATATAGAGACCTATCTGATGACCTTTGAAAGGATTGCAGTGAGTCAGGCTTGGCCTCCTGCTCAGTGGACTGAGATACTTGCTCCCTTCCTGGTTTGTACCACTCAGCGAGCCTACTATATCCTTCCAGCCAACCAGGCGTGCAACTACACGGAATTAAAAAGAGAGATTCTTGCCCTGAAAGGAGTAAACCCAGCGGTAAGGGCCCACAGATACCATCAGTTGAAGTATAGCCAGCACCAACCTGCCTGGCAACAATTGTATGATCTCCTCTATGTCACCAGCAAGTGGCTCTGTCCTTAAAACAAGTCACAGGATCAGATAGTGGAAACATTAATCATGGACCATTATTGGAGGGCCCTACCCAAGGAGATGAGAGATTGGATAGGACAAGGGGGACCTACATCCCTTAATGAAATGATCAATGAGGCAGAACGGTATCAGGCCTGTAATGAAGTGCCTGAGAGACCTAGGCCTGAGGTACCATGTGAAGAGAGGAGGTTCCGAATGGAGAACAAGAGTCTTACTGAAAGAGACACTGGCAGTATTTGGAGGACCGTACGAAAGGAACCCGGAGGGCGGAGGGGTGAAGACAGACCCCCTTTTAGCCCCAAAGGAAAGCAGAAAATGTTTGGGAGCTGGATAACATGCTTCCAATGTGGAGAGTATGGCCATATTGCTGCCCAATGCCTGAGTCCCGAAGAGCCCATGCAATGTGAGATGGGGATTGCAATCCCCCGATGTAACTTGATCACTCTAGTGGGACTAACCTAGACCCCGCTCTCATTGACGACAAAAGTGCTACTAAACTGTAGGAGTGTTGTAGGTCTCTTTGACTCAGGGATTGCTGTTACTCTAATATCAGGAAAGACACGGTTCCCTAAAAGAACAAGAACGGGGAAGCAAATGGGAATAGCTTTTGCGTATGGCACAGTAATGACCTATCCTACCCAGTTCTTTTTTGGATAGAAGTGCAGAGATTCCAGGCAAAGATGATAGGCCCCGAAGTTCCTAGGCTCCCATATCCTATGGTAGTGGGATGGAACTTCCCACATTTCAAAACTCTTCTAAAAACGAAACCGACTTATACTGCGGAGTGCAGACAGAATCTCCAGCCCAGTTCCATGGTATAACTTGGAGAAATATTTCCTTTCCTTGACCCCAAATTATTCTCCACCTGGGGAAAACATAAGAAAACGAGAAAAGAAAGACGGAAAGAGAAAAGATTGGTACCTGGCTATAAGCCAAAGTAGGCTCATGAGGAAGCCCTAGCCGCCTCCCAAGACAATCCCGAAGAGGAAGCAGAAACAGTAACTTCCAATGCCCAAAACCTCTCAGGGGCAAGAGACCCCATTGCCGAGCAACTTCCCAGATTAGGGGATATGAGGAATTTTGGTAGGGATCAAGCAAATTACCCCCTATTGCAGAGAATACGTGAAGAGGTGGTGGAGGTAAATGGCATCCCAGTAACAGGAAGAGAAAACCCACCCAATACATATTATCTAACCAGAAAATACCTTTTATACTGGCTTGTCAAGACTAATGAGGGGGTACTAGAAAAATTGCCTGTTCCCCAAAGCTACTGACGGAAAACATGGACTTGAACTCCTAGCCATCTTTTGAGAGGTCACCCGGGAGTGGACAAACCCTTGGATAGTATACTAAAAAGGTTCTATTGGCCCGGGTTATTCGCCGAAGTAAAGATACATTCTTTGTCATGTCCCGGATGTCAACTGACGAGTCCAAGACCCAGACTGAGGGCTCCCTTGTACCATTGCCAATCATAGATGAACCCATTGACAGGATTGCAATATATCTGGTAGGACAAACTGGAAAAAAAGGACTCGAGATCACCAGTATATTCTGGTTGTCCTGGATTACGCGACCTGAGGCATTTCCCTTGCTAACTGCAAGCTCAAGAAGTGTGGCCAATTAGCTGGTACTCCTGTTCTCCAGGGTAGGGATACCCCAGGAAATCCTTACTGACCGGGGTACCCTGTTCGTCTCCAAGTTAATGACTGAGATGTGCAAATTCATCCCCAAATGGACGGGCTAATGGAAAGGTTTAACCTCACCCTGAAGGGCATGATTCGAAAAGTAGTTGACCAATATGGATAAAATTGGGATTTGCTATTACCCTGCCTCTTTTTTGCCATAAGAGAGGTACCCCAGGCCTCGACTGGGTTTTCACCTTTCCAGCTGTTGTATTATTATTATTATTATTATTATTATCGTTTATTTGTAACGCGCCAACATATTCCGTAGCTCTATACATAAGTTAAGTTACAGGCAAGTTCAAGATTCACACATTGCAATGAAAGGACGGCCCTGTCTTTGAGATTGGAATCCGGTGTCCGTAGCGCCTTCCCTAAAGCACCTTGCACGATTGAAACTCGCAGACTTACAATCTAAAGGTTGTATGGATGCCATCCCCGGGAAATCCTGGACACAGTTTTTGAAGGTTTTGAAGACCAAGAAATGACATAGAATATATACAAAGCTTTAAAGAGAGGATGGACCAAGTGAGACCTCTTGTAAGAGAGCACCTGGAACAAGCCCAAGCTAAACAGAAGATTACTGTGCAAGTTTGGAAAATTCAGCCAGGAGATCGAGTGATGATGTTGGTTCCTACAGCCAAGAGTAAACTACTGGCTCAGTGGCAAGGTTTGTATGAAATTATAGAAGTACTTGGTGACGTAAACTATAAAATAAGACAACCTGATCAACAGAAACAGGAACAAATATACCACATAAACCTGTTGAAACCATGGCAGGACAGGGAAGTCGCAGTGAATTTTGCATCTTCTGTTTCCAGTTTGGAGGAACCAATACACAAGATACCGATAACTAGAGAGTTGTCCCCACAGCAGAGGACCGAAATGCTGAGAGAACCACGGAAATCAGTCACTACATTACTGCTGAGCCTGATATGAAAGTACAGATCAGACCATATTAGATCCCAGAAGCAAAGAGGGCAGGAGTAAGGGAGGAAGTAAAGAGCATGCTAAAAGCTGGAATCATCGAGGAATCATCTAGCAACTGGTGTAGCCCATAGTTAACATACCCAAGCCCAATGGCACCACACGGTTTTGCAGTGATTTTCGGAAGTTAAACGCCCTATCCCAGTATGATGCCTATTGACGAATTGGTGGACAACCTAGGAAAAGCCTGTTTCCTCTCAACGTTGGACCTTAACAATGGTTATTGGCAGGTCCCATTGGCCAAATGAGAAGACGGCCATTTGTACACCTGAAGGTCTTTTTCACTATAATGTAATGCTGTTTGTGTTACATGGGGCCCCAGCCACCTTTCAGCCTTTCATGGATAACATTTTCTGACCTCACTTAGACTACGCAGCCGCATACCTATATGATATCATTTTTTATACCCCTGACTGGGATATGCATGTGGAGAAGCTGAAGAGAGTCTTAGAAAGCCTCAGGAAGGCTGGTCTGATCATAAAGCCTGCCAAGTGTAACTTGGGACAGATGGAGGTGAAATACCTGGGGTACATAGATCTTGGATTAGTCCGACCTCAATTAAATAAAAGTTGAGGCCATACAGGCATGGCCAAAACCCCTAAGGAAGAGGCAGGTACATGCTTTCCTGGGCTTGGTGGGCTACTACCAATGATTCGTTCAAGATTTCGCTACAATAGCAGTCCCATTAACTGAGTTAACCAAGTCTAGAGCTCCTGACATGGTCAAATGGAATCTAGAGGCAGACGCATCCTTTGAAGCCCTGCGGTTGCCTTGTACTGTGAACCGATGTTGGTGGCTCCTGTTTTTGACAAGCCATTTCTTCTGCAGACAGGAGCCTCTGAGGTAGGGCTTGGGGCAGTGTTGTCGCAAGTGCAACAGGGAAATGAACAACCGGTGCTTTTTTTAAGTCAGAAACTGTTACCCAGGGAAAGGAAGTACTCTGTTGCAGAGAAGGAGTGTTTGGCTATTAAATGGGAAGTGGATGCCTTGCGGTACTACCTTTTGGGTCATTGATTCACACTGATCACAGACCACTCCCCACTACAGTGGATGCACCACAAAGAGGGAGCCAATGCCAGAGTGATGAGGTGGTTCCTGTCCCTGCAGCCCTTCTGTTTTGATGTGGTTCACAGATGAGGGAGTCTCTGGGGTAATGCAGACATCCTTTCCTGGTTCCACTGCCTCTCGATGGATGCTCAGCCCCCTGGTTTTGAGCTGAGGGGGGGTAGTGTCACAAAGTCAGGCAGACCCATGGATACATTATAGAAGGAAGATATTTCAGCACTAGGCTGATCAGGTCACTTAGTCCAGTGCTGGCAGAGTTAAAGCAATTAGCTGCACCTGAAGCAACAAGCAGACTTTTTAAATCCACAGGAACTTACATCCAGGCTATGGAGACTGGGGGAAAGTAAGAGGACAGACACAGGAAGTGTGGGTGTTGGAATCAGAAAGAGAGACAAACCAAGGAAACTGCTATTGGAAATATGTCCGATCTGCTGAGGACCTACGCTGCAGACTAAAGCCACCTGTGAGGCTTACTACATTACAGCAAGGTCAGAAACCCCTTTTGTTTTCTTTATTACCTCCCCAGGGAAAAGACTGTTGTGCTTAACAAGACTTTATCTTTTAGAGTACACTTGGTACTCATTATAAGTGTCCCTGGAGGTGGGTACTCGGAGAGAAGGGTGGGCCGGTACCCTGTCACAAGGTGGCACTATACCATATACCAAAGACTGTTTGTATCCTTGTCACAAGGCGGCACTATACAAAATACCAGACAGTTTTGAATCCTATCCACAAGGTGGCACTATATCAGCTAATAAATACCCTAGCCGTTTGTAAACTATCTACAAAGTGGCGATACTAACACTACCAAATTCAAGAGACTGATGTGCCTGCGCTCCAAAAAGACACAAGACTCAGGGAAAAGACAAACCCTGCTAACCTGTGACAGGATTAATTATTTTTGTGAATTATATCTCTGTGGAGCAGAGAAGCTGCCCGGGTGTAGTTAGGGTGTTCCTGAATGTCTAGTAAGAATGTTTATGTAGATTTTTCTTTTTTTTTTCTTAAAGTTAATTACTACATCTGGATCCTTGTTTATGAGCCCTATAATGAACAAGTCTCCTGCATCATAAATCTATGTGTTGCCGAACCTTTTGTTAAAAAATAACTGTGGTAAATGGCCATCCTTGTCACACCAGTTTATTGCTGAGAAGTTTTTGCAGAATTGTCACCTGAGATCATCCCCACACCAATGGCACGTGTGAGAGGTTTAATAGTACCCTGAAGGCTATAATTTGATAATAATATACACACACTAATTTACTTTAATTAAAATGGAAAATGATGCTAGGTCTTAGAATTAATAGTAATGGATTGGTGATTGTTTTCAATGAGACAAACTGAAGGGCCTAAGCGCTTAGGTAGAACCTCCATTGGTGGTGAGCGTGATCTCCTGAGATCAACGGTTACTTGATGTGTAGGAAGGGTATATGGATACTGTGTGGTGTGAAATTGTGCCGCTGTCTCCCAAGACACTGTTCAGGCCGGTGTCCAATGTATGTGCAAGAGAAGATATTAGGGGGGAAGACTGTACAGAGCACAATCTGTGGAATATCCGATCCAATGGTCACTGTCAATGACTCTTGCTGATTAACTCTGAGATGGTATGTTGTATACTGAGTGCCAAATGCCCAATTTATATTAGCGGTCAGCACTGGATAGGTGTGTAGAAGTGTATACTACTACTCAGTCTGGTGTTGTGTGCTTGTCATGCGTTCGTAATAGTGTGGTCCAAGGCTCAAGTATTAGCAGACGATATCCCCCAAAAAAGTATCTTTATTGATAAGTTTTGAGTACAATTCCAATGGTAAAAAACATTGATAAATACAATAAAATAAAATAAATTACAGACGCGTTTCGCTGCTGTGGTTTGAAGCTTCTTCAGTGACAAATCGTATAATAGGAGATTGATAGGTGTATCTAAGAATACATAGTCCATAATACATGAAAATTAATAACAATGTAAATAGTAATAAATGGGATACAAATATGAATAGGAATGATAACAATCAAAACAACAACAACACAAATATTGTTCATTGAAAAAAAAAACAGGAGATAAGGGAAATTGTATTAATCTCATACCCGACCAAATTTTTTAGATTGTAAGTAGAGAGTTTTCAATCTTGTAGAGTGCTTTGGGAAAAAGCACTTTCTACAAAGATTCTAAGCTCAAAACAGGGCCCTCCACTTTTTGCAGTTTGTTAAAATGTATATTTTTCCTTGTTCATTTCCTCTGTATAGCGCTACGGAATATGTTGGCGCGTTACAAATAAAAGTAATAATAATAATAATAATAATTAATTATTAGTGCACATACATAAGTCATGGTAACAATCACATATATAGTTGTGAGCGTACGAGTTGTTGCTAACGCTGCGGGCTCGCGTAGCGAGCCCGCGGCCCTCGCGAAGCGAGGGCCAGGGCTCGCGCAGCGAGACGCGGGCCTCGCGAAGCGAGGGCCGCGACTCGCGCAGTGAGTCGCGGGCCTCGCGTAGCGAGGGCCGCGGCTCGCGCAGCGAGTCGCGGGCCTCGCGTAGCGAGGGCACTGTGCCAGGTTCTCAGTTGCTGGCATGGAGCGCCGAAGGCGCTCCTTGCCAGCAACTGAGGACCCTCGCGAAGCGAGGGCCTCAGTTGCTGGCTTGGAGCGCCGCAGGCGCTCCATGCCAGCACCTGAGGACCTCGCAAAGCGAGGTCTTCAGTTGCAGCAACTGCGACCCTTGAAAAAAAAAGTTTACGTCCAAACACATTACGACACTCGCAAACAACATACGACACACGTTCAAACACATTACGACACTCGCAAACAACATACGACACACGTTCACACACATTACGGCCTCGCAACACTCGGACGCAACTCGCGAACATTACAAAATTACAAACACAATACATACACACAGCACATACATAAAAACCTTACCTACACAAACAGGAAGCACCCAGGACCTCAAAAATGCAACTTACAACTTAATTGCACTCAAAATAAAAGAGTTTCGACACTAAATAGTTTGTTAAGCGACAAAAAAAATGGCCGACGAATAAAACGAAAACGAGGCTACACACGCAAACACCATACGAAACACGTTACCACACATTACGACTTCGCAAACATCGGACGCAACACGCCGACATACAAACATTTAAAACTTAACAAAGACACACAACAAACACATAAAAAGCTTACCTACAGCAAGAGGAACCAGCCAGCACCTCAAAAAAACAAGTTACACCTACATTTAAATCAAAATAAACACTTTAGACACTAATACCATCGCTAAGCGAGAGAAAAAATGGCCGACGAACAAAACGAAAACGAGGCTTCAGACGTAACTACACTACACTTACTCGCAATAATGAAACACATACTATGCGGAACGTATCACAATCATATTAAACACCATTTTGAACAGTAATACGCCTAAAATGGCGGATGGAACGCAAATTGTAAGCTGGAACGCAAATAGCGCATGCGTATTGCGTTCTAACGGTCTCACTTTCCAGAACTTTCTACAAGTTTATAAATACTGGCTATTTCCAACTAAAAAATACATTTCTCCTCAGGTGATCAACGGAGTGACTTCTGAGATAACTGCTGCTTTTACTTGAGAAGACAATTCTTTACTAATTTACTACTTTACATTGTGCAAATTACAACTGACAGGTAAGCTATAATATATTACATTTTATTATCAGGTCAGGTCAAACAAATAAAAAAATAAACTAGGATTTATGTAGTCATCATGTATGGCACATTTATGTGTATAGGCTCCCAAAAAAAATTAAACAGAGCTTTATGTATAGTGACATCTGACACGCACATATATGTCTATAATGTATAGTTACATGTGACACGCACATATATGTCTATAATGTATAGTGACATTTGACACACACATTTCTGTGTATTGCCCCTTCATAGTGACATGTGACACGCACGTATATGTGTATAATGTATAGTGACATGTGACACGCACATATATGTCTATAATGTATAGTGACATCTGACACGCACATTTCTGTGTATTGCCCCTTCATAGTGACATCTGACACCGACATATATGTCTATAATGTATAGTGACATGTGACACGCACGTATATGTGTATAATGTATAGTGACATGTGACACGCACATATATGTCTATAATGTATAGTGACATCTGACACGCACATTTCTGTGTATTGCCCCTTTATAGTGACATCTGACACCGACATATATGTCTATAATGTATAGTGACATGTGACACGAACATTTATGTGTATTGCCAATGCAACAAAATTAGCTTACAACAAAATCAGTAAACAACGACATTTTAATGACATTATATCTCATGTATACTGATATGTCACACGCACATATATGTGTATCATCTATAGTTACATCTCACACACACACATTTATGTGTGTTGGAAAAAAAAAATATAAGGTTAATTTAACCATTTAAATTTGACTCATGTATACTGATATGTCACACGTACACAAAATAATTACATTAAACTATGTAATGTGCTTCATGTATGTGACATATGTGTGTAGCCCCCAACAAAAAATAAGGTTAATTGAATTAATTTACTGCAATTCAATACATCAGATAAAGCTGAATCTTTCTATTTCGTTTAATATTCAAACAGACTCTGCATCAACAGCGTCTCTCAACAATTTGCACCGTGCACTGTGAAGCACAATCCCTTTTAAAGAACACCAACAAATTTGAAGAGGTAAGATACAACAACACATTACATGCTCAAAAGGCCATGCTTTGCTAGATGACAAATTATAAATATACAAATAACTATTTCACTTTCTTTTTCAAACAGACACTAAAAGAAGACCGGCGGATTAAGATTGGCAGGAGGGGACCGTCTGTCATTCAAAACTTCTATCAAGGTAAAGTATTAAGTATAAACAAGAAATAACCATGAGCCTTATT
Organism: Discoglossus pictus; assembly: GCA_027410445.1. Classification (NCBI taxonomy): domain Eukaryota; kingdom Metazoa; phylum Chordata; class Amphibia; order Anura; family Alytidae; genus Discoglossus; species Discoglossus pictus. The sequence continues at coordinate 5,533,917 of CM050170.1, forward strand.
CAATTGCAACTTCCTCATTTGAATAGGGCTCTATATAAGCACATAACATTTTTTTTATACAGAACTTTTTAGTTACTGAATTTCTAACCACAATCAAGGTTTTCAATAACTAAAAACTTTGCTTAATAAATATGTTATGTGATTATATAGAGCCCTCTTCAATTGGCAAAATTGCAATTCAATGAGGACCTATATGTCTTTAATGGCCAAGGGCCTCACTCAAATGTGATTTGCCCATTTCAATAGCGCTCTATATAAGCACAGAGCATATTTTTTAAAGGAACTTTTTCTTTTGTGAACACGTTCCTTTTGGATACAAGTTCACTAAATACAAAATTCCGTAAAAACATATGCTCTGTGGTGATATTGAGCTCTATTCCATTGGCCAAAACACAATTGAATGAGGAGCTCACAATATAACAAATGCAGTAACCAAAGGCCCTTATTCAATTGCTATTTTGGAAAATTAAATATGGCTATAAATAAGAACTTTTAGGCCCTTACTCTATTTTAACAAATATATGTGATGTGCTTATTTACAACCCTATTCAAATTTCTACATTGCAATTCAATTACGGCCTTACAGTACTATTACATTGTAAAAAATGCAATTGAATGAGGGCCAAACTATGCAACATATGGTACACACAAAGGCCCTCATTCAATTGCAATTTGCCCAATTGAATAGGGCTCTAAATAACAACATAACAATTGCTTAAAACTAAGGTTTTAGTTAATAAAAAAATATCAAAAATACAATTTTTCAATGACTACTAAATTATTTTAACTAATATGCTATGTGCTTATTTAGGGCACAATTCAATTAGCCAAATCGCAATTCAATGACACACAAACTGCTACACACAAAACAGAATTTCTTATTAAATGTTTAACAACCTATAAGCCTTACAAAGAAGCAAAAATAAGAATAACAAAAGTGTTGTGCACCTAATAGCATTGTATAAAAAAGCACACAAACTCATAGCAAACTATATTAACATTCTTCTTTAATGTTTAACAACCTATAACCTGTACAATCAAGAAGAAATTAGTTTTGCACAAGTGATGCGCACCAAACAGGATTGTCAAAAACTAACACAAACACATAGCAAACTACATTAATTATATTATTTCATGTTTCACTAACTATAACCATCCAAATAAAGGTTAAATAAGTATACCACAAGTGGTGCGCACAAAACAGGATTGTACAAAAACTAACATAAACACATAGCAAAATCAATTCATATTCTTATTTAATATATCACAACCCACAAGCCTTACTAAGAACCTTAAATAAGAATAACAAAAGTCTTGGGATTGTACAGAAAGTTAAAAAAAAAATATTTGAAAAAAAAAACCATAACTGATACAATACAGCAAAATTAATACATTTTTTACTTATTTAAAAGACATTTCACTCAAACAACATTTTCTATTTTACATTACAACAGATACTGCGTGAAGACAATCGGACGAGGACTTTTTCCACAGGACCGGACCATCAGATGAGGACTCGGACCAGACCAGCAGACGAGGAATTTCAACACAGGACCAGACCAGCAGACGAGGAATTTCAACACAGGACCAGACCATCGGACGAGGACTTTCACCAACGGACCACAACATCGGACGAGGGATATCGCCACAGGACCACAATATCGGACAGGGGCTATCGCCACAGGACCACACCATCGGACCAGGACTTCCGACAGAGGACCACACCATTGGACAACGATTTTGAAACGAGGACCAACAAACATTCGGATTTAAATCACACTTCAACCAAGGTAAACTATAATAACTACTAAAGTATAACACTAAAGAAACTGCTTTCAGTTGCATCCGTCTCAACAGAAAAATAAATTAATTAATTTACTATCTCCCTTATTTTATTTAAATTGCTACTATGCAATACATAGCTCAATAACCACATCACTTTTTTTTTCAGCAAAGAAGTTTTGCAGTGGTAAATATCTATCCACAAACAAAGTTTTTAATAAATAAAACCATTATTTTAAATAAATATGTTACATGCTTATTTACAGCAGTATTCCATTGGACAAATTCTGAGCCACTGAAGACAGGAATTATAAATTTAACTAAATATCAATGATACATTCATGATTTGCCTTTTATTTCAACAATTGTGCACAATAATCTTTAACAGGAATTACAAATTTAAATATACACAATTACATTTATTTGTTTCCGTTTACAGATTAATATGGCTGATAACGAGACCAAAGAAGAGAAGAAAAGACGTCAAACTAGAGAAAGACAAGAGAGATGGGCCGCCCAGCAGACACCGGAGGAGAAAGAAATTCGAAGAGAAAAAGAACGCAAAAGACTTGCAAATAAAAGAATATCAGCTGCAAAAATGAAAGATACAACCAAAATAAATAAAAAAATAATAAAGCATTTACAAACTGTTCCTAAAACATCAGATGACATTTTACAACATACCAGTCAAGACAGACCAAAAAAAAAAACTACAAAAAAAAAGCATTTACAAACTCTTACTAAAATCTTACAGGAGATTTCAACCGAACAAGTCCAACATATACCAAGAAAATCTACGAAAAAAACTAAACATTTAGAACCTGTTGTTGAAACATTTCATGACTTTTCATCTGATGAATATCAAAGTCAACATCCAATATGCATTGCAAATTGTCCTTTAATGAAGTCTTTAGCAGTAGAGGTTCATAGTTGTGGGGACATGACTACTCAATGTCAATTTTGTGAGGCTTATTATTTTAAACAGGAGAGACCCCGAGATGGACAATTTATTAGTTGTTGTCAAAAAGGAAAGTTCAAACTTCCACAAAGGAAACAATTTCCAACCTATTTACTAAATATTATGACTGAACCTACTTTTCCAAATTACAAAAATTTTAAGACAAACATAAGATCCTACAATAGTGCCATATCATTTGCATCTATGGGGGCAACATTGGCTGCTAATGTACCAGGACATGGTCCTTACTGTTTTAAAGTCCAAGGACAAATTTATCATCGGACTTCACATTTACATCCAGAGGAAGGAGAGCAAAGAAAATTCGCTCAACTATATGTCCTAGATACAATGGAAGCTGTTGACCAACGTATGCAGATGGAAGAAAATAAAAAATGCTTACCCAGTGTTTTTATAGAGCTAAATAACATTATGGACAACAATCCCTACAGTAAAGCTTACAAAAAATTGGCAGAAGTAGAAAATGAACAACTACTTCATGCACAAAGACATCAATTACCCATGCCAAAGGTTAATATGGTGCTTAAAAGAGACAGACATACTGATAAACGTCGTTATAACTTGCCAACATCAAATGAGGTTGCAATGGTCTTTCACAATGATGAAGGAGAACCACCATTTCAAAGAGACATTAGAGTATATCCCAGAAATGAGGACCAACCATTTATTAATATTAATATCTTAAGTCCAAATTTAGATCCAATGACATATCCCATCTTTTTCCCACACGGAGAAGCAGGTTGGCAACCAAAATTAACCCTTCCCAGTTACCCAAATGCTAAAGCCAGAATCCGAAATAATGTTTCTATGCTTGAATTTAAAGTTGCTCAAATTGCCATTAGAGATGAATTTAATCCCATTTTATGTGGTGGAAAACTAACACAACAATGGATTATTGATTCATATTTGCAAGTTGAGGCAAATAATTTAAACTTTATAAAATATCAACAAGATAAACTACGTGTAGAACAATATTGTGGACTCATGGACTATGTTGCTGACGTGGCTACAAGCAGAGACATGACAGCTGGCAAAGCCATCATTTTACCATCTTCCTTTCAAGGATCTCCTCGAAATATGAGAGAAAGATACAATGATGCTATGGCTATTGTGACAAAATTTGGAAAACCAGATTTATTTGTGACATTTACATGTAATCCACAATGGCCAGAAATTAATCAAAATCTACTTCTTGGACAAAGTGCTTCAGATCGACCAGATTTAGTAGCCAGAGTTTTTAAGATAAAATTAAATGAATTAATACGTGACTTTACTATAAATCAGTTATTTGGCAAATGTCTTGCTTATGTATATACCATTGAATTTCAAAAAAGAGGCCTTCCACATGCACATCTTCTCATAATACTTCAAGAGAAAGATAAATTAGATACTTCGGACAAAGTGGATGCAGTCATAGTTGCTGAACTACCGGATCCAGAACTATATGGTAGACTATATGAGATTGGTACTCATCGCATGATTCATGGACCCTGTGGAGACCTTAATCCACAATCACCATGTATGGAAAATAATCAATGTTCAAAAGATTTTCCAAAAGATTATAGAGACAAAACATATGCCAATTGTGATGGATATCCACTTTATAAAAGAAGAGAAGGAGATAGTGCCATTATTCGTGGAAAAAAAGTGGACAATAGATATGTAGTACCCTACAATCCACATTTACTCATGAAGTACAACGCCCACATCAACGTAGAAGCCTGCACTTCCATCAAATCCATTAAATATGTCTACAAATATATTTACAAAGGTTACGATGCAGCTACTGTAGTCGTCAAAAGTGCAGACAACCCTGAAAGTAGTGAGTTAGTACATGATGAACTTGCATCTCATGTAGATGCTCGCTATGTCAGTGCGCCAGAAGCTATGTGGCGGCTTTTAAAATTTGAAATGCATGATAGATCACATGCAGTATATAGGTTAGCAGTACATTTGCCACAACGACATTTAGTCTATTTCCATTCTGGAAATGAAATGAATGCATTGGCCCAAAGTGAAGATCGTCACACTACCCTAACTGCATGGTTTGCATTAAATTCCACTGATGCTCAAGCAACACAATACTTATATATTGAAATTCCATATCACTATGTTTTTGTGAATGGATTATGGAGAGCAAGAAAAACCAGAGGCAATAAAATAATTCCACGAATTTACACAGTCAGTCCAAGAGATGTTGAACGATTTTGCTTACGGATATTACTTTTAAATGTTCCAGGAGCACAAAGTTTTGAACAATTAAGAACTGTTAATGACATTGTATATGAATCCTTCCATTTAGCTGCAAGAAATAGAAACTTACTCGCTGATGATACAGAGTGGGAAAGATGTTTAGAAGAAGCAGCACAATGTCAAATGCCACGACAGATGAGAGAACAATTTGCTTTTATTTGTATCTTCTCAAATGCTCCAAATGCATTAGCTTTGTGGGAGACTTTTAAAAGTAATATGGCTGAAGACTTTATGCGACGATACAATGAACCCATTGCACACTTAAAAGCCTTAATGGAAATTCAAGAAGTCTTTTTAACTCATGGATTAAGTTGTGCAAGTTTTAATTTGCCTGATCCAGGTCTAATAGATGACATTAACTTTGAAGACTATGACATTCAACTACAAGCAGAAAGAACACAAGAAAGACTTGCAACTTTAAATACACTACAATTGCAAGCATTTCATGCCATTAAAAATGCTATAGATGATGACATGGTGACAGAGCGTTATTTCTATCTTGATGGACCTGGCGGATCAGGGAAAACATATTTGTACAATTTATTAATGAGTTCAGTACGAGCACAAGGACAAATAGCAATGGCGTTTGCAACTACTGGAATTGCTGCACTTTTATTAGAAGGTGGAAGAACTGTTCATAGTGGATTCAAACTGCCAGTGCCTATTTTGGAAAATTCAGTGTCAGATATTCGCATGACATCCTTACAAGCAAAGAAATTGAAGAAATGTAAATTAATTATAATAGATGAGGCCACAATGATGTCATGCTATGCCCTCCAATGTATTGACCGTTTGCTTCGTGAAGTCATGGATAATATTTTTCCATTTGGTGGAAAGGTAATTTTGTTGGGTGGCGATTTTAGACAAACATTACCTGTCGTTGTACATGGAAATCGAACAGACATTATTGAAACATGTATAAAGTCAAGTACAGTATGGAAACATTTTACCCATCTTCAACTGCAACAAAATATGAGATCAGAAGGCCAAACTGATTTCAATGATTGGCTTATTAAAATTGGAGAAGGAAGAACAGAAAAAATACTACATTTACCTGACGACACTGTAGAGATCCCACCTCAGATGATTTGTCAACAAGATATTATATCGGCAATATTTGAAGGGAGCATAAATAACGAAGAATATTCTGAGCTTGCCAACCAAGTCATACTGACGTGTAAAAATAAAGATGCATTAATACTCAATAATGAAATCTTAAAAAAAATTAATGCACCACAAAGAAATTATCACAGTGCTGATTCTGTACTTGCTGATGACAATGAAAGTCAGGCAAACTTTTCAACTGAATTCATTAACTCTTTAACTCCTTCTGGAATGCCACCACATATTTTGCAGCTAAAGAAAGGTGCAATTATCATGTTACTGCGAAATATGAACCCCAAAAAAGGCCTATGCAATGGCACAAGATTAATTGTTCAACAATTAAAGGACCATTTTATAGATGCTGAAATTTTAACTGGGACCCATAAAGGAGAGAGAGTTTTCATACCAAGAATAGATTTAGCACCAAGTGAAAGTAGTCTCCCTTTTATACTTCAAAGAAGACAATTTCCCATTATTATGGCATTTGCCATGACCATTAATAAATCACAAGGTCAGACTTTCAAATCTGTGGGTATTTACTTGGAAGAACCAGTTTTTGCACATGGTCAATTGTACGTTGCGTTGTCACGGTGCAAAAATCCACAGGCTATTAAAGTTTACATTGAAAACAATGAAAGTCAAGGTGATTTATTAGAAGATGGACGTATTTTTACTAAAAACATTGTCTACTATGAAGTACTATAACTTTGCAGGATACAAATTCAAGATGCCAACATTTTTTAAAAGCATTGCAAAATACATAACAATTGGTTGTTTAATTCAGTCATAATTAATGAAAGTACTGTTTAGGAATGATTCGCCTCACAAAATACTTGCCTTGCATTGTTAGTCAAAATTATGTTAAAATGTTAAGTCACTATGTTAATGTTTCTAATGTTACAAGTTTAAAAAATATATTTGCAAGTTATTTCATTCAACAGATTACAAAGTGGATGTTAAGAGGTCAAGCACCTTTTAAGTCACAATGTAAATATTGTCTGTTATCTTAAGATTACTAACTACATTAATGTTTATCGCCAGTTTATGTGCTCAGTAATGAATTACTTTAATTACGTACGTTTTAAGCAGAGTTTTACTGTATGCCTTCCTCTACATTCAATGTATATTCAAGTTAACAATTATTGTGATAGAAATTGCATGTTAATACTGATTAATTTAAAGGTCAATTGTTTTTACATTCAAATGTTAATACTTTTAATAAAAAATTAGGTTACAAAATGTTTTCGCTATGTTCCTGTTTATAATGTTCAAAATTATACAAATGTTTTGTCAACTTCTAAACTTACATAAAAAATAAAGTTAAAGTTTCAAAATATATACTTTGAAGGTTATTGCTTACATATATTTTAAACTTCATGTTAAAATTCGTAACGTTTCAAGAAGGCTTTTTACTTTTTGCTTTCCTATTCATTCAATGTATATTAAAGTTAACAATTCTTCAGATACAAATTACATTTTAAAAAACCATTACATCAACATTTTACAAAAATACACGTTCATATTAAAATACTTACAAGTGTCAAAAATATATGTTAATAACTAAACAACTTGACAAACATATACATCACATTGCCGTCATTTTTTGACGGGCAAGTCGCTAGTAATATATAATCTTAAGATCTATTGTAGAGAATTCACTAGTCATTGCCCTGCTCCAAACCTGCTTGCATTGATATGTAAGAAAAGCAGTAACTAGAACAGGTTCTGGAGCATGATGTCTAGATTGGGGAATGCTCCGAATAATACTTAGAAGCAAAATTGAAGGAAAATATATAACAAAAAAATATAAGAAAAATATGAATATGGTACATGCCCAAGGCTGTGTAAAGAAAAGCACACATGGAATACTCTAGTAATGTGGCAGTGGATAACAACGCTTACCTTATTTAGGTCAAGTCCTGCTACAACCTAGTGTATAGGGATCAAGTGTCTGATCTCTGCTATGCTAGACAGTTTATACTGTCTGGTTTAGGAAGAGAAACCAAACATGGAGTGCGGTGACCAATGACGTGGGACGCCCAGTGCCATGCTATGACGCATGCTGCTGTGGGCTGATTGGAGCGTAATGGGGGGAATTTGCCCTTACTTGTGATGGAGGAACTTTATGGGGATTGCCATGTATTAAGAAAATATGCCCATAACCAAGATGGCATCAAGGCTATCGCCTATAGCTGCTAAAAATGAGCGTAGAAGAACATGGCTACTGTTTTAACGATGCCTGTGCACTAGGAGGAGGTGGCCTAAAAAGATCTGATTATAAAAGAATTGTGATTTAAGATAATAAAAGATATGCAACCAGATAATAAAAAAAGGGTGACCAGATGATAAAAAATAAAAATGGCTTAACTGAACTGACTGGATACAGACTAATATATGGTGGTAGGGTTAAAAGTGGATGTGGTCTACAGAGCCTGGGTCTATGGGGCTAATGTATGGTGCTGGAGGATGATAGATACTGCTTGGTGGGTACCTTGTGCCATAATGTGGTGTCATGGCAATGTTGATAGGTGTGGCCCACTACAGCCTGATATGGGGCTATGCAGGACAGGCTATATCTATTTTAGTTTATGGCAGTGTGGGAAAGGAGTGGACAATAGCGCTCTTATATTATATGACTAATACCCCCTATATACTTATACACATATGAGTGTTAGCGCCAAATCTACATATTTCTTTGTGCGTAGTGCACTCCATGGCTTCTGATGGAGGCCTTAATCTGTTTCAGCAGATCATGTGAAGTAGTCAGGTTATGACTCCAGAAATGCGGGAAGATCAATGTCTCTGTTCAATCCTTCTGGTTTCAATGTCTTTAGCTTGTGGATCCATTTTGTCTCACAGTGCCTTAGGGTGAGTAACTTATCACCCCCACAGCCTGTAGACTAAATGTGTTCCACCGCTTTGATCATAGTTCCTTGGGTGTTCTTATTATGTGCTTTTAGGATGTGCACGAGAAGCCGTTCGTGAGTACCCCTTAAGGTGTTCCCTGAATCTTTATTTCAGGGACCTCTTTGTGCGGCCTACATACTGCTTACTGCAGGTGCATGTGATGACATACACAAAGTACGTAGCATTGCAGTTCGTCATACGGTGTAATTTGTGTCTCCTGTGTGTGGTATGTGAGATGATTATGTCCTTATCCTAGTTCGGTATGTAACCGCAGGTTATGCATCTTGTCGCTCCACACTTATGGGTTCCATGTACTTTTGAGGTGATTGTAGTGTTGGTGCTTATCTTCTTAAGCTCACTTGGAGCTAGAAGATTTTTCAGGTTTGTGTTCTTTTTGAATGTAACAGTAGATGCCTCCGGGAGAATGTCCTTAAAGATGTCATCTTCTCTTAAGATATGCCAGTGTTTTCTAAGACTTGCTGTGATGACTTGAAGACTTGATGCTTTATTATATTTTGTGAGAAATCTGCACTTTTTTCTTCACACATTTTTTCCTTCTGTATGTGTTCTTCCTTCTTTTTGATCAATTCATTTTGGTTGAGGTTTCTCGATTCCTCTTTTGCTTCTTCTACGATTCTCATGTTGTATCCCTTCTATTTGAATTTACTGGTGAGTATCTTCAGTATCATAATGCACTCATGTTGAGCAGTTTCTGTGGACCTGATGACGAACGGGATGTTTCTAATCCATCTAGGATCGTGACCGCTGGATGCATGTAGGTAGCTGTTTGGGATGCTTGTAGGTAGCCGTTTGTGTCAGTCGGTTTCATGTATAGCTTTGAAATCACCCTGTTCGATTTCCCAGAAATGGAATAGAGTGCTGGTCATGATTCATGGTGAATTTAGGGTTCATATTGTTTCTAGTCACGTAGTTGAAAAAAGTGTTCATATTTTGATTGCTGTCTCCTTCCCAGATAATGATGATGTTGTCGATGTACCTCTTCCAATCGATGATGTTGGCGGAGAAGGGGTTGTTGTGCCAGATTTACTTTTCCTCCCAAAGGCCCATGTATACATTTGCGTAGCTGGGGGCAAACTTTGTCCCCATTGCTGTTCCTGGTATTTGTGCATAAAAACTTTCTTCTAACATGAAATAGTTATGTTCCAGAATTAACTGGATTGATGTGACTAAAAAGTCGATCTGCAAGGTTTCCATATCACCTTGTGATACCAAAAAATGTTCAGTAGCCGCTGTTCCCAGCCTATGGGGAATAGAGGTGTATAGAGGGGTGACATCCAGAATCATCCAGTGGTTCCAGCTGTGTCAAGCCCTCTAGGACATGTGGAGTGTCTCTGGTGTATGAAGGTAGCTGGTTTACCAGAGGTTGTAGGAACTAGTCCACATACTTGGAAAGTCTTTCGGTGAGGCACCCAATTCCCAACACCATTGGTCATTCGGGTGGGTGAAGAAGGACATTATGGATTTTTGGAAGGTAGTAGATGTTGGCCTGGATTTTCAGGATATGGAATTCTTTGATGGTCATTAGTCCGTTTTGGCGAGCTTCTTGTACTATGGTGTGGTATTTTTGGAGGTGTGCTCCTGTGGGATCTGTTTTGAGGTGGGTATAAGCATCTTGGTAATTTATAAAATGGTAGGCTTCTTCTAGGTAGTCTTATCTATTTTGTATGACAATCCCACCTCCTTTGTCAGCTTGTCTAATAACAATTGGCGAGTCCTTGCTGAGATTGTCAAGTTTTGCTTTTTCGTTCGTGCTGAGATTTGATCTTGTTATATGTTTCTTTGAACAGATGTTATCAATGGCCTTCATTATGAGTCTGTTGAACAGAGGTATATGGTTCCCCTGGGAGTGGGTAGGGAAGAATGTGGATGTAGGTCTAATTTTGGAGTATATCACTCTCTTATTATCATCTTCTGTAATATCGTTCATCTCACCTTGTTGTGTTTGGCTTCGTATATTAAGTTCCTCCAGGACATGTAGTGTATCGATATCCCTTTCCTCAAGATCATCTGTCTTGGTCATGTTCATGACTAAAATAGATATAGCCTGTCCTGCATAGCCCCATATCAGGATGTAGTCTGCCACACCTAGCAACATTGCCATGACACCACATTAGGGCATGAGGTACCCACCAGGCAGTTTCTATCCTGCCCCAAACCATACATTAGCCCCATAGACCAAGGCTGTGCAGACATCTTTTTTTCCCCTACCACCATATATTAGATATATTAGTCTGTATCCCGTCAGTTCAGTTATCTTAAATCACAATTATTTTATACTCAGGTCTTTTTAGGCCACCTCCTCCTAGTGCACAGGCATAGTTAAAACAGTAGCCATGTTCTTCTACGCTCATTTTTAGCAGCTATAGGTGATAGCTTTGATGCCGTCTTGGTATATTTTCTTAATACATGGCAATCCCCATAAAGTTCCTCCATCACAAGTAAGGGCAAATTCCACCCATTACGCTCCAATCAGCCCACAGCAGCATGCGTCATAGCATGGTGCTGGGCGTCCTACTTCATCGGTCACCACACTCCATGTTTGGTTTCACTTCCTAAACCGGACAGTATAAACTGTCTGGCATAGCAGAGATCAGACACTCAATCCCTACACACTAGATTTGAGCAGGGCTTGACTTATGTAAGGTAAGCGTTGTTATCCACTGCCACATCTGACCTGTCTGACAATTTAGCCCAAACCGGGCCCTCCAATGGACACCAGGCCCACTTAGACATAGGGCTCTCCCATTGACACCCGGCCCAAATAAACATTGCCATTTGGACCACTCACTACTCCTCTCCAGACCACCATAACACTGTGCTGCCCTAGGCCTACTCACTTAATCCAATTAAATTGTGCCACGGCGAGCTCTCGAGGGTCATCCTCCCCACATGTAATGAACATGTAGGACGTGAAGGTTTGAAGAAAGGAAGGTAAACCTAAACTGAGTGTTTCAATGAGGTTCAAGCTCTCAAAGGCAGAGACATCATTGCAAGACAGATTCAACACAGGGACCATGTCACAGAAAAAGTGATTGACTATATTGGATCTGTAACACCATAACTGTGACAATAAGATGAGATTAGGTGTAATTATTAAAAACCTCAACATCCAACATATGGTAGCCAATAGAGCACAGACTGTATGGTTCATGACCACATGATAATGCAATGGTTTACAAATAGCCACATATCGATCATAACTCATGGCCACCAATAGAAACGCCTCAGCAGCAATCAAGGACATATATAGCAATATGTGTGTCCTACAAGAAAGCACAGAAATGGCGTTATCCCTAAATATGAAGTTACTAAGAGTCTTATGTAGAGTGATGGTGCTGGAAGACATGTCCATGAGAGACAGATTCCCCAGGAAGAAGTACATGGGAGTGTGAAGATGGTGATCCAGGCAGACAAGTAGAAGAATGAGGGAGGAGATAAATTATTAGAATCAGAGAGAAAATTGGAGCCTGCAGACTGGGATCATCAGAAATCCACTTGAGAATAAAATATGTCACTATGGTGTGGTTTTTTTGGAGGGTTTTGTCCATAATTTTTTGGGGGGTTTTCTCCATAATTATAGATGTATGATCTGCTAAAGCTTATCATCATTTATTATCAGTGTTGTTTCTCAGAAAACGTCTTAGAGTCCCTCAGACTGCAAGAAGATCCAATCAATCAATACTGCAGGAAATCAAGTCCAAGTGTTCACTTGAAGATTTGTCCATGAGGCTGAAATTTTTTGTCTGTATCATGAGAAGACAGGATTCTCCAGAAAAGACTGATTCCAGGAAAGACTAATGGCACATGAAGAAGGTGAAGGCAGAGATGGATAGAGAATGTCACTGAAGCAATGAACATGAAATTGGGAGAACTCAGAGGGGAAGTGGCTCAAAAATATGACTGGAGTCCTGTGGTCCATAGGGTCATGGAAAGTGGGGCATGTCTGAAAGACTAAACAAAATCTCAGATTGGTAACCATATTTATTCACTTTAGTGAAAGGGGATGAGGCTTAGCACATCTGTATCTCAAAGCTAACAAAATAAAGTTACGAGCACCATGAGCTCCATTGAGTGTTTCCAAATGGACATCTACAGAACATCCTTATTTATTATAAATGTTTCGTACAAAATATGGTATATGACACATAATAAAATATCTATATAATTATTAATAATCATCTTTATACGATTATTTTGTTCTATACAACATGGAGTGTTCTGGGAAATATAATTATCATGCAGTGTATTATTTATTATTAAAAATAATAGCTCATTTTAGTCAAGATGCAGATTTTCACTACTAAAATATAATGTAAAGGAGACATTGACCACTTTTCATTGGTCAGCTCTACCAACAAATATTCTTGACTGCATTTGCCTATTTTTTCTAATTATGGTGATAAAGAATAAAAATAACTTTAAATAAAGATCTGAAAAATACTATTTCTAAAGATGGCAGAATGAAAGTAAAGTGGAAAGGGAAGAGAAATAATAAAGAAGGAAAATCCAGAGAGGAAAGTAAAAAATGTGTAATAAAGGAAAGAAGAAAGTGGGACAAGTTGCAGATAACAAATTGACAAGTCTAGGACTGCTTGTGTGCACAAAAGCCATACAAGTAGTCCTAAAATAGGCCAGTAAGAGCCAAGTGTCTAGTTTCATGACTGCAACATTTTAGCAGAAGCTAACAACATATAATATACAATAGCCCTGAATATATTTCCCTTCTTCTTCTTCTTCTTCTTCTTCTTCTTCTTTTTCTTCCCTGCTCTGACACACAAGTTCTCTCCAAGATCCACTAATCAGATGTTGTGATACCACGTCTCTAACAGCAACTATAACATGGAAGGGCTGCCCACTTACCTTCTCCAGCTTATTCCTCTCTATTTTCATTTAGAGAAGGGTTTTTATTGGTAAACTGGAACGTCTCAGAAGAAGTCTTGTTAGGTATCTAAGACTCCAGAGTTTAATCATCATTATGTGTAGTCTGAGTATGTCTGCAGTTGTGTATATCACCCAAAAGACCAGACATTCAACCAGACTGATATTAACTCTATTGAACATCTTATAATTTTTTATGTATTTAGATATTATAGTTTATAGTCAATAATATGTCATAGAACCAAGCATGATATGTTTATTATATTGACTGAAATCATAACATGCACCTTTTTGATTAGTTGTACCAAAAAAGTATTTGTGAAAAATTCATAGAAACGCTTATAATTCAGTCTTTTGCCATGATATGCCTGTTCAGTGGCTTGAAAAGGGCTACTGATACCAAATCCTACCCACAGACCGACACGGTTCCTCTTATTTCCTTCTTTTTAGGAGAGGTTGAAAGGTTCAGGACAAATTGCACAATTTATCTCTAAATGAAACACGCCATGTCTATGTGTCCAATAAAGAGCATCATCTTTATTCTTGGGTCTCTCTTTTTTATACAATTTTCTTATACAACAAAATAATAACGCATTTACATAAGAAATCATATAATGGGCATCTTTTTGGGCCTTCAACCCAACTTGGGGCCGTATTCAATTCCATACTTGTAGAGATATGTATTTTAAACTGCAGGAGTTTTTTCTTCTTGATTTTCAATTCCCTTTACACGTAACTTTCCATACATAGCTCACTCACAACTCATAAACCCATGGTGTGTCAGTAGAAGGGGCAGGATAACACAACACTCATAAAGTTACACCAGTAACTTATATATTACTGGATTTCTTGCTATGGCACAGACATAAAAACCAATAGGAAACAGAAAACGTCAACACTCATGCACCACTTACTCCCCACCCTATACCCTTACGTAAACATATATGCATACATCTTTTTTTATTTATCCTTATTTTATTATTGGGATTATTGATGGAGGGAGGAGGGAGGAGTTGAGTGGAGGGAAGAGGAGGGGATGATAATAGCAGGAATCTGAGAAGGCCATGGGGAGAGGAGTAGAGAGCGGAGGAATAGGAGTGGAGATGGGAGGGAGAGGAGGAAGAGGAGTGGAGATGGGTGGGATAGGAGGGAGTGGCAGCTGTGAGGAGGGAGAGGAGGGAGGAGCAACAGTGAGGCGAGAGGGAGAGGAGGTAGGGCTAGGAGTAGTTGATGATGTCACTTAGGGCACCACAAAATCACTAATTAATCAGATATGGTTATATTACCAAAACTAACAAAAATGATACACCAGACATATTAAATACAACTTACTGAATTATTATAATTTATTAATAAAGGGACTAAGTATAAAAATCGGGGTCTAGGAACTTTACAATTGCCCCACTGTATCTCTAGTTATTCATATTTTGACTAGCCTTTTGAAAGACTGCTGACCCAAGGTTCTCACCACATTGATTGACACCATCGGAGGAGACAGCGGTAAACTGGTAGTGATTGGCCTAGCAGATACAGTTGCATCACCAAGGCAGGTAAAATAAAAATAAATTGTTATTTATGTAATAGTCATAGAAAATATCGGGAAAAACTATGAAAGTTAAATAAAAGGTTACAATAGAAAATAAACACACCAAGTACAATATTCACCATCCTTGGACAATGCAGGTTTGAGTTGGAGGCCTGGCAAAAAATATCCTGGCACTAGCGGTCCCACTCTAATAAGAACACATTCTGAGATAGACCCATTTGACCATATACAACTTCCAGGACACTCATGAACTGTCGGGAAATGCTTATGCTTTCATTCCTCCATTTTGTTGTATCATTCTGTCGTGTCCGACTGTATGTGACCTCATGGACCACAACACATCAGGAACATCTTTCTGTCCATGGTAATACAGATCCACTTAGAGATATTGGAGTGGGATACCAGTTCTTTCTCTGATGTGCCACAGCATACAGCTCCTGGTATTCCATGGTGTTCTCTCATTCAAGTACTGACCAGGTCCAACCCTGCTTGGCTTCAGGGTGGTGTGACCTCTGGGTTCCCTGACAGGAATCAAACCCAGGTTTCAGTGATAAAAGCACAGAATCCTCACAACTGGACCACCAGGGAAACTACTTCTTAGCTTCTTCTAAAATTTGCACAAAAGGCTGATACCCAATCAAGACAGTTATATTGAGTGCTCATCCAATCAGTATTCCCCTATTGTTTACTCCCTCCAATCCAGTCCTTTTCTATATTAGAGGGAGTTCAAAATATTGCCAGATCTGTAAACCTGTCTAATAGCCCAATGGGTTGCACACAGGCCATTGTTTACATGACCAGCAAACACACAAAGCAAGAACTTAGCGGGCGACCAAGCTTAGAAGAAGACAGCTAAGCACCAGAAACTTTCATACCCCATGTCTAGGTAGAGATAAGTCATAAAAATATATTGTCATTCATCATACTTCATGCGATCATGGATGACATCATAACTGCATCCATTGGAGATAAGGCCGCCGGTACACTCATCTGTAGTTATTAGCTCTCATTAAGAAATCTACTATATAAATATATATATATAAATCCTATGGAGCAAGAGAAAGTCAATTATTGATTATAAATAAGATAATAATTTACAGTTTTTATTAAAATTAATATATGGAAAACAGTCACCATAAAAGCTTTATAGAGGGTTGAATCTATAAACATTGGTTAAAGTCAATTATAACTCAGAGGTGTGAAAAGCCTAGATTATCACAATCAATGTCACGCTTGCTCGCCTCGTGTAGCGAGGCGAGCCGTTGAAGCACGGAAGTCTTCAGAGCTCAGAGCACTTAGCCGATAAGCTCCATAGGCGCTCTTCGGCTGTGAGCCTCGCATAGCAAGGTGAGCAGTTGAGGCATTGAAACTCGGAGCACTTAGGCAATGAGCGCCAAAGACACGAGCAGTTTAAGGCATTGAAAAACGCAGGTTTTAGCCGAAATGAGGCATTGAAGCATGCAGGACTTAGGCTCCAAACAGTTAAGAAACGCATTATTGTATTAGGCTGCAGGCAGTTGAGGAACGCAGGACTTAGAGAAAAAAAATTGCAACTCGGAATACCTTCGCAGAAAAAAACCTGACCTTTTGAAAAATACGTTGTTAACTGCCTAACCGCGCAAATTGAAAAACACCAAAACCACAAAAAAAAAATATGCACAATCTCATATTTAACACTGCCTTTAATTTATGATTAGGTTAATGGTCTATGCTTTCAAAAATATTTATTAATTGATTAAATCATTTTTAATGGACATTAATTTATTATTAATTAGTAAGCATTATGCCCAAAAATGATGTTTTTAGCCTGCCTTTATTTTATCAATATAAATAATGCTTACCTCTTTCTCATACATTTATTCATTGATTAATTAAATATTATTATTCATTAATTTATTAATTGTTAATTAATATTCATTTGGAACAAAACAATGGTATATTTGTGATTGCCTTGATATATTAATGCTTAGCTCTTTTTATTATATTTTTTTCTTTGATGAATTAATTATTAATGATCATTGATTTAATAATTATAAATTAGTAATAATAAAAAAAACTATTTATAAACTGCCACAAAAAATATGTAAATTTTCCAGTGCACTTCTATATCTGTGTTGCTGCTCATTGCCTGAATGGGATATAATCCTCAAAGCAGTTAAATATTGAAATCAGTTTATTATATTAGGACATTTGCTACATTTTATTTTATAGTGCATTTATTTATGAATATATCCATGCTTACACCTTTACGTTTTGCATGTATGCCAATTAAACATCATACTCTTAATAATTAATGAATTCATTGTAATCAAACATTAAAAATATTTTCATTTATTTTACAGTTTGATCATCTCTGCAGCTGACTGATTACACAGAGTGACGTTTGCAGCATTCCATCTGCAATAAGATCACCTTTACAGGTATATCATTTAGGCTTTTTGATTTGCATTGATCACCATTATTGATGAATTAATTAATTAACGTCTATTAATGTATTAATTATTTATTAATTAGTAATCATTATAAACAGTAAATACTGTCTATTTTACAATGCATAGATTTCATATTGCATTCAGATTTCTGGAGTACTGATCATTAACGTACATTCATTGATTACCAATTAATATTAATTACAGACAAAAACATTTTTTTTAAACTTGCCAAAAAATGTGGTACATTTTCTAATGAACTTATATATCTCTGTTCCTGCTGATTCCCTAACTTGGATAGGACCCTATAAGCACTTAAATAGTTCAGTCAGTTTATTATATTATGCCACTTTTTTATATTTTTAATTCATTTACTTATGAATATATTGATGATTAGGCCGTTACGTTTTGCATGTATGCCAATTAAACAGGATACGTTAAATGATTAATGAATTAATTGAATAAAAACATTAAAAATGCTGAAATATTACAGATTATATGTAATTTTACAGATTCCTCATCTCTGCACCTGCCTAAAGACAGGGCGACCTCTGCAGGATTTGATCTGCTATAAGATCAACTTAACAGGTATATGATTTAATGATGATTTTTATTTTGCATTGATGACAGTTATTGATTAATTAGTTAATGTATTTTATTAATTAATTATTAATCAATAATAAAAAAAAACATTATGAATACATATGTGCTTAGCCATTCCTGTTTTATGAATGACAATTACACCTCATAACTTGATTTATTGATTAATTATTTCAAAAAAAGGTTACAAATCCTGCTCAGGCCAATCTGTAGTTTACTCATAGCTCTTTCTGTTTGCCCTACTTTAGGAGCACATGGTTACCTGTTTATGTTTTGCATTGATGACAGTTTTAGATTATTTCATTAATGTATTTTCATTTATTTTCATAAAAAATTTAGCCTGAATTAATTTATCTATCACATATATAGTTGTGAGCATACGAGCCGTTGCTCACGCTTGCGGGCGAGGGACACAGTTCCCTGTAAATGCGGGTCCTCGCGAACCCTGTCACTCATGGGGGTCAATAGAGACCCCCATAAGCCCTTCATTAAGCCTGTCACTCATGGGGGTCAATAAAGACCCCCATAGGCCCTTCATTAACCCTGTCACTAATGGGGGTCAATACATACACCCATAAGCCTCTATTTAACCCCATGAGTCCCATAATGGTTTATTAACACCATTATGGGGCTGTTACAACACTACATTAACCACATAAGTGTCATAATGGTCCCTTAAGGACCATCATGACACTAAGTATAAACACTATACTGCACTATACCACCCCCAATAAAAATGTAAATATCAACTAAACACCCTCTACACTAACCTATTAACATCTACACTGCCTACCCCCTATTAACCCCCACCACTCTAATTACAGAAAATAAAAAAGCCTAAAGTCACAAAAAAAATCTACATTACAAAAAATTAAAAACCTAACTCACAAAAAAAAATAAACTACATTACAGAAAATAAAAAAACCTAAGTCACAAAAAATAAAAAAGGAACATTACAGAAAATAACAAAAAAACATTACAACCACCCCGCCTCACTACAGAAAAAAAAAATACACACCTGAAAAGGAAATACATACAATACAAATACATACAATTACAATACAATACACCCCTATCTAATATACATCACACACTTTATCTAAATAAATAGCATAATCTAATATACATGCTATCTTTATAATAATACATCCATAATCTATTTAAATAAATGCCACAATCTATCTACAATACATCCTATGCTATCTATATAAAACGCATATCCCTAGCTAAAAAACAATAAATGCTATTTATATATTAACTAATCTAAGTCTAAGCTAAAATAAAATTATTAAGACCACTTACCTTTGCAGATGTCCATTAGGATCAGCCACCTATGAAAAAAAAAAAAAAAATAGTGCAACATGTTAACAGTTCTAAAATAAACATTCTATACATTCTATACATTCTAAATATTCTACTCACCTTTCTGGCATGTCCCGTCCTTCTTCTTTTAATCCTTCTCCGGCGCGGCACCTGTTAAAAAAACATAACATTAATACACGTACATCAAAATAAAATAAACATAATCTACATTCTACTTACCTCCCCGCGATGTCTCCGGCCTCTTCTTCTGCCACGCCCTGTATAAAAAAAAATAAGAAAATAAAAAAAATATACTTACATCCGCACTCCAGGACATCCCCGACGCTAATGAGGCTCCAGGAGACTTTTCAGGAAGAAAATAAGCAATGGCGCCTTCTGATTGGTTGAAAACGCTGTCTATCAAATTCACCCAATCAGGAGGCGCCAATGTGTGAACCAATCACAAAGGGATACACCCTAAAATCCCACTCGGATTGGATAATGCACCTGTCAATCTTTATTTAAACCAATCACAAGGTGCAGATGCCTTCAGCCAATCACAATGGAATACACCCCCAGAAGGTGATTGGTTGGAGCCTCTGCGCATTCTGATTGGTTGCACTGACAATAGCCAATCACAATGGAATACACCCTCACGTACTGATTGGTGAAGGATTTGCGCATTCTCTTTGGCTACTGTTAATATCAATAAATATTACAGCCAATGGGAAGGTGCAGATGTCTTCACCAATCAGTACGTGGGGGTATATTCCATTGTAATTGGCTTATGGCAATAAAGCCTCAGGATTGGTTCAAATAAAGATTGACAGGTGTGTTATCCAATCAGCGTTGTATTTTGGGGTGTATACTTTTTTCATTGGTTCACAAATGGGGTCTTCTCATTTGTTGAATTTGATACACAGCCTTTTCAGCCAATCAGCCGCCATTGCAAATTTTATTCTGGAACACTCCATAGGAAGGTCATTAGCGTCGGAGACATCCGCCAGGGCGGATGTGTGTCACTTTTTTTTTTTTTTTTTTTTATGCGCGGATGCTTCCGGAGAAGAAGAGTAGGCCTGAGACAATGTGGAAAGGTTAGTATAATGTAGATTGTGTTTATTTAACTTTGGTTTATGTTTAATAATGTAATGTTTTTTTTTACAGGAGCAGTGCCGGACAAGACGCAAAGATGGACGACGGAACATGGAGGACGTGACATGCTGGGACGTGACATGCTGGAACGGGACATGCTGGAAAGGTGAGTATAATATTTAGAATATTTAGAATGTTTAGAATGTTTCGTTATTTCATGTAAACGTGTTGTAATTTTTTTAATCTTTTTTACCGTAGGTTGCTGATCTGAAGAAACATCTCAAAGGTAAGTGGTCTTAATTATTTTATTGTAGCTTACAATTAGGGTACCTATATATATATATATATATATATATATATATATATATATATATATATATATATATATATATATAGATAGCATGTATTGTATATTAGATAGATAGATAGATAGATAGATAGATAGATAGATAGGGGGATGTATTATTAGATAGTGGGATGTATATTACATTATATAGTGGCATGTATATTAGATAGTGGCATGTATAATACATAGTGGCATGTATATTAGATAGGGGCATGTATATTATATAGTGGCATGTATATTAGATAGTGGCATGTATATTAGATAGGGGTGTATTGTATTTAGTTGAATTGTATTGTATTTTTTTTAATTGTGTTGTATTGTATTATATGTATGTTTTATATGTTTTTCATTTTCAGGTGTGTAATTTTTTTTAAAATGTTGTAGTGAGGGGGGGTTGTAATGTATTTTGTTATTTTCTGTAATAATCCTTTTTTATTTTTTGTGACTTAGGTTTTTTTTTTTGTTCTGTAATGTACATTTTTTACTTTTGGTGATATTTGTTTTTTTTATTTTATGTAATGTAGATTTCTGCTTTTTGAGGAATTTAGTAACTTGAGGCACACAGTACACTCACAATGTGTGACAAACAGCATTTTAACACTTTCTTTTATTGACCGTCATTTTTTGATGGGCAAGTCCCTAGAATATATACAGTATATATACTATTCCTTATTTGTACTACTGTACTTTGTACGGTGGAGGGCTTCTATCACTCTTAGCCCACCATATGTGAAATAAATCAACACACAAACCAGACACTCACACCATACTGAGGATCGGCAGTAACCGTGAAACAGTACTGTATGTGGTTAAGTGACCTGGTTTGTGAAAAATCCATCCGTTGCTATGTCTAAAACTGTGAAATACAGTAAGCATATGCTTTAAATGAGCCATGTTTAAAATGGTTTGGAGTGATGGTGCATTATGTGGCCTCATTTGCATGTCCTGCCCAGTTTTCCCAGATTGCAGTGCATATACTGTGTTTCTGAGAAATTTGAGCAGGAAATAAGTTTTTATCAACTTATTTTTAGACATTCAAGTGGAATCACTAATGTACTATTCCTTATTTGTACTACTGTACTTTGTACGGTGGAGGGCTTCTATCACTCTTAGCCCACCATATGTGAAATAATTGCTGTATATATATATATATATATATATATATATATATATATATATAATTGAAGAGTGAAGCCGCCGTGAATGTCAAGTAATTTAGTAATTTAGTAATTATTAATCCATATATATATACATAGATTAATAATGAGTATTGCAATATAATTTTATACCTTTTGTATTGGAAGGGAGGTTAAGCCTCTCGAAGACTCGTCATTATAAATGAGACGTTTGTCCAATACAAAAGGTATAAAATTATATTGCAATACTCATTATTAATCTATGTATATATATATATGGATTAATAATTACTAAATTACTATATATATATATATATATATATATATATATATATATATATATATATAATTAGCTCTATAGCTTTTCATGTATGCAAATTAAAAATAATCTATTGATTTAATAATTAATTAATTTAATGAAAACATTATAAATGAATTATAAGTCATTTTAATGATTCATTACTACGATTTAGATTTTGCATTGATGACAGGTAAAAACAATATGTACAGTAAAAAAAATAAAGATCTTACACATGTATTTACAATTACAGATTACAATGGAGGACAATGCAGAAGACAAGAATGAAGTAAAAGAAGAATGGCAAGGGAACGAAAGCAAAGATGGAGAGATGCAAAGGCCACTGAGACTCTTCAACGCTTAAGGGAAGATGACGGACAGAGAATTCTAAATAAAAGAAATATTACTAAGAAAGCAGAAACTGAATGTGCTGGAGCTTCAAAGAAAAGAAAAAGTAAACAAAAAATGACTGTAAAACATTGCATAATAACACAATATTGCCTCATGAAACCAATGTTTATACAGATGACACTGATGTAAATATAAAAAAGTTTTAGTGATATCTATATTGAGGAAGCTCATGATAGTGCTTTATTTACAGAAACTCATTATTGTGGATTAATGAATGCGTTTTGTTAGTTTTCTGGGCCCTATCATTTTCTCAAGAAAAAAACAACTGATGGAGAGTTTAGTAGTTGCTGTCAGAAAGGAAAGATAAGACTACCAGAAAGACACACATTTCCAGAATATTTAGAAAGTATAATGAGTGATCCAAAATGTTCAGATTATACCAATTTAAAAAAAAACATTAGGTCTTATAACAGTGCCATTTAATTTGCTTCAATGGGTGCTACAGTAGCAGAAAATGTCCCAGGACATGGTCCTTACTTCACATTTACACCCAGAAGCAGGAGAGCAAAGGAAATTTGATACAATGGAAGCTGTTGAACAACGAATGACGCTTCTGAAAATAAACAATGCTTACCCATAGTCTTTGAACAGCTCGATAACATTATGGCCAACAACCCATACAGTCAAGCATACAAAAAATTAGCAGAGGTTGAAAAAAAACAACAGGCACATGCGCAAATAAATCAATTGCCCATGCCAAGAGTAAATATGGTTCTCAAAAGAGATACTGATCAAAGACGTTATAATTTACCAACAGCAAATGAGGTTGCCATGGTCTGTAAAAATGATGATGGGTGACCACTATTTGAGTGGGATATTAGAATATATCCACGCATTCAAGAACAACCTTTTATACACATAAATATTTTAAGTAGTAATTTGGATCCTATGACATACAGTATCCCATTTTCTTTCCAAATGGTGAGACAGGATGGCAACCAAAATTACAATTGCAAAGTTATCCCAATAGTAATGTTTGTGTTAGAAACAATATTTCTATGCTGGAATATAAAGTGGCACAAACTGCTATTCGGGATCATTTTAATCCTATTTTATGTCGGGGGGAACTCACACAACAATGGATTATTGATTGATATCTACAAGTCGGAAAAAAAAATCTAAATTTTGTGAGATTTCAGTAAAACAAGCTTTGAGTAGAACAATATTGTGAATTGATGGATTATGTCGCTGAATCTGCTGCAAAAAGAAACATTCCTGCTGTAAGAGCAATGATTTTGCCATCCTCTTTCCAAGTATCTCCTCGCAATTTGTGAGAAAGATACAACCATGCCATGGCTATTGTGACTAAATTTGGTAAAACAAATGTATTCATTACATTCACATCTAATCCACAATGGCCAGAGATCAAAGAAAATTTCAGACTTGGCCAAAATACTTTTGACAGACCAGATTTGGTGGCTAGAGTATTCAAAATAAAACTAAATTCATTAATTAATGATATAACTAAATCACACTTATTTGGAAAATGTGTGGCTTTTGTTTATACTATTGAATTTCAAAAAAGAGGCCTGCCACATGCACATATACTTTTAATCCTGCAAGAAAAAGATAAATGGAATACTGCAGAGAGAGTGGATTAGTGCTGAACTGCCACATCCAGAGAAACATTTCAAACTTTATGAGATTGTAACTCATAGAATGATTCATGATCCATGTGGAGATATCAATCCAAAGTCACCTTGTTTGGTAAATAAAAAATGCACAAAAGAGTTCCCAAAACAATTTCAAATGCAGACTTATGCTAATTGTGATACCCTTTTTTTAAAAGAAGAGAAGGACAAACAGCTATTATCCGTGGCCAAAAGGTCGACAATAGATATGTGGTTCCATACAATCCACATTTGCTGATGAAGTACAATGCACATATCAATGTGGAAGCTTGCCCTTCTATCAAATCCATAAAATATGTGTATAAATATATAGGCAAAGGATATGATGCAGCAACTGCACAAAATGAACAAGAAAATCCAATTTTACATGACGAACTTTCATCTTATTTAGATGCTCGCTATGTAAGTGCTCCAGAAGCAATGTGGCATTTTCTCAAAGTTGAGATTCATGATCGGTCACATGCTGTGTATCAATTAGCTGTCCATTTCACACAAATTCAATTTGTTTGCTTCACTGCAGGAAATGAAAGAAATGCTTTAGCATACAGTGAACATAGAGCAACAAACACTACTGCTTGGTTTTAACTGAGGCCAGACGATTTTTATACATTGACATTCCACAGCACTATGTATTCGTAAATGGCCAATGGCAACAACAAAGAAAAGATAATCATAAAATGATCCCACAGATTCATACCATTAGTCCAAGAGACATCGAACATTTCAGTTTAAGATCTACTTCTTTTACAGGTTCCCTGTGCACTAAGTTATGAACATTTACGCACAGTGAATGACATAGTTTATGATACTTTCCAATTAGCTGCAAGACATCAAAACTTCCTGGCAGATGATAAAGAATGGGAGAGATGTCTAGAAGAAATAGCACTATTCAAATGCCAAAGCAAAGGAGAGAACAATGTGCTTTGATTTGCATCTTTTGCAATGTACCTGATGCATTAGCTTTGTGGGAAACATTTAAATTACATGTGTGTAGACTGCTTGTAACATTAGAATACGACTATTACACTATTAAAAGCATTAATGGAAATTCAGGAAATCTTTCTTTGTCATGGATTAAATTGTGCAAATTTTAATCTGCCTGATCCAGGACCTATAGATGAAATTAATTTTTAGGAGTATGACACGGAGATTGAATACCAAGAAATACAAGAACAAGTTGGAACTTTAAATGCTTTACAGTTGGAAGCATTTAACGCCATTATAAATGCAATAGACGATGACATGCTCAAACAGCATTATTTCTATCTAGATGGCCCAGGTGGATCAGGAATAACGTATCTATATAATTTATTGCTGAGTTGCATATGAGCACAGGGTCTAATAGCACTGCCTTTTGCAACAACTGGAATTGCTGCACTTTTGTTAGAAGGTGGTAGAACTGTGCATAGTGGATTTAAACTGCCAGTTCCCATCCTCATCCCTACGTCAGTGTCGGATATTCAAATGAACTCATTACAAGCCAAAAATGTAAAAAAAGGAAATTAATTATAATAGATGAGGTAACAATGATGTCATGTCATGCCCTGCAATGTATTGATAGATTATTAAAAGAAGTTATGGGTAATGACTTGCCATTTGGTGAAAAGGTGATGTTCTTAGGAGAAGATTTTAGGAAAACATTACCTGTTGTGCCACATGTCAATAGGACTGACATTGTCGAAATGTGTATAAAGAGAAGTAAGCTGTGAAAAATATTTACTCACCTTAAATTAGAAATAAATATGAGATCTGAAGGCCAAAATCAATTAAATGTTTGGCTAATTCAAATTGGAGAAGGAAAACATAAAAAAATAACTAACGTACCTGATTATACTGTTGAAATTCCATCAAAAATGATTTGCAAAGAGTCACTGATATCGGCAATCTTTCTCAATACGATCAATAACAAGGATTACTCAGACATTGCAAGCAA
This sequence comes from Discoglossus pictus, assembly GCA_027410445.1. Lineage (NCBI taxonomy): Eukaryota > Metazoa > Chordata > Amphibia > Anura > Alytidae > Discoglossus > Discoglossus pictus. Next base: position 5,560,562 of record CM050170.1, read on the forward strand.
GGTGATAATAACATCAAAATATATAGATGTCTTGAACCTAACTAACAAAATGTTTAAATTAATCAATACACCCCCAAAAAAAAAAATTACAGTGCAGATTCCGTTCTGGCTGATGACAAAGACAGCGAATCTAACTTTACTATGGAATTTAGTAATTCTAAAACTCCCTCTGGAATGCCACCACATATTGTGCAACTTAAAAAGGGGCAATTGGCATGCTATTGAGAAATATGAATTCCAAAAAAAGACTTTGTAATGGGACCAGAATAACTGTGAAGGATTTAAAGGATAATTTTATACATGCAGACATTATGAAAGGTACCCATAAAGGTGAATGAGTTTTCATACCAAGAATTGATTTGGCTCCAAGTGAGAGTGGTTTGCCTTTTGTCCTTCAAAGGAGACAATTTCCCATTATCATGGGATTTACCATGACTATTAATAAATCCCAAGGACAAACATTTAAGTCTGTGGGTATTTTTCTCAGGAACCTGCATTTGCACATTGCCAACTCTATGTTGCATTTTCAAGATGCAACAATCCAGAGGAAATTAAAGTTCATATTAAAGAAAACCCAAGTCAAGGTTATTTATTGGAGGATGGATGCATTTTTAGCAAAAACATTGTCTACCATGAGGTTCTGTAAACATAGAGAACACTGGTTTTATTTAGAGAACAACATTTTATGTCACTCAGACTCATTGTAGAGGACCACTATTCCACTAAAAAAACTCTATAAAATTTCAAAAAAACATAGAGAACAGTAGTTATAGCCCTCAGGTGAACTTTTATGTCTGTCTGTCTCTTTTTAGAGGGCCGCTATTTCACATAGGAAACTCTATGTGCTAATTTTAAAAACTACAAGTATAAAAACAACAAATGAAAAAAAAAATGCAAAAACAAAGAAACATATTGGAATGTGTTAGAAGTTACCTTTTTACATGATTGGCCCACAAAACAATTAGGTGGCATTTTCATACAATTCAAGGTTAAATGTTAGCATTTTAATCTGCTATTTAACATGTTAACATTGTATTTTAAAAGGTGTGCAACGTTGTTTCATTGTATGTAATTAATGATTTATGTTAGTAGGAAGATAACCATTTGTTAATAAATTGAAATGTAAAATGAAATACAGAGTATTGATCCAGGGTGTAATCAGATCACCAGTTAATGGGGTCAAGAAGGATTTTTTTTTTTAAATAGTGAATATTGTTCAAAACTGATGGTTTACCAGTTGGCGAAATACAAGTTAAAGGTTAAAAAAGTAAACAAACTTTACTATAATTGTTGTACTTCTTTGCAGATAACAAAAAGGTTAAGAGTGTCAGAGACTCAAATTGTGTGGCAAACAGCTTTCCCAGCCTTAAAATGTTATTGCCCCATCATTTTTGACGGGGAAGTCGCTAGTTTGAAATATTCATGGAAGGTTTCCAATCAGAATCCATTTATTATGAGCACTTTCCAGAATAGTCAAGAGTTTGAGAGAATGAGGAAAACTGGAAAAGTTCTAAAGCAAGATGTCATTATCATACCTTGTAGTAAAGCAGATTTGTGCAAGAACCAAATAACAGAAAGTACAACAGACTCGTTGAACGGTTTTAAAAACCCTAACTAGTATCTTGAAGCCCCATCATTCTTCTCCTAAAAGCCATCTTTACTTCTTTATTTTTTAAGCTGTAAATGAGTGGGTTTAGTATCGGGACGGCAATTGTGTTAACCAAAGAGAAAAGTTTGGTTGCATCCAAGCTGTCCATCGAGGAAGGTCTCAAGTATTGGCAGTTTAGAGTTATATAGAGAAGAACAACAACTGTAAGGTGTGAGGAACACGTGTAGAAGGCTTTGCGTTTCCCCGTACTGGAACGGATGTTAAGAATGTTTTTTATTATAAAAATATAAGGGACTGTTGTGAGGATTCCAGCAGCATATCCAATAATGCTACCTACAATAAGTGTATAAAGCTCCAAAATATGTTTGTTAGCACAAGAGAGCTTCATAAGAGGTATAAGGTCACAGAAAAAGTGGTTGATGATGTTTGACGCATAACAGGAGGACATTGATAATAATACAACGAAAGGCATGTTTGCTATAAAACTGAAAATGTAGCATATGGTGGCCAATAAAACACATACTTGGTTGTTCATCACTGAGTGATAATTCAATGGGTTGCAGATGGCTACATATCGATCGTAACTCATTGCTGTCAGTATTAACAGTTCCTCAGTTGTCAACGATGAAAACATATAAAGCTGTGTCATGCAACACGAAAAGGAAATGGTGTAATCTCCTGATAAGAAGCTGGTGAAGAATTTGTGTAAATTGATGGTGGTGGAGGACATGTCTATGAATGACAGGTTACCAAGAAAGAAGTACATGGGAGTGTGCAGCTGAGGATCCAGCCAGAGAAGTAGAAGAATGATCAAGTTACCACCAAGTATGATGAGATACAGAAGAAGAACCAGAAGGAAGATCGGAAGCTGCAACTTAGGAACATCAGAGAATCCCTTTAGGATGAAAAAGAACAAAGTGGTTCCATTTATCTGATCCATATCTTCACATGTAATGGAACTAAAAAAATGGACCACTGTTTGGGAACCTCTTGAGTAGGATCGGTTATTAGTAAAATATTGATGGTTATCTTGGCATATCCATTCATTATTATTTTTTTATTCATATCTAAATAACACGACTATTGACAGTGAAAGGTAATAATAATATAATAATAAATTCATAATAATTTATACATTTTACTCAGATGAAAGTCCATTAGCTAGACCCAACTATATTTATATACATGTAATATTTTATTATTGTATTTATAAATCATGTAGTACATACCTGCTGTTCAATGCATCCCTGTATGTTATCTCTGCTCATTATTCAGACCATTGGCTTTATACCCATTTGGTAAGTCTGGACAAAGATCCACAGAGATCCTGAAAGCCCATAGGTTTAATTATCATCTGGTAAGTCTGGAACAATGTCCTTAGAGGTCTTTACATCCAAGACGCTTCTGCTACATCTTAGTACATGCTATTGGGACATGGATATCTCAGAAAGTAAACTATTCACCCAGTATGGAGTTAACTTAATTAGATCTGAAAATCTCCTCAAAATTTAAATTATTGTGTTAGCTGAGAGAGCATTGTGGTCAAGCATAAAATTAATGATTTATGGGTTATAAGTAAAAAATATATATTTATACAATACCACCCTCTCTCTAATTATTCTTATATCAGGTTATTAATAAACACATTATTTATATATAATCCATCTGGGCATGCTTCTCTTCCTTATTAACCCTCACTGTGCGTGATTTAATTGGAAATGGTTGAATTAGCATCTTGAGTAAACCACAGTAGCAAGCTGTGGGTGCCCAAATGGTTCAAGTTCAAATATCTCATCCAATCCATGCTTATCTCCTCTACAAGAGAGGACAATTTATAGGTCCAGATCCATCCAGCCGACCAAAAACCATTTTTTGGTCAAATACAGAAATACTGATTTATAAAGAAGATATTTATATAGATAAACATATTTCACAAGTGTCTTTCCCTTGATGACAGGCATCTAAACACATAATGCATATGCTGGCCAGCATGAGGTCTCTCTTCCAGGATTGGCCCTTTACAAAATGACCCCTTCTTCTCCCTTGTATATGGCTCTTCTGCCCCCTCATAAGTAGACAATGCCACAAAAGTGATGATTTTACTGTCAAATCTGTGGAACATTGGAGTTGTAGTTCTTTGGTTTGTAATTGATATAACAGGACTATAACAGAACTAAAATCCCCCATGCTATGTAAAGAAGAGAAGAAGACTCAAGAGTAGCTAGATTGAGTCATCAGAGAGGAATTATGTTATTCTAGACCCCAAAGCAATCCATACTTCCTGATAAACCATTTTAAGCCATATAAATTGAAAAATAACACATTATTCAGTGTTGGAACGCAATGCCCCTTTTATGCAGACATTCCTAGACACCTTCTTACTCTGCCTAATTATAAATCTGGCCATGGGTGATACAAAATGTTTCCTGCTTTCATTTTCTCACTTTTACCTCTTTTGTAACCATCTATCCCCATTTCTTTTTGCTTATGATCAATCATTTGTTTCTCTTTTCTATTCATACCACCTCATCCCAATGCTTCCCTCTTTCTTATCTCCCCTCAACCTTCTCCTCTCTCACATTCATTCAATTCTCATTTTCTCTCCTTCACATCTTATCCTGTTCTGTCTTTCATTCTCATTTCCCTCTGCTTTTTCTCCCTTTTATACCACTCTTGCTCTCAATTATTCCATAATAAATGTCTGTCTTCGCATTCCCATCTCATTCCACACTTCCTTGTCTTCATTCCATTATGATTCACCATCCTCACATCTCTCCTTCATTCTATTCTTTCTCTGCCACATTACATTATTACTTATTTACCTTATTTCCATAAGGTTATCTGCACTGATTAAAAAAAAATAAAACAACAAAATCCATATATCAGACTCTGACACTGCTTGTATCAACCCAATATAAGGTCACAGGAATGGTGTCTATGTCTAGCAGGTGCCAGATTATATTAACACTATACTCCACTGGCTGGATATTTGCTGTGTTAAAGTGGTTTTCCTTGACAACAATCTTTTAATTAAAGGAAGTATAATAATAATTGTTTGGCCTCTTACCTGACTGTTCATAAAACACTTAGAGCCTCATTCGATTCGGGGCTGGCAACTCAATCGTAAATAGACGAATGTGGTCATTCTACTTAAGCCTTCATTTTATTATCAGTTACATTCCTTTATATGTCCCCTTTAATCACTACCTTTCCATTCTCAGTTACCCACCTTCTACTTCTTTATCCATCCTTCACGCCCTTCATTCCATTATTTCCCCATTCCATTCACACTTTTACTTCTTGTAAATCTCTCTCTCCCACCCCTTACTCATTCTTCACATCTCTCCCTCCTTCCACTCTCTGTCCCATATTTCATTCTCTCTCTCCCTTCATGTGTCCTCATTCCCAGCATCCCCTCATTATATTATAAATTATCCTCCTTTATATCCACCCTCATTCCAATCTTTTCCACTTTTCATTATCACTTTCCATCTTAGCCCTGATTCTACTCAATATCCCTCATTTCACAATGACTTTAATTCCTTCACACTCCTCATTCATGCTTTTCCCCTTTTTATTCTCATTTCCCTTTGTCACATCTCTCTTTCTCTCATTGTACTCTTTCAACACCTTTCAATTGTCAATTGCCTCCTAAACAGCACCCCTCTTTCAAATGTCAATCCTTCATTCCTGTTTTTCTCCTTTACATCCCCCTCTATGCACTCCAACTCATTACATTACTATGTTCACTCCTTCACATCCCCCTCATTCCACCTTCTCTCTCGCTTTCGCTCTTGCTCATTCCATATCACATTTCCTCCTTAACAAATCCCTCCTCATTACACCCTCTCTCTCCTTAATTCCATTATCAATGACCCTTCACCAAATCTCCCACTAATTCTTCTTTCTCTTCTTCATTCCATGGTACCTTTCCACCCATTAAATTATTTTTCATTCTACTTTCCCTTTCACTCCATCAAACCCACCCTCTATTCATTACCATAATACATTTTCCCTGTCACTTTCTCTTTCACATCCCCCCCTCAATACCACTTTCTTGTCCTCTAGTCTTTGCGCTCATTCATTCACTTTACATTTTTCACACCTGCTCCATAAAATAAGAGTTTATGTTATAAAAGGTTTTTTATTAATGGAAAAACCAACATAAGTTTCCGATTAAACCTTGTTCTCCTAAATGCTGACTTAACATCTTTATTTTCAAGCTATAAATCAGCGGATTTAGCATTGGAATGACAGCTGTTTATTGAAGAAAGCAAAATGTTTGTTGAACTCCAATGTTGTTAGTAGAGTTTGGAGTCAAGTATTGCAAGATGAGAGTCCAATAGAGAAGAGCAACAATGGCGAGATGTGAGGAACATGTGTAGACAATGGTGAAATGTGAGGAACATGTGTAGACAATGGTGAGATGTGAGGAACATGTGTAGAAAGCTTTATAACTTCTGGTGGTGGAACTGATCTTCAGGATGGTGATTAATGAAAATATAAAAATAAGGGTAAGAAGAAAAGGGATGAATAGTGAAAGTATGGCTCCTTGGGTAATCGACAACTCCTGAATGATGTATCACTGCAAAAGATTGTCATAATGCACATAAGAAGTTGTTAATATCCTTTGATTTATAACAAGCATGGTAGGATTAGCAATTAGGACAACTAGGCAACTGCCTAGCGGTACTTTCCTATGAGAGATGTCAATTTTTTTTTACTTAAAAAAGCTTAAAAAGTTATTCCTAGCTTAAACAATTGAAATGCTGAAGTTCACAGTCTGGATCAAGATAGATAAACCAGGAAAAGGTACTTGCTGTTAGGCTGGGGACTGATGACTTTGAGAGGAGATAGTACTGTAATAGAATAGATAGATAGATAGATAGATAGATAGATAGATAGATAGATAGATAGATAGATAGATAGATGTGTGCACGGACAGGTCTAAGGTGTCCATTGTGAAACTAGCACAATGAGACATCCTGCTGAGTGATTAGGTTAGATAGATTTATTTTTCTAATTATGTTACTATTTATAACTCAGCTCCAAGATTAATTGGATTATTGGGACTGTTGTGTTCCACCATGTTTAAATCCCTGTGTGTTTCCTGAAAGTTCTTTACTCCTTTATAATCACTTCCTCCAGTTAAGCTTTGAGGGGATCCGGCATCTACCTTCCAGAACAACATCCCTGCTCTCCACAGATCCTGAAGCAAAACTGCTTCCAGGAAATACCTATCACTGATATCTTCTCTCCCTATTTGTTTTATTTACTTTTTCTACATGCTTCAATATCACTACAGAAAATGCCTTCTACAATATTATTATATTTTGCTGCATTTTAACCATCATACCCCATTATTTAAACAGTGTATCATTGTTAAATAATTAAATAAAATGACACAAAACATAGAATTACAATACTGGGGAATTTTTTTTAAAGATGTTTAGGATATTGCCACATTTGATTTATTTTTGTTACATCGGGTTATTTTAAGATTTTGTTTATTTTCTAAAATATTATTTTTTTCCTCTAAAATTACTTGCTATTTATTAAGTCATCTTCAACCAAATCACAACAAAATGGGACTTCAATTGTGCTTTAAGTTCAATATTGTAACTTGTATAAACGATAAAACTTAGAATGATAAACTTGAAGACTTTAATATTAGAAAGGGGAAGTTAGAGAGGAGATATGAGAGAAACCTGTAATATGTCAAAGGATTTAATACATTTTAGATTTAAGTGTCTTCAAGAAAAAGAGGAATCAACGAGTAAAAGGTCATGATCTGAGGTTGGAAGATGGGAATTTTTAGGGATAGTGGAACAGCATTCAAAGGTAAGTGTGAGAGTCAAAAACAGTTAAGAAATGTAAGCATGCCCAGGATAAGCATAAAGATGTCCTAAGGCTTAATTAAGTCTAATATTTAGGTACATATAATGGGTAGACCAAATAACCAGCCCTTTTGGTCCTTTTCTGCTATCACATCTATGTTTCTTTGTTTCACTTATCCCAAATTAGATATTATGGAGACATGGATGGTTTTAGGCTCTGAAACTGTGTTGACTCTCTAACCTTTGATCCACTTAAAATCATAAAAAATACATCAAAATATATCCTGTTTTCATACATACATCCCTTCAAACAGGTGTAGTCCAGCTGTGAGAATGAGAATGGTGTTGTGCAGTCCACCAGTCTGGAGATCCATTAGTAGGTTGGGATGTACTTTTAGGGATCACTTCCCTAAACAATGACTTTGCAATGTCTTAGCTGGAGTCTAAATGCTGATTTCAAACTGTAAATAACTGGGTTTATTAAAGGGGCAACTGCTGTGTTGAAGACATAAACATATTTTTGCAGTCTAAACTATTATTTAAATATATATTGACGTATTCCTTTATTTAGACAAACCACAACGCAAAAAATAATAAGAAAAAAATATGAAAGTTAAAGTGATACTTGTGTACTTCACCCCTATCAGAGTATAAACTATTATTCTGATTCTTTCCTGCACTTCTAAATGTCTAGAACTGGTGGCTACTAATGGCCAATGTTAAGTATGAACCTTTATAATGAAGGAGATTATGAAATTGGCACAAATAGTCTGTATAAGCCTATGATAGTAATAATAAGAACAGACCACCTAGTACAATGAAAGAGACAGTATGTTTCCTGGCAGGAAGAAAAAAAAATATATATAAGTGAAAATACGTGGGGAATTATGTATAAAAGCAATCCTCATCTATGCACATGCAAATCATTGGATATGCTTTAAGTAACACAATTAAATATAAAATTAATGCATATAAATGCTATTAAAAATAAACAAATCACAGTATGCACTAGGGTATGGATATTATTGAATTCCTTGAAAGGGAGATTCCTAAATATATCAATTTAACTATAATACAACGCAATGACGCAGAAAGGTGAAAGAAGAAAATGGGGGTTGTGCAACTCCCCTCTAACCTACAGCACCTTGCAGAGGGTACCAAATAGGTGTTTTTGCCTTGATGGGCCACTGACTTCATTATCCACCTGTCAATTGCGTTTTAATGTATATATATATATACAAAGCCAATTAAATTAAAAAAATCAGCTAGAGGATATAGTTAAGGCTTCCAAATGAGCCAATAGTTCCATCCCAGTGACAGTGACTGTGATTTCATTTGCCAACCGGTTTCACCATTACATGGCTTCCTCAGGGCATAATTTTTGTCTTATTAACCTGGCATTATTTATAGGAAGAATATAGGCCCATTTCGCGGGTTTTTCCTTTAATTTTACTTCCTGCCAGTATTTGATTGGTTTGTCTGTGTCATGTGTCTCAGAACAGGAGCATTATGGGCAAAACAGTGTGTAAAGGAGAGTGCTCTCCTATTGGCTTACGCCTAAATGCGTTTCAGCCTGGAACGCATAGTAAACGGAGCCACATTATCATTTGTCCGCTTGAAGCGCTCTAATGCGTTCCAGCTTGAAACGCTGGTCTTAAGATGGCGACCGCTCATACAACATCCGGTTTAAACCGGATTTTGCATTCGTTGCGTTTCAAGCTGGAACGCAAGTTGAAAAATGGGCCATATTAAGCACACTAGCCAAAATTAGTTAGTTATCCTGCCTATTAATATGCAGTGAAAATACTTTTATAAAGAGAAAAGGGAGGAGGTTATCTCCTCAATGATATGTTCCCCTATAACACACATATATATATGTGCTACAAAGGGGACATAAGAAGGGGATCTTTAAGGATCAAAGGCAAAATTGCTAAATTTTATTAAAAGGTAAATACATAAAGCTAAGGCTAACAATATGACAAAATTATTAATGGGGAGCTAAGAGCTGAGGTGTATTGTTAAAGTGAGAGCTAGTGAATATATAATCGTTAACTTCTAGTGCTAGATAGAGTAATTTTGTTAATATCTATACATATATGAAGTATAAATCACCATCCATATGTGTGGATACTTATAGTAAAGTATACAAATTTTGTGTAATGTGGAAGGTACTAGTGTGACTAATCCATACTATATACTAATATACAGCTGACTATTTGTGATATAAAAAAATACAAAAGAATAATAATAAGCTACATCAAAGAGAGAAAGGAATCTCAGTTAAAAATGAGCGAGAAAATATTCCACTTGAAAGTATTCCACAAAGGAATATAAAGGTGATATCGAGAAATATCAGCCCAGCATCAACAAAACAAAAAATATCCACCTCATCCAACAAGAAAGTGATTAATTTATCATCAATAACGCTAACTAAGGCGGATATATCACTATTGGAGAAAGGACTTAACTTTGTACCAGTATGCCCATCGGATTGTTTTGAGAACGTAAAAGATCTAAATCTTTTCATAAGAAAATTAGCTCTCAAAAAAGAATACTATGAAAAAGAAAGGAAACAAATGGAAGGTTTAGGACTCTCTATGGAGGACTCTGCGGCTCTAAAGGACTTGATGTCATTATTAAATACAAATGAAATGGAAAAATTGGTTGCTCCAGACCCATTTTTAAAGACCCATTGTAAGAATAAGAGTAGATACACTCCAGAAATTAAAAACTTTAATCATCTTGAAGTCTTCATAAGTCTGGTGTCAAAAGACCTCAAAAAATGGGAAATGAGCAACAAAAAACATTTTCAAGAACACAATCTGTCTAGAGAAGAATTTAAGGCTTTAACTGAATTAAAGGCTAAAAATGTTGAGATTAAATCCGCTGACAAAGGTGGAAATCTTGTCATAATGGACAAGTCTGAATATAAAGAAATGTGCTTACGACTACTAAGAGACTCTAGTACATATAAAACTATAACTAGAGATCCATCTCTAGAATATAGCACAGAACTATATGTGATTCTAACAGAAGCTAAAGAGAAGGGCCTAATCAGCAAGAGAAACCTTGACTATCTTTATCCTGAAGAACCGAGTATAGCTGTCGTTTATAGCCTACCCAAAATCCACAAAAACAAAGTACCAATACCTGGACGTCTCACACCCGCTTACACCCAGACGCAAGACTTAACAAAAAAACAGTAAAAAAGGCCCCTCACACGCTCTTAACACACATACGCACGACTTAGAAACAAATACACTGCGTCGTACACGTAAAAGCTAACTGCGTATATCGCAAAGAAATACAACAGCATCGCAACAACATACGGCCGCATCGAAAAAAAAAACGTCTGTGAAAGACCCATTCCAACCGCCGCGCATCACACACATCACAAACACAAGAAATAAACACAACGAACACATAAAAAGCTTACTTACAGCACGGGGGGGCATCCGGCACCTCCAAAAGTTCAAGTATGCAACATATGGTACACACAAACTGGTACACACAAAACAGGATTGTAACAAACACATAGCAAACTAAATTCATAGGGCCTCATTCTATTAGCGGCCGCAGCCGTTGCGGGTCCGCAAGGACCGGCCGCAAGCTATTCGGCTATTCTATTCCCTAACGGCCGGAGGCTCCGGCAGGCTTACGGCCGGTGCCTTGCTATCTCTTGCGGCCGCTCGCGCCAGAGGAAAGCCTTTGATCTAAAACGGCCGCAAGAGTTTTGCAATTCAATTCTTCCGGAAAACCTCTCTGCAAGGCTAAAAGCGAGCCGCAGCTTACTTGCAGGAAAGAGGTCTCGCTAGCACCAATTAAGCACATAAAATAGCTCAAATAAAGCCATCCTGCACTTTGAGAAGACTATAAAGGGATTTTAGGTGTTAGAAAAAATAGCACATATTTATCCTGTACTCAAATCCGTAAAATATTTAATTTTTAATATCCGTAAAATATCCATGTAAAAAGTCCAGAGTGCTTGGAGCACCTCAGACACACCCACGCCGCAGCCGGAAAATAAACAGTTAATTTGAACTCGGGTTTGGGCAGATGTGCAAGCTTGAGAGTGGGTTCCTTTTAATCCTCATGTCCCCCAATATGATCCCTAGCATTTACAGAGCTGTACAGTGCAGGCTTGAATTTATTTTTGAGTTTTTATATTTCTGAGATTACGGCCGGCTCCAAGATATGCGGCCGGCCGTAAAAGGAGATCCTTGCGGGGCCGTATAATAGAATCGCGAGTTAACTGAACCCCGCAAGGAATCGCAGCCTTACGGCCGATTTACGGCCGGTAATAGAATGAGGCCCATATTCTTTTTCAATGTTTAACAACCTATAACCATTAGAAAAAACATGAAAACTCACACAAACACATAGCAAACTACATTTAGAATCTTATTTAATGTTTAACAACCTATAAGCCTTAGAAAGAAGCCTAAATAAGCATACCAACATTGGTGCGCACCAAACAGGATTGTACGAAAACTCACACAAACACATAGCAAACTACATTTAAATTCTTATTTAATGTTTAACAACCTATAAGCCTTAGAAATAAGCCTAAATATGCATACCAACATTGGTGCGCACCAAATAGGATTGTACGAAAACTCACACAAACACATAGCAAACTACATTTAAATTCTTATTTAATGTTGAACAACCTATAAGCCTTAGAAAGAAGCCTAAAGAAGCATACCAACATTGGTGCGCACCAAACAGGATTGTATGAAAACTCACACAAACACATAGCAAACTACATTTAGAATCTTATTTAATGTTTAACAACCTATAAGCCTTAGAAAGAAGCCTAAATAAGCATACCAACAGTGTTGCGCACCAAACAGGATTGTATGAAAAGTCACACAAACACATAGCAAACTACATTTAGATTCTTATTTAATGTTTAACAACCTATAAGCCTTAGAAACAAGCCTAAATAAGCATACCAACATTGGTGCGCACCAAACAGGATTGTATGAAAACTCACACAAACACATAGCAAACTACATTTATATTCTTATTTAATGTTTAACAAAATATAGGCATTAAAAAAAAAACATAAATAAGCATACCAACAGTGGTGCGCACCAAAAAGGATTGTATGAAAACTCACACAAACACATAGCAAACTACATTTAGATTCTTATTTTATGTTTAACAACCTATAAGCATTACAAAACAACATTAATAAGCATACCAACAGTGGTGCGCACCAAACGGGATTGTATGAAAACTCACACAAACACATAGCAAACTACATTTAAATTCTTATTTAATGTTTAACAACCTATAAGCCTTAGAAAGAAGCCTAAATAAGCATACCAACAGTGGTGCGCACCAAACAGGATAGTACGAAAACTCACACAAACACATAGCAAACTACATTTATATTCTTATTTTATGTTTAACAACCTATAAGCCTTAGAAAGAAGCCTAAATAAGCATACCAACAGTGGTGCGCACCAAAGAGGATTGTACGAAAACTCACACAAACACATACCAAACTACATTTATATTCTTATTTAATGTTTAACAATCTATAAGCCTTAGAAAAAAGCCTAAATAAGCATACCAAAAGTGGTGGGCACCAAACAGGATTGTAGAAAACCACAGAAATAATGTCATTTTTTAGTTAATACAAATACATTCAAATAAAATAACATTTTCATTTTTATTTTATAACAGATACTGCGTCAAGAACATCGGACCAGGAGTTTCAACTGAGGACCAGACCAGTGGACGAGGACTTTCAACAGAGGACCAGACCATTGGACGAGGACTTTCAACAGAGGACTACACCATCGGACGACGACTTTCAACAGAGGAACAGACGATTGGACGAGGACTTTCAACACAGGACCAGACCATCAGACGAAGGCTTTCAACACAGGACCAACAAAGATTCTGCTTAAAATCAAACTTCAACCAAGGTACAGTATAACAAGTAAAAAAAGAGAAAAATTAATTAATATTCTTCTTTAATGTTTAACCACCTATAAGCCTTAGAAAAAAGCCTACAGAAGCATACCAAAATTGCGGCGCACCAAAAAGGATTGTAGAAAAACACAGAAATAATGGCATTTTTTCATTAATACAAAGACATTCAAATAACATTTTCATTTTTATTTTATAACAGATACTGCGTCAAGAACATCGGAACAGGAGTTTGAACTGAGGACCAGACCAGCGGACGAGGACTTTCAACAGAGGACTACACCATCGGACGAGGACTTTCAACACAGGACCAGACCATCGGACGAAGGCTTTCAACACAGGACCGACAAAGAATTTTGCTTGAAATCAAACTTCAACCAAGGTACAGTATAAAAAGTAAAAAAAGAGAAAAAAAAAAATAAAGATCTTAGCTTTGCATCGATGTCAACAGAAAATAAAATTTAAAATAAACCACCGGTAACTATAACTGTTGAGAAAATATAACTAACACATTTTTCATCTATCTCTTATTTGTCTTTTAGGGCCAATAATCTTTAACAGTAAATACAAACTTCAATGTAAACTTTAAAAAAAAATTGGCATAGTCCAAAAAAGTCTAAAAACACAGAATCTATACAATTTGTCATAGTAACATTCCAGTCCTAAACCCTAATTTAATTGCCATTTGACAAATTGAAAAGTGCTGTAAATAAGGACATAACATCTTTTTGAAAATACCTTTTTAGTTACTGAAGCACTTGCTTTTGGATACATGTTTAATAAATAAAAACTTCTTTAAATAATTATCTGATGGCCTTATTTAGACTTTTATTCAATTGACCGCATTGAAATTGATTAAGTATAAAATGTTAACACACTATTGATAACAATTTGTCATGAAAAACAACTTAACATCTCAAAATAAACTAATGGTACATTATTTTATTTTTACAGATTAACATGGCTGATAACGAGAGTAAACAAGAAAAGAAAAGACGCCAAGCTAGAGAACGACGACAGAGAGCAGACAGCCAGCAGACACCGGAGAAGAAGGAAATTCGACGAGAAAAAGAACGCAAAAGAATTGCAAGCAAAAGACTGTCACTTGCAGAAATTAAAGATATGTCAAAAAAAGCAACAAAGAAAATAAAGCATTTACAACCTGTTGCTGAAACATCAGATGACATTTTACCAGAAAAAATACAAGAGATACCAAAAAAAGCAACAAAGAAAACAAAGCATTTAGAAACGTTTCAAGAAACATTACATGACATTTTACCTCAAACAATACAACATATACCAAGAAAAGCAACGAAAAAAACAAAGCATTTAGAACCTGTTGTTGAAACATTATATGACATTTCACCTGATGAATATGAAAGTCAAAATCCTATATGCTTTCCAAATTGTCCTCTACTCAAGTCTTTAGCAGTAGAGGTTCATAGTTGTGGGGACATGACTACTCAATGTCAGTTTTGTAAAGCTTATTATTTTAAACAGGAGAGACCCAGAGATGGCCAATTTATTAGTTGCTGTCAAAAAGGCAAGTTCAAACTTCCAGAAAGGAAACAATTTCCTCTCTATTTACAAAACATTATGACTGAACCTACTTTTCCAAACTACAAAAATTTTAAAACAAACATAAGATCCTACAATAGTGCCATATCCTTTGCATCCATGGGGGCAACATTACCTGCTAATGTACCAGGACATGGTCCTTACTGTTTTAAAGTCCAAGGAAAAATTTATCATCGCACTTCCCATTTACATCCAGAGGAAGGAGAGCAAAGAAAATTCGCTCAACTATATGTCCTAGATACAATGGAAGCTGTTGACCAACGTATGCAGATGGAAGAAAATAAAAAATGCTTACCCAGTGTTTTCATAGAGCTAAATAACATTATGGACAACAATCCCTACAGTAAAGCTTATAAAAAATTGGCAGAAGTAGAAAATGAACAACTACTTCATGCACAAAGACATCAATTACCAATGCCGAAGATTAATATGGTGCTTAAAAGAGACAGACATACTGATAAACGTCGTTATAACTTGCCAACATCAAATGAGGTTGCAATGGTGTTTCAGAATGATGAAGGAGAACCACCATTTCAAAGAGACATTAGAATATATCCCAGAAATGAGGAGCAACCGTTTATTAATATGAGTATCTTAAGTCCAAATTTAGATCCAATGACATATCCCATCTTTTTCCCACACGGAGAAGCAGGTTGGCAACCAAAATTAACTCTTCCCAGTTACCCAAATGCTAAAGCCAGAATCCGAAATAATGTTTCTATGCTTGAATTTAAAGTAGCTCAAATTGCCATTCGCAATGTATTTAATCCAATTTTATGTGGTGGGAAACTAACACAACAATGGATTATTGATTCATATTTGCAAGTTGAGGCAAATAATTTAAACTTTATCAAATATCAACAAGATAAACTCCGTGTAGAACAATATTCTGGATTAATGGACTATGTTGCTGACGTGGCTACAAGCAGAGACATGACAGCTGGCAAAGCCATCATTTTACCATCTTCCTTTCAAGGATCTCCTCGGAATATGAGAGAAAGATACAATGATGCTATGGCTATTGTCACTAAATTTGGCAAACCCGATTTATTTGTGACATTTACATGTAATCCACAATGGCCAGAAATTACACTAAATCTACTTCTTGGACAAAATGCTTCAGATCGACCAGATTTAGTAGCCAGATTTTTTAAGATTATATTAAAAGAATTAATACGTGACTTCATTATAAATCAGTTATTTGGCAAATGTCTTACTTATGTATATACCATTGAATTTCAAAAAAGAGGCCTTCCACATGCACATCTTCTAATAATACTTCAAGAAAAAGATAAATTAGATACTTCGGACAAAGTGGATGCAGTCATTGTTGCTGAACTACCAGATCCAGAACTATATGGTAGACTATATGAGATTGTTACTCATCGCATGATTCATGGACCCTGTGGTGACCTTAATCCACAATCACCATGTATGGAAAATAATCAATGTTCAAAAGAATTTCCAAAAGATTATAGAGACAAAACCTATGCCAATTGTGATTGATATCAACTTTATAAAAGAAGAGAAGGAGATAGTGCCATTATTCGTGGAAAAAAAGTGGACAATAGATATGTAGTACCCTACAATCCACATTTACTCATGAAGTACAACGCCCACATCAACGTAGAAGCCTGCACTTCCATCAAATCCATTAAATATGTCTACAAATATATTTACAAAGGTTACGATGCAGCTACTGTAGTCGTCAAAAGTGCAGACAACCCTGAAAGTAGTGAGTTAGTACATGATGAACTTGCATCTCATGTAGATGCTCGCTATGTCAGTGCGCCAGAAGCTATGTGGCGGCTTTTAAAATTTGAAATGCATGATAGATCACATGCAGTATATAGGTTAGCAGTACATTTGCCATAACGACATTTAGTCTATTTCCATGCTGGAAATGAAATGAATGCATTGGCCCAAAGTGAAGATCGTCACACTACACTAACTGCGTGGTTTGCATTAAATTCCACTGATGCTGAAGCAACACAATACTTATATATTGAAATTCCATATCACTATGTTTTTGTGAATGGATTATGGAGACCAAGAAAAACCAGAGGCAATAAAATTATTCCAAGAATTTACACAGTCAGTCCAAGAGATGTTGAACGTTTTTGCTTACGGATATTACTTTTAAATGTTCCAGGAGCACAAAGTTTTAAACAATTAAGAACTGTTAATGACATTGTATATGAATCCTTCCATTTAGCTGCAAGACATAGAAACTTACTCGCTGATGATACAGAGTGGGAAAGATGTTTAGAAGAAGCAGCACAATGTCAAATGCCACGACAGATGAGAGAACAATTTGCTTTTATTTGTATCTTCTCAAATACTCCAAATGCATTAGCTTTGTGGGAGACTTTTAAAAGTAATATGGCTGAAGACTTTATGCAACGATACAATGAACCCATTGCACACTTAAAAGCGTTAATGGAAATCCAAGAAGTCTTTTTAACTCATGGATTAAGTTGTGCAAGGTTTAATTTGCCTGATCCAGGTCTTATAGATGACATTAACTTTGAAGACTATGACATTCAACTACAAGCAGAAAGAACAGAAGATAGAATTGCAACTTTAAATACACTACAATTGCAAGCATTTCATGCCATTAAAAATGCTATAGATGATGACATGGTGACAGAGCGTTATTTCTATCTTGATGGACCTGGCGGATCAGGAAAAACATATTTTTACAATTTATTAATGAGTTCAGTACGAGCACAAGGAAAAATAGCAATGACGTTTGCCACTACTGGAATTTCTGCACTTTTATTAGAAGGTGGAAGAACTGTTCATAGTGGATTTAAACTGCCACAGAAAATTCTGTGTCAGATATTCACATGACATCCTTACAAGCAAAGAAATTGAAGAAATGTAAATTAATTATAATAGATGAGGCCACAATGATGTCATGCTATGCCCTCCAATGTATTGACCGTTTGCTTTGTGAAGTCATGGATAATATTTTTCCATTTGGTGGAAAGGTAATGTTGTTGGGTGGCGATTTTAGACAAACATTACCTGTCGTTGTACATGGAAATCGAACTGACATTATCGAAACATGTATAAAGTCAAGTACAGTATGGAAACATTTTACCCATCTTCAACTGCAACAAAATATGAGATCAGAAGGCCAAACTGATTTCAATGATTGGCTTATTAAAATTGGAGAAGGCAGAACAGAAAAAATAATACATTTACCTGACGACACTGTAGAGATCCCACCTCATATGATTTGTCAACAAGATATTATATCGGCTATATTTGAAGGGAGCTTAAATAACAAAGAATATTCCGAGCCTGCCAACCAAGTTATACTGACGTGTAAAAATAAAGATGCATTAATACTCAATAATGAAATCTTAAAAAAAAATTAATGCACCACAAAGAAATTATCACAGTGCTGATTCTGTACTTGCTGATGACAATGAAAGTCAGGCTAACTTTTCAACTGAATTCATAAACTCTTTAACTCCTTCTGGAATGCCACCACATATTTTGCAGCTAAAGAAAGGTGCAATTATCATGTTACTGCGAAATATGAACCCCAAAAAAGGCCTATGCAATGGCACAAGATTAATTGTTCAACAATTAAAGGACCATTTTATAGATGCTGAAATTTTAACTGGGACCCATAAAGGAGAGAGAGTTTTTATACCAAGAATAGATTTAGCACCAAGTGAAAGTAGTCTCCCTTTTATACTTCAAAGAAGACAATTTCCCATTATTATGGCATTTGCCATGACCATTAATAAATCACAAGGTCAAACTTTCAAATCTGTGGGTATTTTCTTGGAAGAACCAGTTTTTGCACATGGTCAATTGTACGTTGCGTTGTCACGGTGCAAAAATCCACAGGCTATTAAAGTTTACATTGAAAACAATGAAAGTCAAGGTGATTTATTAGAAGATGGATGTATTTTTACTAAAAACATTGTCTACTATGAAGTACTATAACTTTGCAGGATACAAATTAAAGATGCCAACATTTTTTAAAAGCATTCCAAAATACATAACAATTGGTTGTTTAATTCAGTCATAATTAATGGAAGTACTGTTTATGAATGATTCGCCTCACAAAATACTTGCCTTGCATTGTTAGTTAAAATTATGTTAAAATGTTAAGTCACTATGTTAATGTTTCTAATGTTACAAGTTTAAAAAATATATTTTCAAGTTATTTCATTCAACAGATTACAAAGTGGATGTTAAGAGGTCAAGCACCTTTTAAGTCACAATGTAAATATTGTCTGTTATCTTAAGATTACTACCGACATTAATGTTTATCGCCAGTTTATGTGCTCAGTAATGAATTACTTTAATTACGTACGTTTTAAGAAGAGTTTTACTGTATGCCTTCCTCTACATTCAATGTATATTCAAGTTAACAATTATTGTGATAGAAATTGCATTTTAATACTGATTAATTTAAAGGTCAATTGTTTTTACATTCAAATGTTAATACTTTTAATAAAAAATTAGCAGCCTTATTAAATTGCGATTCGGTAAATTTAAAAGGGCTCTATATAAGCACATAGCATATTTTTTTTGCAGAAGTTTTTAGTTAGTGAACTTCTATCCAAAAGCAAGATCTTCACTAACTAAAAACTTCTGTAAATAAAATATGCTATGTGCTTATATAGAGCCCTTTTTAATCTACCGAATAGCAATTTAATAAGGCTGTAGGTTACAAAATGTATTCACTATGTTCCTGTTTATAATGTTCAAAATTATACCAATGTTTTGTTAACTTCTAAACTTACATAAAAAATAAAGTTCAAGTTTAAAAATATATACTTTGAAGCTTATTGCTTACATATATTTTAAACTTCATGTTAAAATTTGCGACGTTTAAAGAAGGCTTTTTACTTTTTGCTTTCCTATTCATTCAATGTATATTAAAGTTAACAATTCTTCAGATACAAATTACATTTTAAAAAACCATTACATCAACATTTTACAAAAATACACGTTCATATTAAAATACTTACAAGTGACAAAAATATATGTTAATAACTAAACAACTTGACAAACATATACATCACATTGCCGTCATTTTTTGACGGGCAAGTCGCTAGTAACTCCATAACAACGATAACACATCGAAAAGACACAGCGTCAAATAGTCTATTACTAGTGTCCAGTCACCATCCTCTACATTTGATTCGAAGTATTCCGTTTGGGCAATATTTGAAAATACGCCGTAATTGTACAACACTGACGGATTTTGAAAAACAAGCTAAAGATCTCTATAATCGATTTAAACAAAGAGGGTATTCTCATAATGTCCTGAAAAAAGCCTATGCAAAAGCAAAACAACGTTCTCAAGCGGAGCTACTGTATAATTCTATATTGCCAAAATCAAATGAGAAACAACCAGTCAGAATTATTGGGACATTCAACAAATTTGGTGAAAATATTCGCTCAATATTACAAAATCACTGGCATATCCTCCTGGGCGATAAGGAATTAAAGTCAAGGCTACCAGACGTTGCGTCAATTACCTACCGACGGGCACCAAGCCTCAGGGACAAATTAGTCCACAGGCATTTTGAGGCACAGAAAAATTCAGGCTGTGACTGGCTTCAAACACGGACAGCTGGATCCAAGCCTTGTGGAAAGTGTAAAGCTTGTTTACATATATGCACTACACCTAGGTTTACCAGCTTTTATAGCCAAAAGGAATTTTCAGTCTGCGACTATATTAATTGCAAAACCACTTTGGTGGTTTACCTCATTTCATGTCGGTGTGGCCTTCAATACGTAGGAAAAACCACACGCCAACTCCGCCGCAGAGTCCTTGAACATGTCAACAGTATAACGAACAAGCAGGACGTGGCAGTAGCAAGACACGTGAATACTTCCCACGATGGAAATATAATGTGTCTGAAATTTATGGGTATTGAAAAAAATAACATCTCCCCCAGAAGAGGAAAAAAAAAACTTTGTTCTCTTTTTTGAAGCATATTTTGGTGCAGTAAATTAATTGTAAAGTCCACCTAACCTATCACTTTTGGAAGGGAGGGACTCTTTTGATTACAGCATTGTGCTGTGTTATCAAGACTACTAATCTATTTTTGATAGTGGATTTTATCTATGTTGTCTCATTTTTTTTAACTTACTTCAGTTTATGGGATGGTGAGTGCTTTGTCACTTTTTTCTCCCATGGGAATCATAGAGATCCACCTGTTTTAGTAACTGCAGCAACTGTTGGCTGCCATCTGTCCTCTCAAATAGACAGGTGCTGGCCTTATAACTAATATTATCATACGTGAGTACTCACATGATTACTTTGGGGTTTACTTATTAGACTGTACCCCCCTTTATATGCCTGCTGTTTTGATATACTGCAGTATATCTTTTATTACACATATTGTAAATATATCTTATTCACATTTTTTCTCTAATAAAGTTTATTTTTGTTTGTTTTTTAAGTAACTAATTGCAACATATTTCAAAATAGAGTCTTAGGTGTTCTTTAGTACACTGGATATAGACTCAGTGGATCCAGAGTTACTGGGAACCCATATTTGATATCATTATTTACTCTATTTCACTTAGAGAGTGGTTCTTATTTTTTCTTTATAGACTTCACTTATGGTTACGTTTTAAGAATTAATACCATATTTTTGAGCCATTTGACCACATTTGACAATGTCCACATGAAGGATGTAAGTGATACATTTTTAAACTAATACATTTTAGTAAGTCATTAAATCTTTTAGTAGAAGGTAAGAAGTTCTAAACTGTACATCTAGCTCAAGGAAAGTACTGAAGGCAGCAACAAGAGACAAGGAAATACATTGGTCAGACAGAGAACAAATGGACATTCTGGGAATATTTGGAGACGTGGAAAGAGTATTGCAAAAGTATTCACCCCCTTGACTTTTCACCTATTTTGTTACATTACAGCCTTAAGTTCAATGTTTTGTTAATCTAAATTTTATGTGGTGGATCAGAACACAATAGTCTAAGTTGGTGAAGTAAAATGAGAAAATATATACATAAAACTATTTTTAGAAATAGAAAACAGAAAATTTGCATGTGCGTATATATTCACCCCCTTTGTTATGAAGCCCATAAAAAGCTCTGATGCAACCAATTACCTTCAGAAGTCACATAATTAGTGAAATTATGTCTACCTGTGCGCAATTTAAGTGTCACATGATTTGTCATTACATATACACACCTTTTTTGAAAGGCTTCAGAGGCTGCAACACCTAAGCAAGAGGCACCACTAACCAAACACTGCCATGAAGACCAAGGAACTCTACAAACAAGTAAGGGACAATGTTGTTGAGAAGTACAAGTCAGGGTTAGGTTGTAAACAAATATCCAAATCTTTGATGATCCCCAGGAGCACCATCAAATCTATCATAACCAAAATGGAAAGAACATGGCGCATCAGCAAACCTGCCAAGAGAAGGCCGCCCACCAAAACTCACGGACCAGGCAAGGAGGGCATTAATCAGAGAGGCATCACAGAGACCTAAGGTGACCCTGGAGGAGCCGCAGAGATCCACAGCAGAGACTGGAGGAGCTGTACATAGGGCAACAATAAGCCGTACGCTCCATAGAGTTGGGCTTTATGGCAGAGTGGCCAGAAGAAAGCCATTATTTTTAGCAAAAAACAAAATGGCAGGTTTTGAGTTTGTGAAAAGAGGGGTGAATACGTTTGCAAGGCACTGTAATTTAAGAAAAGTGGCACCAAAAATAATCAATTTGATGTCATCCGTTTAATGGTCAACCAAGGTTGTTGTGCACCATCAGGTAGAGGATTAATATCCATGTGGGTTAGTTTAAATTAATCAAGAATTACAATAAAAGGACAATAATTAAAGAATTAACTAAGATCATTGAAATTGTATAGATAATGATCTGTTATTATATTCCCGCTTTACTGATTTCTACACTTTTTACCCTTTATCATAAAGATGACTTAGTATTAAGTGTAATTACATTAAGTATAAAAGGTTTTAAGTTCAAACTTATTTTTTCCATTTTCAATTAATTTTAATATTTATTTTAAAGCATTTGAAACAACTAATATCAGGTCATTTTGTGTAAAGATTTTATGTTTTATCTGAATATCAATATAACATTATTATTGACAAAAATGATGGGATACAAACTGACAACGTAATTTTCCATAGAAAGTTTATTAACCCTTACACTTTGCCCCCACATATCTTATCATGGAGGGAAACAAGGGATATTTACCAAATATACTGTATAAAATATAAGACGTCCAATGCCATAGTGTCTATCTGGGTGTAAGTATAACCACTGGCCGGTGCCCCTCATTATGTATTAGGGAGAAGTCTAAAAACCCTAAGTTTATAGATTTATACATTGTTCAGCAACTTAAGGAAGGAAAACACCTCTTCCATATGCTTTTCCCCCCTTTTTCTTTTTTTAAGGTAAATCTGGTGTTTTCACAACATCTTATTTGCCGTCTAAGTGCTGATTTCACGTCTTTATTTTTGAGGCTGTAAATTAGAGGATTTAGTACAGGGACGGCAACTGTGTTAATTAGGGAGAATATTTTTGTAAACTCCATATTTCCCATTGAGGTTGGTCTCAAGTATAAACAGAAAAGAGTTATGTAGAGAAGAACAACGACAGTGAGGTGTGAGGAACATGTGTGGAAGGCTTTCTGTCTCCCAGTACTGGAACGGATCTTCAGGATGGTGGTAATAATGAAAATATAGGAGAGAACAGTTAGAGAAAATGGAGAGCAACCTAAAAGCAGTGCCTCCATGGCAATTATTATCTCCAATGTAGTTGTATCATTGCATGTGAGCTTCATAAGAGGGACAATATCACAGTAGAAGTGGTTGATGATATTGGATCTATAGCAGGTGTAACTGGACAATACAACAAGTTGGGATGTGACGACTACGAAACCAAGCAACCAACAGACAGTGGCCAAAGCAACGCAGACTGGAGTGCTCATGATCATTAAATAGTGTAATGGTTTACATATGGCCACATATCGGTCATAACTCATGGCCGTAAGGATAAATAACTCATCAGTAGTGAATAATAAAAACATAAACACCTGAGTCATGCAAGCAAAGAATGAAATGGTGTTATCCCCTGATATGTAGGAAGAGAAGATATTATGTAAACTTATGGTGGTGGAGGACATGTCTATGACTGATAGGTTCCCCAAGAAGAAGTACATGGGAGTGTGCAGATGAGGATCCAGGGACACAAGTAGAAGAATGGTCATGTTACCACCAAGAGTGAAGACATAAATGAGAAGAATTACAAGGAATATCAGAGTCTGAAGATCTAAAATGTCTGTAATCCCTATCAGTATGAAGTCTAGTACCACGGTCTGGTTTTCTTTCTCCATATCTTTGTAAATCTACATGTTAAGAAAAAAAGTCAAGAAATTATTATGGTCTGCAAAACAATATCTACAATAAAAGACTTCATGACCTGAATCAGTATAGCTTTTGGTACAGAAGTGAGTGGGGAGATGTGAGAGAATCCTGTAAATATATCAGAGGGATTAATAAAGTTCAGGAGGGTGGGAAGTGTCTTCCAGAAGAAGAGGACATGATTTGATGTTATAAGGTGGAGGATTCATAGGCAACAAGGAATATACTATGTTACAGGAAGGAATGTAGATAAGTGGGAAATGCTATGAGTAGACGTGGTACGGATAAACCCAAGAGAGAAGATCCAACATAGCTGATTGTTACTGAGGACAAGGTTTATAGGAAGATAAAATATCAGACTTTTAGGTCTTAGCTATTTTACATGTTTTGTTCCATATTAAGTTGTTTTTTCCTCTAAAATCTAATGTATTACATGGAAAATGTTTGTAATACTCATACATTTCTGTACACTATGACCAACAAAGAGTATAATGATGGATTAAAGCTTAATCCTTGTCATTTCATTGAGTTAGGGAAACAAATACTGGCTTATTTTCAATCAAGTCAATGAAATAGCCCATTACATTAAAGGACCACGGAAGTCATTAAACCTGCTCTGTACCATCAAGTAGAGAAGATAAAACAATGACATATAACTACAGTATTTTAACATTTTGGGCTCTTCTTGATGATATAGAACAGCATTGATAGATCTCAGGTCCCTTTATATCCTGATTCAGAAAAAAAAAACATGGAGAGTAAGCTTTAGCCTATCCATATGTGTGTCTGACCTATATTGGTACCAGTTACACTGCGCCATTGTATTGTTTGGCAATGATCTGTAAGGAGGTTAAATGGTTGAAAATTATGAGGCAGACATTTTTACTCACATCTCCAGGTTGTTGCTGTATTTATTATTCTCTTACATAGGATGTAATAGGTGACACATTTTTGAGGGTCAACTGTGCTTTCCAAACTCTCTTTTTATTTTTGATCAGAATTGTAGAGAGGAGTATAGTGTTCTAATTGTATGAAGGGTCTTGAAATGACAGGAGTATATATTTTAGAAATACAAATCTTCTAGATTGCCAATGGGTTTGAAGAACCTTGAAGAAGAAACAGTGGATGTTTTCAAAAGTCTAAAAAGCATGTATGAAGTATATATCCATTGGAAACATCTTATCAACAAATTCCTGGCTTTTCCACGGGACCAATAATACAAAAACTATATTTACGTCAGACACATCTTATCTACAAATTCCTTGTTTTTGGTTCAAGAAGTCATCTATGATAAATATTTTGTTGAGGAAACTCACAGAGTATTACAGGTGATGTTGGTATTGTGTGGCAGCTTGAATAGTAAAGAGAGTCTGATCCACAGGTACATACATTTTATAGCTCTCTATCTATGGTAAGACTAGAGGTTTAATCATTTGGAATTATCTCTAGAGGGTCTAAAACCCATAGGTTTCATTATATTTCTCTGACTTAGACATGTCCCAGATGGTACAAAAACCAAGAGATGACATTATTTCTTGTACAACTGGAAGCCAGTCCATGGAGGCCAGAAACCCAACAGACCAACCAGTCCATGATTTTAACTGTTTTGGCTCAGCTTCTCAACAATGAGTAACAGTTATAACTGGACATGATCTCCGATTCTGAGTACAATTATCAAATTGTGATATTTAAGGACATTTTCCTTTGTACTATTGTTATGAGATGTTAAAACATTTATTAATTATTAAAACAAAACAACACTTCATCTTTATGGATTTGAGGGACAAATCCTAGTGCTCAGCTGTATAAATATCATAATGGCAGATTCAGTAAAACATCTAAGTATTTGCCATTGTTCTTAAATATAACACAGGGCATAGTGACATTGCTTATCACACCTTGAGAGGTAATTAATTATATAAAATGTCCTTAGAAAGGAGCAGCTTTCTAATTATCCATGTGCTCATAAGTTGTTGGCTCAAGCTACACCACATGACTGTGTGGACCAATAGCAACTGGTGGCTGTGCTGTGCTTACATTTAAAGGCGTAATATGGAAGTGGTCACCTCATACAGTGACATACCATGAACATTGTGAGAAGCAAGATCCAACATGGCGACCTCCAGGGGGACAGTTTGAATAACTTATTTTAACTGTGCAGCAAAGTAAAAGTGTCTATATAGAGTCTCATCAAAAGAACATATGTCATGGTTTATGAAACTTCGCATCAATATCAAATCCATCAACGTAGTCTCTAATGGCCTATATTTAGAGTCTCCATGAGCAACATTCCATTGAGCAATAAGAGAAGAGCTTATGACGTAGATGTACTGTATGTGGTGTCCTGGCTCAATTAGTTTAGATATTAATGGGTCATTCATTGATTTGGAGTGACTCTCTGTTTGGCAAGATTGAGAGAAGAGAAGTAGAAGTGAAAAATAAACTTGTAATGGAGGAAGCCAGCAGTGGGGTGAGATTTCCTCCATAGTCATTCTGCAGTGCGGGAGCACCTCTGTAGGTAGCATGTTTGTGTGGTGTGCCATGGTAGTGGACCAGAGTTAGGGCGTTTTCCTGTAAAGGTTGGAGGATAGAGTCAGGTATTCTGAGGTAGTTTTAGGGCAGGTGAGCAGAGGAGGGGACCGAGAAGGGGTTGTAGTACAGTGGAAAGGTGTTGAGGGTAGAGTGCTTGCAGGTTTATGTGGGATTTGGAGCAAGGTAGTTAGGAAGGGCAGTGTGTAGGAGATGTGGAGAAGCTGAAGGTGAGGTGGTCAGATAGAGGGAGAGGGGGGATGAAAAGGTTGAATGATGTGCAGTGATTAGTAAAAATAAGGTCAAGGGATGTCCATCACAGTGACTTGGGGCTTGTGTACATTGTGGGAGGCTGAGGGAAGAGGTGAGTGAAAGAAGTTTTGTGGCACTAGGGAGGTGGTTTTGTTAGCGCTACAGTATGTTGAAACCACCAAGAACAAGTGAAGGTACGTTATCAGAAAGAAAGTGAGAGAGCAAGATGGCAAAATGATCCAGAAATTGAGGGGGTGGTCCAGTCTTGTGAAAGATCACAACTACTCGCAGAGAAATTGGTGAGAATAGACAGATTGTGTTAACTTCAAAAAAAGAAAATTGGAGGGAGGGGACAAGTGGTATGCAGTGGAAAGCACAGCGAGAGAAAATTGGTATGCCCACACCTCCACCTTGCTTCTTCTCAGGTGTAGGTGTGTCACTGAAGTGTAGGCCACCATATGAGAGTGCAGCAGGCGAGACAGCATCAGATAGAGTGATCCGGGTTTCAGCCAGCAGGTTAAGGGAGTTGGAAATGAATAGGTCCTGAATGAAAGTACGTTTATTGTAAATAGACCTTCCAGAGGGCACAGGAGAAGGGCAAAGTAGATGGTTTGTGACAAGTAATGGGTATTAAGTTAAGTGAAAAGGTTAAAACGTATGTGTAACCAAGGTATGAATGTACATATTAAGAACAATTGTAGGTTTTAACCTGATCCTACAGATAGACTTATGATTTATTGTTCTTTGTCCACAAGGTGGACAATATAATTGAAACACCACATGAAAAAGGAGTTTCACTTTGCAGTAACCAAATCATAAATACAGCTGTAAAAGCTGAGTCATGTTAGGCTTATTGCCAAATAATGGTATGTGTCAGTAGTGGAAGTAGGGGATGGTGGCTTTTCTTCTTAAGGAATTGTCACGATCCAGTGATGAGAGGCGATGTGCATCCCAACACCACCTGCTTTCTGCTACAAGAATCCTTCTAGGTTGTGGATTTAGGGTTAATCTCAGTGAGCAGCCTGCATAGTCAGCCCAGGAATGACCAATCCTCAGGATACAGGAACAGGTGATGATCCCTTAGGATAGGACCAGCAGGAATATCAGGATATAAGCCAGCTTAATAATATAATAAAAGGTCTTTCCAATGGAGGCCAGAATGAAATACACACACAGCCCCATTAAATTTGAAACCCGTAGCAGCATTAGCAAGGATACAAAGGCTGGGGGCTTGAAGTTTGTCTGCGTTACAGATCTATTAAACGAAACCAGGCCGAGAGTTACGAGCCAGAGACACAAAATCGTAAACCATTTGTCGCACTTTGCACGTGTTGCTGTAAACATGATCAATTAGTCAAATACATAGTTACAGGTTTAGATGGAGCCAATGGCAACAGAGATCGTCATCATTACGTCACTGAAAAATGGAGGATAGATTTTAAAACCTTACGGTTTTCAATTACGAGTTACAAATGGACCCGCATTCCTGGAATAATGCAATATTAATAAATCAGTAAATATGATATTCAGGTCCATGCGAGTTCCATGATATGTCTTAACACATTGATTGACAGGATCGATATAACACAAAAATTAAACAGAAATAAAAGCAGATTTGCGAGTTTGAGAATGTTGTGCTATTAATTTTAATAGCTAACATCACTGTCCTTTTAGTCATGAGTACAGTAGTGTTTGTATATTTGCATTTACAGCGCTACGGACAGGACTTTAACCCCCTAGCGGTTCCTCTTTAGTACCCGCTGGCTTTTTGGCTCCATTTGTGGGTTACGTGCTTGAACGCCATTGAATTTGTTGCAATTTAATAGCGTGATTGGAATGTAACAGTTACAGGCTTGAAAGAACAAAGACATTTCAATGCCAAACATGCCTCGGTACCACCTTTACATCAATAAATGTACACAATAATACAATAATTTCTGTTTGTTAAGGCCACACACACTCACCGGTATAAAACACACAGATCTGATAACTTTGATTAACCCCCAAAAGTCCAGTGGTGGGCCCTCCTGAGCATGACAACTTCTTTCCTCCACTTTCTAGTGTGGCCTGGGAAGTGATCTTGTGGGATGGCTTCCTAGCCACACTGTTCTCGCTTATGTGAGTGATAGGGTTGTGCTTGCTCCACATTCCACATAGTCCAAATGCCAGTTGGCACACAATATTGGGAGTAGGCTCCATGGCTCAATTGCCACACACCTTCAGCTTTTAATGGCAAAAGCCCACTCCCTTTCTCCCAATATCCTTGGGCAGCTGCAGAGAAGACAACGCAGTGGGGGTAGATAATAAGCCACACCATGGGGAACCCTCTTTTCCAATCCATGATAACTGTCACCCCCATGTGTATAACAACCTGGGATAGTCCTGGGCCAACACCACCGTCCCCGACCAAGCCAATAAAAAACTCCTGACTTGCTGCATCTAAGACAGTCCATGAGCCTATGGGACCAACAGTGGGCATTAATTCCCCCTCCCCAGGTCTGCTCCTTCCCATGACCACTGTTTGAGTCCAGGTATTTCCTTTGGGCCTTCTAGTTTATCCAGTACAAAAAGTCCCATTGGGGTACCCAGTCCAGGTGACAGTTCCCAAGGTGCCATGGCTAGCCCACCCCCAAAAAGTCAGAACCAGTAC
This sequence comes from Discoglossus pictus, assembly GCA_027410445.1. Taxonomy (NCBI): domain Eukaryota; kingdom Metazoa; phylum Chordata; class Amphibia; order Anura; family Alytidae; genus Discoglossus; species Discoglossus pictus. The sequence continues at coordinate 5,590,358 of CM050170.1, forward strand.
CCCCCTCTTCCATATGTCTTAGGGGAAAAAACTCAACTTGGGACACAATATTATTAATATTTTTATTTTAGTTTTTATAATTATTAACTTTTTTAATTATTAATTATTTGTTAAGCACCAGCATATTCCACAGTGCTATACAGGGGATAATAAGAAGGAAAGAAAAATTACAATATTAGCAAGCTGCAAAGAAAACAAAATGGAGGGTCCTGTTTTGAGCTTAGAATCTTATGTAGACAGTGCTTTATCCCAAAGCACCCGAAAAGATTGGAAAGTCACTACTTACAGTCTAAAGGGAGTAGAAGAGGCCGAAACATGGATAACAATTACAGATAATGAATAGCAAGGGTCAGGAAGAAGTGAGAGTGTATTAGGTAGGAAGGAGCAATAAGTCAAAAAGATTTTTTTATATAATAGGAGAGTGAAGGGATCTGATGGAAAGTCGGTTTGAGGTGGCTGGCTCTAGTATGTAAAATGTTGTCTGCCGATAGAGATCAGATCATATAACCTGTAAAAGGAAAGTCAGGTGGTGATACTGTTATAAAGCTGCAACAATTGGGGGTGATCCATGAGAGAATCAAGCTGTGGAGACAGGAAGAGAACTGAGACATCACAGTTAGAGACCACATAGTGATGTCGAGAACATCAAATTTTCGGTTTGCGATTGCGCGGACACAAATTCCATCAAATGTTCGTGAACGGACGAACATTTGCGAACCGCCATAGACTTCAATGGGCAGGAGAATTTCAAAACACACAGAGACTCTTTCTGGCCACAATAGTGATGGGAAAGTTGTTTCAAGGGGACTAACACCTGGACTGTGGCATGCCGGAGCGGTATCCATGGCAAAACTCCCACAGAAAATTACATAGTTGATGCAGAGTCTGGTTTTAAGCAATAAAGGGCATAAATCACCTAACATTACTAAATTGTTTGGAATAACATGCTTTAAAACATCAGGTATGATGTTGTATCGATCAGGTAGTGTAAGGGTTACACCCGCTTCACAGTAACAGACCAATCTCCCCGTTTAATGCACCGCAAACATCCGCAAACAGTCCCTTTGCACAACCGCAAACTCCCCATTTGCACAAGGTTGGATACCAAGCTAGCCATGTCCCGTTCCTTGTCCTCACTGATGTCTTTGAAGGTCTCTTCCTCCACCCAGCCACCAAGGGTCCTCGAAAGGGGACAACAAGCCCCCTGGGACGCCTGCTGTGTTTGGTCTTCCACCTCCTCAAAGCCACCTTCCTCCTCTGACTCCTCTTCTTCAGACTCCCAGAGTCTGGGGGCAACCACTGCCCAGCATGGAAGATTATACACAGGTCAGAGTCTGGGGGCTTCCACTGCCCAGCATGGAATATTAAACACAGGTCAGAGTCTGGGGGCTTCCACTGCCCAGCATGGAAGATTATACACAGGTCAGAGTCTGGGGGCTTCCACTGCCCAGCATGGAAGATTATACACAGGTCAGAGTCTGGGGGCTTCCACTGCACATCATTAAAGATTATACGCGTTGCCTCTGTCTGCGTTATTATAAGGTGTGTACTGTTAAGTAGTACTATTCCTATCGGTTTAATCCCTGTTACGTCCACTATTAGGGGACGTGTATATGGCATGGATTTTTGGAACAGGGAGATGGAAAAAGATGCTTGATCGGATTTCCTACTTCGAATTTGGGGCACTGCACGTGCAATCTAAGGTGCCACCAGATAGGAGTGGTGTATTAAGTTGTACTACTCATTTCTATCAGTTTAATACCTGTTACGTCACCTATCAGGGGACGTGTATATGGCATGGATTTTTGGAACAGGGAGATGGAAAAAGATGCCAGTTCGGTCCTCCCACTTCGAATTTGGGGCACTGCGCGTGCAATCTAAGGTGCCACCAGATAGGAGTGGTGTATTAAGTTGTACTATTTATTCCTATCAGTTTAATACCTGTTCAATCACCTATCTTTCCTCCCAATAGCACATTCTATATGTCATCAACCGGCCTGTGTTTATTTAGAGAACCACATTTTAAGGCCCTTAACCTGGGACAAGGTGGCTTGGCTATCAGAATTGCCTCAGAGCCTTAAAAACTCGCCAAACCCCCTAATCAGACACCCACTATCATACTGGAAATGGGCCAAGAAACACACAGGTTTGTTCCTGGGATCCACCCAAATGACCCCAATTCCTGACCACCCTCAGGCCCCGAAACACATGAGCACAACATTACAACACTGGTGGAGGTCAAGGAAACTAGATAAACTGGGAGACTGGTTAGTAAGAGCATTACAATTACTGTAGGCTGAGGCATTTCACACACTCCCTGACCCAGAAACAGGGGACACCGTTCATAAATTGGTTCTCCAAAATGTTTAAAGATAAACCTCTATCAAGGGGGATCATTGGGTTGCTTTACAAATATAAAACATTTGTTACTGGTTGAAGAGACAATGGGGGAAGGACCGGAGTGGGGGAGCCCTGGAGATCCTTCAGAAGCAACCGGCGGCAAAATCATCCCAGGAAAGGAGAGGTCGCTCACTGAAGCCTGCCCTAGGGTAACCCAAGGGTGATTGCCAAGGTTAGATATTGTAAATAATAAGCTAATACTGCTGGAGGGATGATAGCTAATAAGACTTTTTGTGTTCCCTGCAGATATACTCTTTACTATTGTCTGTTTTACCATGTTTTAGGTATCTCTTAAATTGCAACCACAGTAAAAAAATAAGAAAAATATTTAACCTAAAAAGTAAAAATAAGAAGGACTAGCCAGCTAACTTTCACAAAATGTCTTTATTGTAAATATTTTTTTTTTGCACAACTGTTATGCAAGACTGTTCAAAAATGCTTTATTTTTCATTACATGCTGTACGCCTTCTGACAATAACAGAATTTAAATGCAAAAATTACGTATTGTTGAAGTGACCAGAAAAATTGATGTTAGTTTGTGGACCATTATTAGCTCAAGGCAGCTCATCTATCAGGCATTTTTTTAATCGAATGTATCGCCCACTGTCAGTCCCTTTGGGATCCATCCCTCATTCATCTTAATAAAGGTGAGGTAATCTAGACTTTTTTGACCTAGGCGACTTCTCTTATCAGTGACAAAACCTCCTGCTGCACTGAAGGTCCTTTCTGACAGGACACTTGAAGCGGGGCAGGACAGAAGTTCTATGGCAAATTGGGATAGCTCCGGCCACAGGGCAAGCGTGCACACCCAGTAGTCAAGGGGTTCATCGCTCCTCATAGTGTCGATATCTGCAGTTAAGGCGAGGTAGTCTGTTACCTGATGGTCTAGTCGTTCTCTACGGTTGTCCCCTGAAGGACTGTTGCAATGCATAGGACTTAAAAAGCTCAGCATGTCCTCCATCAACAACACGTCTGTAAAGCGTCCTCTCCTTGCCGGCGTGGTCGTGGGAGGAGGAGGATTACTTTCACCTCTTCCGCTGTTAGATTGCCTTTGTGCTGTGACATCACCCTTAAACGCTGTGTAAAGCATACTTTTTAATTTATTTTGGTAGTGCTGCATCCTTTCCGACTTGTGGTAATTCGGTAACATTTCAGGCACTTTCTGCTTATACCGGGGGTCAAGTAGCGTGGACACCCAGTACAGGTCGTTCTCCTTCATCCTTTTTATACGAGGGTCCCTCAACAGGCACGACAGCATGAAAGACCCCATTTGCACAAGGTTGGATGCCGAGCTAGTCATGTCCCGTTCCTCGTCCTCAGTTATCTCACTGAAGGTATGTTCTTCCCCCCAGCCACGTACAAGACAACTGGTACCAGATAGGTGACAACGAGCACCCTGGGATACCTGTTGTGGTTGGTCTTCCTCCTCCTCCTCAAAGCCACATTCCTCCTATGACTCCTCTTCCTCACAATCCTCTTCCAGCGTCGACGCAGGTCCAGCAAGCGATGCTGATAAGGCTGTTTCTGGTGGTTATGGTGACCATAACTCTTCCTCTTCACGCTCATCTACGGCCTGATCCAGCACTCTTCGCAGGGCACGCTCCAGGAAGAAAACAAATGGTATGATGTCGCTGATGGTGCCCTGGGTGCGACTGACCAGGTTTGTCACCTCCTCAAAAGTACGCATAAGCCTACAGGCATTGCGCATGAGCGTCCAGTAACGTGGCAAAAAAATCCCCAGCTCCGCAGAGGCTGTACTAGCACCCCGGTCACACAAATACTCGTTAACCGCCTTTTCTTATTGGAGCAGGCGGTCGAACATTAGGAGTGTTGAATTCCAACGTGTCAGGCTGTCTAAAATCAAGCGCCTCGCTGGCATGTTGTTTCGCCGCTAGATATCTGTAAAGTGCGCCATGGCCATGTAGGAACGCCTGAAATGGGCACACACCTTCCTGGCCTGCTTCAGGACGTCCTGTAAGTCTGGGTGCTTATGCACAAAGCATTGTACAATCAGATTACACACATGTGCCATGCACGGCACATGTGTAAACTTGCCCAAATTCAATGCCGCCAACAAATTTCGTCCGTTGTCACAAACCACTTTGCATATCTCCAGTTGGTGCGGAGTTAGCCACTGATCCACTTGTGCCTTCAGGGCGGACAGGAGTGCTGGTCCGGTGTGACTCTCTGCTTTCAGGGAAGTCAACCCCAAGACGGCATGACACTGCTGTATCCGGGATGTGGAATAGTACCTGTGGAGCTGGGGGGTGCCGTTGATGTGGAGCAAGACATAGCAGCAGCAGAAGAGGACTTAGCCGAAGAGGTTATGGAAGAGGATGGAGTAGGAGGAGTAGAGTAGGTGGCAGCAGGCCTGCCTGCAAGTCGTGGCGGTGTCACCAACTCCTCTGCAGAGCCACTTATTCCATGCTTGGCAGCCGTCACCAGGTTTACCCAATGCGTAGTGTAGGTGATATACCTGCCCTGACCATGCTTTGCAGACCAGGTATCCGTGGTAAGATGGACCCTTGCCCCAACACTGTGTGCCAGAGATGCCGGGTACCTTTCACTGCTGTGTCCCAATAGCTACAAATTTTTTGAACGCCTCAGACTCCACCAGCTTGTATGGTAAAAGCTGGCGGGCTAAGAGTTCAGACACCTGACTGTGGGCAGATGAGCAGGAACTGCTCAGGGTGAGACACGGAGTGTCGGATGGTTGAGAGGGGGCAAGCAGGGCAGCAGTGGTTGACGTGGCTGAAGATGCTGGACCAGGAGGAGGATGGCGGCTTTGACTTTGTGTGCTGCTTGTACTCATGTGTTGATCCCATAGGCATTTGTGATGTGACATCATGTGCCTTTGCAAGGAAGTTGTACCTAGGTGGGTGTTGGACTTCCCACGACTCAGTTTCTTTTCTCACAGGTTGCAAATGGCATCGCTGTTGTCACAGGCAGACACACGAAAAAATTGCCACACTGCTGAGCTCTGCAATGACGGCATTCTGGTGGTGGCAAAAGCGCTTTGACTGGCGTGCTGTCTGGCTGACCCTGGGTGCCGATGCATGCTGTCTGACTGTGCCACTAGCTACTTGCGATGACCTCCCCCTGCTTCCAACTCGTCTCCACCTCCTCTCTGTCTCCCCATCTGAACTTTCCTCCTGTTCTTCTTCTCTTATAGCGGGCACCCATGTGACATCCACGGACGCATCGTCATCATCAACCGCTTCACTTGTATCTGACAACTCAACCAAGGAAGCAGCATCGGGTACAACATCATCATCATCAGACCGTACGTCCATGTGTGTAATGCTGCCTGACTGGGACATATCCCTGTTATCTACATCCTCTGGCACTAATGTTTGAGCATCACTCATTTCTTCCAATGGATGTGTAAATAACTCTGCTGACGGATCAAGTGAAGCGGCTGTGGTGCTAGTGTTGGTGGTGGCGGCAGGCGGGCGAGTGGTAACTGGAGAGGTGCCCGAAGCTAAGCTGGAGGAGGATGGTGCGTCTAGGTTCCGAGCGGAAGCTGTAGAAAATTGGGTGTCCTGTGTTAGCCAATACAGACCCCCATAAGCCCTTCATTAACCTTGTCAATCATGGGGGTCAATACAGACCCCCATAAGCCTTTCATTAAACCTGTCACTCATGGGATCAATGCAGACCCCCATAAGGACTTAATTAACCCTGTCACTCATGGGGGTCAATACAGACATCCATAAACCCCTAATTAACCCTGTCACTCATGGGGATCAATACAGACCCCATAAACCTATAATTAACCCTGTCACTCAAGGGGGTTAATACAGACCGCAATAAGCATTTAATTAACCCCGTCACTCTTGGGGGTCAATACAGACCAATATAAACCCATAATCAACCCTGTCACTCATAGGGGTCAAAACATACCCATATAAACCCATATATATCTCTCTAAAGCACCATATAATGAGTTGTATAATTGCTGACACTACAAGGCTGAGCTGGGCCCTTCAGGTAACAATCACTTCTTACATCAGAGACATGTCATAACAGATGATGTCACAGAGCCCAGAGCCCTATGTAAGGAGCTGGTTTGGGAGGCAAAGCCATTCAAATCAGGATTGCCAACAGATAAGCAACTGGACAACCAAGTGCCCATGGCCTTATATAGATGGGTATAGGAAGCCTTAAAGGAGCCAACTCTACCTTGCACATATGAAGACTGATAGATCGCATAGATAAAGGTAAGGCGTGATAATTGGTAATTAGGTGAATTGTATAGACAAAAAAGTCCAGTATATCAATTGGGATAACACTCATTTTTTAAGATTTTTTAAGATTGTATTGTCACAAGTCTCGTATATTTACTGTATCCCTTGTATCTTTCTGCAGGAAATAGTGGCATGCTATAAATATAAGATACATTAACATATGTGAGGAGATCCGTCTGAGAGGGGAGTAAGACTACTAGTTTTCAGGTGTTTCCATGATTCATCACAGACACCCCCTTCTGTTCACTATCATAAGCAGGTAGCAGAGAGACTGCCTCAGATGGTCTGAAAAACCAATGCCTGATATTAAACCAGGAGATTATGTCCTTGTGAAGTCGCTTTCTTTATCTCCTAGGTGGACTAGAACTCACCTTGTGCTCCTCACCAATGGAGCTGCTGTCAAGGTTGAAGCTGGGGAGACCTAAGCATCATGAGCAGGTAGCAGAGAGACTGCCTCAAATGGTCTGATAAACCAATGCATGATACTGAACTGGGAGAGTCTGACTTTGCAAAGTCTTTTAATAAAGTTTATTTATCTCCTAGGTGGACTTGGAACTCACCTTGTGCTCCTCACCAATGGAACTGCTGTCAAGGTTGAAGGAACGTCCGAATGGTTTCAAGGAAGGTCAAGTGTCATGAAAAAGTGCATCTTCACAGCCTCTCTGTGTATACTCGCTCTGTCTGCCATTGTGGTTATCCCGTTGGTTATCAGATTTGAAGTGTGGGAATGGTTTCATGGAAGGTCATGTGTCAAGGTTTCAAGCCCCTCACCATGAATAAGTACCTCTTCAGGCCTTCTCATGAGGCTCTCTGTGCATACTCGCTCTGTCTGCCTTAGTGGTTATTCCCTTGGTCATCAGATTTGAAGTGTTGAAACAGTGGCAATTCACCTGTGTAGCCGACACCAACTTAATTGGCCTCCTCATCTTCTTCAAGCATCATAAGCAGGTAGCAGAGAGTGCATCAAATGTCTGATAAACCAATGCATGGATATGTCCTTGTGAAGTCTCCTCATAAGGTTTCTTTATCTCCTAGGTGGACTGGACCTCTCACCTTGTGCTCCTCACCAATTAAACTTCTGTCAAAGCTGAAGGAAAGTCAAAATGGTTTCATGGAAGCTCATGTCACATGGTTTCACCATGAAAAAGGACTCATCACAGCCCTCTCATGAGACTCTCTGCATACCCCCATGTACAAGAAAATAAAGATATCTCCTGCTTGATTTGATCAGATCTGTGTCATTATTTACAAGTCAAATTCACCTGTAACATGTGGCAAAGGCAAAACAATATTGATTATTGGAAGACAGTGTTGGACACCCAGCCACCACTCTCAGTTTTATTGCCTGGTGACGTGGCCATTGTCCACCACACTCTCAACATCTTGTGTCACTTCCCCATCATTTCCCGCCTTATGGGTCCTTACAGGACCGTGAAGGTCCTTAAAGGGCCCGTTATAAAAAAAAATTTATACACTATCACACATCAACCATTAATTAACCCTGTCACTCATGTGGGTCAATATAGACCCCCATAAGCCCTTCATTAACCCTGTCACTCATGGGGTCAAGGCAGACCCCCATAAGCACTTCATTAACCCCCTCACTCATGGGGGTCAATATAGACCCCCATAAGCCCTTCATTAACCCTGTCACTCATGGGGGTCAATACAGATCCCCATAAACCCCTAATTAACCCTGTCACTCATGGGGGTCAATATAGACCCCCATAAGCCCTATATTAACCCTGTCACTCATGGGGGTCAATACAGACCCCCATAAGCCCTTCATTAACCCCCTCACTCATGAGGGTTAATATAGACCGCCATAAGCCCTTCATTAACCCTGTCACTCATGGGGGTCAATACAGACCCCCATAAGCCCTTCATTAACCCTGTCGCTCATGGGGGTCAACATAGACCACCATAAGCCCTTAATTAACCCTGTCATTCACGCAGGTCAATACAGACCCCCATAAGCCCTTCATTAACCCTGTCACTCATGGGGTTTAATACAGACCCACATAAGCCCTTCGTTAACCTGGTCACTCATGGGGGTCAATACAGACCCCCATAAGCACTTAATTAATCCCCTCACTCATGAGGGTCAATACAGACCTCCATAAACCTCTAATTAACACCATCACTCATGAGGGTCAATACAGACCCCCATAAACCCTTCATTAACCCTGCCACTCATGGGTGTCAATACAGACCCCCATAAGCCCTTCATTAACCCTGTCACTCACGGGGGTCAATACAGACCCCCATAAGCCCTTCATTAACCCGGTCACTCATGGGGGTCAATACAGACCCCCATAAGCACTTAATTAAACCCCTCACTCATGGGGGTCAATACAGACCCCCATAAATCCCTAATTAACACCCTCACTCATGGGGGTCAATACAGACCCTCATAATACATATAATTAACCTTGTCACTCATGGGAGTCAATAAAGACCCACATAAGCCCATAAATAACCCTGGCACTCATGGGGGTCAATACAAATCCCCATAAACCCCTAATTAACCCCGTCACTCAGAAGGGTCAATACAGCCCCCTATGAGCACTTAATTAACCCTTTCACTCATGGGGGTCAATATAGACCCTCATAAGCCCTTAATTAACCCCTCACTCATGGGGGTCAATACAGACCCCCATAAACCCCTAATTAACCCTGTCACTCATGGGGGTCAATACAGACCCTCATAAGCCTCTATTTAACCCCATCAGTCCCATAAGGGTATATTAAGACCATTATGGGCCTGTTACAATCCAACATTAACCACATAAGTGCCATGACGGTCTTAAAGACCATCATGACACTAAGTATAAACACTACAGTGCACTATCCCCCCCCAATAAAACGTTAAATATCAACTAAACACCCTTTACACTAACCTATTAACACCTACACTACCTACCCCCTAATAACCCCCACCACTCTAATTACAGAAAATAAAAAAACCTAAAGTCACAAAAATGAAAAAATCTACATTACATAAAATAAAAAACCTAAATCCCAAAAAAGAAAAAATCTACATTACAGAAAATAAAAAAACCTAAGTCACAAAAAATAAAAAAATACATTACAACCCCCCCCCCCCCACTACATAAAATAAAAACAAATTGCACACTGGAAAAGGAAATACATACAGATACATACAATACAAATAAAATGAAATACAATACAATACACACCTATCACATATATAGTTGTGAGCATACGGGTCAGCTCAACCCGCTGCTCACGCTTGCGGGCTCGCGTAGCGAGCCCGCGGCCCTCGCAAAGCGAGGGCCTCAGTTGCTGGCATGGAGCGCCGAAGGCGCTCCATGCCAGCAACTGAGGCCCTCGCGAAGCACACCGGCAACTGAGTGAGCCCGCTACGCTCCCATCACCCTGTGTCCAAGGCCCAGTGTTAGGAGGCGGCGCTCCAAGCCTCTTCCGGGTCACTGCGTTTCTGATCGGCCGCTCTCGGTGCACCCGTCCCGTCCTCATATGATGCTGCAGTGCCCGGACAGCACCAGGTGAGCTGGCCCGTGCATTGCACGCGAAGTGAGGGCCTCACTTGAGGCCCTCGGAGCACACCGGCCTGTAATAGGACCTGCACCCTGAGGCACATAGGCCTATAATATCACCCCACACCGGGCATATACCCTCCCATCACCCTGTGTCCTTTCTTTTAAGGTATTTTTTAATTTGTTGAAATGTTTTGGGTATTTTTTAAGAATATTAATAAAAGTTGCACTTTTTTAATTTGATTTTGGTCTGGTATCAATTCAGGGAAAGATGGTGTGCTAAAAGTCATGAAACAATGGGCATTTGCTGGTTTCATAAAAGCGTGCTTTTTTCACTTTGCTTCATGTTTAGTGAATCTAGCTGACAGTACAAATGTAAAGAAAATACGTCACATTATTCAGATTTTTGTTATTAATGGGAAGCAGCAAGTGGAGCATCCTCTATATCAAGTCACCAGAAATATTTTTTGAGTCAGATTGCAAAATTGCATTTTGAACTTTAGTTAATAAAGCTTTGTAATAAAATAACTTACAAATTAGGTTTCATCATTTACATTATCACATATTACATATATAGTTGTGAGCATACGGGTCAGCTCGACCCGTTGCTCACGCTTGCGGACTCGCGTAGCGAGCACGCGGCCCTCGCGAAGCACACCGGCAACTGAGTGAGCCCGCTACCCTCCCATCACCCTGTGTCCAAGGCGAGAGAAAAAATGGCCGCCGAACAAAACGAAAATGAGGCTACAGCACTGTAAACACGCAAAACACCACAAGAAACTCGCAAAACACCACAAAACACCTACGGATATTCCGCAAAGACGCATACCACACATTACCCGCCATTTTAGAACAATGCGGAAGTACACCACTACGCTAACGGTTTAGTCTCGCGCACGCACAGTATTACACTGCACACATTCATCACGCTTACACAGCAGCTCCACACCACTAATGCTGCAGCAACATCAAAACAGATTGTCAGATCTTCAACACAATGCTTCCTGCATATATTACTTCAAAATAGGTAAAGTATATTAATTTATTAATCTATTAGTTATTTTATTATTATACACCAAACAGCATTAGCTCACTTACTAAGCGAAGCGAGGTCACTGGGCAAGGGCCTCAGGTGCTGGCATGGAGCGCCAAAGGCGCTCCATGCCAGCAACTGAGGCCCCTCGCAAAGCGAGGGTCTCAGTTGCTGGCGAGGTCACTGGGCAAGGGCCTCAGTTGCTGGCATGGAGCGCCGAAGGATTGGTTGAACTGACAATAGCCAATCACAATGGAATACACCCCCACATACTGATTGGCTGAAGGCATTTGCACCTTCTCATTGGCTTTTGTCAATGTCAATCAGTATTACAGCCAATTGGAAGGCACAGATGTCTTCAGCCAATCACCACGTGGGGGTGTATCCCATTGTGATTCGCTGATGGCAATAAAGCCTTCGGATTGGTTCAAATAAAGATTGACAGGTGCGTTATCCAATCAGAGTGGGATTTTGGGGTGTATCCCTTTTTTCATTGGCTCACAATTGGCGTCTTCTCATTGGCTGAATTTGATAGACAGTGTTTTCAGCCAATCAGAAGCCGCTGTTGCCAATTTTATTCTGGAACACTCCGTAGGAAGCTCATTAGCGTCGTGGACATCCGCAAGTGCGGATGTGTGTTGTTGTTTTTATCATTTTTTTTAGAGCGTGGATGCTTCCAGGGCCCATCCGGGGCAGAAGACGAGGAGGCCGGAGACATCGCGGGGAGGTAAGTACAATGTAGATTATGTATATTTTACTTTGTTTTATGTTTATGTATGTGTACTAATGTTATGTTTTTTTTTAACAGGGGCCGCACCGGAGAAGAGGAAAAGAAGAAGAACGGGACATGCCGGAAAGGTGAGTAGAATATTTAAAGTGTTTATAATGTTTATTTATTTTATGTAAATGTGTTGTAGTAATTTTTTTAATCTTTTTTACCCTAGGTTGCTGATCTGAAGAAACATCTCAAAGGCAAGTGGTCTTAATTATTTAATTTTAGCTTCGAATTAGGGTTGCTATATAGAGATAGCATGTATTGTATATTAGATAGATTGGGGGATGTATATTAGATAGGATGTATTTTAGATAGATAGTATTGTATATTAGATAGGGGTGTATTGTATTGAATTGAATTGTATTGTATTTAATTGTATTGTATTGTATGTATTGTATTGTATGTATTGTTTTGTATGTATTATATGTATTACCTTTTCAGGTGTGTAATTTTTATTTTTTTTTCTGTAGTGGGGGGGTTGTAATGTATTTTTTTATTTTCTGCAATGTTCTTTTTTTTGTGACTTAAGATTTTTTTTTATCTGTAATGTACATTTTTTATTTTTTGTGATTTTGTTTTTTTTATTTTATGTAATGTAGATTTTTGATTTTAATGATTTTAGTTTTTTTTATTTCTGCAATTACAGTGGTGGGGAGGGGGTTATTAGGGGGTAGGTAGTGTAGTGTAGGAGTTAATAGGGTGTTTAGTTGATATTTAATGTTTTATTGGGGGGGTATAGTGCAGTGTAGTGTTTATACTTAGTGTCATGATGGTCCTTGAGGACCGTCATGGCACTTATGTGGTTAATTTTGGGTTGTAACAGGCCAATAATGGTCATAATATACCCTTATGGGACTGATGGGGTTAAATAGAGGCTTATGAGGGTCTGGATAGACCCCCATAATTGACCGGTTTAAAATGGTGTAGTGCTTACACTTTGGGTCATGAGGGTCCTGGATGACCCTCATGGCACTTATAGTGTTATTACATGCGTTCATTACTGTGTTAGAGGGGTCTATATAGTTGAGGCACACAGTACACTCACATTGTGTGGCAAACTGCATTTCAACACTTTCTTTTATTGACCGTTATTTTTTGACGGGCAAGTCGCTAGTAATAATAATAATAATAATAATAATACTCTAAAATACAATTTATACATAATATAAGTGTGCACAAAATACAAAAATGGACCATTGAAAATGATTCCAGGGCATACAATCATGTCTTGGGGAAGATTATCACACAACCAAACAAGTCAGTAAGTGGCATAGTCCTTGTGAATGCTCCGATGTCCATTAGAATAGCCCTTGTGTTAAATAGTCACATGGCTAGTGTAAACTAAAGTCCAGTTGCCATTTCTAAAAAAATCCACGAGTCCAGGGGGTCATAGCAATCATGTATTTGTTACCCTCTTGTACCACATATCCAATCATACCAATAAGATCAGGGTCAGCAACCTACTGCGTTAGTGCCAGGAAAAAATACATCTTAATTGATATTGATTTGGCTGGCAATAAGCGAGGGTTGCTAAATAAGTTTGGGGTAAATTCTAATTAAGGATATTTAGTCAAATCTGGATATAATTCATGTGATTTGTGAGGAATGTAGGGAAAACTGAAGTGTGATTTAATGAAATAGGGGTCAATAAATGGGGGAAATGTTGAAACCGATGATGTGTATTTTGAAGATTAGAATAAGTTGGATAGTGGTGTATGGGATAAGGTTGATATGATGGGAGGTGAAGAAGAAAAATAATGTGGGGAATTTAATGAGATGGGGCTGTAATGTTGGTGTTTTGTTTACATGGAATGAGGTGGCATCTCAGGAACTTGGCTGAGCCCAAAGTAGTCACATGTGCAATGCACACTGGGAACTCCAGCAAGGAGATGCAAATGTAGGGATCAAACTAAGCTCCATGAGCCTTAGTACCCAAAACAACAAGGTAATAGAGGATTTTAGCTGAGGGGTGGTCTATATAAGATGACTTATAATGTAGAACATTCTCAATATCAATATACCATTATTAGAAGCTATATAAGGACAATTTACAGATGACCACCATTTTGTATCTCGCTTTCTCAATGTACATTTTCTACTAATTGAACGACCATCTCAGAAGTATCTATAAACAATTAATCTACTAGATAAAATCGAATTGTTCACCATGTTTTCAAACTGATGACCATATCCATGACTTGAATGGGGAGTTGATAAGAGGTTATTCACTTAACCCATTAACATGAAGGAGAATGAAAATGGCTGTAACATGAAACGTTATGGATTCCTTGAGTCTTGTTGAAGATATCTTTGGGAAAAGAGACATCTTCCTAGATGGCATATAGATCTTTGGAAACACCAAAGGATACTTCTTCAAGATCTACTCTAGTGAAAGAAGATGGTTGAAGAAGAAACCATTAGGGTTTCCTTTTTTGTTTTTTTGTTATATTTATATTTAAATATTTATTCAAGTACAATGAGAGTAGATGAGTAGAGCAGCAATGATTCTTTAGGGTTTGGTTCAATTTCTTCCCTCCGATTCTGCTTTCTTAGGAGAGTGTGTCCGTGTAAACTTACAAGCTTTATATTAATTATGTTAAACATATTGGCAGTTTTAGTTACCACATTCCCACCTGGTGACCTTAGATTACATAACATCATTTTATATGAAAAATTAGAGGTTGTATTATTTGGCTCTTTAGACAAATGTATTTATATTTTATAAATGTTCTAAAAAGATATTGTGACAGCCCGCTCTTCTTTGGGCTTGAAAAGGCCAGGAAGACCAATCCTACTGGCAGGATGTTAGGTTTCTTTATCCCCACACACAGGACAGCTTAACCAAAGGCTATTATTATTATCCTTTATTTATAATGCGCCAACATATTCCGTAGCGCTATACAGGGGTTATGTACAAGTCAAGAACAGTTCTAAAAAGTGCAAAGGATGGATGGCACTGTTATTGAGTTTTCCATCAGACACACACAGTGCTTTCTGTAAAGCCCCTATCAAGATTGAAAACTTGCAAACTTACATTCTAAAGGAAAAGACAAGTTGATGATTTTTCATACCAAGTTGTGGCTTCAGGGCCAAGTTGAAGAGTCTCAGGACAAGTTTACCGGGTACCATGACAAGTTGCAGTAATACATAATTACAAACTTTATTTTTCAGCACACATTTTTATACGGTTATTGCACCAATCCCCAG
The DNA here is from genome assembly GCA_027410445.1 of Discoglossus pictus. Lineage (NCBI taxonomy): Eukaryota > Metazoa > Chordata > Amphibia > Anura > Alytidae > Discoglossus > Discoglossus pictus. The sequence continues at coordinate 5,605,538 of CM050170.1, forward strand.
TGGCCACTTCCATTGATAAATATACATTTCCCACCTTATGTTCTTTTTGAACTACCCCACGTGGGCCAGGTCTGTCTCCAAGGACTTGGTGCCAGTCTGTCTCCTTCCCCATTTAGGTGCACAGGGGTCAGTGGCCCCAGTTATAAGCTACCTCTGGGCAGTAAATCAGCGCAGCATGGGTTGATTAGGTAATGCAACTGCTGGAGACAGAGTGTTTGGGTGTGGAGGTCTAAGTCTAACCCACCTGGGGAACCATAATCCTGAGGTGTTTAAGTTTTAGATTATTGGGAACATGCATTTAGAAATGCAGGTTCTCTATTAGATTGAAGGTTGGTCATGAACAATAACTAAGGTTAAGTCCTTCCTAATGTGTGGATAACCACAAGACAAAGGCTCAAAGGGACACCACTTCTAGAGCACTTGACACCACTTGACCTTTGTCTACTGAAACTCACTTTTCAATTGCTGTTTTGCTAGCCTTGCTAATAAGTCTTGATTGATTTATCAGGTACCTGCATCTCCCATAGAAGTCTATGGATCCTAATCTACCATTTAACACAAGTTTGAATATGGTCAGGCACTAGCCCAGCCCTGGGACTGGAAAATAAATGTGTATTGTCTGCTGGTCGCCATTTTAAAAAAGTCCATGAGTTAAGGGCATAATGACAGTTATAATTTACTGGTTTGTTTTATCATCCTTAGATTAATTATGATATAAAACTTCCAATTTGCTCCAGATTAACCAATTCTCAACTTCTGGAGCCTTGCAGTTTTTTCTTGTCCTTCCTTATGTGAGCTGCCATCTACAGTGTGCTTAACACTATCATTAGAATATCACACTGCTCAGACACACAGCATGTCACTGTCTGCTCATTAGCAGTGAAAATCACCTACCTTGTGGATATATGGTTTAAGGTCACAGTTGTGAAAAATATAACCCTTCATGAGAGAAAACAGAAAAAATAAGGTGTTGGAGTGCTGGAAGGTAATAATCGGTTAAAATGAACTGATGAAAGTTGTTCTTCACACTCATGTAGAGAAGTCACAATAACCCTTCTTTTCCAGGTGCGAGATGTCATAAGAACTTGAAGTCATTCTCCCCTTGTATCAACCATTAAATAATTGCAGTTTTTTGGTTAGCAATTTATTTAAACTCTATATAACTTTGGGGTTGGTGCAAATATAGATATATATTTACAATCAATTTTCAATGACCTGGTGTCAAAAACAATAAAAATGAATTGTTATCTGTATGAAACTAGAAGATTCTTTCTGTGCTAATTTTGATGAAATTGTAGGCCATCTGTAATACATTATTTTGGATTTAAATATTCATTTCCATGCAAAAATATGTATTTTGAAAATAAAGTCAGTCCACAGTTGGGTTTGATGACCCGGGTCATGTCTCATTTATTTGGTTCTGAACTTATTGCTGTGGACATTGATCACTAAAAACTTGCCTCAGGTCCCAGTTTCTGATCCTACTAGACCTATAGGCTAATTAACAGTAAGTAACTCTCCCAGTGTATTTAAAGGATGACATGAGTCTGGCTCATTTTGTTTTGGGCTTTTGCTTTTTCTATGTGGTCATAAGAAGGTTGTCATGACTGACGTATGGTGGGTCCATATAGGGGACCCCTGAAACCCACCAGTAAAGGTCTGTATGGCCCAGGATCGAACTGTCACTTCCCTGAACTCAAGGACTGTTTTATTATGAGCATAATAACCTGTATAATGTTAGGTCTCAGTCTCTGATCTAGTACCCTCGATGCCCAATGAGTATGGCCTGTGAGTATTCAGGCCTAATAAGAATAGTTTATTTAATGTTCAGGTTCTGGTTAGTACATGACACTGTTATGCCAAGTCCCTTTTCAAAGTACCTTCTAAAAGTAATGCTAAAATGTTTAGAATAGTGATTTTATCTAATAGGATAATTTGGGTAATTGTATACAGTTTAAATAATGAATTTGTGCTAGACGTAGGCCCTGGGGGGTGCTAATATTATATAAAGTCACTTATGGGACAGAAGATAGTTTATGACCTATAGGAATGTTGGTTAAGTCAGAGTGGGCACTGGGGGGGGAGAGAGAAGAGTTACGCTTCTACAAGAATTTATATGGAGCAGCCAGGCATACCCTCTCTCTGGCCTCAGATAGTAAAACAAGTTGCTAAGCTCACCAGATATATAACACATCATGCCTTAAAGCAGCGCAAACCATGGTGGGGGCTGGCTTCAGTACTGGGGGTGGTTTATTTTGTGATATATTTCTATTCAAGCAAGAATAAAAGTCAGTCTGTTTTGGCACTAAGCAACGGTGCATGCGTTCTTCTTATAACCTAACAAGGGGGATCTGATTGTGCCTGCCACTTAAGAAATGATGTCCTGATCTGAATTGAATTGCTGGGTGCTGAGATTGAACACAAATGCACAACCTAGATGGAGAAAATTGATGTTCGTGGGGCCCTTCAAATCTGGGTCGGCACAAATGTTATTGAATAATATTTTTCTTAAATTTTATCTTTATGGACCATTGTACAATGAATATATATTTATATCTATATTTGGACACTAAGAATATAATATTAAATGTCACATTTTATAAGTATAATTCTTCCATTGAATATGACTACAAACGATCCATCTCTTTTCTATGTACATTACTATATTTATAGAGCCTCTGATGGTATCAACACTGTTGTTTGTTTCCAAAAACAAAGAGCCTGATTCAATTCAAAGCCCGCATCTCGAGGTATATAGCCTGTATGTCTGTGGCCCTGCTGCCATCTCACAGTCTGCTACAATTCCGGTACTATTCAATTGAACCATCACGCAAGTTAAGGGCCGAAAGCCAAAACAGTAAACCATGCACTCGTCCATAGCGGTTCAGGGCGGGAATTTGATCAACTTAGGAAGACTGTAACCAACAGCCAACAGAAAATGAGACCATCCTCATGATGTAAGTAAAACATGGAGGTTAGATGTCAATCAAGGTTAAGTAGCAACAGACAAGGAGACTTTCTACAAAGAGAGATTTAAAGAGAGTGAAGAAGATAACCGAATGAGTAAATCAAGAGATCTCTTCAAGAAAATTGGGAACCTAAAGGCACCTTTCATGCAAAAGTGCTGGTGATAAAAGACAAAAATGGTAGGGACTTAACAGAAGAAGAACAAATAAAGAGGTGGCAGGAATACACTATACAAGATCTGTATAGGAAGGATTGTAACAGCAGTGATAACATCAATAATTTGTCCAATGTGCTGGAGCCAGACATCTTGGAGAGCGAAGTAAGATGGGCCCTAGGATGTCTTACTGATAATAAGGATGCAAGAGGTGATGGAATCCCAATTGCACTATTCCCAATCCTACAAGATGATGCTGTGAAAGTGTTACTTGCCTTATGCCAATACATTTGGAAAACTCAACAATGGCCAATAGACTGGAAAAGGTCAGTCTATATCCCAATCCCAAACAATGGCAGCGCCAAAGAGTGCTCTAATTATCGAACAATGGCACTCATTTCACATGCCAGCAAGGTCATGCTTAAGATTCTACAAGCTTGACTCCACCAATGTATGGATCAGGAACTGCCAGATGTGCAAGCCGGGTTCTGCAGAGGAAGAAGCATAAGAGATCAAATTGCCAATGTCAGATGGATAATAGAGAAAGCAAGAGAGTTCCAAAAATAAAATTTACTTCTGCTTCATAGACTATTCTAAAGCCTCTGACTGTGTGGATCACATTAAAATGTGGCAGGTCCTTGAAGAGATGGGAGTACCAGATCATCTCATCCTCCTCCTAAAGAATCTGTATGTGGACCAAGAAGCAAGGGTCAGAACCGAACAAGAGACAACAGAATGGTTCAAGATCAGAAAATGAGTGTGACAAGGATGTATATTGACACCTTATTAATTCAACTTATATGCAGTTACAGGTTTAACAACCGCAAAGTTTTCAAGCCTGTAACACGTAAACCCGCAAAAAAAAAAGCCAATCCAATAGCAGATTAACTTACTGCCTCCCATACAGGCTCCAGTAACTTACTTTTACTCAATTAAATCGGGTTTAAAATGGCATAAAATTAAATAATTATAAATATTATTTTTATTTTTGAAGTGCAATATTTTTAATGGTTTTGAAAACAATAAACAATTTGTTTACCACTCTATAATGAGAAATCATATGTCTTAAATGATATACAACTGTATTATGGTGTATATGAATTTTTATGTTATTTCAGTACAAATTAATTTAGAATATGAATCCCACAATAAATGGCGGCTGCAATGGTCAAACCTCTTTGATTTTGGTATTTCAAGAAAACATTTTTTATCTACAATATTTTATATCTTATTTGATTTTTGCAGTGGAATAGTTGCATGACAAAGACACAGTTTATATACTATATCCAGGAACTGGAGGCCAATGAGTTGTGCGTTTGAAGCAATCAATGGTAGTCAACAAAAGAAGACAGGGGTATTCGGCACTGCAATATATTACCATTGTTGTCATGATGATGAATTGGAAATTATGGAGTGTTAATAGAAACATAATACGAAATGAAAGAAAACGGACCTCTTTTGGAACTTTGTGGGAAAACAAAAATGATTTTAGAAGAAGATTTAATTTTATAGAATCAGAACGGTGACAACATACATGTCCAGTTGGGTCACGTCCCATTATCTATCTTTCTGCTGTATCTTCTCAAATATAAAATGTTCTGTATTTTAAAACTGGAAATGGAAGTGGATACTAGCAGATTATAAGATAGCAAATGGGATTCTGTACGTGACCGAGTTGTAGTTAACCTGAAAATAATATAATAAAAGCCCCACAAATTGTGGTGTACATAAAATATATACAGGGAGTGCAGAATTATTAGGCAAGTTGTATTTTTGAGGATTAATTTTATTATTGAACAACAACCATGTTCTCAATGAACCCAAAAAACTCATTAATATCAAAGCTGAATATTTTTGGAAGTAGTTTTTAGTTTGTTTTTAGTTTTAGCTATTTTAGGGGGATATCTGTGTGTGCAGGTGACTATTACTGTGCATAATTATTAGGCAACTTAACAAAAAACAAATATATACCCATTTCAATTATTTATTTTTACCAGTGAAACCAATATAACATTTCAACATTCACAAATATACATTTCTGACATTCAAAAACAAAACAAAAACAAATCAGTGACCAATATAGCCACCTTTCTTTGCAAGGACACTCAAAAGCCTGCCATCCATGGATTATGTCAGTGTTTTGATCTGTTCACCATCAACATTGCGTGCAGCAGCAACCACAGCCTCCCAGACACTGTTCAGAGAGGTGTACTGTTTTCCCTCCTTGTAAATCTCACATTTGATGATGGACCACAGGTTTTCAATGGGGTTCAGATCAGGTGAACAAGGAGGCCATGTCATTAGATTTTCTTCTTTTATACCCTTGCCAGCCACGCTGTGGAGTACTTGGAAGCGTGTGATGGAGCATTGTCCTGCATGAAAATCATGATTTTCTTGAAGGATGCAGACTTCTTCCTGTACGACTGCTTGAAGAAGGTGTCTTCCAGGAACTGGCAGTAGGACTGGGAGTTGAGCTTGACTCCATCCTCAACCCGAAAAGGCCCCACAAGCTCATCTTTGATGATACCAGCCCAAACCAGTACTCCACCTCCACCTTGCTGGCGTCTGAGTCGGACTGGAGCTCTCTGCCCTTTACCAATCCAGCCACTGGCCCATCCATCTGGCCCATCAAGTCTCACTCTCATTTCATCAGTCCATAAAACCTTAGAAAAATCAGTCTTGAGATATTTCTTGGCCCAGTCTTGACGTTTCAGCTTGTCTGTCTTGTTCAGTGGAGGTCGTCTTTCAGCCTTTCTTACCTTGGCCATGTCTCTGAGTATTGCATACCTTGTGCTTTTGGGCACTCCAGTGATGTTGCAGCTCTGAAATATGGCCAAACTGGTGGCAAGTGGCATCGTGGCAGCTGCACGCTTGACTTTTCTCAGTTCATGGGCAGTTATTTTGCGCCTTGGTTTTTCCACACGCTTGATTGTTCGATGATCACGCTTCAGAAGCTTTGCAATTTTAAGAGTGCTGCATCCCTCTGCAAGATATCTCACTATTTTTGACTTTTCTGAGCCTGTCAAGTCCTTCTTTTGACCCATTTTGCCAAAGGAAAGGAAGTTGCCTAATAATTATGCACACCTGATATAGGGTGTTGATGTCATTAGACCACACTCCTTCTCATTACAGAGATGCACATCACCTAATATGCTTAATTGGTAGTAGGCTTTCGAGCCTATACAGCTTGGAGTAAGACAACATGCATAAAGAGGATGATGTGGTCAAAATACTCATTTGCCTAATAATTCTGCACTCCCTGTATACAACTTAACTTTTATTTAAGGTAAAGGCTAAAACATAGGCACATGCCAAACTAAATAATGATAAAAACCCAACTTATTCCGGACAATATAATGGTAACATCACATGAAAAAGGAGTTTTACTTGGAAGTAAGTAAATCAGAATCACAAATACAGCTGTAAAAGGTCATATTAGGCTGAATGCCAATTCATGGTACGTGTCACCTATAAAGGAGGTCTGATAATTAGCACTTTGATACGTGAGGTTTCAAAGCAACATGAGGCAACTAACAGAGTATCAAAAAGTGTCAGAGAGTCGGGGTCCAAACTGCAGGTGAACTGGTCCCGAAAATGGGAATATAATTCATAGTGTCACATGGGATGTCTCCAATACTATGACAGTACATACTAAACATGGACAAACCATCGAGAAAGAGAGAGTGAACATTTTTTAGTTCATGTATTTAACATTAAGCTATTGGTATCAATATTGAGTCTATTCCCTTATCCTTTATAACTGGTGTGGTTATTAAGACTTTTTACCCACAATTCTCCACACTTGGGATACAGGAGCATGCCATACCCCAAATAGCTACACAATTGGAGGGGTGTAAGCAGAGTTCAAGTGGAAAATAATCCTAACACACTACGGAGAAGAGTTCCTGCAATAGAAAGGAGGATCGGGAACCCTAAGGAGAATCTAAGAAGGTGATTTCTCGTAACGCATCATCTATACCTCATGTTGTGGGTCTTTAAATGTTAATATTCATATTTTGTTTGAAGATTAGCATTTATCTTCACTAGGGGGTGGAGCGCCCCTACCCCCATTCTGTTTTCTTATTTCATTTACAACATGGGCAGTGTTATGTGAGAACGAGCAAACCTCCATTCCATTGTTTCTCATCCCACTCTGCAAAGGTGGACAAATCTGTATTGACCCCACGAGAGCAGAACTGATTCCCATTCTTCACCATTAGGATCAAGTATGAGACTGATACCCTTTTGATATATTACCCTACGAAAGTAAGATAGGACACATATTACCATCTTCCATCCCATTGAGGAACCCTCGCATTTCTTACCTTTAATGATTTATGACTGATTTGTTATAACATAGACTTGCCAGTGCTACGACATTAGTATATACACCTAAGGTTGGGAATATCGATTTGTTTACTGATTTCTACACTTACCCATTATCATAAAGAAAGAAGACTTAGTGTTAAGTGCAATTAATATTAATTATAAAAGGTTTATGTTTAAATTAGAATTTTTTCTTTCTTTTAGCGCTATATATTATTCATTAATTTCAAGAAGGAAATCACTTTTTCCATATCTTTTTTCACTGTCTATCTTTATGTGACGTTAAATCTGGTGTCTACACCATCTTAGTTGCTGTCTAAGTGCTGACTTCACTTCATTATTTTTCAGGCTGTAAATTAGAGGATTTAGTACAGGGACGGCAACTGTGTTAATTAGAGAAAATATTTTTGTAAACGCCATATTTCCCATTGAGGCTGGTCTCAGGTATAAACAGAAAAGAGTTATGTAGAGAAGAACAACGACAGTGAGGTGTGAGGAACATGTGTAGAAGGCTTTCTGTCTCCCAGTACTGGAACGGATCTTCAGGATGGTGGTAATAATGAAAATATAGGAACACATAGTTAGAAAAAATTGAGAGAAACCTAATAGCAGTACTTCTATAACAATTAATATTTCCAATGTAGTTGTATCACTGCATGTGAGCTTCATAAGAGGGACAAGGTCACAGTAGAAGTGGTTGATGATATTGGATCTATAGCAGGTGTAACTGGACAATATGACAAGATAAGGTGTGACGGCTATAAAACCAAGCATCCAACAGACAATGGCCAAAGCAACGCAGACAGGAGTGCTCATGATCAATAAATAGTGTAATGGTTTACATATGGCCACATATCGGTCATAACTCATGGCCGTAAGGATGAGCAACTCATCAGTAGTGAATGATGAAAACATAAACGCCTGAGTCATGCAAGCAAAGAACGATATGTTATTATCCTGTGATATGTAGGAAGAGAAGAATTTATGTAGACTGATGGTGGTGGTGGACATGTCTATGACCGACAAGTTCCCCAAGAAGAAGTACATGGGAGTGTGCTGATGAGGATCCAGGGAAACCAGTAGAAGAATGGTCATGTTACCACCAAGAGTAAAGAGATAAATGAGAAGTATTACAAGAAATATCGGAGTCTGAAGATCTGAATTGTCTGTAATCCCTATCAGTATGAAGTTTAGGACCTCCGTCTGGTTTATTTTCTCCATATCTTTGTGAGTCTAAATAATGAGAAACAAGTTAAAACATTATTATGGTCTACAAAACAATATTTATTTTCAAAGGACTTTATGACCAGAATATGTATAAGTTATGGTACAGAAGTGAGTGGGGAGATGGGAGAGAATCCTGGAAATATATCAGCAGATTTAATAAGGTTCAGGAGGCAGGGAAGTGTCTTCCAGAAAAAGAGGTCATGATTTGATGTTATAAGGTGGAGAATTCAAGGACAACATGGAAACTACACTGATACAGGAAAGGAAGTAGATAAGTATAATATGCTAAGAGTAGAAGTGGTACGGATAAACACAAGAGAGAAGATCCAACATACCTGATTATAACTGAGGCCAAGGCTTTTAGGAAGATAAAATAGGCAGACTTTTAGTAAACACATATTGGTGTATTTTTAATTAGGTCAATGAAGTTCCCTTTTATATTAAAGGACCAATGACGTCAATAAAACTGCTCTATACCATCATGTAGAGAAAATAAAACAACGGCAGTAATTTAAAATATAAAAAATAAATTGCATCTTTTAAGTGTTTTAACTGATGATATAGAACAGCATTGATGGGTCTCAGGTCCCTTTATATCCTGATTCAGAAGACACATGGAGAGTAAGCTTTAGCCTATCCATACGTGTACTGATCTAGATCGTTACCAGTTACACTGCGGCATTACATGGTCTAGCAATGATCTGTAAGGAAGTGTAATGGTTGAAAAATGTACTCACATCTTCAGATTGTTGCTGTATTTATTATTCTCTTACATAGGTTGTAGTAGGTGATACATTTTAAAGGGTCCGCCAAGTTACAGAGCTTCTGAAACACTAATGGTTTCCTATTTCTTTGTCTTCATTATCGTAGAAAGTGGCATCACCTTCTACTTACATCAGGCGTCTTGTAAGGATTTAGAACAAAGGAGTATGAAAATGTCCAGATGGAAAAATGTATCAACATCGAATCATTTCATTAGAAAAGAAGAGTCTCATCCACAGGTACACATTTTATAGCTCTCTATCTATGGTAAGACTAGAGGTTAAATCATTTGGAATCATCTCTAGAGGGTCTAAAGCCCATAGGCTTCATTATATTTTTTCAGCTTAGACATGTCCCAGTTGGTACAAAAACCAAGAGATGACATTAGTTCATTGGAAGCCAGTCCATGGAGGCCAGAAACCCAACAGACCATCCAGTCCATGATTTTAACTATTTTGTCTCAACTCCTAAACAGTGAGTAATAATTATAACAGAACAGGATTTCCAACGTTTAATAAAATTATGAAATAGCAATATTTCAAAACATTTTCTTTGTACCATTGTTATGTTAAAAACATGTAAATTATGATATAAATGAAATAACCCTTCATCTGGATATTGATTTTGATTAAGTGTTCAACTGTACAAATGGCATAATGACAGAGACATAAAATATCTAAGTCTTTGCCTTTGTTCTTAAATATTCCACAAGGCATATTGACATTTCTTCTCACCCCCACTGTGAGATTGAATTACCCCGATAAAATTTACTCGCAGAAGGAGCAACTTCCCAAAGATCTATGTGGTCATGAGTTACTGGCTCAAGCTACACGTATGACTATGTGGACCAATAGGAAGCTGGTAGCTGTTTCCATAACCCATGAGTGTAGAGAAAGAGTGATTAGCAGATGTTTGGGCCCTCAAGAAGCTCCAACCTTACTGTAGGGACCAACCTCTACTATTTATGCTAATTGTGTCGAGAAGCAGGGGACAATGGACGGTTGCTTCACTAGTGTCTAGTACTCACTTCCAGTATCCAAACGCAATACCCAGTTTTCACCCAGTCCCTGGGCCAGGCTAGGTTCCTGGGTAGATTCTATAGACCTCTATGTGGAGATCCACGGATCTGATTAAGCCATCAAGTATAGTTAACTAGGGTTTCAGACAACAAATGAAACACTCTCAATTCCGTTTCAATAGTCAAGGGTCAAGTGATGTCAAGTTATTTGCAAGTGATATCCCTTTGATCTATTGGTATATACTTGACCTTAGCCAATATTCCTGATACCCCAGACAATATAATAGGTAGCCAGAATTGGTCGGTGTAACGGAACCCATCACTGTTTTGCCCTGTGTTATGGTTATTTAATTATTGTGGTTGAGGTATGGTCACATTGCTGTGCTGTCGATGTGTTGGTTTGTGCTCTGCAGGATATTAGCTCAGACCATTGCAGACACCTAGCATAATACATAATCCTATTAGGGTCTCCTAGAGGCAGGAGAGCCCTATTGTGTAAAGTGTTCACATTGTGAAAGATGGAACAAAGAGAAGCATTATCTAATCAATGTCTGATTGTATCAAAAGTAGCCGGCTAGTCCCTGGGAGGTGTGACCACACCTATTGTCTCTATTGTGTGGCCAAATATGGGCATGTGTATTACCTGTGGAAAGAGGTGTATATATATTTCTGCATATAACAAAATAAAGTCAGTATTCTTTGACTCCCAAGAAAGTGTCGTCCAATATGGGTGGTCTGGGCTTCTGAGACTGCGCAGTGCTTCTATATGGATATTTAATGCTGAACCTGACTTTCCCTCTGGAACTCTTGGATGGGATTATACCAACTTCACTTTTACACAGCAGCTTGCCAGGGAAAAGGACGTCTCAAACGGCTGGTACCCTCTCACTACTGGGGTAGCCGTTACATTGGTGGCAGCGGTGGGATGGTCCTTTTCATCCCCAACGCAAGTGCTGAAAAGACCCACACTAAAGGATCTCTTGGAAACCAGAGGAAGGAGTGCTAACAACCGACCACGGAGAGAGCTGATAGCTGACCTACTGGAGCTGGACGAGATGGATCGATCCATGGAGGTCGTGGACCAACCTACCCCTGTCAGCGAAGAGGAGGAAATTACAAACCTGGTTCAGCGGAGATTATCCATGTACCCAGCAACATCAGTGGAGCTAATAGATCAGCTGTTCCGGGAAGCGAGAACGGAGATACAAAATAGGAGGGGGCACGAACTTGAACTGGCAAGAGCTAGACAACCCCTGGCACATACAGTTCATACTCCCCCACCCGCTGCTACAGTAAAGAAAATACCCTTCACTGCTTTCAAAGCGTTTGTGGAAAGTGAGGAAGAAATTGATGGATATTTGGCTGACTTCGAGAGGCAGTGCTCACTACACCAAATACCACCAGACCAATGGGTCACTATTTTGGCTGGAAAGCTATCAGGAAAAGCAAAGGAGGCTTTTCGGGCGCTTACTGAGGAAGATATTGCGCAGTATCGCCGGGTGAAGGCTGCACTGCTCACCAGATATGCCGTCAACCCGGAAACATATCGCCGTCGCTTCAGGGAGTCTAAAAAGAAGGCTGCAGACTCCCACATGGAATGGGCCAGCAAGATACAAAGGGTGGCATCACATTGGGTGTGAGGGTGCAATGCCAACACAGGAGAGGAAGTACTACAGCTATTCCTGATGGAACATTTCTTCCAAGATCTGGCGGCAGACATACAGGATTGGGTGAGAGATCGTCGCCCTGCTAACTTAATCGAGGCAGCACGGCTAGCGGACGAATACGCAGAGTCCAGAAAGGTGAGCCAAGGGTCCACACGACCAACCTCTAGAGCAGAGCCACGCACCTCAATGCCCGCTGCACGCACAGAATTTCGGGCCCCAGTACCCCCAGGACCACCACGGCCTCAGGGGTCTAACCACCAACCCCGGCATTCTTACAAAATGACTTGCCATCGCTGCAGCAACACAGGGCATATTGCCCGTTATTGCCCTTTGAGATCAGCCAATAACAAATGGAGGCGCACAACACCCCACACAGAGACCCCGCCATCACGTCCCTCTGCTGCTCACTGCCTGAAAATCAAAGGGAGCCCTGAGGAGTGTTTGGGAATCTTGTATGAGGCCAACCCCGTAAAGGCTGCCTCCCCGGATAACCGCCAGCATCACCGCCAAAAGGTGCGTGTGAATGGACAGATGGCACAAGGCTTAAGAGACACTGGCGCTACCATCACTTTGGTGCAGAAACCTCTTGTGAAACCAGAACATGTATCTAATCGTACCGTTGCTGTTCGTGTCGCAGGGGGGGCTGTTTTTCGTTTACCCACCGCTCGGGTACACTTGGATTGGGGAGTCGGGTCGGGAAAGACCACAGTAGGCATCATGGATAATTTACCTGCTGAGGTTGTGCTGGGCAACGATATTGGCCCTCTAGCCTCAGCCTTTTTACCCACGACTGCTGCTTCTTGTCCCGTGACCACCCGCTCACAGACCCGTACCGAGGACGTTCCTACAACAGGTCGGGAGACCCAGGTAAGCCACAAGCAGACACTTAGCACTACCGCCACAGAGAGACCCATAGCGTGGGACACCCTCGAAGAGCTTGTGAGGGAAACTAGACAGGACCCCACCCTCCAAAAGTACCGAGCATTAGCCGACGATAGAGGGGATGAGCGGGAACGTTTTATATGGAAAGGGGTTTCTATGGGACAGAGATTGTGGCCCACTTTTTGGACACTGGGATCCTGGACTGTTGGGATGGGATCCTGGATTTTTTTGGGTGGGTGTACAGGGGGAGAACAGTGGGCCCTGTACAATAGGGGCCCGACCACGAGCTGGGGGAGGAATATACTCTGCAACTTGGGACGGTTTTGCTAAAGGACTTCAGTTCATTTGGAAGGCTGATGCTTTTCTGCCTCATTATTTAATTGTCTGAAACCAGTTTGTAAAATGTATTTTCCCTCTCCTTGAAATGTTTATTGCTGTGAATGCTGTATGAAGTGTGCGTTTATTTTGTTCTTGAAATGTGAGTAAATGTGAATTGCAGTAATGCTGATGGGTTGTCAAACTATAGAAGTGACCAACAAATCGTTTTGTCTGGACATCCCCAGGCCGATCCGTTGGGATCAGACCGTGTATGCCGGCTTATGGTCACAGGGGAGGTGTGTAACGGAACCCATCAGTGTTTTGCCCTGTGTTATGGTTATTTAATTATTGTGGTTGAGGTATGGTCACATTGCTGTGCTGTCGATGTGTTGGTTTGTGCTCTGCAGGATATTAGCTCAGACCATTGCAGACACCTAGCATAATACATAATCCTATTAGGGTCTCCTAGAGGCAGGAGAGCCCTATTGTGTAAAGTGTTCACATTGTGAAAGATGGAACAAAGAGAAGCATTATCTAATCAATGTCTGATTGTATCAAAAGTAGCCGGTTAGTCCCTGGGAGGTGTGACCACACCTATTGTCTCTATTGTGTGGCCAAATATGGGCATGTGTATTACCTGTGGAAAGAGGTGTATATATATTTCTGCATATAACAAAATAAAGTCAGTATTCTTTGACTCCCAAGAAAGTGTCGTCCAATATGGGTGGTCTGGGCTTCTGAGACTGCGCAGTGCTTCTATATGGATATTTAATGCTGAACCTGACTTTCCCTCTGGAACTCTTGGATGGGATTATACCAACTTCACTTTTACACAGCAGCTTGCCAGGGAAAAGGACGTCTCAAACGGCTGGTACCCTCTCACTACCGGGGTAGCCGTTACAGTCGGTCCCTAAAATTGTATAAACTCCAGAGCAACCTCAACTCGATATGTATGTATAAGAATTCCTATAGAAGATGATAAGATGTATTATTCACTTATTTTCTTTTTTTGACAGACCTTCTCCAACTGGTTGCAAAGCCTGCCTTCAGATTACTACTCTATCCAGACTTTCATCTTGAGGCCAAAATTTCTCCTCTTCTCTCTAGGTGCCAACTAGTCAACGGTCCTGGTTATCAGTTACTTCTGGGAGGATCCAATAGGGGTAGTTAGCTAGTGTAAGTGCTAAAGACATAAAGCACTATTAAATTCAATTCGTATTAAATTCCATCAACGTCATACATCCCGTATGTCTGCGGGCTTGAAATTTGCTGAAGTTACAAAGTGATTCAATTGAACATGGTCAAAATCAAATGGCCGAAGCTGCAAGTCCGAAACCCCTTCCTGTGCCTGCAAGCCCGTATTCCCTTCCTGCACCCACAAGCTGTTAGTGGGCAGGAATCCAAACCCAAAATTATGAAGTGTGATGCAGGCCTCAGAGCCAATAGAAAGTGAGGAACACCAAATAACGCTGCAGAAACAGGTTTTAAAGGACACGGAAACTGTAAATGATTAACTGTCCTGTAGCTGAACAAGTGAACACACAGGTCTAGGGGTTGGTGGGTTTGTGAGTATTGGAGAGAGAAAGGAGAGAAAGAGATAGAGAGATACACCAGAGAAGGAGATTGAGGAGATGAGAGTGAGGTGAGAGAGGAGAGGAGGAGCATGAGGGGAACACAGAAGGAGGAGAGGTTTTGAGGTAGAGTTACAGAGAAATGGAGAGGCAGGTGAGGGATGGGAGGTACAGGTGTAGGACAGAAGGAGGGGGCTAGGGGTGTGCCATCAGATGTAGGCACACAAGGAGTACGGGCAGAGGGTCAGGGGTCTGATACCATGGTGGGGGGGTATTGGGGATGAGGGACTGGCCCCAGGGTGAGAACAGGGAGGCCAGGAACCCCAGGCACAGATGGGAGGGCAAGAGGCTGTGGCAAAGTAGAGGACCCCCAATTATAGCCTAAAGGAGATGGACATCCTCCTCAGGAAAATCTGTGTCCTCTATAGCATCATAAATGGTGGGAGGGATGTGAGGCCTAGCCATAAGGAACATGCATAGACTGAAGTTTCTACAGCTGTTGCTGCATCAAAGGATTGCACACAGGGATGCCAGGTCTGTCAAACACAGGTATGATGACAGCTGGCTGATGGTGAAGAGGAAGATGGCAGAGGCGGCCAGAGCAACACATGCAACCTGTGGTGGACCACCTGACAACATCACGTACTGATGTACACATTGAGCTGTATCACCCTAGAATTATTCTGGCTCCTACACTCCTGCCCACACACATGGATAAATGACATACAATAGCACTGTAATGCCTATGGTTATGACTAAAGATATATGGGACATGAATAACCGTGCAAATCCAGGTAGCAAACATATCGGTATCATAATTGTTATCAATGAAATGTCTGTCCAATACTTGCAGTAAAAACTGATTCTGAGTAGCATTCACAAATAGATCAAGATTGATTTGACATTCAAATGAACCTACATGTATGGGTGTGCACACTACGGCATATGTGAATACAGACACGGTAGGACTCCATGTGCGTGTCATATACTGGCCTAGCCTTGACCTCTTCTTATCTGCATTTTAACAACCATTGCTGGGAACATGTTGCAGATTGGTCAGTCTCACACACTGCCCAGCAGACCCAGCAGATCCAGAAGATCCAGCAGAGCATGTGTCTGATGCACATGCAGATGACACACTGCACAAACATTACATATATTGGTATGAGTCATGATTCACCATGCTCATGATGAAGGCTGGGGTACATCTGTGTAACACAAGCAGCACAGTCGATTACAGGTGACCATGATGTCAAGGATATGGAAAACATAGCTGTTAATTGTATAGAGAAACCAACTCAAATGCTCTAATTCTTTAATTTCAGTACCCAGGAGTACAAGGCCAACAAAAGAGGCACAGGTGGTAGCTCCACTGGATGTGGAACAAACTGGTGAAAGAAGAAGGGCAGAACATTCGAGAGGGCCTGGGACCATCAACAGAAGCTGACCCTTCACAATCCAGATGCTCATCCTCATCTCAGGAGTGAATTCACTGACAGGGCCCCCAAAAGCATCATCTAACCATGCACAGCTGTTTCAGCCCCCTCCACTGGTCATATCATGGAGCCAGCAAACAAACAACATCTACTCCAATGACATTGTCCTGGTTCCAGCCATCATCACGACCACCACTGCCATCTGTTATAAACCCATCACAGCCATGGTAGGAACAACCAATCCCACACAATGTGGTCCACTAACATAGCTTCCCACACAATGGGGTTTCCTAAAATGGCCTAAAACACTGGCATTTCTGCCAACACCTCAGGCCCTTCTGCTGACACCTCAGGCCTTCCTGGCATCACCTCAGGCCCTCCTGCCATCACCTCAGGCCCTCCAGACATCATCTCAGGCCCCTCTGTCATCAACATCGGTCCCACTAACCTCATAATCAGCCCCCTTGCCATCAACATCGGCCCCACTGCCGTTGATACCACCACCCCTGACTTTGAGGGAAATCATGGTCCAGTTTCACAGGGATAACGGGAGACGTAAAAACACCCAAAGGACTCAGAAGCTATGATTGCTCCAAAAGAAGGTTCAGCTCACCAACTCCCTCTGTGCAAGCAACATATTGCTCCATTCTGAGGAGAGGAGGCACAAGCGAAGGATGGAGAGATATGAGGAACAGGGGAATAGGGGCTCTCCAGCCTTCGTTTTTACAACCACAACCTGAGACAGCGGCCTCCTCATCTCACCAAGAGTGTAAGGTGATCCCCAGCCACCCAACGTAGTGGCACACCTCGCTCAAACACCATATAGATGTGGAAGAGAGACTATGTGCATGGGCATGGAAGGTGGGGACCCGAAGTCCTTCTCATCAACACTCCTCACTGAATACTAATTGGTATAGATGTTGACATACTATTGGCTGGCTACAGAGTGTGTACATGTCTGGTTAAGTTTAAAATTTCACCAATTGATGTGAGATGAGATGTTGTAGTTAATCTGAATATTGTTCTGATTGATATCTTGTTCTTGTCTCTGTAGGTGCTAACAACCTTCCTCTATCCTCCATCCTTATCACCTCCTCTCACTTCCACCTCCAGGACTTTTCTTAGCTTCCCCTATTCTTTGGAATTCCTTGCCTCACTCCAATAGACTATCCTCCTGCCTCAAAACCTTCATAATCTCACAAAAAATATTTTTAAAGAACATATCTATCACCACTTTATCTCACCCGTACCCTTTAGAGTGTAAGTTTGTGAGTTTTAGATCTTCTGGTACTTTGGGGAAAGCTCTGTGTAGGTTTGTTTTTAAACTCAATAACAGAGCCCTCCATTCTTGTGCAATGTGATAAAAAATGTTTTGATTTGTACTTAACCACTGTACAGCGCTACGGAATAACCCTGATCCTAACCCTAACCCAAACCCTAACCCCTAACCCCTAACCCTAACACCTAACCCTAACACTAAAACCCTAACACTAACCCCTAAACCTAACCGTAATAAAATATCATACATACAGTCTAAGTGTTAAATCTATTAACACTTTTTAAAGATGTGTACCTGGCATGTAGGTGGAGATTTTCTCTTTACTAATTGTGCTAAACACTTAAAAGTAATTGCAGGTACAGGATCCACCTTACTGAGAGGATGGCGGCTTATTTATACCACTTGGGTTATTTATATGGGGAAAGTTTAGAGTACTTGTTTGCTCACTGACCTGAGAAAGAAAAGTGTTGCCCTTGGATTTATTTCAATTGGTGGACCCATAATCTCCTTAAACCATGCCTGCTATACATTTTAAATGTTTATATAAAATTGGATGTTATGGAACATAAGCTATATAGCTGTCCCGTATGTGTACACACTATGGGCCCCATTCAATTACAAGCCCGCAACTTGTGTGATCTAGGCCGTATGTCTGCAAGCGTTCTGCGGGCTCCCATTTATCTCAGATTATTGATTGATGCTAATCAATTCATCAAGGGCACGAGATGCGGTCCTAGGCCTCTAGCCCGTAAAGCCTTCCCACGGCCGCAAACTGTTAAGGGGCTGGTCGAGATGTGATCAGCTCTTACGCCAATAGAAAGCGGTCTAACAGCCATAGATGATCGACAGAGGGAGATTATAAAGTTGTGTTCCACCCGTCCATAATATCACATACACCAACATGCCACCACATGTACATCACACACACTACACATGTACATCATCACCAGCAAGGATCAGCTTCATGGAATTAACAAGGGATAGATGGATTTATCGTTAAATCCATTAATCTGACAAATCACTGTATTCGTGGGAACTACAAATGTAATCACTACAAGTTTATTGGTGTGCTCACTGCAGCCTATGTAGTTACAGACCGCAGCCAGAATCAAGATAGGGTTAGGAGCCAAGAACCATCAAGACCCTAAACCAAAGAATAGCGCATATCTAGCATTTGATAACTAATTGGAGTTGCAATTAGGAGAATCATCTAGGTTCAAGCCTAGATGTCAGATCGTTAGGAATGAACTCAAAACAATATATTAGTCATCATACTAATGACATATACCTTTTCCTTAGGAGAATCATCTAGGTTCAAGCCTAGATGTCAGATCGTTAGGAATGAACTCAAAACAATATATTAGTCATCATACTAATGACATATACCTTTTCCTTTCAGCATCAAGTAGGTATGGGTCAAGTTGCGCAGCAGGAACCAGCTCAGGGGGAGGAGGAAAGGATAGGACCCAAGAACCCTGGTTTGGAAGAGGAGGATCTCATATTGCTAGTGGGGTCGCTATCAGGACCACCAGCCACACTGCCAGTATTTCATCCCACTATACCCCTCCTCAAGAGACTAAGCATATCACCAGGGCTCTCCCACTGGAGGGAACATCTACACCAGCCACCACCTCCTCCCCCCAGTGTGTTGGATTGGCTGCCACCCCCCTCCCTCTTGCTGCATCAGGTTCCAGCCAGGCCACTAGCTCACCAGGCCATGCCACTTGGACCTCCATCACCAACACCAAGCCAGGCTGCACAGGCAGATTTGCTGGCCCACATGCAGCAGCAGATGAAGTTTCTCCAGGGGATCCAGGCCAGCATCTAGGCCAAACATGCGGAGGTAAAGCGCAGCCTGGTCAGGCGAAATAGGAGAGGAGGCATCATCTAGTGACAGAATCCTACCTGGCAGGGGTTCCCAGGATTGGAGAGGACCAGAGCGCATTCCAGGGGGTGACAGCAGATGATATGTGAGGCGCTCTGGTCCCCAGCCCCGCCTTCTCCACCCTGAAGGAATCCTCCGGCTACCCGCAGCCTGGCCCCTTTTCTCCTCCCACCATGCCTCCACCATCGCCAAATGCAGGTGCCGCCTGGGGGATGCCTTCCACTTCCCCCCACCACCACCATCACTAGGTAGATGGCGGCCAGCCATGGGGGTTTGGGGCCCTGTGTCTAGGCGGTGGTTGACCTAGGGGCTGCACAAAATGTTGTGCCTTCTCAACAGCACTCCTAAGTGACAATCTATTGGTCACAATGTTAACCTAAATAAGCCTGGCTACAGAGTCTTGGATCTTGGCCTATGTGATGGTGATATTTTATATGCAGAGGCTACCTCCCATCATATGGTCCATGATCCTCTCCTCTGTGGACACATAGGGTCTCTTTTGAATATGTCACCATTTGATGTTGAATGCTGTTGAGAGGAGATGCTGCAGTCCCTATATTTTTTAAGGCCTTATTTTGTAGGTGTTATGTTTTTGTTTTGTTTTATTTTAGGTACAATTTAGGTCCATGAAGGCATCTTCTGCATCTTCAAGCATTGTGGAGGAAATGTATGAGGTGTATGGTTTTCCCAGTGCCTCTCAGGTAGACATTCCTTCAATGACAGCCCCCCTTAACATGTAGCTCCCACAATCTTAAAGCTATCATAAAGCCAGATATCTCAGACGTAATTGTTGTTCACTTAGATGTAGACTGATAGGGCTGTGGTGGGGGACTTGCAAAGTCTCACAATCACATGTAAATGACTGCCAGCATTAATATATGCACTAGTGATGCATGTGATCCTGACCTCAATATCAGTCTGAGAACAGATCCTTGGGTCTGATCTAAGTAACGGTGAACCTGGCTGCTGACCTTTGTGTCCTTTCTGTATTAAAGGCTATTTTCCCATTTTGCTGATTATCCACAGACCTAGCTAATAGTTTTTTTTTTATCCTCCTCCGCCTTTTTTTAGTTGACCACTTTTTGACAGATTTTTGTTTTGTCACCACACTGTATGTGTGAAACTGAATTGGATTACACAGTCCAGAGGTTGAATCATCTGTATCATTGAGCAGATCTAGACAAGGTGTAAGTGCTATGCACATTAATAGTTTCTCCAATTACATGGAGTGATTTGTGATGATCCCTTATTTCATCAGATTCCTGTTGCAGCGGTGTAGTGACCACATGTGACCCTGGATAGGTGCTATGCATCATGCTTATTCTAGACACATCACATTACCCTCTGTAGGTATCCCCTTTCTCCCAGTAATAGCCGCTTGCTCTCCCCGGATCCGCTCACACCACAGCCATTATATTAATGCACAGTCTTGTGAATTTCTGATTGTGCTCTGTGTATGAAATAAAGCTTTGTTATACCGGTCTATCCGTGTCAGTGTATTTTCAGTGGTTGGGGTTATGGGACATCCATATGAATCACATTAGTGTCACATTCCTATATATGTAAACTAATGAGCCCTAGTTACTATGCAATAGATTTATACATGACATAACAATAATAATAATACTAATAATACTAATAATATTAATTAAGGGTTATTAAACATTCAAAGTCCAATTTGTGATACTATGGAGTATCAACATCCCCCTTAGGGCCTGATAACAATATGACATGTGATAATTTGATTTGATTGATAGCAAAACACTTAATGGGATGTCATCAAATGGGGATGGCTAACAGCAATGGCATGGGACTCTCCAGGATGGGTGTAGAAAAGATTATCCCTGATGAAGGTGAGTTGCCTGTTGCTCCACGTGCCTCTGCACAGCCTCCATGTGTGTTTGCGGCCCTTCCTGATGGGTTAGAGTAGATTAGTGTGGTGTATGTTCCCTGGTCCCCTTCTAGATTGCTAAGTTGTGGTGGTGAGTGGGCTTTTATACCTGAATGAAGCTGTGAGCTATACCATGTAGGGCCACTGTAATGGGCAGGTCATTGCAGAGAGGTCAGACAAAACACAGTAACCTAGAGAAGGAACTGGCAACCCACTCTGGTATCTTTGGCATGCAAACCTTGTGGATACGCACAGACAGATACATTATTTGGTGTGCTGCAGTTTATAGGGTCAGAGAGAGTCGGAAACAACTGAGGGACTGAACAACCATGTATGTGAAATGTCCCCATGGTACTTGATATATGCCATGTGGAGGTGTAATTTGGCCACTATTTGTTGACCCAATGTAGATGTGATGAGTGAAATGTATATGAGATGATCTTTTTTTAGTATTTTTAGTGTCCACCTTAGAGCCTCTGTGAATGTGAAAGGGTTACTATGACAGCCATTCACATGTATTTGTTTTTCATTTTAATCAGGTACTGTGTCTTTAATAGCTTTCAGCAAGTTGCAGCAAGGCTTTTCATAGTGGCATGTGCATGACCATTACAACCTACGTGGAAAATATAATATTATTTTTTGCTATATTTTATATTTGGGAGTCTGTGTGCATGTAGATGTAATGACAGATTGAAGGCTTCAGGAGGTTGTAAGTTACGGGTTTAACCATCGTAAAGTTTTCAAGGCCGTAACCCGTAACTCGTTCAGAGCCCACAACAAAACGCCAATTAAACACCAAAATACCTTAAGGGCTCCAGTAACTAATGATAGCTCAATTGAATGAGGCTCTATATATATATATATATATATATATATATATATATATATATATATATATATATATATATATATATATGTGTGTGTGGTGACATACAGACAGCTGAGGTTTGATGTCAGTGAGCACAAGGTCCCCACATCATTTCCCCATTAATACAAGATGGCAACAATCTTTTATATCACCCACTCCCCATAATACTGGACCATATAACGCAATGTCACTAATAAAACACTTTGTCCCGGGTAGAAATGTTTGACCCTATCATTGGTTGTCCATACATCCCTGAGGGCAGCAGAAAACATTATAAGGAATAACACAAGATAGCAACTGAACCTTTTATCTGATTCATACATTTTTCTGCATTTGGTGTTTTTTGTCCTCCCTTATGTGTCATTGTGTACAAAGGAACCTCTGTTGGATGATTATATTTTGGATAAAACACGCATATCTCTCTAAAGCACCATATGATGAGTTGTATAATGGCTGACACGACAAGGCTGAGCTGGGCCCTCCAGGTAACAATAACTTCTTACATGAGAGACGTGTCATAATAGATGATGTCACAGAGCCCAGAGCCCTATATAAGGAGCTGGTTTGGGAGGAAAAGCCATTCAAATCAGGATTGCCAACAGACGAGCAACTGGACAACCAAGTGCCCATGGCCTTATATAGATGGGTATAGGAAGCCTTAAAGGAGCCAACTCTACCTTGCACATATGAAGACTGATAGATCGTATAGATAAAGGTAAGGCTTGATAATTGGTAATTAGGTGAATTGTATAGACAAAAAAGCATATCAATTGGGAACACAAATTTTTTAAGATTTTTGTAAGATTGTATAGTCACAAGTCTCGTATATTTAGTGTATCCCTTGCATCTTTCTGCAGAAAATGGTGGCACACTATAAATATAAGATACAGTTACATATGTGATGAGATCCGTCTGAGAGGTGAGTAAAGAAGTATCTAGACTATATAGACTACAAGTTGGCCAGACCTCACTATGTTATATTAAATCAGCTCTGGAATGCGTATTTCTTCTCATTAAAGTGAACGTTTTATCACCCTCATATAAAATGTATGTGTGAGTTCTGCCATTTTGTCTCTGTTATCCCTTGTGAGTAATTATATGTGGAGAGCGGACTTAGTAAATACCACAGAGCATTATGTTACCATCTACTACAAGAAAAAAATACACCAACCCCAAACATTTAGCTACAGTATATTACGTACCTTGGTCTATGGATATGAAAGCATCATATATTACTCCAGACACCATAACAAAGCCTAATTACTATATACTGTAGATATATGGTCTGAAGACCTGAAAGTTATTGTCTGATGTACAAAAACATTTGACTATAAACGAGAAATAAGCTGGACACAAAAATATAAGACTACTAGTTCTCAGGTGTTTCCATGACCCATCACAGACACACCCTTCGGGTCACTATCATAAGCAGGTAGCAGAGAGACTGCCTCAGATGGTCTGAAAAACCAATGCAAGATATTAAACCAGGAGATTATGTCCTTGTGAAGTCGCTTTCTTTATCTCCTAGGTGGACTTGGAACTCACCTTGTGCTCCTCACCAATGGAGCTGCTGTCAAGGTTGAAGCTGAGGAGACCTAAGCATCATGAGCAGGTAGCAGAGAGAGTATGGCCTTGCAAAATCTTTTAATAACCTTTATTTATCTCCTAGGTGGACTTGAAACTCACCTTGTGCTCCTCACCAATGGAACTGCTGTCAAGGTTGAAGGAACATCCAAATGGTTTCATGGAAAGGCAAGTGTATCTCATGAGACTCTCTGTGCATACTCGCTCTGCCTGCCATTGTGGTTATGCCCTTGGTCATCAGATTTGAAGTGTGGGAACAGTGGCAGTTCACCCGTGTTGCCGACACCAACTTAAATGGCCTCCCCATCTTCTTAAGCATCATTTACGCATCATAAGCAGGTAGCAGAGAGACTCAAATGTCTCAACTCTTTAACTTTTAGGTGGACTTGGAACTCACCTTGTCCTTCTCACCAATGGAACTACTTTAAAGATTGAAGCTGAGGAGCCCTAAGCATCATAAGCAGGTAGCAGAGAGACTCTCTTAAAGTTTTTTTAAACCAATGCATGATGCTGAACTGGGAGAGTATGACCTTGCAAAGGCAATAAATAAAGTGTCTTTATCTCCTAGGTGGACTGGACCTTACTTACCTCGTGCTCCTCAACAATGGAACTGCTGTCAAGGTTGAAGGAAAGTTAGAATGGTTTCATGGAAGGTCATGTGTCAAGGTTTCAAGCCCCTCACCCTAAAAAAGTACCTCCTCATAGCCCTCTCAATAGACTCTCTGTGCATATTCGCTCTGTCTGCCATTGTGGTTATCCCCTTGGTCATCAGATTTGATGTGTGGGAACAGTGGCAATTCACCTGTGTAGCCGACACCAACTTAAATGGCCTCCCCATCTCCTTCAAGCATCATAAGCAGGTAGCAGAGAGTGCACCAAATGTCTGATAAACCAATGCAAGAATATGTCCTTGTGAAGTCTCTAAATAAGGTTTCTTTATCTCCTAGGTGGACTGGACATCTCACCTTGTGCTCCTCACCAATTAAACTTCTGTCAAAGCTGAAGGAAAGTCAGAATGGTTTCATGGAAGCTCATGTCGCATGGTTTCACCATGGAAAAGGACTCATCACAGCCCTCTCGTGAAACTCTCTGCATACCCCCTTGTACAAGAAAATAAAGACACCTCCTGCGTGATTTGATCAGATCTGTGTCATTATTTACGAGTTAAATTCACCTGTAACACGTGGTACAGGCAAAATAATATTGATTATTGGAAGACACTGTTGGACACCCAGCCACGACTCTCAGTGTTATTGCCTGGTGACGGGGCCATTGTCCACCAAACTCTCACCTTCTTGTGTCACTTCCCCATCTCTTTTACACTGTACGTTCTCAGGAGCCAAGGTGGTCATCTCCTCATGTCTCAGAGAGTTTCTCTTATTGTCGTATAGTATATATTTTTTAGTAACCTTGAAATCTTTATCCTTTGTATATAGCTATCAATCTCATGGATTTTACCCCTATTATTTTGCAATAATTACACAAAATGAACGTTTCCGCTGTATACATTGTCACACAATCTCTATAGATGGTTATCTCCAGAGCAGGTCCTTCAACTACTCGGTATCAGAGGGTTTGTGTTGTTATAAGTCATAGAAGAATATATTTTTGTCTATTAAAGACATATTGTGAGACCCTGCATTATATCCATGTAATGTGACCCTGTCCTGGAGGAGGAACCCAACCCCCAACCCTGACCTTGCTATGTGGTGAGAAATGCAAAACAACATTGATTATCTGAGACGTCTTCTCCTTCATCTACTCTCCCCACACTGGGCCATTGTTTTAGTATCATCCTCCAGATTGCTTTGTCTGGTCCCCTATAACCCACCCTGCTTCTTCCTTCATAACCACCATTCACCTTCATCCACAAGCCCCCATGTGCCTTTTCCCTGCTGTTTGTTCCTTCTTCCCTACACCCTGTGCCATTTGCCTCTTTCTTCATAACCACCATTCACCTTCACCTACAAGCCCCCATGTGTCTTTTCCATGCTGTTTGTTTCTCCTTCCCAACACCCTGTGTCTTTTGCTTCTTTCTTCATAACCACCATTCACCTTCATCCATAAGCCCCCATGTGTCTTATCCCTGCTGTTTGTTCCTCCTTCCCCACACCTTGTGCCTTTTGCTTCTTCCTTCATAACCACCATTCACCTTCATCCATAAGCCCCATGTGTCTTTTCCGTGCTGTTTGTTTCTCCTTCACCACACCCTGTGTCTTTTGCTTCTTTCTTCATAACCACCATTCACCTTCATCCATAATCCCCATGTGTCTTTTCCCTGCTGTTTGTTCCTCCTTCCCTACACCCTGTGCCTTTTGCTTCTTTCCTCATAACCACCATTCACCTTCATCCACAACCCTTCATGTGTCTTTTCCCTGCTTATTGTTTCTCCTTCACCACCTCCTTTGCCTCTTCCACCAAAACCTCCTTCCCTGTGTCTTATTTCAGTATCCCATGGTGGCCCTTGCCTCATAAACCCGCATTTGTCTCTTCAATCCTCCCCAGTCCTCTGGAGCAGCATGACTTCCAAATAGTGTTGCCCACTCCCCCTAATAAAAACGGGACCCTCAAAATGAAGAAACTGCATGTGCTCATGTGACTCTACAAGCCATAGTTACATAGGCCCTCATTCAATTGCAATTTGGCCAATGGAATAGGGCTCTAAATAAGCACATAGCATATATTTTTTTAAAGAAGTTTTTAATTAGTGAAAACCTTGCTTTTGGATAGATGCTTACTAACTAAAAACTTCTTTAAAAAAATATGTTACGTGCTTATTTAGAGCCCTATTCAATTGGCCAAATTGCAATTGAATGAGGGCCATAGTAATTGATTTGAAACATACTTTTGCCCATCAAGTTCAACCTTTTTAGATCTCCTCTGATCTTCAATATGCGGATTAATTGTTAAAGATCCAGAGGAAGCAAACAGAAAAAAACAAGTGAAATTTTGCCAATTGTGTCAAAAGGGAAAAAATAAATTCCTTCCTGACCCCAGATACTGGCTATTGGATTCCTCCCTGGATCAATACTCCATCTCTAATTATCCTGGATAACCATGAATGCCCATTTTTTTTTTTTTTTTATATATGTCCAATACTTTTTAAAGTTATCTATTGAATCCGCCTTCACCACCTCCTTTGTTAGAGAATTCCACAGATTAACCACCCTTATTGCGAAGGACCTTTTTCTTTCTTCTTTAAAGTGGAATCTTTTTACTTCATTTTTAAAAAAATATTTCAATAAAGTTTATTTTTTAGTACTACGAAGTAATAATATTCTTGATTCTGAGGCATATATTTGTCTTGAGGCACCATTGGAGGTATATGCTGGATATACAGGAAGTCTTTTCTTTCTTTCTCTTTCTATATAAATTGAAGTTTATAATACTTATTATACATAACTTATGGTTATTTTTTTGGTATCAATGCCAGGTTGCTGACCTTGATCCAGGTGACAAGAGGGTGACAAATCCATGATGGACAGTGATTGAGTCAGTAGACTGTAGGAACTGGAGTTGTCCATCTCTTATAGGCGGGTATTGAGCCAGTTGACCGTATTTGACATTTGATGTCCACCTTAAGGGGTACATTGTCATTGTGAAGAGCTTTATATAGTAGAGTCAAGATATTAAACCTTATTCTGAAGGCCAGATGGTGCCAGTAGAATAAGTGACAGAAGGTACTGTAGATACTGAGCATTGAGTGAGGAAAAACATTCATTATGATCTGTAGTGGAGAAAGATGAGTAGAACAAGGAGACCCCAATGTTTACTGCTCAGTTGTAATGCATAACAAATTACATGGAAGTCATGTTACGAAATATATCTTATTATATAGAGATAATTTACTGTATGTTATTGTCAATCTCAACAATAAAAATCCCCAATTTGATTTATGGCATCAACCAACCAAACCGAGCTACTTGACTAGGTAAAGATGGGACTTGACGACCCTACGTCTATGAGATATGGTCCCAGCTGAACTTCTGGGCATCTTCAGAGGTCACTAGTTATATCATGTTAATATCACATAATGTAAGAAAAGTGGCACCAAAAATTAACCATTAATCACCTTCCTAAAAGGACATGGAAGTCACCAGGGTTGTTGTGCACCATCAGATAGAGTATTGGAAACCATGTGGGTTTGTTTAAATAAATCAAGAATTACAAATAAAGCATAATAATTAAAGCATTAACTAATATATTGTCCATTTTATTCAATGAAATTGTATCAACATTTTTTACATTTGTTTTTTACATTTTTTTAATTGGATAAATATTTTAGAGGCAAAACTATCTACTATAATCTCATGTTATATGTCTTGTCCTGATATCAATATAACATTATTATTGGCGAAAATGATGGGATACAAACTGACAGTTATTTTCCATAGAAAGTTTATTAACCCTTACACTTTGAACCTACATGCCTTACCATGGATGGAAACAAGGGATATTTAACAAATATATTATCCAAAATATAAGACCCGATTCACATAGTATCCATCTGGTTGTAAGTATGGCCATTGGACAGTGCCCCTCATTATGTATTAGAGAGAAGTCTAATATCCCTAAATGTAAAGTTTATAGCTCTATACATTATTCAGCAATTTCAAGAAGGAAAACACATTTTCCATACGCTTTTTCACCCTTTATCTTTTTTTAAGGTAAATCTGGTGTCTTCACAACAACTTAGTTGCCGTCTAAGTGCTGACTTCACATCTTTATTTTTCAGGCTGTAAATTAGAGGATTTAGTACAGGGACGGCAACTATGTATATTAGGGAGAATATTTTTGTAACTGTCAAATCTCCCATTGAGGGTGGTGTCAGGTATAAACAGAACAGAGTTATGTAGAGAAGAACAACGACAGTGAGGTGTGAGGAACATGTGTAGAAGGCTTTCTGTCTCCCAGTACTGGAACGGATCTTCAGGATGGTGGTAATAATGAAAATATAAGAGAGAATAGTTAGAGAAAATGGAAAGGAG
Organism: Discoglossus pictus; assembly: GCA_027410445.1. Taxonomy (NCBI): domain Eukaryota; kingdom Metazoa; phylum Chordata; class Amphibia; order Anura; family Alytidae; genus Discoglossus; species Discoglossus pictus. The sequence goes on from CM050170.1 coordinate 5,634,361, forward strand.
GCAAAAAAAGCCCTTCCATGGCAATTAATATCTCCAGTGTAGTTGTATCATTGCATGTGAGTTTCATAAGAGGGACAAGGTCACAGTAGAAGTTGTTGATGATATTGGGTCTATAGCAGGTGTAACTGGACAATACGACAAGATATGGTGTGATGGCTACAAAACCAAGCAACCAACAGACAATGGCCAAAGCAACACAGACTGAATTGCTCTTGATCATCGTATAGTGTAATGGTTTACAAATGGCCACATATCGGTCATAACTCATGACCGTAAGGATAAGAAACTCACTACCAGTCAATAATGAAAACTTGGGTCATGAAAGCAAAGAATGAAATGGTGTTATCCCTTGATATGAAGAGAAGATCTTATGTAGATTGACGGTGGTGGAGGACATGTCTATGACCGACAAGTTCCCCAAGAAGAAGTACATGGGAGTGTGCAGATGAGGATCCAGGGAAACCAGTAGAAGAATGGTCATGTTACCAACAAGAGTGAGGAGATAAATGAGAAGGATTACAAGGAATGTCGGAGTCTGAAGATCTGAATTGTCTGTAATCCCTATCAGTATGAAGTTTAGGACCTCCGTCTGGTTTTCTTTCTCCATATCTTTATGTGTCTAAATAATGAGAACATTTTCAAAATATTATTATGGTCTAAAAAACAATATTTATAATTAAAGACTTCATGACCAGACTATGTATAAGTTATGGTACAGAAGTGAGTGGGGAGATGTGAGAGAATCCTGTAAATATATCAGAGGATTTAATAAGGTTCAGGAGGTAGGGAAGTGTCTTCCAGAAAAGGAGGACATGATTTGACGTTATAAGGTGGAGGATCTAAGGGAAAAATGGAAACTAAACTGTTACATGAAAGGAAATAGATAAGTGGAATGTGCTTTCAGTAGAAGTGGTACGGATAAACCCAAGAGAGAAGATCCAACATACCTGATTATTACTAAGGCCAAGGTTTTTAGGAAGATAAAATAGAATTGGGCTCAAAAATGACACAAATTAAATAATTATTAATATTTTTTTTTTTTTTATTTGCAATATTTGTTATGGTTTTGATAACAATAAACAATGTGTTTAACACTCTATAATGAGAAATTATATCTCTTAAATCATGTACAACTGTATTACAGTGTATATACATTTTTATGGTACTAGGTACAAATTAATTTAGAATATGAATCCCACAATAAATGTCGGCTGTAAGGGTCCAACTTCTTGGAGTTTGGAATTTCAAGATAATTTGTTTTATCTGGTAATAGGAAGACAATCAGTAACCTATATATCTAGTTGAAAAATAAAAAAAAGGTATTTTCTCTTAATTTTCTTAGTTTTTGTCTAAACGGAGCTATACAGAATACAACAGGACAATGGAGTTGGGGACCCTAATCAAAAGAGCTTGCAGTCTAGATGGGTAAAGAAACCTTACAGAAGTAGGTCCCAGATCATTAAGTTACTCTAATTTAAGTTATTCAGTGTTAGTATTTGTTAATATTTAGAATATATTTCCTATATGTGATAGGACTATTGCTGTATGTAAAGTAAATATATGTATATATAGGTATACACATCTTATATAACATGGACTGAAATGTACATCTTATCATTTAGATTGATCCCTACATTTGCTTTTTCTTCCTGGATTTCCCAGTGTACATTGCATATGTGAATACTTTAGGCTGGACAAGTTCCTGAGATGCCACCTCATCCCATCTAATAAAGCACCAACATTACAGTTCCATCTCATTATACCCACCCGCACATTGTATTTCTTTTTTCCCTCCCATCAAACCAACCTTATCCAACACACCACTATACTACTTAATCTAATCTTCAATACATATCATCAGTTAAGTTTTCCCCATTTTCTGACCACATCTTATTAAGTCACCCTTCAGTTTTCCTTACACTCCAATCAAATCACTAAAATTATATTCACATTTTATTAAATGTCCTCCATTACAGTTGCCTACATACTTAATTCCCAACCTTGGCACATGAAACGACTTCCAATCAACATCACTTATGGTTACCTTTTTGGTACGGATGTCATAGGTTTTTACCTGGATCTAGATGATATGATTAGAAGTCTTAGACAAGAGAGTGACAAATCCATGATGGACAGTGCTTGAGTCAGTAGGCTGTAGGCCCTGGAGTTGTCCATCTCTTATAGGCAGTAATAATGAGTCTGTTGGACACATTTGACAAATTGTAAATGGTCCATTTTTTAAACTGATACATTTTTGTGGGCCTTTAAATCTTTTAGTACAAGGTAAGAAGTTCTGAAGTGTAGTTATAGCTTCAGAAAAGTCATGAAGGCAGTAACAAGAGAGGTGGAAAAAAATTGGTCATACAAAGGAGGATTCTGGGAGTATTTGGAGATGATGGCAGCCAAGATATTAAAATTTATTGTGAGACCAGAAGAAGCCAGAAGAATAAGAGACAGAAGGTGCTGTAGATACTGATCGTTGAGTGAGGAAAAGCCTTCAATGTGATCTGTAGTGGAAAAAGATGAGGACAACAAAGAGCCCCCAATGTTAACTGCTAAATTGGGTGCACATTTATAATGCATAACATATTACATGTTACTGACATACAAGACAAATATTTTAGTTAATGAAATTAACATTAAGCTATTGGTATCAATACTGAGTTGATTCCCTTATCCTTTAAAACTGGTGTGGTTATTAAGACTGGTTAGCCGAGGTGATCAACACTTGGGATTATTCCCTTGGGATACACTAAGGGATACAGGAGAATACCATACCCCAAATAGCTACACACTTCGAGGGGTATAAGCAGAGTTCCAGTGGAAAATAATCCTAACACACTCAGGAGAAGAATTCCTGCAAAAGAATGGAGGATCTGGAACCACAAAGAGAATCTAAGAAGGGGATTTCTCGTAACGCATCATCTATACCTCATGTTGTGGGTCTATAAATGTGAGTGTTCTGATGTTATATTCATATTTTGTTTGAAGATTAGCATTTATCTGCACTAGGGGGTGGGAATCCGTATTGACCCCACGAGAGCAGAACTGATTCCCATTCTTCACCATTAGGATCAAGTATGAGACTGATACCCTTTTGATATATTCCCCTATGAAAGTGAGATATGACAAATATTACCATCTTTCATCCCACTGGGGAACCCTCGCCTTTCTTACCATTAATGATTTATGACTGACTTGTTATAACATAGACTTGCCAGTGCTACAACATTAGTACATACACTTAAGGTGGGGAAGATCGATTTGTTTACTGATGTCTACACTTACCCATTATCATAAAGAAAGAAGACTTAGTGTTACACGCAATTAATATTAATTATAAAAGGTTTACGTTTAAATTAGATTTTTATTTTTATTTTAGCTCTATACATTATTCATCAATTTCAAGAAGGAAAACACCTTTTCCATATCCTTTTTCACTGCCTATCTTTATGTGAAGTTAAATCTGGTGTCTACAACATCTTAGTTGCCGTCTAAGTGCTGACTTCACTTCTTTATTTTTCAGGCTGTAAATTAGAGGATTTAGTAAAGGGACGGCAACTGTGTTAATTAGAGAAAACATTTTTGTAAACGCCATATCTCCCATTGAGGGTGGTCTCAGGTATAAACCGAAAATAGTTATGTAGAGAAGAACAACGACAGTGAGGTGTGAGGAACATGTGTGGAAGGCTTTCTTTCTCCCAGTACTGGAACGGATCTTCAGGATGGTGGTAATAATGAAAATATAGGAGCAGATAGTTAGAAAAAATGGAGAGAAACCTAATAGTAGTACTTCCATAACAATTAATATCTCCAGTGTAGTTGTATCATTGCATGTGAGCTTCGTAAGAGGGACAAGGTCACAGTAGAAGTGGTTGATGATATTGGATCTATAGCAGGTGTAACTGGACAATATGACAAGATAAGATATGACGGCTACAAAACCAAGCAACCAACAGACAATGGCCAAAGCAATGCAGACAGGAGTGCTCATGATCATTAGATAGTGTAATGGTTTACATATGGCCACATATCGGTCATAACTCATGGCCGTAAGGATAAACAACTCATCAATAGTGAATGATGAAAACATAAACATCTGAGTCATGCAAGCAAAAAACGAAATGGTGTTATCCGCTGATATGTAGGAAGAGAAGATTTTATGTAGACTGATGGTGGTGGTGGACATGTCTATGACAGACAAGTTCCCCAAGAAGAAGTACATGGGAGTGTGCAGATGAGGATCCAGGGAAACCAGTAGAAGAATGGTCATATTACCACCAAGTGTGAGAAGATAAATGAGAAGTATTACAAGGAATATCGGAGTCTGAAGATCTGAAATGTCTGTAATCCCTATCAGTATGAAGTTTAGGACCTCTGTCTGGTTTATTTTCTCCATATATTTGTGAGTCTAAATAATGAGAAACAAGTTAAAACATTATTATTGTCTACAAACAACATTTATAATGAAAGACTTCATGACCCGAATATGTATAAGTTATGGTACAGAAGTGAGTGGGGAGATGTGAGAATCCTGGAAATATATCAGAGGATTTAATAAAGTTCAGGAGGGAGGGAAATGTCTTCCAGAAAAGTAGGACATGATTTAACGTTATAAGGTGGAGGATCCAAGTGCAACATGGAAACTACACTGTTACAGGAAAGGAAGTAGATAAGTATAATATGCTATGAGTAGAAGTGTTACTGATAAACCCAAGAGAGAAGATCCAACATACCTGATTATTACTGAGGCCAAGGTTTTTAGGAATAGACAGACTTTTAGTAAACAGATATTGGTGCATTTTTAATTAGGTAAATGAAGTTGCCTAATATATTAAAGGACCAATGACATCATTAAAACTGCTCTTTACCATCATGTAAAGAAGATAAAACAACCGTAGTAATTTAAAATATAAAAAATAAATCACATCTTTTAAGTGTTTTAACTGATGATATAGAACAGCATTGATGGGTCTCAGGTCCCTTTATATCCTGATTCAGAAGACACATGGAGAGTAAGCTTTAGCCTATCCATACGTGTATCTGATCTAGAACGTTACCAGTTACACTGCGGCATTACATGGTCTGGCAATGATCTGTAAGGAGGTGTAATGGTTAAAAAATGTACTCACATCTTCAGATTGTTGCTGTATTTATTATTCTCTTACGTAGGTTGTAGTAGGTGATACATCTTAGAGGGTCCGCCGAGTTACAGAGCTTCTCAAACACTAATGGTTTCCTATTTCTTTTTCTTCCTTATCATAGAAAGTGGTATCAACTTCTACTTACATCAGGCGTCTTGTAAGGATTTAGAACAAAGGAGTATGAAAATATCCAGATGCAAAAATGTATCAACGTAGAATAATTTCATTAGAAAAGAAGAGTCTTATCCACAGGTACATACATTTTATAGCTCTCTATCTATGATAAGACTGGAGGTTTATTCATTTGGAATCATCTCTAGATGGTCTAAAGCCCATAGGTTTCATTATATTTTTTCAGACTTAGACATGTCCCAGTTGGTACAAAAACCAACAGATGACATTAGTTCATTGGAAGCCAGTCCATGGAGGCCAGAAACCCAACAGACCAACCAGTCCATGATTTTAACTATTTTGTCTCAACTCCTAAACAATGAGTAATAATTATAACAGAACAGGATTTCCAACGTTGAATAAAATTATCAAATAGTAATATTTTAAAACATTTTATTTGTACTATTGTTATGTTAAAAACATGTAAATAATGATATAAATTAAATAACGCTTCATCTTTATGGATTTTGATTCCTCTCTCTATCCCTCTCTCTCCCTCTCTCTCTCTCTCTCTCCTTCTCTCTCCCTCTCTCCCTCTCTGTTCTATTGGTCTCCCCCATATTTTATTGTTTTCTTTTAGCCCCCAAATTTTTCCTCTCTCTATCCCTCTCTCTCCCTCTCTCTCTCTCTCTCTCCCTCTCTCTCCCTCTCTCCCTCTCTGTTCTATTGGTCCCCCCCATATTTTATTGTTTTCTTTTAGCCCCAAATTTTACCTGCATCTGGTTTCAGAAGGCCTCACTGGTTACTCTGAATTCTGGGAGTTCTATACACACCATCAGCCCCAAATTTTCCTGCATCTGGTTTCAGAAGGCCTTACTGGTTACTCTGAATTCTGTGAGTTCTATACACACCATCAGGTATGGAGGAGACCCTTGAAAGCTGCATCTTCCCAGGAGCCAATATCTTTTATTAATATTTCTACTATATGCTTGTTATTATATTTGTTGACATAGAATTTTTTCTAAAATTAGTTCAAACTTTTTCATATGTTTACTGTATATTGCCTGGCTTTACTTCCCCCTCCCCCTTTTATGGCCTGTATAATTTGCCTAGATCTCCTCCTTTCCATATGTCTTTGCATTTCCTCTCTGTTAACTGCTCTCTCTCCCTCTCTCTATCCCTCTCTCTCCCTCTCTCTCTCTCTCTCTCTCTCCCTCTCTCCCCCTCTCTCCCTCTCTGTTCTATTGGTCCCTTATACCATATTGTATTGTTTTCTTTTAGCCCTAAATTTTACCTGCATCTGGTTTCAGAAGGCCTCACTGGTTACTCTGAATTCTGGGAGTTCTACCCTCCCTCCCTGCCACTCACCCTCCCACCCCAATTCTGATTAAATATATAGTGAAATGGGAATCACCTGACTTTCCTACTTCCATATATTATCTCACCACTAGGGGCAGACAACATTTTAAATGCTAGAGCCCTCACCACTGTTCCTTCTCTATCTCTCTAAATGAAAAACTTTTCTAACTTTCACTTCTCTTCTGACCCTTTGTATTCCTTATCTGTTTAATCTTTCCCTGACTTCTGCCCCTTCCATTCCCTTTAGATTGTAAGTGGCGAGTTTTCAGTCTTCTAGGATGCTTTGGGAAAAAGCACTTTCTGCAAAGATTCTAAGCTCAAAACAGGGTCCTCCATTTTTTGAATTTTGTTAATGCTGTATTTTCCCTTGTTTTTATCCCCTGTATTGCGCTACGGAATATGTCGGCGCGTTACAAATAAAAGTTAATAATAACAATAATAATAAATTGTGTGTTTAACTGTACAAATGGCATAATCACAGAGACATTAAAATATCTAAGTCTTTGCCATTGTTCTTAAATATTCCACAAGGCATATTGACATTTCTTATCACCCCCACAGTAAGATTTAATTACTCCCATTAAATGTACTCGCAGAAGGAGCAACTTCCCAAAGATCTATGTGGTCATGAGTTACTGGCTCAAGCTACACGTATGACTATGTGGACCAATAGGAAGATGGTAGCTGTGCTGTGTTTACATTAGGAGATGCAACATGGAATGAGGCTTTTGTAATAGCCCCAAAGACATTTCTAAAGTTTATATTCTCCAATGTTTCCCCAACACATGAGTGTAGAGAAAGAGTGATTAGCAGATGTTTGGGCCCTCAAGAAGCTCCAACCTTACTGTAGGGACCGACCACAACTCTTTATGCTAATTGTGTCGAGTAGCAGGGGACAATGGACGGTTGCTTCACTTGTGTCTTGCAGGAGGACAAGTAAGATGTGAAGCTAAGGGACCATCTGATCGTAGCACTGTAAATGCAAATAAAAAATCAATACTACACTGTAAATAATGGGGAAAGAGATGGAAGACATTATAATTAATTGCATAACAGTCTCAAGCTCGCAAATGATTTTTTTTTAATGTTTCATTTTGGTGTCATTTCAATCTTGGGAATCAATGAGTTTATACATATCAGACCACCCACATGGACTTAAACAGTATTGCTTGACGTGTAACCTCCATGTATTACTGACATAATGATGACGGTCTCATTTACTATGTGCTGTTTCTAAATTGGTAGTTACGGCCTTGCTTAATTGATCATGTTCCCACCTGTAATGCTACATATGATTGCATAGTTTATGGTTTCGGCTTTCGGCCAGTAATTTGCGGGCTTGTTCAGTTGTATCGCTCTGTAATTGTTGCAAATTTCAAGTCCGCAGACACACGACCAGGATAACGTAATCTGCGGGCTTGCAATTAAACAAGGCCCTATAACACTTTGTTACAGGTATAGAACCAACAGGTGAATTTTGACATGTTTATATACTCCAATGTTTCCCCAAGCCCTGGATGTATGTCCTGAACCCGTAAGCGTAATTTCCACCGAGTCACCGGTGCAAAGATTAGTCTGCATCAATTTTACAATTGTTTTACATTTGTTTTCATGTGTATGCATTGCATGGGGCCAATAAAACATTTTTGAGAGTTGTATCACTTTAAGGATGACCAGTACTCACTTCCAGTATCCAAACACGATACCCAGTTTTCACCCAGACCCTGGGCCAGGCTAGGTTCCTGGGTAGATTCTGTAAACCTTTATGTGGAGATCCACTTATCTGATTAAGCCATCAAGTATAGTTAACTTTGATTCAGTCAACAACTGAAACATTTTCCATTCCGTTTTAATATTCAAGGGTCAAGTGATGTCAAGTTATTTGCAAGTGATATCCCTTTGATCCATTGGTATATACTTGACCTTAGCCATTATTCCTGACACCCCAGACAATATAATAGGTAGCCAGAATTGGTCTGTCCCAAAATTTAATACACTCCAGAGTAACCTCAACTCCATATGTATGTATGAGAATTCCTATAAAAGATGATAAGATGTATTATTCACTTATTTTCTTTTTCTTACAGACCTTCTCAAATTGGTTGCAAAGCCTGCTTTCAGATTATTAGTCTATCCAGACTTTCATCTTGAAGCTATCATTTCTCCTCTTCTCTCTAGGTGCCAACTAGTAAACAGTCCTGGTAATCAGTTACTTCTGGCAGGATCCAATAGGGGTAGTTAGGTAGTGTAAATGCTGGAGACATAAAGCACTATTACATTCAATTGTATTACATTCCATCAATGTCATACATCCCGTATGTCTGCGGGCTTGAAATTTGCTGTAGTTACAAAGTGATTCAATTGAACATGGTAAAAATCAAACGGCCGAAGCTGCAAGTCCATAACCCCTTCCTGTGCCCGCAAGCCCGTATTCCCTTCCTGCGCCTACAAGCTGCTAGAGGGCAGGAATAGATGCAGGCGACAGTTCCAATCCAAACCCATAATTGTGAAGTGTGATGCAGACCTCAGAGCCAATAGAAAGTGGGGAACAACAAAAAACGCTGCAGACACAGTTTTTCAAGGACACTAAAAATGTAAATCATTAACTGTGCTTTAGCTGAGCAAGTGAACACACAGGTCTACGAGTTGGTGGGTTTTTGAGCATTGGAGAGAGATAGGAGAGAAGGAGATAGAGAGAGCAAACAGAGAAGGAGATTGAGGAGTTGAGGAGAGTGAGGTAAGATAGAAGAGAGGAGGAGAGTTAGGGAAACACAGAAGGAGGAGAGGTTTTGAGGTAGAGTTACGAAGAAAGGGAGATGCAGGTCAGTGAGGGGAGGTACAGGTGTAGGAGAGCAGGAGGGGGCTAGGGATGTGCCATCAGATGTAGACACACAAGGAGTAGGGATAGGGCGTCAGGGGTCTGATCCCATGGTGGTGGGGTAGTGGGGATGAGGGACTGGCCCCAGGGTGAGAACAGGGAGGCCAGGAACCCCAAGCACAGTTGGGAGGGCAAGAGCTGTCGCAAAGTACAGGACCCCTAAATATAGCCTAGATGAAATGGACATCCTCCTCAGGAAAATCTGTGTCCGCTATAGCATCATAAATGGTGGGAGGGATGTGTGGCCAACTGAAAGGCACATGCCTAGACTGAAGTTGCTACACCTGTTGCTGCATTAAAGGATTGCACACAGGGATGCTAAGTCTGTCAAACACAGGTATGATGACAGCTGGCTGATGGTGAAGAGGAAGATGGCAGAGGCGGCCAGAGCAACACATGCAAACTGTAGTGGACCACCTGCGCACATCACATACTGATGTACACAATGAGTTGTATCCCCCTAGAATTATTCTGGCTCCTACACTCCTGCCCACACAAATGGATAACTTACATACTATAGCACTGTAAGACCTATGGTTAAGACTGAAGATATATGGGACATTAATAACCATGTAAATCCAGGTAGCAAACATATCAGTATCATAATTGTTATCAATGAAATGTCTGTCCAATACTTGCAGTTAAAACTGATTCTAAATAGCATCACAAATAGATCAAGATTGATTTGACATTCAAATGAAAGTACATCTATGGATGTGCACACTATGGCATATGTGAATACAGACTCAGTAGGACTGCATGTGCGTGTCATATACTGGCCTAGCTTTGACCTCTTCTTATCTGCATTTTAACAACCATTGCTGTGAACATGTTGCAGATTGGTCAGTCTCACAAACTGCCCAGCAGACCCAGCAGATCCAGAAGATCCAGCAGAGCACATGTCTGATGCACATGCAGATGACACACTGCACAAACATTACATATCTTTATATGATCCATCATTCACCATACTCATGATGCAGGCCAGGGTTCATCTGTGTAACACAAGCACCACAGTCAATTACAGGTGACCATGATGTCAAGGGTATGGAAACATATAGCTGTCAATTGTGTAGAGAAACCAACTCAAATACTTTAATTATTTAATTTCAGTACCCAGGAGTACTATGCCGGCCACAGAGGTGGTAGCTCCACTGGAGGTGGAACAAACTGGTGGATGAAGAAGGGCAGAACATCTGAAAGTGCCCGGGACCATCATCAGAAGCTGTCCCTTCACAGTCCAGATGCTCACCCTCATCTCAGGAGTGGATTCACTAACTGGGCCCTCAAAAGCATCATCTAGCTGTGCACAGCTTTTTCAGCCCCCTCCACTAGTCATATCATGGAGCCAGCAAACAACAGCTCCGATGACTCTGATGACGTTGTGCTTGCCCCAGCCATCATCACGACCACCATTGCCATCTGTTATAAACCCATAACAGCCATGGTAGGCACAACCACTCCCACACAATGGGGTCCACTAACATAGCCTCCCACATAGTGATGTCCCGAACAGTTCGCCCGCGGACTATTCGTGGCGATTTTGGCATGTTTGCGTTCGCAGCGGACAGTGAACACATGCGCTTTTTGGTCCGCCCCGATTCTTTATCATTGAGGAAACTTTGACCCTGCACCTCACAGTCAGCAGACACATTACAGCCAATCAGCAGCATACACTCCCTTCCAGAGCCTTCCATCTGAAGGACAGCATCCATTTTTGAATCATTCTGAAGCTGCATTCGTTGAGAGAGGACAGATATTGTAGCTGCTGCTGATTTAATAGGGAAATAGATAGCCAGGCTGTGTATTTAGCTTCCACTACAGACCTGAAGGACTCATCTGATATCTGCTGCAAGGACAGCAACCCAAAAAGCCCTTTTTAGGGCTAGAACATCATTTATTTCATTTTATTATTTTTTTCTGTGTAATCTAATTGCATATGCCTGCCTGCCAGCGTGTGTGTGTGACAGGCTAACACCTAACAGCTTATATTGTGCTCAGTGAAATAAAACAACACTTTTTTGACTGTAATTGATTGAATATCAGCTGCCTGCCTACAGGCATGTGTGTGTGAAGCCTATTGCATCTACTCTGCCAACTTTTGCCAGTGCACAGTGATACGTCATATCTGGTGCAACGTAGTGTACAGTGACATAAAACAACACTTTTTTGACTGTAATCGATTGAATATCAGTTGCCTGCCTACAGGCGTGTGTGAGGCCTACAGCGCCTACTCTGCCAACTTTTGACAGTGCACAGTGACACTAATATCTGGTGGCACCTTAGATTGCACGCGCAGTGCCCCAAATTTGAAGTAGGAGGTCCGACCAAGCATCTTTTTCCATCTCCCTGTTCCAAAAATCAATGCCATATACAAGTCCCCTAATAGTGGACGTAACAGGGTTTAAACCGATAGGAATAGTACTACTTAACAGTACACACCTTATAATAACGCAGACAGAGGCAACGCAGAGAGAGGAGTCTGAAGAAGAGGAGTCAGAGGAGGAAGGTGGCTTTGAGGAGGTGGAAGTCCAAACACAGCAGGCGTCCCAGGGGGCTTTTTGTCACCTTTCGGGGACCCTTGGTGGCTGGGTGAAGGAAGAGACCTTCAATGACATCAGTGAGGACAAGGAACGGGACATGGCTAGCTTGGTATCCAACCTTGTGCAAATGGGGATTTTGCGGTTGTGCAAAGGAACTGTTTGCGGTTGTTTGTGGTGCATTAAACGGGGAGATTGGTCTGTTACTGTGAAGCGGGTGTAACCCTTACACTACCTGATCGATACAACATCATACCTGATGTTTCAAAGCATGCTATTCCAAACAATTTAGGAATGTTAGGTGTTTTATGCCCTTTATGGCTTAAAACCAGACTCTGCATCAACTATGTAATTTTCCGTGGGAGTTTTGCCATGGATCCCCTCCGGCATGCCACAGTCCAGGTGTTAGTCTCCTTGAAACAACTTTCCCATCACTTTTGTGGCCAGAAAGAGTCCCTGTGGGTTTTGAAATTCGCCTGCCCATTGAAGTCTATAGCGGTTCGCTGGGTTCGCCCGTTCGTGAACATTTGATGAAATTTGCGTCCGCGGTTCGCGAACCGAAAATTTGATGTTCGCGACATCACTACTCCCACACAATGGGGTTTCTTAACATGGCCTAAAATACTGGCATTTCTGACGACACCTCAGGCCCTTCTGCTGACACCTCAGGCCTTCCTGCCATCACCTCAGGCCCTCCTGCCATCACCTCAGGCCCTCCAGATATCATCTCAGGACCCTCTCTCATCAACATCGGTCCCACTGCCATCAACATCGGTCCCTCTGCCATCGATACTGTAAAGGATCCTTGCATTTTCCTCCGAACTCCAGCTGAAACAAAGTGATTATAGCTCCCATTCCCCCAAACATGAGTCAAAACTTCATGAAGCGGTAAACATGAACTCTTTACTGTGGGCTACACGCCCGGTATTATCAGGTCTTCCACCTGGTGGACAAAGGAAAAAACAGTAGCCAATCACAGTGGCTATAGCATAAGCACTCCCCTTACACATAAGTCACTCCCTCTTTTCTATCCTGGAGGTAATTAAATTAAGGTAGCACAGAGAGCCTATATTATCTCCAGGAAGAAAGGAAACATGGCTTCTTTGTTTTAATAAAACAGAACAAAAATGTATAACTTTGTTTTGACACAATATAAACTTGAAGTTCCACATATCCCCAGATAGCTGAGATCTGAGTGCATATTCTAGGCGAATAGCGCTCAGATCCCACAAACGCAGTTCTCAGAATAATCGACTGAAGTTTGTCTTATTAGGTATTTCCACGAAAGCCCATTGTAACTCCTCAAATAACCGAACAGGTGGGTTCGTGACGTCTGTAAAATAGGGGATTTCGTTACAGATACCACCACCCCTGACGTTTAGGGAATTCATGGTCCGGTTTCACAGGGATGACGGGAGACATAACACCCAAAGGACTCAGAAGCTATGATTGCTACAAAAGCAGGTTCAGCTCACCAACTCCCTCTGTGAGAGCAACATATTGCTCCATTCTGAGGTGAGGAGGCACAAGGATGGAGAGATATGAGGAACAGGGGAATAGGGGCAGGCAGCAAATAATACACAGCCTTATTAAATTGTGATTCAGCAAATTTAAAAGGGCTCTATTTAAGCACATAGCATATTTTTTTATAGAAGTTTTTAGTTAGTGAACTTCTATCCAAAAGCAAGGTCTTCACTAACTAAAAACTTCTGTAAATAAAATGTGCTGTGTGCTTAAATAGAGCCCTTTTAAATTTACCGAATCGCAATTTAATAAGGCTGACAATTTGCAGAACGCCAGCTCATGTCTCTCCATCCTTCGGTTTCACAACTGTAACCATAGACAGAGGCCTCCTCATCTCACCACGAGCGCAAGGTGATCCCCAGCCACCCAACGTAGTGGCACCCCTCGCTCAAACACCACCTAGACATGGAAGAGAGACTATGTGTGCGGGCATGGAAGGTGGGGGCCAGAAGTCCTTCTCATCAACACTCCTCACTGAATACTAATTGGTATAGATGTTGACATACTATTGGCTGGCTACAGAGTGTGTACATGTCTGGTTATGTTTAACATTTTACTAATTGATGTTCAATGCGGATTAACATTGAGATGAGATGTTGTAGTTAATCTGAATATTGTTCTGATTGATATCTTGTTCTTGTCTCTGTAGGTGCTAACGACCTTCCTCTATCCTCCATGCTTCTCACCTCCTCTCACTCCCACCTCCAGGACTATTCTTGAGCTTCCCCTATTCTTTTAAATTCCTTGCCTCGCTCCACTAGACTATCCTCCTGCCTCAAAACCTTCAAAACTTAACTAAAAATCATTTTAATGAAGACTATCACCTTCAGCTTACATATGTAGAACATATATATCACCGCTTTATCTCACCCGTACCCTTTAGAGTGTAAGTTTGTGAGTTTTATATCTTTTGGTGCTTTGGGGAAAGCTCTGTGTATGTTTGATTTTAAATTCAATAACAGGGCCCTCCATTCTTGTGCAATGTGATAAAAAAAAAATGATTTGTACTTAACCCTAACCCCTAACACTAACCCCAACCCCTAAGATGTGTACCTGGCATGTAGGTGGAGCTTTTCTGTCTACTGCTTGTGCTAAACACTTGAAAGTAATTGCAGGTACAGGATCCACCCCTACTGAGAGGATGGCGGCTCATTTATACCACTTGGGTTATTTATATGGGGAATTTTTACTTGTTTGCTCACTAAACTGAGAAAGAAGAGCGTTGCCCTTGGATTTATTTCTATTGGTGAACCAAGAATCTCCTTAAACCATGCCTGCTATACATTTTAAATGTTTATATAAAAGTGGATGTTATGGAAGACGCCCCATAGCTGTCCCGTATGTGTACACACTATGGGCCCCATTCAATTCCAAGCCCGCAACTTGTGTGATCTAGGCCATATGTCTGCAAGCGTTCTGCGGGGCTCCCCTTTATCTCAGATTACAATGCTAATCAATTCATCAAGGGCACGAGATACGGGCCGCAGTCTCAAGCCAGTAAAGCCTTCCCGCAGCCGCAAACTGTTAAGGGGCTGGTCGAGATGTGATCGGCTGTTACGATATAGAAAGCGGTCTAACAGCCGAAGATGATCGACAGAAGGAGATTATAAAGTTGCGTTCCACCCGCCCATGCGTTGACTGTTTTGTATTTTCTGACGAAGTAGCACGCAGGTCCTAGAGGTTTTTCAGAGAGAGAGTAGGAGTATTTTGAGAGCAGTAATTTACAGTAATAGCAATACACATAGAGACACATAGAGCTAGGACACTCAGTACACCCCCCGTCCCATCTCCACACCCCATCCTTGAACAGTTATTTAAATACTCATAATATCCAAAAAAAAATCCATTAATATACAGCCACAGTTTTATTGATTTATTTTTACATTATTTTCGGGATTATAATGCAGGTGGGAGGGAAGAAGAGTAGAGAGGCAGGGATGAAGCAATGAGGAGACCCGAGGAGGAGAGAGAGGATAGAGAGGTGGCCCTGAGGAGGAGAGGAGTGGTGAAGTGGAGGAGAGGAGTGGTGGAGTGGAGAAAGAGAGGAGGTTTCAGAGGAGAAGGAGGAGCAGGAGGAGTAGGTGGAGGAAGTGGAGGAGGAGGAGGAGGAGGAGCAGAAGCAGGAGCAGGAGGAGAAGGTGGTGGAAGTGGAGGAGGAGAGTGGAGAGGAAGAAGTGATTGATGTCAGGGTGGCACTAGCACTAGGAACACAGACGAGGGAAAGAGGGGGCGGTGCCTTATCTCAGGGACGGGGTGGAAGTTTAAGGAAGGCACAGGTCAGGGAAACGATCCCCGTCCACAAAAGACTAAAAGACTAAGGGCAAGCACAGGGCCCACAATTACAAGCACTAGGAGAATGTGGTCCTCCTTGGTGCCATCCGTGGCCGCCCCGTGATCCTTACAGGGGGAGGGAATTTAGGCCTGGGCCTAGGGTCCAGGCATGGAAGGAGGTAGTGGCTGAGGATACAGCAGTGGGCTCAGCACAAAGGAATGTGTGTTCCATCCAGCACTGTTTTGACAACATCAGGGCTAAGGTCAGGAGGATAATGGCCTAGGAGGAGAAGAAAATGACTGTGCAATATAGTGAGTGGGAGGGGGTCGCCAAGGACCTTCTCAGCCAGGTGCCCACCACTGGAGCTTTAGGCCTGGTGCCCCAGCAGGACCCAGCCTCCATTTCAGGTGAATATCACATACACCAACATGTACCACATGTACATCACACACACTACACATGTACATCTTCACCAACAAGGACACTGACACATCAGCTTCATGGAATTAAGAAGGGATAGATGGATGCATCATTAAATCCATTAATCTGACAAATCACTGTCATTCGTGGGAACTACAAGTGTAATCAACCAATTGAGAGTCCATGTGTTGGTGTCCCCACTGCAGCTTATGCAATTACAGATCGCAGCCGGAATCAAGATAGGGTTAGGAGCCAAGAACGATGAAGACCCGAAACCAAATAATAGATTATATCTAGCATTTGATAACTAATTGGAGTTGCAATTAGGAGAATCATCCAGGTTCAAGCCTAGATGTCAGACAGTTAGGAATTAACTCAAAACAATATATTAGGCATCATACTAATGACCTATACATTTTCCTTTCAGCATCAAGGAGGTCTGGGTCAAGTTGCACAGCAGGAACTAGCTCAGGAGGAGCAGGAAAGAATAGGACCCAAGAACCCTGGTTTGGAAGAGGAGGATGTCATATGGCTAGTGAGGTCGCCATCAGGACCACCGGCCACACTGCCAGGATTTGATCCCACTATCCCCCTCCTAATGAAACTGAGCATATCACCAGGGCTCTCCCACTGGAGGGAACATCTACACCAGCCACCACCTCTTCCCCCCACAGCAGTGCATTGGACTGTCTGCCACCACCCTCCATACTGCATTAGGCTCCAGCCGAACAACAGACCCTTACTCTTACTCACTCACCAGGCCAAGCCACTAGGAACTCAATCCCTAACACCAAGCCAGGCTTTGCAGGTAGATATGCTGGCCCTCATGCAGTAGTAGATGAAGTGTCTCCGGGGGATCTAGGCCTGGTAAGGCACAATAGGGAGGAGAGGAGGCATCCTCAGTGACAGAATACAACCTGGCAGGGGTTCCGAGGATTGGAGAGGGCCAGAGCACATTCCAGGGGGTGACAGCAGATGCTATGTGGGGCGCTCTGGGACCCAGCCCCACCTTCTCCACCCCGATGGCATCCACTGGCTACCTGCAGCCTGGCCCCTTTTCTCCTCCCACCATGCCACCATTGTCACTGCAGGATTTTCTGCCTCCTGAGGGGATGCCTTCCCCATGTACCATCCCACCACCATTACCAGGGAGATGGCGGATGGCCACGGGGCATAGGGCTGCGCAGGTATTTGTGCCTTCTCAACAGCACTCCTCAGTGACCATCTATTGGTCACAATGTTAACCTAATCTAGCCTGGCTACAGAGTCTTAGATCTTGGCCTATGTATTGGTGATATTTTGTATGCAGATGGCTTCCTCCCATCACATGGTCCACGACCCTCTTCTCTGTGGACACGTAGGGATCTTTTTAACATGTCACCATTTGATGGTCACTTAGGAATGCTGTTGAGAAGAGATGCCTTATATTGTAGGTGTTAGATTTTGTTTTGTTTTATTTTAGGTATAATTCAGGTCCATGAAGGCATCTTCTGCATCTGCAAGCATTGTGTCCGAAATGTATGAGGTGTAAGGATTTCCAAGTGCCTCTCAGGTAGACATTCCTTCAATGACAGCCCCCCCTTAACATGTGGCCCCCACAATCTTAATGCTAACATATAGCCAGAAATCTCAGACATGATTGTTGTTGACTTAAATGTAGACTGATAGTGCAATGGTGGTGGACTTTCAAAGTCTCACAATAGCATGTTAAAGACAATGATGCATGTGATCCTGACCTCAATATCAGTCTGAGAACAGATCCTTGGGTCTGATGTACGTAACAGTGAATCTGGCTGCTGACCTTTGTGTCCTCTCCGTATTAATGCCTATTTTCCCATATTACTGATAATCCAGAGACCTAGATAATAGTTAGTAATGCTTGTAGATGGGAATCAGGTGAGTTGTCATATTGGTACAGTATTTAGCACTGTACTGTACATGAATTAGGATTAGTTTGTTTAACCTCCTCCACCTTTACACAGTCTAGAGGTTGAATCATCTGTGTCATTGACCAGTTCTAGAAAAGGTGTAAGTGCTATGCACATTAATGGTTTCTTCTATTAAATAGAGTGATTTGTGATGATTCTTTTTTTCATCAAATTATGGTTGCAGTGGTTTAGTGACCACATGTGACCCTGGTAGGTGCTATGCATCATGCTTATTCTAGACTATCACATTACCCCCTGTAGAAACCCCCTTTTTCCCACAAGCTTCTTGCTCTCCTGGGATCCGCCCACACCACACCCATGATATTAATGCACATTCTTGTGCGATGGGCCGCATTTGCGGAAGGTGGAGTCTCCAACGTCGGCTGTAATGAGCCAAAGGCTCATTGCAGGCCGCAAATGCAGACCCTCGCAAAGCATGGGGCAGCATTTGTGGAGGTGGAGGCTCTACGGCGCCTCACACGCTGTTACAAACACCCACACAAGCGGCACTTTACCAAAATAAATCTAACTCGCAAACACTATATACGGACTTACACAAAAAAATACGAGACACAGGACTTACAACCTCGCAAAAATACGACCTTAACAGACGAACCTCGCACACCTGAAAACATTAAAAACACAATAAATACACACAAAAAATACATAAAAAGCTTACCCACAGCAAGGGGGGGGGGGCACCCAGGACCTCTGTAAGTGAAGTTACACCTCAATTTAAGTAAAAATTCCTGAATTTAGACACACGTAAATCACCTAAGCGAGAGAAAAAATGGGTGCCGACAAAAACGAAAACGAGGCTCCACGACCCCGGACCGCCCAGCCACGTACAATTTACCCTTGCAGGGATCCGAGATTAGCTCGGAAACCCGCATTAACCCCACGCGATCGGACCTGTCACTCATGGAGGTTAATACAGAGACCCATAAGCCATTCATTAACCCTGTCACTCATGGGGGTCAAAACAGACCCCCATAAGCCAATAAATAACCCTGTCACTCATGGGGGTCAATACAGACTTCCATCAACCTATAATTAACCCTATCACTAATGGGGATCAATACAGAGACCCATAAGCCAATAAATAACCCTGTCACTCATGGGGGTTAATACAGACCCCCATAAACCTATAATTAACCCTATCACTAATGGGGGTCAATACAGACCCCAATAAGGACTTAATTAACCCGGTCACTCATGGGGGTCAATACAGACCAATATAAACCCATAATTTACCCTGTTACTCATGGGGGTCAATACAGACCCCCATAATACATTAATTAACTCTGTCATGCATGGGGGTTAATAAAGACGCCCATAAACCCTTCATTAACCCTGTCATGCATGGGGGCCAATACAGACCCCCATAAGCACTTAAATAACCCTGTCATTTATGGGGGTCAATGCAGACCCCTGTAAACCTATAATTAACCCAGTCACTCATGCGGTCAATACAGACCCCCATAAGCACATAATTAACCCGGTCACTCATGGGGGTCAATACAGACCAATAGAAACCCATAATTAACCCTGTCACTCATGGGGTCAATACAGACCCCCATAATACATTAATTAACTCTGCCACTCATGGGGGTCAATACAGACCCCCATAACCACTTAATTAACCCCCTCACTCATAGGGGTCAATACAGACCCTCATAAACCTATAATTAACCCAGTTACTCATAGGGGTATATACAGACCCCCATAAGCACTTAATTAACCCCGTCACTCATGAGTGTCAATACAGACACCAATAAGCCAATAAATAACCCTGTTACTCATGAGAGTCAATACAGACACCCATAAACCTATAACTAACCCTGTCACTAATGGGGGTCAATACAGACCCCATAAGCACTTAATTAACCCAGTCACTCATGGGGGTCAATACAGATCCCCATAAACCCATAATTAACCTTGTCACTCATGGGCGTCATTACAGACACCCATAAATCCTTATTTATCCAGGTCACTCATGGGGGTCAATACAGACTTAATTAACCCAGTCACTTATGAGGGTCAGTAGAGACACCCATAAACCTATAATTAACCCTGTCACTCATGGGGGTCAATACAGACCCTCATAAGCACTTAATTAACCCGTCACTCATGAGGGTCAATACAGACATCCATAAGCCAATAAATAACCCTGTCACTCATGGGGGTCAATACAGACTCTTTTTAACCCCATCAGTCCCATAAGGGTAAATTATGACCCTTACGGGGCTGTTACAACCCTAACTTTCACCAAATAACTGCCATGACGGTCCTCAAGAACCATCATGACACTAAGTACAAACACTACACTGCACTATACCCCCCAATAAATAATTAAATCTAAACTAACCACCCTCTACACTAACCTATTAACACCTACACTACCTACCTAAACTACCTAACTACCCCCTAATAACCCCCCACCACTCTAACTACAGAAAATAAAAAACCTAAGTCACAAAAAATAAAAAAAGGAACATTACAGAAAATAAAAAAATACATTACAACCCCCCACACTACAGAAAAAAAAAATTATACACCTTAAAAGGAAATACACATAGAATACATACAATACAATACAATACCCCCTGTCTAACATTCAATCAATACTATCTATCTAAAATACATCCCCCAATCTATCTAATATACAATAAATCCTAACTATATAAAATACATCCCCCAATCTAATATACAATAAATCCTAACTATCTAAAATACATACCCCTAACATACAATAAATCATAACTATCTAAAATACATACACCTAACATACAATAAATCCTATCTAAAATACATACCCCTATCTAACATACAATACATCCTATCTATATACTAATTCTAAGCTAAAATAAAATAATTAAGACCACTTACCTTTGCAGATGTCCTTTCAGATCACCAACATGGCGGAAAAGAAAAAAAAATAGTACAACACATTTACATAAAATAAATAAACACTCTAAATATTCGAAATATATTACACACCTTTCCAGCATGTCCCTGTCCTTCTTCTTTTCTTGTCCACTGTTAAAAAAAAAAAAAAACTTTACATTAGGACAACATACATAAACATAAAAAAAAAATCAACAAAATTTTCATTGTACTTACCTCCCCACGATGTCCGCGGCCGCCTCCTCTTCTGCTCCGGCGGGGCCCTGGAACAATCCGCGCTCTATTTTTTTTTATACTTTTCCGGAAGAGAATAGGCAATGGCGCCTTCTGATTGGCTGAAAATGCTGTCTATCAAATTTAGCCAATCAGAAGGTGCCAATTTGTGAGCCAATCAGAAAGGGATACACCCCAAAATCCCACTCTGATTGGATAATGCACCTGTCAATTTTTATTTGACATATACTAATTCCCTCACAATATAATCACTGAACCCCCCACACTATAATATAACATATCCAGCTCCAGACTTACACACCATAGATATATCCAACACTACAGATACACTCGCGCCTCATGACTTCTTTTATGTGATCCATTCATTTTTCTGCATTTGATGTTTTTTGTCCTCCCTTATGTGTCATTGTGTACAAAGGAACCTCTGTTGGACATTATATTTTGGATAAAACACGGATATCTCTCTAAAGCACCATATGATGAGTTGTATATTGGCTGACACCACAAGGCTGAGCTGGCCCCTTCAGGTAACAATCACTTCTTACATCAGAGACGTATCATAATAGATGATGTCACAGAGCCCAGAGCCCTATATAAAAAGCTGGTTTGGGAGTCAAAGCCATTCAAATCAGGATTGCCAACAGACGAGCAACTGGACAACCAAGTGCCCATGGCCTTATATAGATGGGTATAGGAAGCCTTAAAGGAGCAACTCTACCTTGCACATATGAAAACTGACAGATCGCATAGATAAAGGTAAGGCTTGATAATTGGTAATTAGGTGAATTGTATAGACAAAAAAGTCCAGTATATCAATTGGGATAACACTCATTTTTTAAGATTTTTGTAAGATTGTATATTTACAAGTCTCGTATATTTACTGTATCCCTTGTATCTTTCTGCAGAAAATGGTGGCATGCTCTTAATATAAGATACAGTTACATATGTGATGAGATCCGTCTGAGAGGTGAGTAAAGAAGTATCAAGACTATATAGACTACACGCTGGCCAGACCTCACAATGTTATATTAAATCAGCTCTGCAATGCGTATTTCTTCTCATTAAAGTGAACGTTTTATCACCTTCATATTCTGCCATTTTGTCTCTGTAAGTTATCCCTTGTGAGTAATTATAGGAGGAGAGCGGCCTTAGTGAGTACCACAGAGCATTATGTTACCATCTACTCCAAGAAAAAATACACAAACCCCAAACATTTAGCTACAGTATATTACATACCTTAAACCAGGAGATTATGTCCTTGTGAAGTCGCTTTCTTTATCTCCTAGGTGGACTAGAACTCACCTTGTGCTCCTCACCAATGGAGCTGCTGTCAAGGTTGAAGCTGAGAAGATAGTCCTAAGCATCATGAGCAGGTAGCAGAGAGACTACCTCAAATGGTCTGATAAACCAATGCATCATAATGAACTGGGAGAGTATGACCTTGCAAAGTCTTTTAATAAAGTTTATTTATCTCCTAGGTGGACTTGGAACTAACCTTGTTGTCCTCACCAATGGAACTGCTGTCAAGGTTGAAGGAATGTCTGAATGGTTTCATGGAAGGTCAAGTGTCATGAAAAGGTGCATCTTCACAGCCCTCTCATGAGACTCTCTGTGTATACTCGCTCTGTCTTCCATTGTGGTTATGCCCTTGGTCATCAGATTTGAAGTTTTGGAACAGTGGCAATCCACCTGTGTAGCCGACACCAACTTAAATGGCCTCCCCATCTCCTTCATGCATCATAAGCAGGTAGCAGAGAGACTCAAATGTCTCATAAACCAATACATGATATTGACTGGGAGAGTATGTTCTTGCATAGTCTTTTATAAAGTGTCTTTAACTCTTAGGTGGACTTGGAACTCACCTTGTCCTTCTCACCTGTGGTACTGTTTTAAAGGTTGAAGCTGAGGAGCACTAAGCATCATAAGCAGATAGCAGAGAGACTCTCTCAAAGTTTTTTAAACCAATGCATGATACTGAACTGTGAGAGTATGAACTTGCAAAGGCAATAAATAAAGTGTCTTTATCTCCTAGGTGGACTGGACTTTACTTACCTCGTGCTCCTCAAAAGTGATGTTGCGAACATAAAATTTTCGGTTCGCGGACCGCGAACGCAAACTGCCGCAAATGTTCACGATCCGGCGAACCCGGCGAACCGCGATAGACTTCAATGGGCAGGCTAATTTTAAAACCCACAGGGACTCTTTCTGGCCACATTAGTGATGGAAAAGTTGTTTTAAGGGGACTAACACCTGGACTGTGGCATGCCGGAGGGGGATCCATGTCAAAACTCCCACGGAAAATTACATAGTCGATGCAGAGTCTGGTTTTAATCCATAAAGGGCATAAATAACCTAACATCCCCCTCCATCATCATCCTCCCCTGTATCTCTTTACCCCCTCCATCATCATCCTCTCCTGTGTCTCTTTACCCCCTCCCTCATCATCCTCCCCTGTGTCTCTTCCCCCTTCCATCATCATCCTCTCCTATGTCTCTTTCCCCCTCACTCATAATCCTCCCCTGTGTCTCTTTTCCCCCTCCCTCATCATCTTCCCATGTGTCTCTTCCCCCCCTCCCTCATCATCCTTCCCCCTCCCTTGATGATTAAGGGGGGAAGAGACACAGGGATAAGTGTGAGGGGTGTTAGTGTAAGGGTTGTTAGGGATAAGGGTGAGGGGGTTAGGTGTTAGGGTGAGGGGTGTTAGGGCTAAGTGTGAGGGGTGTTAGGGTGAGGGGTGTTAGGGATAAGTATAAGGTGTGTTAGGGTGAGGCATGTTAGGAATAAGTGTGAGGGGTGTTAGGTCTTAGGGATAAGTGTGAGAATGTTAGGGTGAGGTGTTAGGTTGATGGGTGTTATGGATAAGTGTGTGGGGTGTTAGGAATAGGGTGAGGGGTGTTAGGGATAAGTGTGAGGGGTGTTAGGGTTAGGTGTTAGGGTGAGGGGTGTTAGTGATAAGTGTGAGGGGTGTTAGGGTTAGGGTTAGGGGTGTTAGGGATAAGTGTGAGGGGTGTTAGGGTTAGGTGTTAGGGTGAGGGGTTTTAGGGATAAGTGTGAGGGGAGTTAGGGTTAGGGTTAGGGGTGTTAGGGATAAGTGTGAGGGGTGTAAGGGTTAGGGGTGTAAGGGATAAGTGTGAGGAGTGTTAGGGTTAGGGTGAGGGGTGTTAGGGATAAGTGTGAGGGGTGTTAGGGTTAGGTGTTAGGGTGATGGGTGTTAGGGATAAGCGTGAGGGGTGTTAGGGTTAGGGTGAAGTGTGTTAGGGTTAGGTGTTAGGGTCAGGGGTGTTAAGAATAAGTGTAAGGGGTGTTAGGGTGAGGCATGTTAGGAATAAGTGTGAGGGGTGTTAGGTCTTAGGGATAAGTGTGAGGGGTGTTAGGGTTAGGTGTTAGGGTGAGGGGTGTTAGGGATAAGTGTGAGGGGTGTTAGGGTTAGGGGTGTTAGGGATAGGTGTGAGGGGTGTTAGGGTTAGGGGTGTAAGGGATAAGTGTGAGGGGTGTTAGGGTTAGGGTGAGGGGTGTTAGGGATAAGTTTGAGGGTTGTTAGGGTTAGGTGTTAGGGTGATGGGTGTTAGGGATCAGTGTGAGGGGTGTTAGGGTTAGGGTGAGGCGTGTTAGGGTTAGGTGTTAGGGTGAGGGGTGTTAGGGATAAGAGTGAGGGGTGTTAGGGTAAGGGTGAGGGGTTTTAGGGATAAGTGTGAGGGGTGTTAGGGTTAGGGTGAGGGGTGTTAGGGATAAGTGTGAGGGGTGTTAGGGTTAGGTGTTAAGTGTGAGGGGTGTTAGGGTTAGGGTGAGGGGTGTTAGGGATAAGTGTGAGGGGTGTTAGGGTTAGGGTGAGGGGTGTTAGGGATAAGTGTGAGGGGTGTTAGGGTTAGGCGTTAGGGTGAGGGGTGTTAGGGATAAGTGTGAGGGGTGTTAGGGTTAGGGTGAGGGGTGTTAGGGCTAAGTGTGAGGGGTGTTAGGGTGAGGGGTGTTAGGGATAAGTGTAAGGGGTGTTAGGGTGAGGCATGTTAGGAATAAGTGTGAGGGGTGTTAGGTCTTAGGGATAAGTTTGAGAATGTTAGGGTTAGGTGTTAGGTTGATGGGTGTTATGGATAAGTGTGAGGGGTGTTAGGGTTAGGGTGAGGGGTGTTAGAGATAAGTGTGAGGGGTGTTAGGGTTAGGTGTTAGGGTGAGGGGTGTTAGGGATAAGTGTGAGGGGTGTTAGGGTTAGGGGTGTAAGGGATAAGTGTGAGGAGTGTTAGGGTTAGGGTGAGGGGTGTTAGGGATAAGTGTGAGGGGTGTTAGGGTTAGGTGTTAGGGTGATGGGTGTTAGGGATAAGCGTGAGGGGTGTTAGGGTTAGGGTGAGGGGTGTTAGGGTTAGGTGTTAGGGTGAGGGGTGTTAAGGATAAGTGTAAGGGGTGTTAGGGTGAGGCATGTTAGGAATAAGTGTGAGGGGTGTTAGGTCTTAGGGATAAGTGTGAGGGGTGTTAGGGTTAGGTGTTAGGGTGAGGGGTGTTAGGGATAAGTGTGAGGGGTGTTAGGGTTAGGGTTAGGGGTGTTAGGGATAGGTCTGAGGGGTGTTAGGGTTAGGGGTGTAAGGGATAAGTGTGAGGGGTGTTAGGGTTAGGGTGAGGGGTGTTAGGGATAAGTTTGAGGGGTGTTAGGGTTAGGTGTTAGGTTGATGGGTGTTAAGGATCAGTGTGAGGGGTGTTAGGGTTAGGGTGAGGGGTGTTAGGGTTAGGTGTTAGGGTGAGGGGTGTTAGGGATAAGAGTGAGGGGTGTTAGGTTAAGGGTGAGGGGTTTTAGGGATAAGTGTGAGGGGTGTTAGGGTTAGGTTGAGGGGTGTTAGGGATAAGTGTAAGGGGTGTTAGGGTTAGGTGCTAAGTGTGAGGGTTGTTAGGTTTAGGGTGAGGGGTGTTAGGGATAAGTGTGAGGGTTGTTAGGGTTAGGGTGAGGGGTGTTAGGGATAAGTGTGAGGGGTGTTAGGGTTAGGGTTAGGGGCATTAGGGATAAGTGTGGGGGGTGTTAGGGTTAGGTGTTACGGTGAGGGGTGTTAGGGCTAAGTGTGAGGGGTGTTAGGGTGAGGGGTGTTAGGGATAAGTGTAAGGGGTGTTAGGGTGAGGCATGTTAGGAATAAGTGTGAGGGGTGTTAGGTCTTAGGGATAAATTTGAGAATGTTAGGGTTAGGTTTTAGGTTGATGGGTGTTATGGATAAGTGTGAGGGGTGTTAGGGTTAGGGTGAGGGGTGTTAGGGATAAGTGTGAGGGGTGTTAGGGTTAGGTGTTAGGGTTAGGGGTGTTAGGGATAAGTGTGAGGGGTGTTAGGGTTAGGGTTAGGGGTGTTAGGGATAAGTGTGAGGGGTGTTAGGGTTAGGGGTGTAAGGGATAAGTGTGAGGGGTGTTAGGGTTAGGGTGAGGGGTGTTAGGGATAAGTGTGAGGGGTGTTAGGGTTAGGTGTTAGGGTGATGGGTGTTAGGGATAGGTGTGAGGGGTGTTAGGGTTAGGGTGAGGGGTGATAGGGATAAGTGTGAGGGGTGTTAGGGTTAGGTGTTAGGGTGCGGGGTGTTAGGGATAAGTGTGAGGGGTGTTAGGGTTAGAGTTAGGGGTGTTAGGGATAAGTGTAAGGGGTGTTAGGGTTAGGGGTGTAAGGGATAAGTGTGAGGGGTGTTAGGGTTAGGGTGAGGGGTGTTAGGGATAAGTGTGAGGGGTGTTAGGGATTAGGTGTTAGGGTGATGGGTGTTAAGGATAAGTGTGAGGGGTGTTAGGGTTAGGGTGAGGGGTGTTAGGGTTAGGTGTTAGGGTGAGGGGTGTTAGGGATAAGAGTGAGGGGTGTTAGGGTAAGGGTGAGGGGTTTTAGGGATAAGTGTGAGGGTTGTTAGGGTTAGGGTGAGGGGTGTTAGGGATAAGTGTAAGGGGTGTTAGGGTTAGGTTTTTTTAGTGTGAGGGGAGTTAAGGTTAGGGTGAGGGGTGTAAGGGATAAGTGTGAGGGGTGTTAGGGTTAGGTGTTAGGGTGAGTGGTGTTAGTGATAAGTGTGAGGGGTGTTAGGGTTAGGGTTAGGGGTGTTAGGGATAAGTGTGAGGGGTGTTAGGGTTAGGGGTGTAAGGGATAAGTGTGAGGAGTGTTAGGGTTAGGGTGAGGGGTGTAAGGGATAAGTGTGAGGGGTGTTAGTGTTAGGTGTTAGGGTGATGGGTGTTAGGGATAAGTGTGAGGGGTGTTAGGGTTAGGGTGAGGGGTGTTAGGGTTAGGTGTTAGGGTGAGGGGTGTTAAGGATAAGTGTAAGGGGTGTTAGGGTGAGGCATGTTAGGAATAAGTGTGAGGGGTGTTAGGTCTTAGGGATAAGTGTGAGGGGTGTTAGGGTTAGGTGTTAGGGTGAGGGGTGTTAGGGATAAGTGTGAGGGGTGTTAGGGTTAGGGTTAGGGGTGTTAGGGATAGGTCTGAGGGGTGTTAGGGTTAGGGGTGTAAGGGATAAGTGTGAGGGGTGTAAGGGTTAGGGTGAGGGGTGTTAGGGATAAGTTTGAGGGGTGTTAGGGTTAGGTGTTAGGGTGATGAGTTTTAAGGATCAGTGTGAGGGGTGTTAGGGTTAGGGTGAGGGGTGTTAGGGTTAGGTGTTAGGGTGAGGGGTGTTAGGGATAAGAGTGAGGGGTGTTAGGGTAAGGGTGAGGGGTTTTAGGGATAAGTGTGAGGGGTGTTAGGGTTAGGTTGAGGGGTGTTAGGGATAAGTGTAAGGGGTGTTAGGGTTAGGTGCTAAGTGTGAGGGTTGTTAGGTTTAGGGGTGTTAGGGATAAGTGTGAGGGTTAGGGTTAGGTGTTAGGTTGATGGGTGTTATGGATAAGTGTGAGGGGTGTTAGGGTTAGGGTGAGGGGTGTTAGGGATAAGTGTGAGGGGTGTTAGGGTTAGGTGTTAGGGTGAGGGGTGTTAGGGATAAGTGTGAGGGGTGTTAGGGTTAGGGGTGTTAGGGATAAGTGTGAGGGGTTTTAGGGTTAGGGGTGTAAGGGATAAGTGTGAGGGGTGTTAGGGTTAGGGTGAGGGGTGTTAGGGATAAGTGTGAGGGGTGTTTTGGTTAGGTGTTAGGGTGATGGGTGTTAGGGATAAGTGTGAGGGGTGTTAGGGTTAGGGTGAGGGGTGTTAGGGTTAGGTGTTAGGGTGAGGGGTGTTAGGGATAAGAGTGAGGGGTGTTAGGGTAAGGGTGAGGGGTTTTAGGGATAAGTGTGAGGGGTTTTAGGGTTAGGGTGAGGGGTTTTAGGGATAAGTGTAAGGGGTGTTAGGGTTAGGTGTTAAATGTGAGGGGTGTTAGGGTTAGGGTGAGGGGTGTTAGGGATAAGTGTGAGGGTTGTTAGGGTTAGGGTGAGGGGTGTTAGGGATAAGGGTGAGGGGTGTTAGGGTTAGGGTGAGGGGCATTAGGGATAAGTGTGAGGGGTGTTAGGGTTAGGTGTTAGGGTGAGGGGTGTTAAGGATAAGTGTAAGGGGTGTTAGGGTGAGGCATGTTAGGAATAAGTGTGAGGGGTGTTAGGTCTTAGGGATAAGTGTGAGGGGTGTTAGGGTTAGGTGTTAGGTTGATGGGTGTAATGGATAAGTGTGAGGGGTGTTAGGGTTGGGTGCTAAGGTGAGTGGAGGAGGATGATAAGGGGGGGGAAGTGACACAGGGGTGTCCTTGCAGCAGAGATCAAAAGAGTCCTTCAGGACTGTATTGCACACTGTGTACAGTAACCTAGCTATAATTTTCCCTATTGATGCAGTATCACCTACACTCAGCCTCCTCTCAGTAAGACTGCAAGTTAGTTATGATTCCAAAATGTCTGCTGTCCATGAGGTAGAAGGCTCTGAAAGGGAGTGTATGCTGCTGATTGGCTGGAATGTGTCTGCTGACTGTGACATGCAGGGTCAAAGTTTGCTCAATGATAAAGTATAGGGGGCGGGTCAAATATCGCATATATTCGCAGTTCGCCGGGAAAGCGAACATGCTATGTTGGCCGGGAACAGTCCGCCGGCGAACTATTCGCGACATCTATACTCCTCAACAATGGAACTGCTGTCAAGGTTGAAGGAAAGTTAGAATGGTTTCATAAAAAAAAGTCATGTGTCAAGGTTTCAAGACCCTCAGCATGAATAAGTACCTCTTCACAGCCCTCTCTTGAGACTCTCTGTGCATACTCGCTCTGTCTGCCATGGTGGTTATCCCCTTGGTCATCAGATTTGAAGTGTGGGAACAGTGGCAACTCACCTGTATAGACGACACTAACTTAAATGGCCTCCTCATCTCCTTCAAGCATCACAAGCAGGTACCAGAGATTGCATCCAATGTCTAATAAATAGTGATGTCGCGAACATAAAATTTTCGGTTTGCGAACCGCGAACGAGAACCACCCCAAATGTTCGCGAACCGGCGAACCCGGTGAACCGCCATAGACTTCAATGGGCAGGCGGATTTTAAAACCCACAGGGACTCTTTCTGGCCACAATAGTGATGGGAAAGTTGTTTCAACGGGACTAACACCTGCACTGTGGCATGCCGGAGGGGGATCCATGGCAAAACTCCCACGAAAATTACATAGTTGATGCAGAGTCTGGTTTTAAGCCATACAGGGCATAAATTAACTAACATTCCTAAATAGTTTGGAATAATGAGCTTTAAAACATCAGGTATGATGTTGTATCGATCAGGTAGTGTAAGGGTTAGGCCCGCTTCACAGTGACAGACCAAACTCCCCGTTTAACACACCGCAAACAACCGCAAACAGTCCATTTGCACAACCGCAAACTCCCCATTTGCACAAGGTTGGATACCAAGCTAGCCATGTCCCGTTCCTTGTCCTCACTGATGTCATTGAAGGTCTCTTCCTCCACCCAGCCACCAAGGGACCCCGAAAGGTGACAACAAGCCCCCTGGGATGCCTGCTGTGTTTGGTCTTCCACCTCCTCAAAGCCACCTTCCTCCTCTGACTCCTCTTCTTCAGACTCCTCTCACTGCGTTGCCTCTCTCTGCATTATTATAAGGTGTGTTAAGTAGTACTACTCTTACCAGTTTAATACCTGTTACAGCACATATCAGGGGGCGTGTATAAGGCCTGGATTTTTAGAACCAGGAGATGGAAAAAGATGCTTTGTTGGTCGTATCACTTCAATTTTGGGGCACGGCACGTGCAATCAAAGGTGCCACCAGATAGGAGTGGCGTGTTTGTAAGTACTACTCTTATCAGTTTAATACTTGTTACGTCACCTACCAGGGGGCGTGTATAAGGCCTGGATTTTTAAAACCGGGAGATGGAAAAAGATGCTTTGTTGGTCGTATCACTTCAATTTTGGGGCACGGCACGTGCAATCAAAGGTGCCACCAAATAGGAGTGGCGTGTTTGTAAGTACTACTCTTATCAGTATAATACTTGTTACGTCACCTACCAGGGGGCGTGTATAAGGCCTGGATTTTTAAAACCGGGAGATGGAAAAAGATGCTTTGTTGGTCGTATCACTTCAATTTTGGGGCACGGCACGTGCAATCAAAGGTGCCACCAGATAGGAGTGGCGTGTTTGTAAGTACTACTCTTATCAGTTTAATACTTGTTACAGCACCTATCAGGGGGCGTGTATAAGGCCTGGATTTTTAGAACCAGGAGATGTAAAAAGATGCTTTGTTGGTCGTATCACTTCAATTTTGGGGCACGGCACGTGCAATCAAAGGTGCCACCAGATAGGAGTTGCGTGTTTGTAAGTACTACTCTTATCAGTTTAATACTTGTTACAGCAACTATCAGGGGGCGTGTATAAGGCCTGGATTTTTAGAACCAGGAGATGGAAAAAGATGCTTTGTTGTTCGTATCACTTCAATTTTGGGGCACGGTGTGACATTAGCTTCTTACGCTCAAACATGTCCTTTACAGGCACCTGACTATGGGCAGATGAGCAGGAACTGCTCAAGGTGAGTGACGCCGTGGCGGATGGTTGAGAGGGGGCAAGGAGGACAGCAGTGGCTGATGTGGCTAATGATGCTGGACCAGGAGGAGGATGGTGGCTTTGAGTTTGTGTGCTGCTTGTACTCATGTGTTGGTCTGAAGTCACCCAAACATTAGGTCTCAACCTGTAGAGGATAAGGGAACCAGGCTACTCTAGACCTCATTCATCATTTCAGGTTTTGACAGATTGGTACTATGCGTCCAAGCTACTGTGACAACAGATATGAGGGGCACTGTGCACTTGCAGAAGTGGGCAGAGTAGACGCTGTAGGTCTGACACACACGCTTGCAGACAACTAACTGCTATGCAATCTATTAAAGTGGAATTTTTGTTTTTTGTTTTAAATGTACACTACTGTTACACTAGATATGAGTGGTGTGTTAAGTAGTACTACTCCTATCAGTTTAATCCCTGTTGTGTGCCTTTTTTGGGGGTTTGGTTGTTGAAGGCACAGTGCAGCACCAGAGGCCAGAAAAATTAGGCATGTACACATGCCTGAAAAATTAGGTATTGTTGATCTTGCAGCGAGCAGAGAAGAAGGTAGGTCTGATTCAACGCCCCAGCCCGCATACCCACACTCAGAGATTGAGGGGGGGACCTGAGAAGGCCACGGGCCGGAGATATAAAGGGGGGCCATCCCAAATAAGCACACAAGCGGGGACAAAGGTAGTGAAGGGGACATAGAATCTCATGGACTGACGGTCGCCATCTTGGCAGGAAAAGGGCCCAGTAATTAAGCCAAACTGATGCAGCACAGGCAGCTACTTGAGTCAAACGCTGTACAATTACACCTTAATAAAGCTGAAACATGCAGCAGCAGGGATTATAAACGGCCACACGGGGACAAGGAGGCTAACAGCCCCCACAGTCTCTGCACCACTCTTTTTAACAGATAACCCAAGGGGCTAACCAGGGACCTTGCCCACAAAAAAAAACAGAATTTTATTGGAGGAATTATTAGTGTCTTTACCCCCCAAGAGAGGACATAATATACGGTATCTTTAGACTACCTGATGGCCAAACCTCCTTTAGCCCCAATGCTATCCAAGAAACATTTCAAAACTTCTATCAGACCATATATTTATCCCAATCCCGCTGCAGCGGATCTGACATAGAGTCCTTCCTACTACAGCAAGAAGTCCACAAAATACCTGTACCTCAATTAGACAGCTTGAACCTAGACATATCCCAAGAGGAAGTTAAATCTACAATCCAAGATCTTAAATTTGGCAAGTCCCCAGGGCCAGACGGTTTTACTCATCTGTACTATAAGAAATTTGAGCCCTTGCTTATCCCCGCACCTAACATCTTTGTTTATTGCTATACTAAATGGATTACCTATGCCGCCTTAATTGAATCAGGCCGACCTCATAGTCTTTCCAAAAGAGGGTAGGGACCCTTTAGAGGTTAAAAATTATCGCCCATACCCCTGATAAATGTGGATGTCAAGATCCTAGCTAAAATTATGGCCAAAAGAATATCTAACTTTTTACTGGACTAAATACACAAGGACCAAACGGGGTTCATTCCTTTCAGAGAGGCAGGAGATAATGTTAGGAGGGTTCTAAACGCCCAGTTCTTGGCTCAACACTATAACAACACAGTTTGCCCTCTAGCCCTAGACATAGAGAAGGCTTTTGATACGGTGGAATGGCCATATATGTACAAAATGCTAGATAAGTTTGGATTTGAGGGACGCTTTCTCAACCTGCTCAGAAGGTACTACGACTCACCAGTAGCTAACTTAAATATACCAGGGGACAATAAGGCCAAAATGCAAGTACAGAGAGGGACCAGGCAGGGATGCCCACTCTCCCCACTGCTCTTAGCTCTTGCCATTGAACCCCTAGCGCAGGCAATCAGCACCAACAATGCCATCCAGGGGGTTCAAGTAAGACACCATCAGTTTAAGTGTTCACTTTTCGCGGACGATATGCTTTGCACTTTGACCAAGCCCCTTCTCTCTATACCAGCACTCATGTCCACTATAAAAGACTTCAGCTAAATCTCGGGCCTCCAATCCTTGCAAAAGGATATTTCTCTTTCAATGGAATCCTGCTTACTGGGGATACACATAAAAAAACTTATCTCAATCCTAGAACAAGCTATTCCAATTGATGGCTTTAGCATTCAAAATACACATAGCTACCCGGGCCCAGATGGATTTACAAATCTCTAGTACCAAACTTTTATAGACTTGTTATTACCCCACTTAGCCACACTTTTCAATCAAATTTTAGAAGGCTTTCCCATGCCACAAGAACTAAACCATGCAAATATGATATGTTTCCCGAAAGAACATCGAGACCCATTAGAACTTAAAAATTACTGCCCCATATCACTCCTAAACGGGGATATAAAAATTTTGGCCAAATTAATGGCAAACAGGATTTCGCGATTTCTCCCCTCCATAATCCATAAAGACCAAACAGGGTTTATCCCCCATAGACAAACGGGGGACAATATCAGACAGACACAAAATGTAATCTCATGGTCATCCCTACATCAAATACCCACATGCCTTTTGGCGTTAGATATAGAAAAGGCCTTTGATATGTTGGAATGGCCTTATTTAAAAGCAGTATTACAGAAATTTGGGTTTGCAGGCAAATTTATGAACTTGATAGATACATACTACAAATCCCCGTCAGCCAGATTAAAACTCCCGGGAGATCGCTTACAACACATAAAGATTCAAAGGGGAAGAAACAAATTTTTAGATTTATTTGGAATCATAAAGCACCGAGGATCTCAAAAAATAATATGTATAGACCAAAAGGGAAAGGGGGCCTATCGTGCCTGAATCTCAAACTGTATTACAAGGCAGCGCAGCTGGCTTTCATTCCTCTGGCGCATTCTCCCACACATCAGCCGCTCTGAGTATTTATGGAAAATGTAAGCATGTCACCTTATACATGGGATACAGTAATATGGATTCCAGGCCTGTATACTTTTTTGAGAAACTTGAAAAACCCGTTGATTAAGCACTCATTAAAAATATGGACGGAGATGAACTGGACACAAAAACTGGACACTCGGGTATCAGATCTTACCCCTATCGTACCCAATCCCCACTTTAAGATACATCTTCCGGAAAGCTCTCTCAGTTGGTGGAAGTCTCAGAACCTACTAAGGGTTGGTCCATGGTGGCATGACGACAAAATAATGACCTTTGAGCGGGTGAGAGATAGATACAATTTACCCCTGGCTGAACACTATAATTTTTGCAGGATACATCATTTTATATATACGATAAGTGGTAGGGGAACCCCCCAAAGAAACACCTGGCTACTCAAAAAATGTAGGGTTTCCCCCTTTCAGCCTGGTATTATTAGCCTCATGTATGAACTATTTAATGAAAACTCATGGGCAAACAAACCAGACTATACCAAAGCCTGGGAGAGGGATTTGGGCACCGAGTTGGCAGACAGCACATGAGATAAAATTGGTGAGGCATAAGTAGGGGATCTTTAAATTATAGTCTGCTTTAGACTTCAATAAAGGTCCTACACAGGACATATATTACTCCTTTTAAGCTAAATAAATGGGATCCAAAATGGAGCAGCTCATGTTTTAGGAACAGTGGTAATGAGGCTTCATTTATTCATGTCTGCTGGGAGTGTTCGGCAGTCATAAAACTATATGCAAGAAACATGCTTACTAGCTTCTAAAATGTTTAAGATTCAGATTTCTGCTAATATAGAAAACTGCATGCTGGGTGTTCCGCATGTCTTTCTCTCGTTCGCTCAAAATAGGCTATTAAAGTTCATCATGTTGGCCACAAAGAACCATATAGCCAGACAATGGAAATCGGATACCCTACACTTTCAGGTGGTTAAAAATAAATTAAACTTTATCCTTATAAATGAACGCCTTACCCATTTAGTAGACAACTCCATGGATACATTTTGAGATATATGGTCTCCGTGGTTGCAATTAAGGGATAGCATATCATCTGGAGGCAATTAAAGAAATTTAGGTCCGGAATAGGGGCTCCCCTAAATGGGAGAGGATATTCTCAAGAGAACGGGATGGATGGAGGTGTGTATGGATCCTTAGAGGGGCGGAGGATGGAGGTAAGTGCTATATTTTACATCATATTTGTGTAAAAAAGGAGGATGTTTTTGGACCTTTCCCTTTCCCAACATGTTAAATGTTAAAACTAGTTATTTTTTTTCCCAATTATAGTCGGATTCAAGACTTAAAGGGAATCAACTTAAAACAAACAGAATTAAAGCTATATTAATAACTGAAAAGTAAAAAAATATATATATTTTTAGGCTACAGGTACAACCAAATCCAGATAACATACTAGCCCTGGATATGGTATAAGCTCCAAGATTATGGAATGGAAAGGGTTAAACTGAGTATTAATAGAGATAAGTGATGTATTAACATGTATGGATATATATGTAACATGGAAATGGTTGTTTGAATATGATATATTACCTGACCTAATAAAATATTTTTTGAAAGAAAAATTACACATAGCTAGTAGTTGGAAAACCCCAAATTAAAACTTTCAGGAATTAATAAAAAAAAATCAACTATTTACTGCTCAACGAGAGATTAAACCATGTAGTCTTGGATAGAATCACCCAGTTCCAGACAATTTGGGATCCCTGGATAACATCCCCATTTAGTGCCCCCCTAATATAATAAAACATTTGTTAATGGTTGAAGCGACTCGGGGGGAAGGACCGGAGTGGGGGAGCCCTGGAGGAGACCCTTCAGAAGCAACCGGTGGCAAAATCATCCGAGGAAAGGAGAGGTCGCCTACTGAAGCCTGCCCTAGGGTAACCCAAGGGGCGATTGAGCAGGTTAGATATTGTAAATAATAGGCTACTGCTGGAGTGATGATAAATAATAGGACTTTGGTGTTAACTGCTGATTTACTCTTTACTATTGTCTGTTTTACCATGTCTTAGGTTTCTCTTAAAAATTGCAATCACAGTAAAAAAAAAGAAAATGTATTAACCAAAAAAGTAAAAATAAGAAGGCCTAGCCATTTAATTTTAACAAAATGCCTTTATTGTAAATATGTATTTTTGCACAACTGTTGTGTTATGCAAGACTGTTCAATATGCTTTCTTTTTCATTACATGCAGTATGCCTTCTGACATAAAAATGTAAATTAAAAAATTAGGTATTGTTGCAGCCGCTGCTGTTGCAGCGGCCAGAAAAATGGACCTTTGTTACCCAGGCAGAAAGTGCCATAAAACATTGCGTCTTCTTGAACCCTAGTTAGTGGCGGATAAGTCACGCAAGTCATCCGGCATTCACAGATAACATACAGCAGCGTGTGGACCAGTTTTAGCCGAAAGCAGCTCATCTCATCAGGCCTTTTTCAGTCAAATGTATCGCCCAGTGTCAGTCCCTTAAGGATCCATCCCTCATTCGTCTTCATAAAGGTGAGGTAATCTAGACTTTTTTGCCCTAGGCGACTTCTCTTCTCGGTGACAAATCCTCCTGCTGCACTGAAGGTCCTTTCTGACAGGACACTTGAAGCGGGGCAGGACAGAAGTTCAATTGCAAATTGGGATAGCTCAGGCCACAGGTCTAGCCTGCATACCCAGAAGTCAAGGGGTTCATCGCTCCTCAGAGTGTCGATATCTGCAGTTAAGGCGAGGTAGTCTGCTACCTGTCGGTCAAGTCTTTCTCTGAGGGTGGATCCCGAAGGGCTGTTGCGATGCGTAGGACTGAAAAAGGTCTGAATGTCCTCCATCAACAACACGTCTTTTAAACGTCCTGTCCTTGCTGGCGTGGTTGTGGGTGAGTAGGATTACTTTCACCTCTTCCCCTGTTATATTGCCCTTGTGCTGTGACATTACACTTATATGATGTGTAAAGCATACTTGTTAATTTGTTTTTGACCTGCTGCATCGTTTCTGACTTGCGGTAGTTTGGTAACAAATCAGGCACTTTCTGCTTATACCGGGGGTCTAGTAGCGTGCACACCCAGTACAGGTCATTCCCCTTCAGCCTTTTTATACGAGGGTCCTGCGACAGGCACGACAGCATGAAAGACCCCATTTGCACAAGGTTGGATGCCGAGCTACCCATGTCCCGTTCCTCGTCCTCTGTGATCTAGCTGAAGATATGTTCTTCCCCCCAGCCATGTACAACGCCACGGGTACCAGATAGGTGACAACGAGCACCCTGGGATGCCTGTTGTGATTGGTCTTCCTCCTCCCCCTCAAAGCCACATTCCTCCTCTGACTCCTCTTCCTCACAATCCTCTTCCAGCGTTGCCGCAGGTCCAGCAAGCGATGCTGATAAGGCTGTTTCTGGTGGTGATGGTGACCACAACTCTTCCTCTTACTCGTCACGCTCATCTACGGCCTGATCCAGCACTCTTCGCAGGGCACGCTCCAGGAAGAAAACAAATTGTATGATGTCGCTGATGGTGCCTTCGGTGCGACTGACAAGGTTTGTCACCTCCTCAAAAGGACACATGAGCCTACAGGCATTGCGCATGAGCGTCCAGTAACGTGGCAAAAAAATCCCCAGCTCCACAGAGACTGTCCTAGCACCCTGGTCATACAAATACTCGTTAATGGCTTTTTCTTGTTGGAGCAGACGGTCGAACATTAGGAGTGTTGAATTCCAACGTGTGGGGCTGTCACAAATCAAGCTCCTTACCTGCATGTTGTTTTGCCGCTGGATATCTGAAAAGTGCGCCATGGCCGTGTAGGAATGCCTGAAATGGCCACACACCTTTCTGGCCTGCTTCAGGATGTCCTGTAAGCCTGGATACTTATGGACAAAGCGTTGTACGATCAGATTACACACATGTGCCATGCACGGCACATGCGTCAACTTGCCCAAATTCAATGCCGCCAACAAATTTCTTCCGTTGTCACAAACCACTTTGCCAATCTCCAGTTGGTGCGGAGTCAGCCATTGATCCACCTGTGCGTTCAGGGCGGACAGGAGTGCTGGCCCGGTGTGACTCTCTGCTTTCAGGCAAGTAAACCCCAAGACGGCATGACTTCCGTATCCGGGATGTGGAATAGTATCTGGGAAGCTGTGGGGTGCCGTTGATGTGGAGCAAGACGCAGCAGCAGAAGAGGACTCAGCTAAAGGAGGTTATGGAAGAGGATGGAGTAGGAGGAGTAGAAGAGGTGGCAGCAGGCCTGCCTGCAAGTCATGGCGGTGTCACCAACTCCTCTGCAGAGACACGCATTCCATGCTTGGCAGGCGTCAGCAGGTTTACCCAATGCGCAGTGTAGGTGATATACCTGCACTGACCATGCTTTGCAGACCAGGTATCAGTGGTCAGATGGACCCTTGCCCCAACACTGTGTGCCAGAGATGCCATTACTTCCTTTTGCACAATCGAGTACAGGTTGGGGATTGCCTTTTGGGCAAAGAAGTTTTGGCCGGGTACCTTCCACTGCGGTATCTCAATCACTAAAAATGTTTTGAACGCCTCAGACTCCACCAGCTTGTATGGTAAAAGCTAGCACGCTAAGAGTTCAGACAAGCCAGCTGTCAGACGCCGGGCAAGGGGGTGACTTTCTGGCATTGGCTTCTTACGCTCAAACATGCCCTTGACAGACACCTTGGCGTGCTGTCTGCCTGACCCCGCCCGGGTGCTGATGCATGCTGTCTGACTGTGCCACTAGCTCGTTGCGATGACCTCCCTCTGCTTCCAACTCGTCTCCTCCTCCTCTCTTTCTCCCCATCTGAACTTTCCCCCTGTTCTTCTTCTCTTCTAGCGGGCATCCACGTGACATCCACGGACGCATCGTCATCATCATCACCTGCCTCACTTGTATCTGACAACTCAACAAAGGAAGCAGCAGCGGGTACATCAACATCATCACATCGTACGTACATGTGTGTACTGCTGCCTGACTGAGTCATATCCCTGTTATCTTCATCCTCTGGCAATATTGGTTGCGCATTACTCATTTCTTCAAACTGATGTGTAAATAACTCTCCTGACTGATCAATTGAATCGGCTGTGGTACTAGTGTTGGTGGTGGTGGCAGTCGGGCGAGTGGTAACTTGAGAGGTGCCCGAAGCTAAGCTGGAGGAGGATGGTGCGTCAATGTTCCAAGTGGAAGCTATAGAAGATTGGGTGTCCTGTGTTAGCCAGTCAACTACATCCTCTGAACTTTTCAATTTCAGGGTAACTGGCCTCTGAACACTGGGCATTATTGTAGGGCCAAAGGGAATCACAGCACCACGACCACGACGGCCCCTGCAGGGTGTCCTGCCTCTGCCTGTCATTTTTTTTCCGATTAGTGGTACTATGCGTGCAAGCTACTGTGATTGGAATGTTTGAACTTGGCACAATACTTGTAAGCCTGACACACACACTGGCTAGTGGTCAGGCAAATGAACTTAGATTGGCGGTCAGGCAAATGAACTTAGATTTAAGAAAATAAAATTATTGGTATTTTACATGTAAACTGCTGGTACCCCAACTAGATTGGATTGGTTGAACTTGGCACAGTACTTGTAAGCCAGACACAGACACTGGCTAGCGGTCAGGCAAATGAACTTAGATTGGCGGTCAGGCAAATGAACTTAGATTTAATAAAATAAAATTATTGTTTTTTTACATGTAAACTGCAGGTACACCATTAAATTGGATTGGTTGAACTTGGCACAGTACTTGTAAGCCTGACACACACACTGGCTAGCGGTCAGGCAAATGAACTTAGATTGGCATTCAGGCAAATACACTAAGATTTAACAAAATAAAAGTTTTGCTTTTTTAAAAGTAGACAACTAGTAAACAAGATTATA
Organism: Discoglossus pictus; assembly: GCA_027410445.1. NCBI lineage: Eukaryota > Metazoa > Chordata > Amphibia > Anura > Alytidae > Discoglossus > Discoglossus pictus. Next base: position 5,674,363 of record CM050170.1, read on the forward strand.
TTGGTTGCACTGTGCACACACAGTATAAGCTGTGAGCCTGTCACACACACTTGCTAGCAGGGGCTAGCAGGGAGACAGGCAAATGAAGTTAGATTAGACAGAAAAATACAAACAAAAAAAATTGATGTTATAGCCCTAAAAAGGGCTTTTTGGGGTGCTGTGTTTACAGCAGAGATCTGATGAGTCCTTCAGCACTGCACTGGACACTGAATAAACTTGCCTAGCTATTGATTTCCCTATTCAATCAGCAGCACCTACACTCAGCCTCCTCTCAGTAAGACTGCAAGTTAGTTATGATTCCAAAATGGCTGCTGTCCATGAGGTAGAAGGCTCTGAAAGGGAGTGTATGCTGCTGATTGGCTGGAATGTGTCTGCTGACTGTGAGTTGCAGGGTCAAAGTTTGCTCAATGATAAAGTATAGGTGGCGGGTCGAATCTCGCATATGTTCGCTGTTCGCCGCGAACGCGAACATGCTATGTTCGCCGGGAACAGTCCCCAGTGAACTATTCGCGACATCTCTATTTACCAACATCAAATGAGGTTGCAATGGTGTTTCAAAATGATGAAGGAGAACCACCATTTCAAAGAGACATTAGAATATATCCCAGAAATGAGGAGCAACCATTCATTAATAAAAGTATCTTAAGTACTAATTTAGATCCAATGACATATCCCATTTTTTCCCCACACTTAGAAGCAGGTTGGCAACCAAAATTAATACTTTCCAGTTACCCACATTCTAAAAGAAGAATAAGAAATAATATTTCCATGCTGGAATTTAAAGTAGCTCAAATTGCCATTCGAAATACATTTCAATCCAATTTTATGTGGTGGTAAACTAACACAACAATGGATTATTGATTCCTATTTGCAAGTTGAGGCCAATAATTTAAACTTTATAAAATATCAACAAGATAAACTACGTGTAGAACAATATTGTGGATTAATGATTATGTGGCTGAGGTTGCTACAAGCAGAGTCATGACAGCTGGTAAAGCCATCATTTTACCATCTTCTTTCCAGGGATCTCCTTGCAATATGCGTGAAAGATACAATGATGCCATGGCTATTGTCACCAAATTTGGCAAACACGATTTATTTATTACATTTACATGTAATCCCCAGTGGCCAGAGATTACACAAAATTTACTTCTTGGACAAAGTGCTTCTGATAGACCAGACTTAGTAGCCAGAGTTTTCAAAATTAAATTAAATGAATTAATCCGTAACATCACTATAACTCACTTATTTGGAAAATGTCTTGCTTATGTTTATAAAATTTAATTTAAAAAAAGAGGCCTTCCACATGCACATCTTCTTATAATGCTTTAAGAAAAAGATAAGTGGTTCCAAAGTCGATTCAATCATTATTGCTAAACTCCCAGATCCCGAACTTTATGATAGAATATATGATATTGTAACTCATCGTATGATTCACGGACCGTGTGGAGATGTTAACCTACAATCACCATGTATGGAAAATAATAAATGTACTAAAGAATTTCCCAAAGATTATAGAGACAAAACTTATGCCAATTGTGATGGCTATCCATTATATAGAAGAAGAGAGGGACAAAGTGCCATTATTTGTGGAAAAAAGGTCGACAATAGATATGTGGTACCATACAATCCACATTTACTTACAATATGTCTACAAATACATTTACAAAGGCTATGATGCCGCTACTGTTGTCGTCAAAAGTGCAGACAATACCGAAAGCACTGAGTTAGTACATGATGAACTTGTATCTCATGTAGATGCTCACTATGTAAGTGCGCCAGAAGCTATGTGGCGGCTTTTAAAATTTGAAATGCATGATAGATCACATGCAGTATATAGATTAGCAGTACATTTGCCACAAAGACATTAAGTCTTTTTTCAAGCTGTAAATGAAATTAATCCATTGGCCCAAAGTGAGCATCGTCACACTACACTAACTGCAAGGTTTCAATTAAATTCTAACGATTCACAAGCAACACAATTCTTATATATTAAATTTCCATATCACTATGTTTTTGTTAATGGATTATGGAGAACAAGGAAAACAAGAGGAAATAAAATAATACCAAGCATTTACACCGTCTGTCCAAGAGACCTTGAACGTTTCTGCTTACGACTTCTACTTTTAAATGTTCCTGGTGCACAAAGTTTTGAACACTTAAGAACTGTTAATAACATAGTATAGGAATCCTTTCAATTAGCTGCCAGATATAGAAACTTACTAGCTGATGATATAGAATGGGAAAGATGTTTAGAAGAAGCAGCACTATGTCAAATGCCACGCCGGATGAGGGAACAATTTGCATTCATTTGTATCTTCTCAAATGCTCCAAATGCATTTGCTTTGTGGGACACATTTAAAAGTAATATGGCTGAAGACTTTATGCAATGATACAATGAACCCATTGCACACTTAAAAGCATTAATGGAAATCCAAGAAGTATTTTTCACTCATGGATTAAATTGTGCAAGTTTTAATCTGCCTGATCCCGGTCTTATAGATGACATAAACTTTGAAGACTATGACATTCAACTGCAAGTACAAAGAACAGAAGAAAGACTTGCAACTTTAAATACTTTACAATTGCAAGCATTTAATGCCATCAAAAATGCACTAGATGATGAAATGGTCAAAGATCGTTATTTCTATCTTGATGGACCTGGCGGATCAGGAAAAATATATCTATATAATTTATTAATGAGTTTTGTACGAGCACAAGGTGAAATAGCACTTGCATTTGCCACTACTGGAATTGCTGCACTTTTGTTAGAAGGTGGAAGAACTGTACATAGTTGATTTAAACTGTCAGTGCCTATTTTAGAATCATCAGTGTCAGATATTCGGATGACCTCATTACAAGCAAAAAAATGAAAAAAAGTAAATTAATTGTAATAGAGGAGGCTACAATGATGTCATGCTATGCCCTCCAATGTATTGACCATTTGCTTTGTGAAGTCATGGATAATACTTTTCCATTTGGTGGAAAGGTAATGTTGTTAGGTGGCGATTTTAGACAAACATTACCTGTCGTTGTACATGGAAATCGAACGGACATTATCGAAACATGTATAAAGTCAAGTACACTATGGACACATTTTACCCGTCTTCAACTGCAACAAAATATGAGATCAGAAGGCCAAATTTCAATGATTGGCTTATTAAAATTGGAGAAGGCAGAACAGAAAAAATACCAAATTTACCTGACAACACTGTGCAGATCCCACCTCATATGATTTGTCACCAAGATCTTATATCTGCAGTTTTGGAAGGTACTATAAATAACCAGGAATATTCAGAGGTTGCCAACCAAGTAATCATAACATGTAAAAATAAGGATGCATTAATCCTCAATAATGAAATCTTTAAAACAATTCATGCACCCCAAAGAAATTATCACAGTGTTGATTCTGTACTTGCTGATGACAAAGAAAGTTAGGCATACCCTTCCACTGAATTCATAAACTCACTAACTCCTTCTGGAATGCCACCACATATTTTGCAGCTAATGAAAGGTGCAATTGTCATGTTACTGCGAAATATGAACTCCAAAAAACGCCTATGCAATGGGACAAGATTAATTGTTCAACAATTAAGGGACCATTTCATAGATGCTAAAATTTATGCTAAAAATGCTAAAAAGGATAGAGTTAGCACCAAGTGAAAGTAGTCTCCCTTTTATACTTCAAAGAAGACAATTTCCTATCATTATGGCATTTGCCATGACCATTAATAAATCACAAGGACAAACTTTTAAAATCTGTGGGTATTTTCTTAGAACAAACAGTATTTGCACATGGCCAATTGTACGTTGCCTTTTCATAGTGCAAAAATCCACAGGCTATTAAAGTTTACATTGAAAAGAATGAAAGTCAAGGTGATTTATTAGAAGACGCATTTTTACTAAAAACATTGTCTACTATGAAGTACTTTAACTTTCCATTAAACAAACAAAAGCCATGAAAAACCAATTTAAAAGCAAACTCAAAAACCTAAAAAAATACAATTTAACCAGAACCTTTTTTTAAAAAGTACACACAACTGTCTGTTTCCTTCAAAAGGTCATTATTATGCCACAGAAATTAGGTTTACAACAACAATATTTTCCTATTAAACTACATGAAATTGTAAAACACATAGAGAACATCTGATACATATCGCGGAACAACTTTAAGTTCAACTGTTCTTACATTCAAATGTTAATACTTTTACTACAAAATGCTTTAACAGTTACTCTTCAACAAAAGAAAATGTTACAAAAATAAACATGTTTAATATCACAATAGTACTTATTTCATCATAACTAAAACCTTACAAGTGTCAAATACGTATAATAATAACTAAACAACTTTACAAACACATCTCATTGCCGTCATTTTTTGACAGGCAAGTCGCTCGTTAAATATAAAGATTAGACATAAACCACTTCTTGGGAGATAACAGGCCACAACATGATGTAATAACCATTTTAATAAATAAATGGAGTGGTTATGCCTGGACATAGAAAGTACACCCTACGCCCTGAAGCCTCATCCGTGGCCTACCGTGTTGGAACATCCGTACCACCTTAGGGTAGGATCTCACCCATTTTATCCCGGTGACTCCCCTTTACCACCCACCATGGAGAAGACTGCAGAATACCTTTTGCGGTATCAACTCCCCCACCAAAAACACCATGGCCAGCCGCATACCCTCCTAAAACTGCACACCAAGCTCCATATCTACTCATAATCCATCTGAAAAGGAGCCACGCCGAGCTCTGGGCTATGATCGGCAACTGAGGCAATGCGCCTACATGGTCTGATTTACTAATAGTCCATGACATCACCGCACACTACCTTCCAATCCTCCAAACTACATTTTCCAAAAGCCCGTAGGGCTGTTACGGTGGCTACTTCTGCACCAAGCGAGTGGCCACCAAGTTCCAATGTGGAATATGCCCAAACGCTGCTTACAATCTCCAAGGTCGTAGAATCATACTCATAGAGAACCAATATTATTTTAACAAGGAAAAGTGAAAACCAGCTACGTGATTTGGACCAAGAGAGCCATAATCCACTAAGGGGGAGCAATCAGTGTGCATGTTACACTGTAACTACCTCCCTTCCCCACCTGCTCCATCTTGGACCATCACAGCCAAATGATCACATGATCACCTTGGACCGCCAGACCAGTCACCTGAGGTTGACATATTTTGTCTGTTTTTTAACCAACCTCCTGCTACCATCCAACCAGCGTTAAAGAGATAGCTGCACAGAACCGCAAAGGCGTCAGACTTGTCACAGACCTCTTTCCTTAACCTTAGTATCCAGTCACATGGTCATATGATTACCCTTTGGATCCCAAGACCAGGCACGTGAGGCCACCACACCTTGCCTGTATACCAACCAACCTCTCGCTACCGGCAAAACCAGTGGGAAGGAGAGATGGCTGCACAGACTGCAAGGCTTCGCACTTATCATAGACCTCCTTTCAGAACAGTGGTATCTCCGGCTCTTGGGAAAAGTCTACCAGTCGTCTGCCGTCCCTTTGTCATACCTTACCACTTGCTATTTCCATGCATTCCCTCATCAGTACATATTGTTTCCGAGAGGCCATGGTGCTACCTGATGCCGCACCCTCAGGGGACACCTCCTCTGAGCCTTGGGTTACCGAGAACCCTAACCTTGCCAATGCACTAATCGCGCACCTACACGCGCACCACGTGCCGTCTGAGGTGCGCACCTAAGAAGAATCAGTCAGCCATCCTGTCCTGAAACCTGTGTTTCTTTACACTATATTCTCCATTATTGGTACTGAGGACAGTGATTGACAACATAGTCCCTAATGGGATGCTACATACTGAGATTAAACCCCCTGCACTACTACCGTATTCACCAAACACAGGGTTTACTGCCCCTAGATTCTCCGCCGACAAGCCTCTTATAACTCTAAAAGGATCTCCAAAGCCAAGCATCTTGTAGCACTAGACACCATCACCATAGCTTATGATACACCCCAGAATGATCAAAGAGTGATAAAACCGCAGGGGATGACGGAGTATCCCAACCGACCTTTCGAGTCCTCCGTTAACTCAGACACACCTAATAATGCGAAGAGCAGAAAAAAATGCCAGATCAATTCATTGCCAGTGATAACCTGAGTAATATATATATAACCGAGCTCCCATAAACTTGAATATCAGATTCTCCGAGAAAGGAGCCACTGTACAGTGTTTATGTAGGGTCACAGCATAAAGTTCAGACAAATTACTGTCCACTGGAGAAGGAACTAGAGTCAAAGAGTCGGACATGACTGAATGACTAAAGTACAACACAGATAACAGAATTATACAGGATAAATCATTTTATTTGCTCAAAAATGATATTTCTGAAGAATTTCCTGAAGCAAAACAAACATTTTAAATTAGATCTACTGAGACTTCCCAAGCCCAAGATACTATGTAATAATTACTATCTCTGAGACTTCCAAGTCCCAAGACACATCGTCCCACAACGTCTACCAGGTGATAAAGCCTCAGCCCGGTGTAGGCTGGCTCCATGTAGGTTGGTGCCAGTGTGTTCTTCAGGTGCAACAGAAGATAGGAAAAACCAAACTGATCTATGTTGCTGGGTATATCTCATCTTCCTGATGTCTCCTATATGCTGAGACCATTCCAGGGGAGTCTTCAGGACCCTTTAAGAAGGTATCTATATATGTATTGTGTGGGGTGAGGAGACAGAAGTCTCCCACTTTATCTCTCTTTCTTCTTCTTCTATATACAAATGTTCTTGTATTCTATATCTCACGTTCTCTTTATGTCTGTTTCTCTGTCACTTTCTCTCTTGCTCTCTCTCCTCTTTATCTCCCTTTTCTTCCTCTATATGCCATAGTTCTCTTATTCTCTATCCACTTTCTCTCTCTATATATATATATATATATATTGCTTTCTCTTCTCTCTCTTTCTATTTCTCTCCCCTTTTTATTTCTCTATTTCTTCGTTTATATACCATAATTCTCTAATTATTTTTTCTCTCTCTCACACGTCCTCTCTCTTCCTCTCTCTTTCACCCTCTCTCCCTCTCCTTCTCTCTCTCTCTCTCTGCCTCACTATTTCACCTCTATAAACCCCTTCTCTCCCTCCCTCCTCTCTCTCTTTCTCCCTCTCTCTATATCTCTCTCTCACTATCCCCCTCTTTTTTTCTCACTCTCTTCCCTCTCTCTTTCTAGTTATCTCTTTTTTTCTCACTTCACTCTCTTTCTCCCTCTCCCTATGTATCCCTTTCTCTATCTCTTGCTCTCTTTCTTTCACCTCTCTTTCTCCCTCTACCTCTCTCTCTTGTCTCTTCTTCTTCACTCTCTCATCCTCTGTCCCTTCTCTCACCCCTCTCTCACTCCCTCTCTCTCCTTCTGCTCTCTCTCAGTCTCTCTCTTTTTCTTTTCTGGGCCTGTTTCTCCCTCCTCCCTCTCCTTTCTTCTTCTATACACCCTTGTTCTCCTAATATTTTTATCTTTTTTCTCTCTTTTTTATCACACTTTCTTACTCATATATAATTAGTCCCCTATTCCTTATTTCTTTCTATCTCTCCTCTATAATCCCCCTCTCTCCCTCTCTCACCACTCTCCTTCACCCTCTCCCTGTGTATCCCTTTCTCTATCTCTTGCTCTCTTTCTTTCACCTCTCTGTCTCCCTCTACCTCTCTCTCTTCTCTTTCCTTTTCTCTCTCTTCCCTATCTCACTCCCTCTCTCTCCCTCTGCTCTCTCTCAGTCTCTCTATTTTTCTTTTCTGTGCCTGTTTCTCCCTCCTCTCTCTCCTTTCTTCTTCTATATACCCTTGTTCTCCTATTATTTCTCTCTACCTCTCTCTCTTCTCTCTCTTCTCTTTCTCACTCCCTCTCTCTCCCTCTGCTCTCTCTCAGTCTCTCTCTTTTTCTTTTCTGTGCCTGCTTCTCTTTCCTCTCTCTCCTTTCTTCTTCTATACACCCTTGTTCTCCTATTCTTTTTCTCTTTTTTCTCTCTTTGTTATCACACTTTCTTCCTTATATATAATTGCTCCCCTATTCCTTATTTCTTTCTATCTCTCCTCTATAATCCCCCCTCTCTCCCTCACCTCTCTCCTTCACCCTCTCCCTGTGTATCCCTTTCTCTATCTCTCGCTCTCTTTCTTTCACCTCTCTATCTCCCTTTACCTCTCTCTCTTCTCTCTCCTTCTCTCTCTCTTCCTTCTCTCACTTCCTCTCTCTCTCTCTTTGTTTCTCTCTTTTTCTTTCAGTGCCTGTTTCTCCCTTCTTTGTCTCCTTTCTTCTTCTATACACCCTTGTTCTCCTATTCTTTTTCTCTTCTTTATCTCTTTCTTTATCACATTTTCTTCCTCCTATATAATTGCTCCCCTATTCCTTATTACTTTCTATCTCTTTTCTAGTTTCACTCTTCCCATTCCACTCTTTTTAACTTTCACTTTCTTTTTCATATCCTCCCATTCTCTCTTTCTGTTTCTTTTCTTCTAATTCCTATTTTCCTCTTGTCTTTCTCACTCGTTCACTAAATGTCAACTCGCATTGAGAGAGATAGAAGGAGAGAGGGTGAAAGAGAGAGGAAGAGAGAGGGAGAGAGAGAGAGAGAGAGAGAGAGAGAGAAAGAGGGAGAGAGGGAGAGAGAGTGAAAGAGAGAGGAAAAGAGAGGGAGCGAGAGAGAGAAAAAAAGAATTAGATAGTTTTATCTCTCTATCTATCTATCTATCTATCTATCTATCTATCTATCCAACTAGATATCTATCTATCTATCAATCAATCTATCTATCTATTTATCTATCTATCTATCTATCTATCTATCTATCTATCTATCCACCCATCCATCTACAAATCTATCCAACCATCTATCTATCTATCTATCTATCTATCTATCTATCTATCTATCTATCTATCTATCTATCTATCTATCTATCTATCTATCTATCTTTCTATCTCTCTATCTATCTATCTATCTATCTATCAATCTATCCCTCTATCCCTCTATCCAACCATCTATCTATCTATCTATCTTGGCCCTGCTCTGGGAAGAGCTTAAAATCTAAGTAGTAATTGGTATGGTAGAGAAATGGGTGGAAGGAGAGATGTGAGAAAACCAGAAGAGAGGTAAATGCTCTGCTTCTCGGAACTGGTGGGATTTCAGATTATGATGATTGTATGAATATCTGAAGACTCGGGCGGGGTCTAATAAAGCTGTGTACGGAATTCCAAATAGTGGGGACTTTGAGGAGTCTTGTAGGTGAATCAGAAGAATTGTGATACAGAGAAGAATAGTGCTGGTGAGAGCTTTGCAAGTTAGCCTTAGGTTTTGTAATACTTGATAAGATAGAGAGTGCAACAGATGATAGCCATTGGGATGAGAAGATGATGGGGGTTGAGATGAACAGATAGAGGGCTTTGGGATGAGGAGTTATTGGGATGAGTAGATTATGGGCAATGAGATGAACAGTTGGTGAGTTTTGGGATGAGGAGATGATGGCTGTTAGGATGTGGAAATGATAAGCATTATGATGGGCATTGGGATCAGCTTGGTAGAACCCTTCAAGTTAGATTAGAGATGAGGGAGAGTGGTTTCGACATAGTCAATTCAGGTCATCTGTATTAGGACATAGGGAATGTAGGATACAGTAGATAAATAAGAGAACTATAATTCTTTTTTTGATTTCTCTCTTTCCGATACCAGATTCAGTCCTAGATATGTGTCCTACAAACCAGACTGCAGTGACTTATTTCATTATCAAGGGTATTTCCAATATACCCGAGCTGCAGGCTCCTATCTTTTGCCTCGTTCTTCTCATCTATCTCCTCACTCTTGGTGGTAACATGACCGTTTTTCTACTTACATGCATGGATTATCATCTTCACACTCCCATGTATTTTTTCCTGGGGAACTTGTCCATCCTGGACATGACATTCACCACCATCACTTTACATAAAATCCTCATAAGCTTCATATCAGGGGATAAGACAATTCCCTTTATGGGGTGCATGATGCAATGTTATATGTTTGGAACACTCATCTGTGATCAGTTGTTGATCATGACTGTCATGAGTTATGATCGATATGTTGCCATCTGTAACCCCTTACGTTATCATGTAGTCATGAATCATCAAGCATGCCTTCTACTGGCCACGTTCAGTTGGGTGTTTGGATTTATAGATATTATGCCGCTTTTTCTAACGTTTGCTAATTTTTCTTATATAGGCTCCAATGAAATTAACCACTTTGCATGTGACATCTTGCCCCTTTTAGAAATTACCTGCAGTGACACTTCAGTCTTGAAGTCCATGCTCTTTATTATTGTTCTTTTCCATTTCGGGTTATGTTTCTTTCTGACTTTCATTCCCTACATTTTTATTATTTCCACCATCCTGAAGATGCGTTCCAGCACTGGAAGACGTAAAGCCTTCTACACATGTTCCTCACACCTCACAGTCATTACACTTCTATATATAACCATTATCACTCAATATCTTAAACCAACTTCCGGGGACAACTTGGTCTCAGATAAACTCTTCTCACTGTTTAACACAGCAGTCATCCCCATGCTTAACCCAATAATATATAGCTTAAAAAATAAAGATGTGAAGACCGCTTTGAGACGTCTACTATTGAGGTTTCAAGGTAAAGTAATCAGGTAAATAGGTACTGACTCAAACATTGGCCATGTAGACTGTTCTATATCACTGGTACCAATGTGTGGCCTTCAAGATGTCTTCTAGAAGATACAATTTTAATGTTTTATGCGCTAAAGAGAGTATAGATGAACAATGCAACTCAATACTTACTAGTTTCAACCAAGGACGAGAAACATTTTGGCTTTTGTACATCACTTTCTCAATAATCAATAAAGTATTTAAGGTGCATGAAAGTATTTCTTCATTAAAAAATTGATTTAACAATGTATACATTTTTTTCTTAGTAGATACGACAAAAAAGTCAGATTTAGTTTACTTCTAATAAAATATGAAAAAATATAAACATGAGTGAATGTATACAAACTCTGTACAAACTATTGTATTTATTTAAAAAGTGCAGGTACATTGATGATGTTTTATCTCAATCATTACCAGCTCTTTTTTTCACTACAACTATTAGTGTATTTTTTGTTGTACAGGTTGGTGAAACTTATCTCAATTTTTTAAACATCTTATCTCAATAGAGTAGCCAATCATGTTTAGATATCACAATCCAGAAAACTCAGAAGGAGTGGAAGTCCCTGCTCCATAGAAGCTTAATTCTAAAGGAGATGGATTGGCAAGTGATATAGAAGAAGTGGGGGAGAAGAGTAACTAATAGCTGGTTGGAGAGTCATGGTGGAGCCTGATCCAACAAGACCATTCATATCTGTATGTTATACGTGTTTTAGGTGTGAGATTTATACCTGATTGACTTCTTTGAATGATGTGTGCTTAACCATTAGAGAGCTTAGAATATTTAACCATTCCCTCTACACATCCTTGCAATTTGCCCACCTCTTAGTGCCCCCTGTGCAGGATGAAACCGAAATATACCTCTAACTTAAACTGACAGCCTAGTTCTAGATGTTTGAGGATAATGATGATGATGATTTATTTTAAATGTAATATACTATGATGTCTTGATCCATTTTACTGAGGGTGTGAGCACAGACATAATGTCAGATGAAGTTAAATCACTACACTATTGGACTATAGTTTTTTGTTTCTTTTTTTTTAAGTATATTATATTGTGGGAAGTTTTTCATCTACTGCCCTAATTCACCAATCCCTTCAATGGCTTCCCATATTCATTGGAAAAAATAAAAAATCCCGACAGTCCCCTGCAAACCCCTCAACAACACTGTGCCCCTTTATATCAGATCTAAACTCCAAATACTCCTCTAACTGCCTCATCTAGTTTACCAATAACAGACATCTCTCTTCACCCATAATAACCTGGTCACACTCTTATCTTTCTTGGGAAATTATCTTCTCCATTCGGTAAGTTACGTCCCTACTATTCACAGTGTCACGGAGGAGAAATATTAAGTATCCTCTGAGCTTATGAGACAAACAGCACTTCATATCATATAGAAAGCTAATGTTCACTGTCCCAGGAGCCCAAGGACACTTGGACATGTGGTTCTGGCCACTGGACCTTGATGGACATTATCACATAGCCAGGTGGATCAAGGGGTTATTATAATGATCATAAGGACCTTGTGAAAGACTTTACTAATTGTTGATGTGTTATGTTGTTTGATGTTTAAAGGGTTCTAGGTTCATTTTCCATTTTTAGGGCCATTCTTTTTAGGAGTAGAGTGTGTTTTAATGTGCAACTATTACATTAAGTTAATATAAAATATTACCCTATTCAGTTTAGACACCAACCCCCACCTGATATTCTGGCTCCAGGGCTCACATTGTTGTTTCAACTCCTGTTGTGCCCAGATCTTGACCGGAGGTAACTGATAGCTGGGGCAGAAGACTCCTTGGCAATTAGCTGGGGAAATAGGCAGGGTTAAAAATTGTTCTTAAAAAGGGAGAAACAAATAGCACAAGGTCGCTGTATGGCAGCCACAAATACTGCTACCACTAGTGCATGGAGGATCCCAGAGCAAAACAATATATATATCTTGACCCCTCCTGGTGCCAACTCAATCTGTGCCACTTTCTTTCCCACCCTCTGCTCCACTTGCAAAATACCCCTTCCCAGGTCAGCTTGTTTCTCCTCATCCACTTGCTCCTCTTAGTTTTCTTACCCCCATAACTGCTTCCAAGACCCCGATTTCCAACCCACTGCTCTCTTTTACTTTTCTTCCCCAAGAGTACTTCCTAAAACAGCTCACTTCCAATAAGACCCTTTTCCCCCAGCCAGTGGACTCTTCCAATAGTATCTCCCCTCCCCAAGACGCCCTTCTTAAGCAGATCCATGCCCCTAAGACCTATTTCACCGTGGTCTGCCCCCTCAAAATATCCTCAATACCCCATCCCTTAGTATCTCCTCTTCCCAAGACACCTTTGAATAGCTGCTGCTCTCCTCAAGAGCCCTTCACATAGCAGCTCCCCTCCCCAAGGCACCTTTCCGTAGTTGCCCCCCTCTCCCAGACCCCTCCGCATAGCTTCTCCCATCCCAAAGACCCATTCCCATAGCTGTTCTCTTGCCCTCCCAAAACAGGTCCATACTTCCAAGACCAGAAGTGAGCAGTTTACATTGTACTTGGAGATGACAGCAGAGATATTGAAGGCTTTAATCAAGGCAGGGTTTTGCTTGGGTTTGCTGTTTCTCCTGTTCACGGTAGAATTGCCAGGTATTTCAGGGCTTGGTCACTCTATTGAGTAAGACCTGACTGATATACTTCAGGATATGTATCCATGTAAATGGCAGAAGTGAGCTAGAACTAAACTATTAATTGGCCACAAATATAATTGATTACCACCTTTATCAACCTTGGGCAGTGACCACAACTATCCTTGATTATCAACTTCCAGCTTGGGCAGTGATCACAACTATCCTTGATTATCACCTTTCTCTACCTTGGGCAGTGACTACAACTTTCATTATTTGCCAACAGCCTTGATCTTGTGCAGTGACCACAACTATCATTGATTATCACCTTTCTCAGCCTTTGGCAATAACCACAACTATCCTTGATTACCACTTACCTCAGCCTTGGACAGTGACCACATCTATGATGTTTTACCATTCTCCTTGATCTTGGATAGTGACCACAACTTTCCTTATTCACACCTTCGCCAAACTTGGGCAGTGAGCAAAACTATCCTTGATAATCACCTTCTTTGCCCTTGGGGAGTGACCACAACTGTTCTTGATTACTTTTGTCATCCTTGGACAGTGACCACAACTATCATTATTCACCATTTTCCTTGATTTTGTACAGTGACCACAACTATCCTTAATTATCACCTTTCTCCACCCTGGGCAGTGACCACAACTATCAATATTTACCACCTTCCTTGATTTTGGACGGTGACCACAAGTATCCTTGATTATAATCTTTCTGTACCTTGGGCAGTGACCACAACTATCATTATTTACCACACTCCTTGATCTTGGGCAGTGTCCACAAGTATTCTTGATTATAAACTTTATCTGTCCTGGGCAGTGACGACAACTATTATTATTTACCACCTCTCTTGATCTTGGGCAGTGACCACAAGTATCCTTGATTATAACCGTTCTCTACCTTGGGCAGTGATCACAACTATTATTATTTACCACACATATATATTGTTGTATGTATTGATTTTATTTTATTTATTCATTTGATTCATATGTATTCATTTTATTTTATTGATTTATTTTATTTATATTATTTTATTTATTTGAGTATATTTGCTATATAAATAAATAATAGGAATTAAAAATCTCACAAAGCTAATTTTTAGTTAGAAACTAGAATATGAAGTCTCTGTTGGTCACCAGTGGGGGAATATTATATAAACAAGTAGACTCTCCAAAATTATTATTTTTCTCTAATCATATATTTGTATCTTTATTGGATGCTTAAAATATGTGAAATTATTCCTAAACTACAAGTGAGTCTGAGAACCAGGGGGACCTACTGAGTTTCAAGCCAAGACCTGGACAAACATTAATGTCTACAACTGATGTTCTCAGTTATTGATGGGTCAAATGTTCTTCCTGATTCCTATGGTATTGTTATTGTGGTATTGGTATTGCTAACAATAATGGAGGATATTGTAAGTAATACACATATAAAATAGAACTATATTATCTCATGTCATCTTCTCCTCTTTGAGACACCATAATACGTTCATAGTTATGTGTCCTACAAACCTCAGTAACTTATTTTATAGTCAAGGGTATCTCAGATTTTCTTGATCTCCAGGCCTGATTTCTATGTTATCTACTGATTTCTATGTTATTGTTATTGGATCCAGTCCTATACAGTTAAAATGCAACACTAATACAGGACATTGTGAATTATGCACTGTAAAATAGAAATGTTATATCTCATGTGATCTTCTTCTTTTTCAGATACCATAATACGTCCATAGATACAGTATGTGTCCTACCAACCAAACCTCTGCAACTTATTTTATAATCAAAGGTATCTCAGATGTTTTTGATCTCCAGGCTCCGATCTTCCTCCTTGTTCTGCTCATTTATCTCCTCACTCTTGGTGGTAATGTGACCATTCTTTTACTTGTCTGCTTAGATCATCATCTTCACACTCCCATGTACTTCTTCCTGGGTAACCTGTCCGTCGTAGACATAACATCCACCACTGTCACGCTACACAAGATCCTCATTAGCTACATTTCAGGAGATAAGACCATTTCCATTTTGGGCTGCATGATACAATCTTATATCTTTGGAACCCTCATCTGTAATGAGTTGTTGATCATGACGGCCATGAGCTATGATCGATATGTGGCCATTTGCAACCCCTTACGTTATCACATGGTCATGAGCCATCGGTTTTGTAGCTTGTTGGCCACTACCTGCTGGATGCTGGGATTTTTAGAAATTGCTCCTCACGTTGTTTTGATATCAAGCTTCTCTTTTACCAATTCTAATGAAATTAACCACTTTTTATGTGACATTTTGCCTCTTTTGAAACTTACATGCAGTGACACAACTCTTCTGCAGCTTGCTCTATTTCTTACGGTTCTTTTCCACGTATCGTTTTGTTTTTCTCTGACCTTCGTTCCTTATGTTTTTATCATTACTACAATCTTAAAGATCTGTTCCAGCACCGGGAGGCGTAAAGCCTTCTACACATGTTCCTCCCACCTCACGGTCATTACCCTACTTTATATAACCCTTATATGTCAATATCTAAAGCCAACTTCAGAGAATAGTTTAGAGTATGATAAGCTCTTCTCTCTCTTTAACACATCAGCCGTCCCTGTATTAAACCCGTTAATTTACAGCTTGAAAAACAAAGATGTTAAGTCAGCTCTACAACGAAGACTATCAAGGAAAAAATAATCAGATAACTAAAAATTAAAGCATCTCTCTACACGTTTCATGACTTCTTCAGGAATGTATATGACTCTTCCTTATATCAAATACTGTAACGTCAATGCTAATAACATCATGTTGTAATGCCAATGCTTCGAGAAGCACAATGGGAACTGAAATCTGAAGCTATCAACTACCAACTGGATGAATAAACTTTGCCTTGCACTAAAGTTTGCATTTAATATAATTTATGGAAGTTTCAGAATGGATCAATTTAATATCATCTTTTGATATGTTAATTTATTATTATTATTATAACTCATTATTATTATTATTATTTCTAAAGCTCCATTCCTTTCCAAAATAGCAACAATCAATTTGGTGCAACAAAATTGAGCTCCCTACTCCAAAGAGATTACAATCTAGAAGACTGCATAAATACAAAGGGCCTCATTCTATTAGCGGCCGTAAATCGGCCGAAAGGCTGCGATTCCTTGCGGGGGTTTAGTTAACTCGCGATTCTATTATACGGCCCCGCAAGGATCTCCTTTTACGGCCGGCCGCATATCTTGGAACCGGCCGTAAGCTGTGAAATATAAAAACTCAAAAATAAATTCAAGCCTGCACTGTACAGCTCTGTAAATGCTAGGGATCATATTGGGGGACATGAGGATTAAAAGGAACCCACTCTCAAGCTTGCACATCAGCCCAAACCCAAGTTCAAATTAACTGTTTATTTTCCGGCTGCGGCGTGGGCGGGTCTGAGGTGCTCCAAGCACTCTGGACTTTTTACATGGATATTTTACGGATATTAAAAATAAAATATTTTACGGATTTAAGTATAGGATAATTATGTGCTATTTTTTCTAACACCTAAAATCCCCTTATAGTCTTCTCAAAGTGCAGGATGGCTTTATTTGAGCTATTTTATGTGCTTAATTGGTGCTAGCGGGACCTCTTTCCTGCAAGTAAGCAGCGGCTCGTTTTTAGCCTTGCAGAGAGGTTTCCCGGAGCAATTGAATTGCAAATAGGAATTTCTTACGGCCGAAACTCTTGCGGACGTTTTAGATCAAAGGCTTTCCTCTGGCGCGAGCGGCCACAAGAGATAGCAAGGCACCGGCCGCAAGCCTGCCGGAGCCTCCGACCGTAAGGGAATAGAATAGCAGAATAGCTTGCGGCCGGTCCTTGCGGCCCCGCAACGGCTGCGGCCGCTAATAGCATGAGGCCCAAAGAAAATAAACAGACTGTTGTAAACTTGAACCTCCATTCTACCTAGTTCAGTGTTATCTATGTAATTTCATAATGAAATCTGAATATTTAGAAGTCATTCAACATTTATTTATTGATAGATACATAAATAAACAACTCTAAACTTACCATATTTTGGCCGTCACTCAGCTCAAGAAGTCATCCAACCAGACACCTATTGTTATCAATATGAAAGTATCAATATATAGTTTTAGTTTTTGCATATGGCGTCTGACTGTTTACAGACACCCCAGAAGACATTAATCCAGAAAGTCATTTATCAATCATAAGGGAATTAGATATGTGTTTCTGGTTGTGCTTGTCTATATGGAGTGGTTTGCCAGTTCCTTCTTTGATTTTCCGACATCTCTGCTATGACCTGCCCATCTTGGGTGACCCTACATGGTATAGAACACAGTTTCATTGAGGTACCCAAGCCCCTTCCCCATAACAAGATAGCGATTCATGATCAAGTGTTACCGCCCTCTATTAAATATCCATATTCTCCTGGGTCCTGAGGGCACTAAGATCTGCTGGCAGCTCTGAATGGCTAACATAAGAATAGCTCCTTAGAGGCAGTTCTGTGTTCCAACTCTAGTTTGTCTGTTTATTTTCTACCACAATACCCTTTTTTATATTATTTTATTTATTTTTAATTATTTTTCCCAATATATAAGACCCATGATGACCACATTTTCATATAATTTAGTTTCTCAACATTTAATGTATTTCACTAGCTATATTTCTGAAAAGTAATTTATCTTTAATGTTATTATATCATGAGCAAGTAAAGCATCTGCTTACATTATGATGCTATTGATCTCCTCACATATCTATTAAAAGGAATATATATTCAAGTTTTAGATATTTGATTGTGTCATTGGCTTTAATCTACACTGGACTAATGGATTTATTATCTAATTACTAGGAAAGTAGCCGTCAAAAATGAAAGGGAATATAATTTTTAAGTGTGGCAATGTTGTTTGCTACACAATGTGAGCATCTTTGGCACTCATCTGCATTCTCCCTTGTGTCTCATTTCTCCCCCTCCTCTCCCTCCCTTGTGTTTCATCCCCCATCTCCCTCCCTTGTGTCTCATTCCCCCCCTCCTCTCCCTCCCTTGTGTTTCATCCCCCATCTCCCTCCCTTGGGTCTCATTTTCACCCCTCTCCCTCCCTTGTGTCTCATTTCCCCATTCCTCTCCCACCTTGTTGTCTCCTTTTCTTCCTCCTCGGCCTCCCGTGTGCCTCCTTTACCCCTCCTCTCCCTCCCTTTTGTCTCCTTTTCCCCTCCTCTACCTCCCTTGTGTCTCCTTTTCTCCCACCTCTCCCTCATGTCTCCTTTTCCCACTCCTCTCCCTTCCTTGTGTCTCCTTTTTCCCATCCTCCCCCTCCCTTGTGTCTCTTTCCCCCCCTCCTCTCCCTCCCTTGTGTCACCTCTCCCTCATGTCTCCTTTTCCCCCTCCTCTCCCTTCCTTGTCTCTCCTTTTTCCCCTCCTCCCCCTCCCTTGTGTCTCTTTTCCCCCCTCCTCTCCCTCCCTTGTGTCTCCTTTCCCCCTCTTCTCCTTACCTTGTGTCTCCTTTTCTCCCACCTCTCCCTCATGTCTCCTTTTCCCCCTCCTCTGCCTTCCTTGTGTCTCCTTTTTCCCCTCCTCCCCTCCCTTGTGTCTCCTTTTCCCCTTCCTCTCCCTCCCTTGTGTCTCCCTTTTCCCCTCATCTCCCTCCATTGTTTCTCCTTTTCCTCCTCCTCTCCCTCCCTTGTGTCTCCTTTACCCTCTCCACTCCCTTTTGTCTCATCCTCCCCCCCTCCCGCATGTGACGTCACTTAGTTAGCATATGTTGGTACGGTCACAGCAAGAAGACGCGCTGCAGCAGCAGGAGCTCAGCTGATCAAGGTAAGAAGGATAGGGAGGTTTTTGGAGAGGGGCGATGGAGGGAGGAAAAGGGGTAAGGGGGTTAGGAGGGAGGAGGAGAATTGCCGCCCACGGATCTGAGTGCCAAAGTCCTGTGGGCCAAGGGGGTTAGGAGGAGGAGGGTTGTGGCCCTCACAGCATTGTGGCCTCAGCGATGAAGTCCTGCATGCCTGGTCGATGGCTCTCCTCGCTTTGTGAGGCTCGCAGTTGCTGCCCTATGGGCCGCAAAGTGTGGCCAACATTATAAGCATTCCCAACACTGACAACTAATATAGTGCTTAGGACCATGTGCCCAAAATGGGAGTTAAACAGTAAAAAGGCAGAAATGTTTCAAAGGGATGGTTACAGGAGTATCCTAATTGGGAGAAACAGGGACATCTATATCTATATCTATCATATCCATTTTTTGCATACATGAGTTTCAACATGATACAATAACGACACTGTCTATGTCAGGGCCATATCCAGGTGTGACCGAGCATGCCTGCGGGTGACTATTGACCTTGGAACAAGGGGCTCGTTTTCATGGTTCCTTACATGACCAGCCACTAGGGAACATGCATAAGGAGTCAACTTAGTTTCATCATAGATATAGATGCTAATCATTATATATTTATTATCAAAACCTGTGGATATATCTGGGACCTATTTTTAGGGAGTCACAAGAAGTGGATCAAAAACATTCCTTATGGCCAATCTCAAAGCATTAGACTCAACTGCAGTCATACGACTGACTATGAGAATGAAAGCAAGATCTAGATGAAGAAGTTCAAGGCCAAGGGATATAAGAACACAGTGGTCCATGAGGTTTTTCAACAGGTAAAAGTGACCAAAAGAGAATACCTACTACGTGGACACATCAAGATCTACTTATAGATTTATTTGGAACAAATAGGTTTTACCCCAAGCAGGGAAGGAGTGGACAATATCCGAAAATTGCTGAATTTGATAGCACACTCTGAGAAGCGATGTACTCCCATCCTGTTCCTTTCATTAGACGCAGAGAAAGAGTTTGATCAGACAGGGTGGGAGTACATACACTCTGTAATGGCCAGAATGGGCTTTGATAAATTTGGAACGCATGCAATTGGCTCTTTATATACAGAGTATAGGATTCGAGTCCCAAACGTTTGATATTCGGAATGGTACTAGGCAAGGGTGTCCCCTCTCTCTCTTCCTGTACTCCTTTTACTGAGGTAGTTAGGCAAACCAATGGCATAAGGGGAATAAGGAGACAACATCGTATTAGCAATTACAAACCCACAAGAGTCTTTGACACAATTGAATGATATCATTTATAAATTTAGTATGATTTTGAACTACAAAATCAATTCACTTTAGTCAGAGGTCTTAACATTAAATAAGCCAACAGACGAAATTAAAAAAACTTGAAGAAAAATGTACATTCAATTGGAGATCTAAAGGTTTTTCACATTTGGGTATTCAATTCAATGAAGATTTAAAAAAAAAAAAATTCTATAAACCTTAAAAATCTAAAATGTTTGAACTTACTCTCCAGCTGGAAAAATATAAATTTATATGTTCTCAGGAAGAATAACACTAATAAATATGATCTTGCTACCTAAATTCAACTACGTTATTTGATGTATAGCATTGGTTGTGCCAAAGTACTGGACTCAAAAGTCCCAGATATTAATTAATAGATTCATCCACATGTCGAAACATGTAAGACTCAAAAAATTAACAATGGCCAAACATTTTACAAAAGGTGGAATAGGATACCCGATTATTAAAACCTATCACGGTTCAATTATCACTTCACATATACTGAAATGGTTATATCCAAACAAATTTGCTTGGTCTTAGATAGAAACCAAAATGGTTCTGAGTCAATGGTTCTGGAGTCAATAGCTAGGTACTACAAAATCTCTACACCTAGGGAATGGAAGAACAAAAATCGTATTTACTTAAAGGATCTATTCTGTGGAGGTGGATTGTTATCCTTCACTGATATTCAGAGACATAACATATCTGGTAGGGGTTGGCTTATTTACAAAAACTTAACCTCATGCTTTCTTCTAAACAACCTGGGAAATTTAAATAGAACTAAACTAACTCCACTTGAACAATTAGTTAAAGATAAACCAAATTCTCATTTAATATCTAAAACTGTAGAAGTAAATAACTCCTCAATGTTAGATTATAAGACTAAAGGCATGGAGGACTGGGAAAGAGACATGGCACAATGTGTTCCCATTAAAACATGGTACAGATACTTTAGAACAACTGACAGATTTATCAAGAAAGCCTCATACAATGAGACCTTCTGTAAATCTGTCAATCAATGGTGTATGGTCCTAAAGAAGATCTCTCAAATCTCTCATATTGGTATTGATAGGCTTTGCTAGAGGAAATATGGGGCTGTTGGCACACAGAAACATGTTTGGTGGGACTGTCCTTTCATAAAACCCTTTTAGGTAGAAACTTTTTCTCAAATCTTGCAAATTTTTGGAAAAAATATTCAACTGTCCATAATGTGCGCAATTTTGCACTTATGTTTACTTGTTTCTAGTCTTGAAATTCAGGTTTTTATTGTCCAAATCTTGATAATAGCGAAATGGATATTAGTTTCCAGGTGGAAGCAAACCTATACCCCAAGATGAATAAAAATTGGGAGCTGGATAAAAACTTTATCTCCTCAGACCTAATCAAAAGAGATATTTTGAAGTGGGAAGTTTGGAGTGAATCACTAAATCTTTAATTCGGAAAATTACTCTAGACTATCTATAAACATTTTAAGACAAATAATAAGTCCCCCCTCTCCACGGTCTCCCCATCCCCCAGGAAAAACTCACTATAATGTACTGTCTTCTTGTTTAATACTTTTTCTTTTTTCCTTTTTTTTTCTTCTTTTTTTTTCTTTTCCTATGTTTAAATCTTTGAAACATTGTTCTGATATATCCAAATTTAAACTTTTTAAATATTTGGTTGACTTAACAAAGTGTTAAAATCAATACAACACATGTCAATAACATGTAAACATGCAACAACAAAAAAGATACTTATAGGAAGTAACAAGAAGGAAAAACTTGTAGATTCCTTATGACATCACACACGCTATCAAAAAGAATTGGCACATCCTAAAGGAGTACAAGATCTTGAATTTTTTTTTACCTGAGATACCCACTATGACCATCAAGAAAAAATGTAACATGAAAGACTTTCTTGCACCAGGCAAACTTCGACAACTACCTAAAAGGTCTTTGAAGACCAGATTTTCCAAACACATACATGATGTCAGCAAAGGAAAACACACAAATGTTTTTTCTGTTCCTTTGGAACATTATAAAGATATCAAAGACATAACCGTACAAGCTATTGATAATATCCAACATAAGAAGTGGAGAGGAAATTGGATTCTTGAACTTAGGCTAATTAAGACACAATGGATTTATAAGTGCGGTACTCTGGAGCCATTGGGCTTAGATAAAGATATTGACCTGGCAGAGTATCTAGTATGAGGTCATTGAATTTGACATGTGGTGTACAATAGAAATCCATAAGAATATTGAACGGCTAGTCCAATTAATAAATGAGTAGTACTCATGTTGACTTGAAGGCCTACTTTATATGGATGTATAATGGAATAAGAACCAATTAGCTATCCTCCTTCTTTGCACAGATGTAGTACCCATCAAATCATTAATACCTTGGTAGCAAATTTCATAACTGATGGTGTAGTATCCTGGAATTAAATCTGAGATATATATATATATATATATATATATATATATATATATATATATATATACACACACATATATATATATATATATATTTTAATAATTGGTCATATCACTTCTGTATTTTTTATATTCCGCTATTGAGAGACTCATTTTATAAACATCAATGGGTTACTGGATGGGAGACCACCTAGGAATACCAGGAGCTCTATGCTGTGGTCAACTGGAGAAGGACCTGGCAACCCA
Organism: Discoglossus pictus; assembly: GCA_027410445.1. NCBI lineage: Eukaryota > Metazoa > Chordata > Amphibia > Anura > Alytidae > Discoglossus > Discoglossus pictus. Next base: position 5,697,394 of record CM050170.1, read on the forward strand.
CTCCAGTATCTCTGCCATGAATACCAAGTGGATCACCATGATGTATTGCGGTCCATGAAGTCACAGAGAGTTGAAAACGACTGAGCGCACAAACACTCAACACATTGTTATCAATAGAGGATATTGTTCCATTTATATGGGGACAATGATTCTTTGTGGGCTCTAAGGACTTGATGTATTTATCCATAGGTCAAAAATGACGGCAATAAAATGTGAAGCTTGGCAATGTTTGCCACACAATGTGAGGCTCTCCCCTCCTCTCACTTGCTAGCCTCGAGATGAGTGCCTTTGGCGCTTATCGTGGGACCGGCAATGAGTGGCACGCGCAAGTCCGTAACTTTTAAATGCTTGCAATGCTCTTTGTCACACATTTAGAGCCTCCTCTGTCTCTCCCCCTATCCCTCCCCTCTGTCTCTTAGAGCCATCTCCCTCTCCTGTGTCCCTACCACACCCCTCATCCTCCCCTGTGTTTCTTCCACACCCCTCTCCTGCTCCATCTCCTGTGTCTCTTCCACCCTCTCCCTTCCCTCTGTCACCCCGTCTGTCTCACCTGTGTCTCTCTTCCCTCTCCATCCTGTGTATCTTTCCCCCTCTCCCTCCCCTGTGTCTCCTTCCCCCCTCTCCCTCCCCTGTGTCTCCTTCCTCTCCCTCCTGTATGTCTCCTCCCCATCTCCCTTCACTGTGTCTCCATCCCCATCTCCTCCCCTTGTGTCTCCTTTCCCCCTCCCTTATGTCTCTTTCCCCCTCCCTCCCCTGTGTCTCTTCTCCCCTTCTCCCTCCCCTGTGTCTCTCCCCCCAGTATTTCCCCCTCCTTCCCCTGTGTCTCTTCTCCCCCCCTCTCCCTCACATTTTTCCTTTTGCACTGTAATAGTTTCCCCATTCCTATGACAACAAGGATCACTCAGTAGGTATTTCCGGTTTAGCAACCAGTGAGGTCAGCAGGAGAGGCCATATATAGAGCTCTTCTTGTTTTGGGAGGCTCTAGTTTTAGCTGATGAATGACACACACTTAACTATATCTGAGTTTATCAAAATATCATTGAGAAAGCTTTTTTATAAGCAAAATGCATTTGATAAGATTTTATCTTTATATATCATTGAATAAGCTTTATGATAAGCGAAACGAATTGGATATGTTTTTATCTATATATCATGGAAAAAACTTTATGATAAGCGAAACGCATTTGATTCGATTTTATCTATATATCATTGAGAAAGCTTTTTTTATAAGCGAAATACATTTGAAACAAGTTTATCTATATATCATTGAGAAAGCTTTTTTAGAAAGTGAAACACATTTGATTCTATTTTATCTATATATCATTGAGAACATTTTTTTATAAGCAAAATGCATTTGATATAATTTTATACATGTATCAGTGAGAAAGCATTTTTATAAGCGAAACGCATTTGATACATTTAAATTGATTATGAGATTTGTGTTTTTACCTACCATTGACAAGTTTGCAGTGATAAGTGACATCGTTGAGTGGGAAGCGATTTTTCAGACTTGCTATACAATACTTTTTTTGGGTTGCTATATACCAAGGTTTATTAACCTGGCATATGTATGTATCAAAATAAATGGGATTGTGATCCACTCCAATAGTGATATTTGCCTGAAAATAACACATCAGCATTTCAGTCACGTAGACTCCTTGGGGCACTCACTAGTTCAATTACTGTTGTTACTCACCAATTCCATCTGAGAAGAAGATTGCTGTGCCAATGGATGTTTATGAGCTCTTCAAACTTACCTCTGTTCACGAGGTAGATAAATGTGAGTTGAGACTTTTCTCCCCTCCCTACCTTTCTTCCATCATTAATGCCTGCTACCCTACCCATAATTCCTTAGCCCTGGCTTCTCATTTTACCTATCATACCGCTTGCCTTATGGCTAGCTAGTCATGGTTTGGAGCTTCACATAAACGCAGCACATATGACAATACAGGGAGTTCCTCAACCTAATCGTCCCCTTACCAAAACTCCAGGAACAGGTCCAATGGCCTCCATACACAAAGGGCAAAATCTTATAGACTCTTGAAGGATCTATCTGTAGGCAAAGATGATGTAGGGAAGCATTTTTTTCAAATCCTTCTCCTGATCCAAAAAAGCTTGAATCATAGCCTTCAAGGTACCAGTGAACCTTTCACACATGGAAAAGGTCTGGGAATGACTTTTGTAACAACTGCTGCGTCAACTCATCTTTAAACTAGATACTCTGCCAAAATTTCACTCTGCAACACAACCGGATGAAAATGGCTAACAAGGTATCAGCCACTATTGCTTCTATAATATGACCAATAGCTACAGCCTCCGGATACCAGGTGGTACCACCACAGTAAAGATGTATCTCTTGCCCAATCTTAACCTTAATAGCACCAACATTGTGGCTGCCATTAATTTGCCAAGACAAGCGACCAGTTGAGCTGACCAATGAATGGATCCCACTGGTTAGGTCCTGGAAGGAGTGGTGCTTCAGGACCTTTTATAGCTAAAAGTTATGTGATGAGCTTCTGAAAAACTGAACTTTTGGTGAAACAAAGTCATGTTACAACAACTGATCTAAAAGATGCATCTTATGATTAAAATTTACATAATAAAAACATCACGCTTGGTTCTATGAAAAAATATTGACTCTAAAATATGATATATAAATATGGTTAAGGATAATAATATATTCAATAGAGTTAATATCAATCTGTTTGAATGTCTGGTCTTTTGGGTGATATACATAAACACAGACATACTCAGATGTACATGCTGATAATTAAACTCTTGGGTCTGACACCTCATGAGACATCTTCTGAGATGTTCCAGTTTACAAATAAAAACCCAGCTCTAACGAGAAATAACGAGGAATAAGCTGGAGAAGGTAAGTGGGCAGCCCTTCCATGTAATAGTTTCTGTTAAAGACGAGGTATCACAAGATCTGACTAGTTGGTCCTGGAGAGAGGACTTGTGTGTCAGAGCAGGGGAAGAAGAAGAAGATGGGAGATATGTTCTGGGCTAATGTTTCTTCCAACAATTTTAATAAACTGTTTCAGTCATGAAACTAGAGACCTGGCTCTGATGGACCTATGGTAGGACGGCCTCAATGGCTTTTCATAACTCTAGACATGTCAATTTGCTATCTGCAATTTGTCCCAGACGTTTCTTATAAATAGACAAATGAAGTCTAGACAATTTGCTGGTCAAGTTGACCATTTAAAAGTGGTCAATGTCTCCTTTACATGATTCTTTACTAGTAACAATGTCCATCTTGAATAAACTGAACAACATTTTTAATAACGAATGACTGTTATTTTGCTTCGCTACACTTCATGATGATTATATTTTCCTCTAATTGAATATTTTTCATATTATATTTGTTATATTCCATATCTTCTACCAAACATTTATAATAGCTCAGGATACTCTGTAGATGTCCATTTGGAAACACTCCATGAATCTCATGGTGCTATACCTTGTTATATTTGATCTACAAAAGTGATAAGACTCATCTCCTTTCTGTTTAAGTAAATGGTTACCAATGTGGGATGTTACCGTTGTTCAGTCGTGTTCCATTCTCCATAACCCTATGAATCACAGGATGTCAGGAACGTCTGTCAGCCACTGCCCCTTTTGAGATCCCTCAAACTTACGTTGATTGTTTTAATGACCTCATCTATCCATATCTGCCTCTGCAATCTGCTTCTTTATGTGTCTCTCCAATCAGTCTGAGCATCAGAGTCCTTCTCAAGGCAGTTCTGTCTTCTCCTGATATGTATAAAGTATTTGAGCTTCAGCTTCATGATCAAACTTTCCACTGAACAGTTTGACCTGATTTCCTGTAGCATTTATTGATTGGATCTACGTCTTGGAACTCTAAGTAGTTTTCTGAGATATCACACTGATAAAAAGAATGACGATAAGATTTTATGGAGAAAGAAAACCACACCATGGTGACATATTTTATTCTGAAGGGGATTTCCAACTATCCTGGTCTGCAGGCTCCAATCTTCTTTCTGATTCTAATAATTTATCTCCTCACTCTTGGTAGCAACAAGACAATTCTTGTACTTGTCTGTCTGGATCATCATCTTCACACTTCTATGTACTTCTTCCTGGGGAATCTGTCTCTCATGGACATGTCTACCAGCACCATCGCTCTACATAAGATCCTTAGTAACTTCATATTTAGGGATAACACAATTTCTTTGCTTGCATGCAGAACTCACATATTCCTATATTTGTCCATGCTTTCTGCTGAGGCGTTTCTACTGGCTGCCATTAATTATGATCGATATGTGGCTATTTGTAAACCCTTACATTATCATGTGATCATGAACCATACAATCTGTGCTCTATTGGCTACCATATGTTGGATGTTGGGATTTTTAATAATTACACCTCATCTCATCTTATTGTCACAGTTATGGTGTTACAGATCCAATATAGTCAATCACTTTTTCTGTGACCTTGTCCCTTTGTTGAAGCTGTCTTGCAATGATACCTCTGCCTTTGAGAGATTGGAGCTCATTGAAGTATTCACTTTAGGTTTACCTTCCTTTCTTCTAACCTTCAACTCCTACATGTTCATTATTAACAACATCCTGAAGATCCGTTCCAGCATAGGGAGAATTAAAGCTTTCTACACGTGTTCCTCACATCTCACAGTGGTCATTATTTTCTATGGGACCCTCTTCTTTCAATACCTGAGACCAAGTTCAGATAATAGTTTAGACTACAAAAAATATGTTTCTCTCTTTAACACAGCAGTTGCCCCTTTGATAAACCCAGTTATTTACAGTTTGAAGAATACAGATGTGAAATCAGCATTTAGACGCCAGCTAAGACGTTGTAATGACATTATTTAAGGATGTGGCCCCTAAAAGCCACTCAGGTGAATCTCCAGAATGACAAACTGCACCACATATATCTCATTCTATTGGGGGAAACAGCTTCCCAATAAGTGATAAGGTCTGACTGAAGATGTGGGAAATTCTGTAACATGTTCTAATGTAATTTGGTTTGTGATGAACACTGAAATGCCACCAAAGTGGGACTACACCTGGTTGATATATTTATAAATTCAGGATCTATTTTGATAATTTTTTTTTAGGATTTTGAGTAAAGTAAAATGATTTAAGAGCCTAAAACCATCAATATCTACAAAATGTCTAAAAACCTAGCTTTAATGTCAGATAAGGACCAAAAGGTATGACTTAGAATGCCTGGTCTAGGGTACTCTTGGTAAGCCAGCAGGTTTTAATGTTAGTACAGGCTCCCAGTGATTTTGGAAGGTCACTCCCAAACTATGGAGAAACTATCCAACACCACCTATATGGTAGCCATGCATGAGCAACAGCAGATTCAGAAGAAAACCACCTGGTTATGCTGGAAAAAAAACAGAATCGGAATCTCCAAATAATGGCCATTTGGCTAGCAGAGACTGAAGATTTTGAGGATGGGGTAATTCTAAACATGCTTGCCCCTGATGACCAATCACTTTTCTCTTTTATCCTGACCAACTTGTCCCTGGACCAGCAACAGCAGTTCAAGTTGGTGGTGAGTCACCAGCTAGTCTTGTTTTTGACCAAACTAGGTAGGATGGACCTGCCAACCCACAGGGTCTTTAAACCTGACATTACCTCCTTAAAACATCCCTCTTATAGGATCCCTGATAAGGGCAACATAATGAATGAGCAGGATGAGATGATAGACCTAGGGTTAATTGAGCATAGTCCTATCTATGAGTATCCCTTGTGGTGTCGGTCCCTAAGAAGTATAGGAACACACATTTTGTGTGAACTTTAGGCAGCTAAATTACAATATGACTACTGATGCTTACCCAATCTCTAGAGTAGTTGAGCTTCCAGATAGGCTAAGATGGGCAATCTATGTGACCACACTTGACTTGGCTACTGGCAGATCTCACTTGCTGAAATCACTAGAGAGAAGTCCGCATTCACAACCCCATTTGTGCTGCACCATTTTACGGTTACGTCTCTTGGGATGAAGTATCTCCCTTCCACATGCCAACAGCTTGTTAACCACCTACTACATGGATGGTAGAAGTAGATAACATTGCCAAAATATAGCCAGGGTTGACCATTGGCCTGACAAATGCCAGTTTGTTAAGGTGGAAGTGAAGAACTTAGGACATAAAGTAGGGAGGATCTTGCCAGAGCTAGTCAAGGTAGACTTGATAGAGCAATGGCGCACACCAACTAGTAAAAGCTGTTGGCATTTCTAAATATAACGGGCTATTACCACCGGTTTATTCCCGTTTCAATAAAAATGTATAAAAAGAGAGACGAAAAATAAATATTATGCTGTTTCTGGGACACATAAAAATGGTGTGTTTTATGTTGATGGATTATTTTTAATAATAATATTTTATTCTTTGGAGAAATTCTGCAACTTGTCAACTTTCAACGTGTCCTGAGAAGAAGGAATTAGAGGAACGTTGTAAAATGTGGAAATGTTCATGAGGATGCCAATTTATAAGTAATATACTGTAAATACAAAGAGAACATGCATGTAATAGGTTGTAGTAGGTGGTTACATTAATCAATAGATATTTATCTCACCAAAGAACTGGACATATATGTAGGTAGATGACATTAGTTAATCCCATACAGTTGATCTACTGACAGTATACTGCGTTGAAATGTGACGAGAAACAGTCACAGGACAACGAAATTCTCATATATACATTATTATGTAGCAAAAATATATTATAATTTATTTTAAGTTACCATATACAATTATGTTGTAATACAATGGTGGGCAATTCATCCTACAAGGGCCACCAACAGTTCAGGATTTAAATCTCTCTCTATATGAGCCCAGAGAGAGATATAAATACTGGACTGTTGGCGGTCCTCATAGGACCGAGTCGGCCACCAGTGCTCTACTGGGATAACCATTGTTTTGTTTGACTATATACATTTATCTCCATTTATAGTGTTTATTACAATATATTTCAATGATTAGTTAATAAATGTGGAAGTATTAATACACTTTTCTTTGATTTAATACTATACATGGATGGGTTAAAAAAGCTTCACTAAAAGCTAAAAGCAATAAACATGTATGTTTGGACTTAAAGTTTTACCAAGTACATAATTTAGGAAGCAAAAGATTTTAAAGCTAATTTTTAGTTTGTTTCTGGAGAGCATAGCTTACATCTCCTCAACCTGATCCTGACATTAGCCGACTTGGAAGCAGTGTCTCACAGAGAGGTTCCACCACAATATGAGGCCATGTTCTGGCCACTGAGGCACTTCTATATCCGGGTAGAGTACCACTTGGGTTTGTCCATTGTGATGAGATTTGTTTACCTCTCAGTGGGATATACGCAGATGGAGTCCTCTGTTTGGTATGCCCCATCTTTTCAACTTCACACTTGTTTAGTTTTGATCTATAATTTTACCCTGTTTCCCGGTCAACAAGAAGGGATATTAAGCATCTTTGACTGGCCCTTCAACAGCTAGTCATATCAACCAATGAGGACTTGAGTTGCAGACTACTCCATGGTGCACTCAGCATGAGAGAGTACCTGGCCAATTTCATGGACTTTCCATCCACTCCGTCCATTTTGTTGCATGGTAGAGTCGATGTATCATGTATATTTCAGACTTCAGCCCCTCTTATCATTTTTGAGGGCCCTTCACCTACAGTTCTGGCTGTATGACTCCCCTGACATACTTTTGGGCACTCATTGTCCCATGGTAATAGGGCCAGGGACCTCCATATGTTTGAGTGCAAGAAATAGAAACTATACCAAAGTCAAACCATAACAAGAGTTACGATTTGGGGCAGTATTATGGGCAAAGGGACTCCCAAGTTCTACCCATGGACACTCATTGGAACATTGAAGAAAGTAAGAGAGAGCAAACTCTTAGTGGATCTACATTGTACCAAGAATAAAGATAGAAGAAATGCATCTATAAACAGAATAAAACTTTCTCTCAATGTTTTCTGAATTGAATTATCTCAAGTAGATTGGTGGCTCACTTGACTTGAATAGAAAGTGATATCCTAAGATAACATATATTTCCCTCTTTAATCTCGCCTCACGTGTCCTTTTCCCTATACCTCCAAACCCATCCTCTATCACCTGATGCTTCTTCTTTCCTTAAACTTTTCTCATTATTAGTTCCCATTTCTCCATATTTATTCTAGATTCCTATTCCATTTTCCCCATACCACCACACCCATCCTCCACCTCCTTCTGCTGCTCCTTGTCCTTTTCCTCTTATTTTCCTTTTCCTCATTGTATTTGTCACCCACCTCCTTTTCTCCACTCTATCCGCTTCCTAAAGAAATACTTTATGTATATGCTATTTCCTTTTTTTATATATATTGACTATATTAAGTGCCTCTTCACACCCATGATGGGTCTATACACTCGATCACAAGGGTACAGAACAGGTTTCAAAGAAAATATATTGTAATATATACAATATTTAGAAGTAATCTCGGGTCCCCCAGAAACCAAAAATGATAAAATGATATACCATTCACTGCAATTATACATTTCACAATTTCTCCTTTGGGCTTAGTACGTCTAAAGAACCAAGAGGAACGAGTTGAGCGTATTGTTATTTGAGTGTCTTTATGATTTGTGGTCCTTTCAGGATATGTGTGTCTAGGAAGCTTAGTATTTTAAGGTGTAAAAGTGTTTGGGGATTAATAGGGTTATTATAAATTCTTATAAAATAGTGAGTTGTGCTTGAACCTAGGAAATTCAGTAGATGTGGTCCTTTCAACACAGTGTCTTATGGGACACTATTGTGCAAAATAAATAATTTAGATATTGCAGCTATTATCTGGAGATCGATAGCAATCAAGTGCTTGGATAGAAAATGGGTTCAATCATAACAAAGATAAATTGTTGTACATGGAAATTCTCAAATTGAACTTATGTAGTAAATGGAGTTCCTCAGGAATCAGCACTAAGTCCCAGGGCCATCATCCAATACACACATTCATATCCTCCCAAGATGTGAGATACAAAGTAATAATATTGTATGATACACCCATAGTCTATAAAGTGTATAAAATGACTCAGATGACCACCTTATCTCTAATTTCCTCTACCTTCTTTACACTTCACTTCACTTGTAAAATAACAATATCATAAAATCAAGTATGTACTGATAGGTACAATTATATTGTAATTGTGTATTGGGTGACAGATAAACGTGTTTCACTGCTCTGTGCAGCTTCCTTAGTGTCTACTAACACATGGGGGTTTGCAGTATAGCACTCAATAAAACACTTGATAGCTTTATAAGTTTTACAAGAATAAAATAACCAGTGGGTCCTAACTATTACCCGTGTATACAGATATTGTTTTACATATTTACCACACAGTTTCCTACACATATGTAGTGGTGGTTAATGTCATCATAAAAAGTAGTTTACATGCCATATCGCTGGACAAATTGTTCCACAGATCGAGTTGTTACATTACATACCACCCCAAGTGAACTCCACTGAGACTATGAGCCCTACCATAAGAGGATACAAGACTTAAGATCAGCTGTTTAAATTCCTCATATATCATTGAGGTTATTCCAGGTGAGAGTCCCATCTATCAAGACTCACATACTATCTTCCAACTCTTTAAGTCTTAATGATCTGCACTCAGTGCTGTTACGCTCTCTCCCTCCCTCCCCTGTTTTCTAATAAATTACAATGACTTACGAGCACCATGAGTTCCATGGAGTGTTTCCAAATAGACATCTGCAGAGAATCCTGAGTTATTATAAATGTTTGATACATAATGTGGAATCACATATAATAGTTGTCAAACTGCGAATCGTTATCAAGCTTACCAGCCTTGTGTAGCGAGGCGAGCCGTTGAAGCACAGAAGGCTTCCAAGGTGCTCATCGGCTGCAATCCTTGCAGAGAAGTTGAGGCATTGAAACTCGGAGCACTTAGGCGATGAAAGTGAGGCGTGCAGTTGAGACACCCAAAAAACGCGAGACTTAGACAGAAATGAGCGCTGAAGGCAGAAAAGACAGAAATAATACAAATGAAAACCTCACACACAGCACGGGGGGACAGCCAGGACATCTGAGAGTGAGGTTGCACACAAATTTAAACCGTATTTGCCGAATTTCGGCACATGGAAATTGGCTAAGCAAGAAAACAAATGGCGCGTGAAAAAAAATAAATTGAGGCTACACAACCCGTACCGTGCAAAACACTAGCAGATGCGTACCACTTTTACCCAGGAACGTACGAGGTAGAGAAGATGGAAAATGTTTGTGAGCCGCGTAACAAATAGACAATCACTGCTATTTTACAACACTAACTTGCAACTTATAACATTACAAATCTAAAATGAATGCTGAAGGTGCTCAGAGAAGCAAAAGTACATGATAGGAGAGGCTCGCAATGAGCACAGAAGGTTCTCAGAGGAGCAAAAGTACACAACAGGAGAGGCTCGCAATGAGCGCCAAAGGTCCTCACATTAGCAAAAGCTTTGCATTGTGTGGCAAACAGCATTGCCATGGCTTCAAATTTGATTGCCCCGTAATTTTTGACGTTCAAGTTGCTAGTAAAACAAATTATCACATATATAGTTGTGAGCATAACCCTGTCACTCATGGGGATCAATACAGACCCCCATAAGCCCTTCATTAAAACTGTCACTCATGGGGGTCAATATAGACCCCCATAAGCCCTTCATTAACCCTGTCACTCATGGGGGTCAATAGAGACCCCCATAAGCACTTAAAAAAAAAACCTCACGCATGGGGGTCAATATAGACCCCCATAAGCCCTTCATTAACCCTGTCACTCATGGGGGTCAATATAGACCCCATAAGCCCTTAATTAACCCCCTCACTCATGGGGGTCAATACAGACCCCCATAAACCGCTAATTAACCCTGTCTCTCATGGGGGTCCATACAGACCCTCATAAGCCTCTATTTAACCCCATCAGTCCCATAAGGGTATATTAAGCCCATTATGGGCCTGTTACAACCCAACATTAACCACATAAGTGCCATGACAGTCCTCAAGGACCATCATGACACTAAGTATAAACACTACACTGCACTATACCCCCCCAATAAAACATAAAATTTCAACTAAACACCCTCTACACTAACCTATTAACAGCTACACTACCTACCTACCCCCTAATAACCCCCACCACTCTAATTACAGAAAATAAAAAAGCCTAAAGTAAAAAAATAAAAAATCGACATTACATAACATAACATACCTATGTCAAAAAAAATAAAAAATCTACCTTCCAGAAAATAAAAAAACCTAAGTCACAAAAAAGGAACAATACAGAAAATAAAAAAACACATTACAACACCCCCCCACTACAGAAACACTTATACCATACAATACATACAATATAATACAATTAGTGATGTTCCGAACAGTTCGCCGGAGAACTATTCGCGGCGATTTTCGCATGTTCGCGTTCGCCACGAATGGCGAACACATGCACTTTTCGGTTCCCCCCCTATACTTTATCATTGAGGAAACTTTGAACATCATTTATTTTATTTTATAATTTTTTTTGTGGAATCTATGCCTGCCTGCTAGCGTGTGTGTTTGACAGGCTAACACCTAACAGCTTATATTGTGCTTATTTTCACTACTCATACCTAGTGGTGTAACATACATTGAAAACAACCATTTTTTTCCTGTAATCTAATTTCAGTTGCCTGCCTGTGTCAGGCTCACAGCTTATATTGTGCTCAGTGACATAAAACAACACTTTTTTGACTGTAATAGATTAAATAGCAATTGCCTGCCTACAGGTGTGTGTGTGAAGGCTATTGCATCTACTCTGCCAACTTTTGCCAGTGCACAGTGATACATCATATCTGGTGCAACCGTAGTGTACAGTGACATAAAAAAACACTTTTTTGACTGTAATCGATTGAATATCAGTTGCCTGCCTACAGGCGTGTGTGTGTGAAGCCTATTGCATCTACTCTGCCAACTTTTGCCAGTGCACAGTGACACTCATATCTGGTGTCACAGTAGCTTGCACGCATAGTACCACTAATCGAAAAAAAATGACAGGCAGAGGCAGGCCACCCCGCAGGGGCCGTCGTGGTCGTGGTGCTGTGATTCCCTTTTGCCCTAGAATAATGCCCAGTTTTCAGAGGCAAAGTACCCGGAACTTGAAAAGTTTTGAGGACATGGTTGACTGGCTAACACAGGACACCCAATCTTCTACAGCTTCCGCTCGGAACCTAGATGCGCCATCCTCCTCCAGCTTAGCTTCGGGCACCTCTCCAGTTACCACTCGCCAGCCTGCCGCCACCACCAACACTAGCACCACAGCCGCTTCACTTGATCCGTCAGCATAGTTATTTACACATCCGTTGGAAGAAATGAGTGATTCGCAAACATTAGTGCCAGAGGATATAGGTAACAGGGATATGTCTCAGTCAGGCAGCATTACACACATGGACGTACGGTCTGATGATGATGATGTTGTAACCTGTGCTGCTTCTTTTGTTGAGTTGTCAGATACAAGTGAAGCGGTTGATGATGACGATGCGTCCGTGGATGTCACGTGGGTGCCCGCTATAAGAGAAGAAGAACAGGAGGAAAGTTCAGATGGGGAGACAGAGAGGAGGAGGAGACGAGTTGGAAGCAGGGGGAGGTCATCGAAAGTAGCTAGTGGTACAGTCAGACAGCATGCATCAGCACCCGGGGTCAGCCAGACAGCACGCCAGTCAACGAATGCTGTTGCCACCATCAGAATGTCGTCATTGCAGAGCTCAGACGTGTGGTAATTTTTTTGTGTGTCTGCCTGTAACAACAGTGATGCCATTTGCAAAAAGAAACGTGAGTCGTGGGAAGTCCAACACCCACCTAGGTACAACTTCTTTGTGAAGGCACATGATGTCACATCACAAATACCTATGGGATCAACACATGAGTACAAGCAGCACAAAAAGTCAAAGCCGCCATCCTCCTCCTGGTCCAGCATCTTCAGCCACGTCAACCACTGCTGCCCTGCTTGCCCCCTCTCAACCATCCGCCACTCCGTGTCTCGCCCTGAGCAGTCCCTGCTCATCTGCCCACAGTCAGGTGTCTGTCCAGGACATGTTTGAGCGTAAGAAGCCAATGTCACAAAGTCACCCCCTTGCCCGGCAACTGACAGCTGGCTTGTCTGAACTCTTAGCCCGCCAGCTTTTACCATACAAGCTGGTGGAGTCTGAGGCGTTCAAAAAATGTTTAGCTATTGGTACACCGCAGTGGAAGGTACCCGGCCGAAATGCAAAAGGAAGTAATGGCATCTCTGGCACACAGTGTTGGGGCAAGGGTCCATCTGACCACTGATACCTGGTCTGCAAAGCATGGTCAGGGCAGGTATATCACCTACACTGTGCATTGGGTAAACCTGGTGACGGCTGCCAAGCATGGAATACGTGGCTCAAATTTGAATTGGGAGGACCGACCAAGCATCTTTTTCCATCTCCCTGTTCCAAAAATCCATGTCATATACACGTCCCCTGATAGTGGACGTAACAGGGATTAAACCGATAGGAATAGTACTACCTAACACTACACACCTTATAATAACGCAGTCAGAGGCAACGCGTATAATCTTCCATGCTGTGCAGTGGAAGCCCCCAGACTCTGACCTGTGTATAATCTTCCATGCTGTGCAGTGGAAGCCCCCAGACTCTGACCTGTGTATAATCTTCCATGCTGTGCAGTGGATACCCCCAGACTCTGACCTGTGTATAATCTACCATGCTGGGCAGTAGAAGCCCCCAGACTCTGGGAGTCTGAAGAAGAGGAGTCAGAGGAGGAAGGTGGCTTTGAGGAGGTGGAAGACCAAACACAGCAGGCGTCCCAGGGGGCTTGTTGTCACCTTTCGGGGACCCTTGGTGGCTGGGTGGAGGAAGAGACCTTCAATGACATCAGTGAGGACAAGGAATGGGACATGGCTAGCTTGGTATCCAACCTTGTGCAAATGGGGAGTTTGCGTTTGTGTAAAGGGACTGTTTGCGGTTGTTTGCAGTGCATTAAACAGGGAGATTGGTCTGTTACTGTGAAGCGGGTGTAACCCGTACACTACCTGATCGACACAACATCATACCTGATGTTTTAAAGCATGTTATTCCAAACAATTTAGGAATGTTAGGTGATTTATGCCCTTTATGGCTTAAAACCAGACTCTGCATCAACAATGTCATTTTCCGTGGAAGTTTTGCCATTGATCCCCCTCAGGCATGCCACAGTCCAGGTGTTAGTCCCCTTGAAACAACTTTCCCATCACTATTGTGGCCAGAAAGAGTCCCTGTGGATTTTGAAATTTGCCTGCCTATTGAAGTCTATGGCGGTTCGCCGGGTTCGCCCGTTTGCGAACATTTATTGGAAGTTCGCTTCCGCTGTTCGCAAAGCGAAAATTTGATGTTTGAGACATCACTAAATACAATACAATACAATTAGATACAATACACCCCTATCTAATATACAATACATTCTATCTATCTAATTTACATCCCCAAATCTATCTAAATAAATACCATAATCTAATATACATACTACCTATATAATATACATCACACAATCTATGTAATATACAATAAATAATATTGATTTAATATACATCCTATCTATCTAATATACATCCCCCAATCTATCTAAATAAATACCATAATCTAATATACATACTATCTATATAATATACATCACACAATCTATGTAATATACAAGAAATACTATCTATCTAATATACATCCTATCTATATAATATACATCCACCAATCTATCTAAATAAATACCATAATCTAATATATATCCTATCTATATAATATACATCCCCTAATCTATCTAAATAAATAACACAATCTAATATACAATACATGCTATGCTATCTATATAAAACACATACCCCTAGCTAACATACAATAAATGCTATCTATATATAAAATTATCTAATTCTAAGCTAAAATAAAATAATTAAGACCACTTACCCTGCAGATGTCTATTCTGATTAGTGCAACACATTTACAGTACATAAGTAAACATTCTAAACATTCTAAATATTCTACTCACCTTTCCGGCATGTCCCGACCGTCTTCTTTTCTTCTTCTCCGTTCAGGCACTGCTAAAAAAAACATAACATTAATAAACATACATAAACATAAAAACAAAATAAAATAAACATAATCTACATTGTACTTACCTCCCCGCGATGACTCCGGCCTCCTCCGCCTCCACTTCTGCCACGCCCTGTAAAAAAAAAAAAGGACTTACATCCGCACTCACGGACATCCCCGACTCTAATGAGGCTCCCAAAGACTTTTCCGGAAGAAAATAGGCGCCTTCTGATTGGTTGAAAACGCTGTCTATCAAATTCACCCAATCAGGAGGCGCCAATGTGTGAGCCAATCAGAAAGGGATACACCTTAAAATCCCACTCTGATTGGATAATGCACCTGTCAATCTTTATTTAAACCAATCACAAGGCGCAGATGCCTTCAGCCAATCACAATGGAATACACCCCCACAGGGTGATTGGCTGGAGGCATCTGCGTATTCTGATTGGTTGCACTGACAATAGCCAATCACGATGGAATACACCCCCACGTACTGATTGGTGAAGGATTTGATCCTTCTCATTGGCTATTGTCAATGTCAATCAGTATTACAGCCAATGGGAAGGCGCACATGTCTTCACCAATCAGTACGTTGGGGTGTATTCTATTGTGATTAGCTGATTGCAATAAAGCCTTCAGATTGGTTCAAATAAAGATTGATAGGTGCGTTATCCAATCAGTGTGGTATTTTGGGGTGTATCCCTTTCTCATTGGTTCACTGGCGTCTTCTCATTGGCTTAATTTGATAGACAGCGTTTTAAGCCAATCAGAAGCCGCCATTGCCAACTTTATTCTGGAATACTCCGTAGGAAGCTCATTAGCGTCGGGGACATCCGCCAGGGCGGACGAGTGTTGTTTTTTTTATTTATTTTTTTTAAACAGCGCGGATGCTTCTAGGGCCCATCCAGGGAAGAACACCAGGAGGCCCGGAGACATCGCGGGGAGGTAAGTACAATATAGATTGTGTTTAATTTACTTGGTTTCATGTTTATGTATGTTTACTAATGTAATCTTTTTTTTGTTTTTTTTTAACAGGGGCCGTGCCGCAGAAGCAAAGATGGAGGACGTGACATGCTGGGACGGGACATGCTGGAACCGGACATGCTGGAAAGGTGAGTAGAATAATTAGAATGTTTAGAATTTTTATTTATTTTATGTAAACTTTTTGTATTAATTGTTTACATCTTTTTTACCCTAGATTGGTGATCTGAAGAAACATCTCAAAGGTAAGTGGTCATAATTATTTTATTGTAGCTTAGAATTAGGGTTGCTATATAGAGACAGCATGTATTGTATATTAGATAGATAGGGGGATGTATAGTACATATATAGTATTTATTGTATATTAGATAGAAAGGGGGATGTATATTAGATAGATAGTATTGTATATTAGATATGGGGATGTATATTAGATAGGGGGATTTATATTAGATTGGGGGATGTATATTAGATAGGGGGATGTATATTAGATAGATAGTATTGTATATTAGATAGGGGGATGTAGATTAGAAAGGGGTGTGTTGTATTGTATTTAATTGTATTGCATGTATTTGTATTGTAATGTATTATATTGTATGTATTATATTGTATGTATTGTATGTATTATATGTATTTCTTTTTCAGGTGTTTAATTTTTTTTTCTGTAGTGGGGGGGTTGTAATGTATTTTTTTATTTTCTGTAATGTTCCTTTTTTTCTTTTTTGTGACTTAGGTTTTTTTTCTGTAATGTACAGTTTTTATTTTTGGTGATTTTAAGTGTTTCTTAATGTAATGTAGATTTTGGACTTTTGATCACTTTAGTTATTTTGATTTATGTAATTACAGTGGTGGGGAGGGGGTTATTAGGGGGTAGGTAGGTAGGTAGTGTACGTGTTAATATGTTAGTGTAGAGGGTGTTTAGTTGATATTTAATGTTTTATTGGGGGGGTATAGTGCAGTGTAGTGTTTATACATAGGCAAACATAACATGGGCTTCTTTTTGGGCTTTCAAAATTCCCACCCAACTTGGATGGACCAATCAGGGTCTGTTCACGTCCTGTCCGTCTCTGCACCAACTAGCTTACAGAGTGTGACATGCTGATTGGTGGAAATTCCAAGTAAATAAGTAGGAAAGGAATGATAGGAGAACACGAACCACCTCTTTTCCAACTTACCATGGGCCCATGAACCATTATTTAGTGTTACAGAGGTTGGTTAGGGAAATTAGGTGCCATATTACACTTTTAGCCAACCTGTGTATTAAACATAATCTAAAACATATCATACACATGAAGAAAAGCAGTTCAACAGGGAGGTGGCAGGAGATTGGATTCAGGGCTTAGGCAGTTATGAGAAAGTCCATGGGAGTCCTTTTGGGATTTATTAACCTCTTGGCTGTTAGAACAATGGGGAGAAGAAGAGCATACTTAGGGATTTCTTAGTTAGATATATTTTGCTCTAAACGTGAAAAAAATATATTTTTTGTTGTAAAAATATATGTGACAATGGCTTTAATAGGGGAATCTTGAGATGAAATGCTGGTCTAAACTGTAACAGTTAGGTTCATGTGTAAACTTTCCAGCAGCTCACATTACTAACCTACAGAGGTGTAGGCGATAAAAGGTCCTGAGGCCAGCCTCATTCCAGAGAATACCTAGCACCAATATTCACAAACCCATACAGGAGAAGACCTAACCAGTGGCATCCATGCATTGGCCGGTCCAGCTGCTCACTCCTCATGACAAACTGGTGGCAGCGGTGGGGTTTATGCTATCAAGTAGAAAATCCAAGTGTCACAACCGGCTCTTCATGGGCTTGAAAAGGCCAAAAATACCAATCCTACTGGCAGGTTGTTTAGGTTCCTTCATCCCTACACACAGGAAAGCGTAACCACCGGCTAGGACAGGTTGCTGATTCTCCAGACCAAGTTGAGGTTGCAAGGCCAAGATACAGAGTTTTAAGACAAGTTACCGAATACCAGGTTGAGCTGCAGAAATTAATTTCTAGTTAAAAAAATAATAAACGCCTTCCCTCTAAATTAAACACACTATGCATATTTTTCCCAACAGAGCATAAACTTTATTTTACAGGTCACATTTTTATACGGATAGTGCACCCATCACCAGTGATCATTTCCTTTGGCAAACACAAATTTCACACCGTATGCCCCTTTTAAACTTCACCACATAGGACAGGTCACTCTCCCGACATAGGGTCAACCTGTGCCAAGGAGTTTAAGGTCATTGGCATCATCAACAGAATATGGGTACATCAGGGGTTCATTAGGTAGTGTAGCTGCTGGAGACATAGTGTCTGGGTGATGGGTCTGGGTCTTTAACTTACTTAGGGAGCCATAAACACGGGGTGTAGGAGTCTTACATTTTTCAAGGACACGGTTTCTGCTATTCAGCAGATCCAGTAGAAGCTAGCGGGGAAGGCTAGCAGTCTCAAGGTACCTCCTGTTCAGGGAGGGACTAGTGGTAAGGAACAGTAAAGTCAGGGGACTAAGCAGTTGGGATTACATGCTTCCCAGCTTACACCCCCCTCTAAGATGGATAAACATTTATTGAGTCTGAGGGGTGTCGGCTAAGGGATGTTCAACTTTCAGGGCCGACCAGGACTTCCATATATTTCTAGACATTCAGGCTCTTATCGTCAAGTACTTCCGAATTTGGGGTAACAATAAGACAAATGATCAAAGGGGTATCAGTTGCAGAGCACTTGACATCACTTAACCTTTGTCTATTGAAAAATGGGTTTCAACATTTGCTTTTTGATTATACTTAGTGGCTTTATTGTGTTTGTAAATCTCCCGTAGAAATTTATGGAGCCTATTCTTGAGCAAGTTCAAACATGGGATCTGGGTATCACAGTTTGCTACTGGATGTGCCTACTCATCAACCTTAAAGTGGTACAAACCCCAAAATATGTTTAATTAGCCCAAAGTTACAGTTTCACCCCAAAACACAGCCATGCACATTAAATAAATTCTAAAAAATTACAAAAAATGATACAGACTCAAATGACTTGGTGGAAAGTGCTTTTGGTGGCTGTACAACCTGAGCCTGGGCTCCATTGGGCAACAACATAACTTTAAAAGTATCATAGTCTATATAAGCAACTCAGGCCATGAGAAAAGCCCCTGAGTTTGGTATCCACATGAGTCCAGGGGGTCATGACACCAAGCTACAGAGATCAGAGAAGAAACTATAAAGATGGTCCAGAATGATGATAAATAATGACTTTTTATTCATCCTTGTTTCTCAATGAAAACCTAATTCTAACTGCTAAATTCATGCATTTTTCTAAAGATGTTAAGGATATTGACACATTTGTTTTCTTTTTGAGTTATGGGTTATTTTACCTTGGGTTATCTTAAGATATTTGTATTTCTTCAAACATCTTCAAACAATCATACTCTAAAAATGTGACATCAATCATATTGTAACTTGAATAAAAGCCAAAACCTTTAAGGATACACTTCATGACCTTAATAGATATAAGGGAGGAGAAGGGAGAGAGGAGATATGAGAGAAACCTGCAAATGTATAAAAGGATTTAATAAAAGTTTCAGAATGAGGTGTCTTCAAGTAAAAGATGAATCCAAGAACAAGGGGTAACAAGTTGCAAGGTGGAAGGTTTAGAGGTAATGTGAGAAAGCCAGTAGATACGTGGAGAAGCCTTCAACTGTATGCCTGGGATAAGCATAAATATGTCCTGAGGCTTAAATAAGCAACACGTTTAGGTATATAGAATGGATAAACCAGATGACCACCCATTTTGGTTCATATCTGCCGTCAAATCTATGTGTTTCTATGTTTAGTTTATCCCAAATTTTGGAGATATGGATGGTTTTGGTCTCTGTAACTTTAGATCCATCAAAATCCAAAACAAATGATCACAATATATCCCATTTTCATAAAGATATCAACCAGGTGTAGTCTGACTTTAGTGGCATTTCAGAGTGTCTATCACAAACCAAATTGCATTAGAACTTGTTACAGGATTGTCAACATCTTCAATACGGTCTTCTCAGCCACTTAGAGAGTTCCCAGTAAAAATAGATTTTTAGATACCCTTGGATGTACCTTTAGGGGCTACTTCCTTAAATGATGACTTTACAACGTCTTAGCTGGCGTCTAAATGCTGATTTTACGTCTGTATTTTTCAAACTGTAAATAACTGGGTTTATTAAAGGGACAACTGCTGTGTTAAAGAGGGCAATATATTTGGTGAACTCTAAATTATTATTTGAACTTGGTCTCAGGTATTGAATGAATATGGTTCCATAGAAAATGATGACCACTGTGAGGTGTGAGGAACATGTGTAGAAAGCTTTAATCCTCCCTGCACTTGAAGGGATCTTAAGGATGTTATTAATGATGAACATGTAGGAGTTGAAGGTTAAAAGACAGGGGGCTAAACCAAAACTGAATCCTTCAATAAGGGTCAAGCTCTCAAAGGCCGATGTATCATTGCAAGACAGATTCAATACAGGGACAATATCACAGAAAAAGTGATTGACAATATTAGATCTGTAACACCATAGCTGTGACAATAAGATGAGATGAGGTGTAATTACCAAGAAACCCAATATCCAACATATAGTAGCCAATAGAGCAGAGACTGTATGGTTCATGACCACATGATAATGCAATGGTTTACAAATAGCCACATATCGATCATAACTCATGGCCGCCAGTAGAAACGCCTCAGCAGCAATCATGGACAAATATATGAACATATGTGTCCTACAAGCAAGCAAAGAAATGGTGTTATCCCTAAATATGAAGTTACTAAGGATCTTATGTAGAGTGGTGGTGCTGGTAGACATGTCCATGAGAGACAGATTCCCCAAGAAGAAGTACATGGGAGTGTGAAGATGATGATCCATGCAGACAAGTGTAAGAATGGACATGTTACCACCAAGAGTGAGGAGATACATTATTAGAATCAGAAAGAAGATTGGAGCCTGCAGACTGGGACGGTCGGAAATCCCTGTGAGAATAAAATATGTCACCATGGTGTGGTTGTCCTTCTCCATAATTATAGATACATGATCTGCTAAAGCTTATCAACATTTTTTATCAATGTAGAATCTTAGAAAACTGCTTAGAGTTCCTTCGACTGCAAGAAGATTGGAAAACAATTCCATTGACTTGAATAGAAAAGGGATAAAAAGTTGTTTACTTTACCTAGTAACATGATGAAGTTCGAGGCTTAGCACATCTGTACCATAAAGCTAACAAAGTAAAGTTAATATATTACAGTGACTTATGAGCAGAATGGATTCCATGGAGTGTTTCCAAATGGACATCTACAGAGTAATTATAGATGTTTGGTACAAAATATGGAAGACAACAGATAATAAAAAACTGATATTCATCTTTATAGGATTATTTTGCCCTATAAAACATGTGTTTTGGGTAATATAATCATTATGCAGTGAAGCAAAATAACACTAATTTATTAATACAAATATTTTCTTATTTTATACAAGATGTAGATTTCACTAGTAAAACATCATTTAAAGGAGACATTAGACACTTTTCAACAATGGTCAACAATATTTTAATAGACCAGGAAATTTCTAGACTGCATATGTCCATTTTATCAAATTCTGTGGATAAAAAATAAAAATAATGTGTTAAAAAATACACATGTGTAATAAAAAGAAATATGAGATGGATGGAGCAAGTTGCAGATGGAGAAATGCCACGTTTAGGACTTTTTGTGTGTGAAAAAGCCATAGAAGTTGTCCCACCATAGGTCCATCAGAGCGGAGTCACTAGTTTAGTTGGTTACAACATTTTATAAAAGTTGTGGGCAGAAACTAACAACATATAATATACCATATCCCGGAAACATATCACCCCTCTTCTTCTTCTTCTTCTTCTTCTTCTTCTTCTTCCCCTGCTCTGACACACAAGTCCTCTCTCCAGGACCAACTAGACAGATGTTGTGATACCACGTCCCTAACAGAAACTATAACATGGTAGGTCTGCCCACTTACCTTCTCCAGCTTATTCCTCTCTATTTTCCTTTAGAGAAGGGTTTTTATTAGTAAACTAGAACATCACAGAGGATGTCTCATGAGGTATCTAAGACTCCAGAGTTTAATTATCATTATGTGTAGTCTGAGTATGTCTGCAGTTGTCTTTATCTCCCAAAAGACCAGACATTTAACAAGACTGAAATTAACTCTATTGAACATTGTATTGTCCTTAACCATATTTAGATATTTGATTATATTGAGATATATTTCAGAGTCAATAATATTTAATAGAACCAGGCATGTTATTTGTATTATATTAATTGTATTATATTATATTAAATCATAAGATGCTCCTTTTTGGATAAGTTGTAGCAAAAAAATTATTTGTGAAAAATTCTTGAAACTTATAGTTGACATGTCTTTTGCCAAGATCTGCTTCTTCAATCGGCTTGTTCTGACCCTACCCACAGATTGATATGGTTCCTTTGATTTTCTTCTCCTCAGGACAAGTTGCAGAATTTCTCAGTAGAATTATATAATAAAGTCTTCCCTCTAAACAAAACACACCATGTCTATGTGTCCCGGAAAGAGCATCATCGTTATTATCAGGTCTCTCTTTTTATACACTTTTCTTATACAATAAAACAATAACACATTTACATAGGCAAACATATCATGGACATCTTTTTGGGCTTTCAAAATTCTCCCCTAACTTATATGGACCAATCATGGACTGTTCCTGGTTTTCCTGACTGACTCTGCACCAACCAGCTTAAAGAGTGTGAAGTGGTGATTGGTGGAAATCCAAAGTATAGAAGCAGGAAAAGGATGAGAGGAGAACATAAGCTGCCTCTCTTTCAACATCCTATTGGTCGAACATTAATGAGTGGAACTGATGCTGGTTAGAGGAATCGAGTGTCCAGTATAACATGTCACACTTTTAACTGGTCTGAGCATGATTGGGTTCCAGGGATTTAGCCATTCATGATAATGCTCTTGGGAGTACTTTGGGGATTTGTTAACCACCATGGGTCAGGATTTTTAGACAAAGTTCCTGTTTTAAAAACAATTCCATGGGAACCAAAAGTGCTATTCTAGTATTTTAATAGTCTCTCATATGGCTGTTAGAACAACTGGGGGAGGAAGAGGTGCTGGAACAGCGGAACGATCTTCCGATATTCATATTTTTGTTTGGCCAAAAGTGCACTAACATATACAACATACAACATTTATCAACTAAGTATACTTAGGGCTTCATATTTAGAGACATTTTGCTGCAAATGTGAAATTATATGTGACAACAGCTTTAATGGGGAGAATCTTGAGGTGAAGTGCTGTGGTGTTGTAGGTTGCTGTAGTTTTAAACTGTAATAGTTACTTTGATGTGCACAGTTTGCAGCAGCTCACATCACTAACTTACAGAGATGTTATAGCTATAAATGATGTTGAGGAAGGCCTCCTTCCAGAGAATCCCTAGCACCACTACACAGAAACCCATAGAGGTTTAGAGAACCCGCAGCCAGTGGAATTCATTCATTAGCCTGTCCAGCTGGTCCCTCCTCTTGAAAAACTGGTGGCCGTGGCAGAGTAAAACCAAGAAGCAGAGTCCTGAGAAGCAACGGTAACGATGGACCAGTATGATGAGCTCAGCATGACTGGATTTAGACAGCCAATCCACCGCATTGGGTTTCTTTACCAGTCCCTGAAACCTGAATGCCACTGTAGAGGAGCTACACCAACTAGACAAGTATCAAGGAGTTGCTGTGGGCTAAGAGGCTTTCCAATACCATAATAAGGACCTATAAATTCCACCACCAAATTGGGTGTACCGGGATTACAAAATGGATGTGATGAGGACAGTCAGCATGGAGATCACTAGGGAACAAGCCAGCCAGTCACCATGGCAAAGTCAGAGTTATGTTTATTTCATCCCTGTACAGCTCTATGGAATATGTTGGTGCGTTATAAGTATAGATAATAATAATGATTCTGACCCACCACCAAGGAAGCTGCCCTATAGAGCCTTTTAGTGATTTGACAATGATGCAGGTACATTGACAGCTATCTGTATGTCTTTGTACTGTAGTGCATGCTCCAACTGGTTAAACCTGAGAGCTGAGCCCTGGTAAGCTTGCTTAGCAGTAGAACATGCACAGCCATTCCCCACATCCCAAATAGGGCCACAGTCCTCCTTGGTTCCGCAGCCACCAGTACTTACATGGCAGCCCATTGGAATGGATGAGCCAGGCAGGAGGTGCATTGCATTGGGTGCTAACTGGGGGGGAAACTGAAATAGACTGTCCCCATGTCCACCCAGGAAATCCTGTTGGTTCCCTTTGTCTTATCCTGTGTGTGGGCAAGTTAGTTGGAGTCTGGTGTGAGTATGAGTATTTTGTAGCCCCTGTCAATTTACCCACAGAGAACTATCATAGTTGGCATGTCCAGCCTATTAGAGGGGACTTCAAACCTGTGGCACACTTTACGGACATTGGATTGTGTCTGACCCTAACCAACCCAGGAGTGATGAACCACTCCTCTGTACTGAAGAAGTGAGCAGACATAATAGTAATTGCGGCCAGCAGCTTTCCATCTCCTTAGCATAGGTCCATTTAAGTTGGGGCAAGGACAAGGGCATGGAAGAGGTAGGAGCCATTACCAGGCTCCCTATGGATGTGCTGTTGGGGAATGACTTGGGCCCGTGAACATTATGTGGCCATTGTAACCCATATCTAAACCAAAAGGGCCACCACAAGGGAGGAACAAGAACTGTGAGGGCAAGCCCAAACTATAGTGAGCCAACTCATAAAAGTTTAGGGCATTGGGCAGACAAAACTTTAAAACAAGATTCTACTTTAGAGGAGGTTAGGGCTAGCACCCTGTTCTGGATTTCTACCTTCTCATAGCAAAGGGGCTTGTGTACTACAATGAAGCTGTGAGCTATAAACTAGAGTTCAGTATCTTTGCCATGAAAGCCTTTTGTTTTAACACACCCAGGCATACAATATGTGCTGTATTTGGAAACAAAAGGGCTGGCGAACTGACTGGGGATAAATGACATAGGGAGTATATTTGGGAGCGTTACCTGTTGCATTTGTTTATGATCCGCAGAGGGGAGAACCATCTTGGTGAATGCTACCATAGATGGTTGTCCTGAAGCATGATAGCCCTGACATTCCCTTAGAAGGGTAATAGCCACACTCGCCAATGCATACCTCCACCCTGTATTGAGAGGCTGTGGCTCTTGAACAAATCACTGCCGCAGTGGTGGCTGATGCCTTGGTAGTTCTTTTCATCAAGGTTAGGTTTCTGGGTGGTAGTTTGATAGTGTCTTTTATGTGGTAGCCCTGGATGAGCAAAAGCAGATTCAGAAGGTTATCCATGTGAATATGCTGAAGCCATACCAAAATCCCCAAGTAATGGCCATATGCCAAGCCGAGACTTAAGATTCTGAAAAGGGGAAACCACCAGAGATGATTGCCCCTGCTGACCTGTCCCCTGTTTCACTTATCCCGACTGACTTGTTACATTGCAAGCTATAGCAGCTTGACTAGGTAATGAGTCACCACCTAGGCTTCTTCTTGACATGGACCTACTGGTACAAAAAGTCCTTACTCTGACACTTTCCCACTGAATCTCTCTAATAAGGCCCATGAGACAGTGAAGGATATAAAGGAAGGGAGCAGGATGAGATGTTAGAGCTAGGCATCATTAAGCCACACTATAGTTCAGGCAGCTAAATAATAATAAAACTACTGGACATTTACACTAAGCCTAGAGTAGGTATACTGCTATATCAGTTAGTATGGGCATCTTATATGACTCCTTTGGTCTTGTCTAGAGGCTACAGGTACATCCACTTGCTAAAAGTCAGCATTCATTAACTCGTTTGTGATACACTGTTTATGGGTATGATTTTGGGATAAAGAATACCCCTTCCACTTTCAATGGCTCCCATGAGTACCTGGATGACATGGCCATATTAAGCCATACTTGGCAGAAACATGTAGACTACCTAGCCCTAGTCCTGGGTCAGATCCAGGAAGCAGGGTTGACCATTAGCCCTGACATGTGCCAGCTTGCTTGGGGGGAAGTGCAATACATAGGGCACAGAGTAGGGAGTGGAAGGGTCAGGTCAGAGACAACCAAGGTAGCCATGATAGATTAGTGGCCTCTCTCGATGAGTAAGAGGCAGGTGCTGATATTTCAGGGTACCGGCACATGGCCACCTCAGATCTCCAATTGCCTGTGACTTCTTGGGGTATTGATTCGCCTGGTGACTGGACATGGAGTGTGTTCTTTTATACATTATATACATTATGTAGTTCTTGTTAGGTTATACAATAGATCATTACCATTGGGTGTATATTTTGACCAAGCAGGTTGAGAAAATAATTGTGCACTTTTGCCACTTTGCCCAGCTTCCTGCCTGTGTTGGGCACTAATAAATTAATATAAAACCATATATATGTATAATATCAGGATATTAAGAACCTAAATTCTATATTCATTGTGATTGTTACAAAATAAATAAGAAATATCCATTTAAAGGATTAAGAAAGTACCAAATGTTATATTACATTATTTGATAATTCCAACATTTTCTAACAATAATGGTGTATATTATATGGGAAAGTTGGAGGATGTATTTTAAGAGAACTTTGTAATCCCATTTTTACACAATGATTTTTTTAGAATTAGAGGTGATAATGGGTGAAATCTTTTTAGAAGATAAAAATAAATATAGCTATTATGTTATTAATGCCATACCCTTTTGGATCACTACCTTGTCATGGTGAATGTGTACCTCAATGAAGCTGTGAGCTATACCATGTAGGGTCCCCCAAGATGGCCATATTATAGAAAAGAAGATAGACAAATTGTGGTCCACTGGAGAAGACCTGGTAAACCACTCCAGCATCTTTGCCAAGATGACCTTATGGACAAGTATGACCAGAGACATAACAGATTTGCCAGGCATTCCGCTGTCCATGGGGTCACTGAGAGTTGGACACAACTGAATGACTAAATAACAATAGACTAAACTAGGAGGCACTGATGTTTTTCTTAAGTATTAATCTATTTACTCTCATTTGAGGTATTAGGCTGCTGTTGTTTAATCATTCAGTCATGTCTGACTCATTGTGACCCTATAGACTCACATCTTTTGTTACGTTACCTTGGCAAATATACTGAAATATAGTGGGTTGCCAGGATCCTCTCTAGTCGACCACGATTTGTTTGATCTCTTTGCTATGACTATTACATCTTGGGTTACACTACTTTTTTGCCTTTTTGTCTTTAAGTGGTACACATGTCCTGCTTATTAGGTCATGTGAGCTGATGAAGAACCCAGAACATCATGTAAAGGAGACCGTAAACGTCTCATTGTGTCACAACCTGCTCTTAGATGAGCTTGAAAATGTCCAGAAGACAAATCTTACCCGTAGGTTGTACAGGTTCCCAGCAATGGACTGATTAATAGTTGGACTGCTGGAGACAGAGTGTCTGAGTGATGGGTCTGGGTCTAACCCCCATTGGGAATCAGGGACCTGGGGGGTGCATTTTTTAGTTTCCTGGAGAACTGGCTCTCTAATATTCGGGGACTCAGTGACATGTAGTGGGGCTTGTTAATGTGCTTGGGGTACCTCCTGAATGGGGAGGGAATACTGATAAGGCCCAGTGAGTTCAGGGGAACATGATGGATGGATCTATCACTCCCTAGCTGACCTATACCTTTATTGAGCTGAAGGGGAGACGGCTAGAGAGGTTGGAAAAGCTTTGGGGTGTATTCACATTAGAGAGCTATCTTTGGCTTCCATAATAATTTTAGCAATTCTGGATCCCTATAAAATTTAATAGGAAGACGCAAACAATGACCAAGGTTAAGTACCTCTTAATTTGTGCTTAACCAAAAGACAAAGGATCAAAGGGGTATCACTTGCAAAATACTTGACACCACCCTGCTCTACTAAAACAAAGTGTTTCAATTGCTGTTTTGACAACATTGTTAGGAATACTTGATGACTTAATCAGCCCCGTGGATCTCCCATTAAAGTCTATGGAGCCTCTTAATGCTTGGGGTGTGCTCCCGTTATCGGGCAGAGTATCATCTGACTTTGTCAACTTGGAAGAT
This sequence comes from Discoglossus pictus, assembly GCA_027410445.1. Lineage (NCBI taxonomy): Eukaryota > Metazoa > Chordata > Amphibia > Anura > Alytidae > Discoglossus > Discoglossus pictus. The sequence continues at coordinate 5,725,598 of CM050170.1, forward strand.
GTGTGGGTTTACCTCCCAGTGGACTGGAGCATTCTGCTTGTTATCCCCCATCTGGATTCTTTTGACCTTGTTTCCCTGCCAATAGGCATAAATATGAAACATCTGTGACTGGATAGTCATGTAAAAAATGATTAATACACTTTTAGAGTTCTCCTCCTTGGTTCCCAGAATCAGGGAGTATTTGACTTAGGGAGTGATCCATGGTGCTCTGAGCACGAGAGAGTCCCTGGCTAATTTCATGGACTCTGTAGCCACTAGTCGATTTTGTAGCAAGCGAGAGCAAATGTTAATGTATATTTCTGTTTCTACAGAGTGCAATCCCTTTTATCTCTTTTGGGGCCCTCCTCCTAAAAGTTCTGGGGGCATTTCTCCACTCTCATATTTTTGATTGGGCAGCCAGTGTCCCATGGTAATAAGGCCAAGGACCTCCATATGTTCTAGAGCAAGAAACCTAAATGATACCAAAGCCAAACTATTTACACCAGTACACCGGTTAAAATTAGAAGTGACTTTAGGTGCTCCAGAGACAAAAAAATATACAATGATCCTTTCACTGCAACTATACATTTCACAATTTCTCCTTTGAGCTTAAAATGTCTAAAGAACCCAGAGGAACGCGCTGATTGTTTTGCTATCTGAACATCTTTATGATCTGGTCCTTTCAGAATTTGTGTGTCTAGGAAGCTCCCCACAACCATTATGAAGAAGTGTTTGAGGTTTAATAAAGTTATTAAAAACTCTTATAAAAAGGTATGCATCAAGTTTTTTTTTTCATAGTCCTGAATGTTAAGTTTGATAATGTAGAGAAGTATTGATATATTACATGTCCATTTAAGATGGGATCGAGAGCAAATCCAGACAGCTATACACTAATAAACTCTTTGAGTTGTCTCTAAATGATTATATTTGAGTATATATTCCTATGAAAAAGCTAATAAAAAGGAAAAAACACAGATTTATGAGGGTTACGTCATGTCAAACTAATATGATTAATTTCCATAAGGGCTTTGAGCCTAGGCAATCCAGTAGACACACACTTTTTGGATTCCACAATGGCTTTTGAAACAGTGCCTCATGGGATATTATTGTGAAGAATAAATCATTCAGTAATTATCTGCACATGGATAGCAATCATGGGTGGAGAAAGGAAATGGGATAAATCATAACAAATAAAGAATTGTTTTAAACAAAAAATACTCAGATTGGACAAATATGGTAAATGGAGTTCCTCAGGAATCAGTACTCAGTTCTGGGCCATAAATTAATAATTCAAGGACACATGTCTAGGACACATATAACAGCCAAAAAACAATCACAAACCTTGATCTAACTGCTTATATCTTTCATTTGTTTCTCTCTTTGTTTCTTTTACTTTTATTTATTTTTTCTCTACACTTTTATATCCATTATCCCACTAAGACACCTTTCATAAACAGTGTTGAATAATTAATTTCAATCAGAAAAAAACAGAGACTTACAATTCACAGGGGGGGGGGGGGGGTGTTAGGAAGATGTTAAGAATATTTATTTTTGAATGTTGGGTTATTTCCAATTGGGTTATGATGTTTCTATTTCTTCAGACAGCTTCAAATGAGCATACTCTAAAAATGTGACTTAAATCATGCTTTAAGTTTAATATTATAAATGTAAAAAAGACAAAACTTTTAAGAATAAACTTCAAGACCTTAATGTTAGACTTAGAGAGGAAAAGGGAGAGAGGAGATATAGAAGAACCAAATAAATATATCAAAAGATTTATTACAGTTCCAGAAAGAGGGCACAATTTGAAGTTGAAGGGTTAAGGATTAAGCAGTAAAGTGAGAAAGGACTACTTTACCGAAAAGGCATTAGATCTGTGGAGCAACCTTCCACTATATGTGGAGTCAAACAAAGTTAAGAGATTTATGTATGGCTGGGATAAACATAAAAATGTCCTGAGACAAAGCATTTAGGTAGATAGAATGGACAGACCAGATAAACTTCTGCTTTACTTGAACTGTCTGTAGATTTTCCTTGGCTAGCCCAGACCGTGTTCCCAGTGTATCTCCGAGCCACAGCACATATGGTACTATAAGGAGTACCTGCTGGTGGTCCCTTCTTAAAACTCCCATAAAAAATTCTCCCTCACCGCCTGTATAAGATTTCAAAGGGCATAACCTCATGGACACTAAAGGTACCTCTCTGTATGCAAAGATGAGGGAGGTAAGCCATTTTCCAAATCCTTCTCCTGGTCCACAAAGGCTCAAATTATAGCCTTCAGGATACCAATGAACCTCTCACATATGCCATTGGTCTGGGGATGATCGCAGGTGACAATTCTGCCAAAACTGCTCAGTCAACTCAGCAATAAACTGGGTATCCTGATCCAAAAGAAAATTACTACCAAGGCATCAACCACTTTTATTGCCTCAATGGGGCAAAGCATTACATTCTCCAATACTGGGTGGCATAATCCACTATAATGAGAATGTAAGTTGCCTGACTTACTGGGCCTGACAAGGGGGCGAGGGTTATTTACAGTAACTGTAATGGGCATGGGCATCAAAAGAGCTCAGGGCATTCACCCATAGCCACCTAAGCACTGACAAGAAGCACACAAGGCACAGAAACTGGTAATATCTCATGATACTCCAAGGCAGTAAAAATCCTGAGTCCTGCTAAAAGAATGTCAAAGGCAAGATCTAGCAAGGCTGTAGTGGTATAGCGAAGAACCAGCGTGTCAGTCTATGAATCCATCTATCTCCACAAAAAGTCACCCTACCAAATATTCCTGTCCCCCTGAGGTCCTGTCTCACCAGAACGTGTCCTAGCCCTAACCTCCTCTATAACAGGACCCTGCTTTTCCTCCCACTTAAACTCAGCCGTTCTGCCCAATGCCCTATGTCTCCTCTTGTTTCTCCCTGGTGGTGGTCCTTTTTTGTTGGCTTTGGGTCATGATGGCCACATAACAACACTCTATGAGCCTTAAGTTGTAACCCAACAATATGTCCTTGGGGAACCTGGTCCTGACTCCAATCTCTTTCATGCCCTTGACTGTGCCCCAGTTGATATAGACTTGGGCTAAGGGAATGGATAGCTGTTGGTCCCAGCTATCATAATGTCTATCCACTTCTCGAGGACAATAGAGGAGCTCACCAGGCCCTGGCTGATAGGGTTTAGTCTACCTAAAGCTCCAGTAACTGGGTTTGACCCATTGGATCTGGTACTGCAACTCAAAGTAGAACAGTATCCCCCCAAAATCATTAAGTCACTGAAAGGACAATTACCTGGGTGGTGGGTCACAGCAGTGCTCTTGCTGTGACATGGTGACTTGCATCTGTGAACTCCACGTGGACTGTGAGAGAGGACTTGTGTGTCAGAGCAGGGGAAGAAGAAGAAGAAGAAGATGGGAGATATGTTCTGGGCTATTGTAGATTATATGTTGTTCATTTCTGCCAACAATTTTAGTAAAATCTTGCAATCAGGAAACTTGAGACTACTTGGCTCTGATGGTCCTATGGTAGGACAACTTCCATGGCATATTCACACACAATCATGCCTTGACTTGTCAATTTGTTATCTACAACTTGTCCTATCCATCTGATATTTATTTTTATTTCACATTGTTATCTTTCCTCTCTGGTCTTACCTCCTTCCATTATTTCTCCATATTTTGTACCAAACATTTATAATAATCCATTTGAAAACACTCCATGAAACGCATGGTGCTCGTAAGTCATTCTAATTTATTAACTATTTTGTTACCTTTGAGATACAGACGTGGTAAGCTTCATCCCTCATCCTGTTACTGGGTAAAAAAAAATCATCCCCTTTCTGTTCAAATGAACGTAAATGGTTACCAATATGAGATGTTGTTGTTTTTGATTGGATCGTCTTGCAGCCCAAGGGACTCTTAGCAGTTTTCTCAGATACCACACTGATAAAAAATGATGATAAGCTTTATCAGACCACACATCTATAATTATGGAGAAGTACAACTACATCATGGTGACATATTTTATTCTGAAGGGGACTTCTGACCATCCCAGTTTTCTTTCTGATTCTAATCATTTATCTCCTCACTCTTGGTGGTAACATGACCATTCTTACACTTGTCTGTCTGGATCATCATCTTCACACTCCCATGTACTTCTTCTTGGGGAATTTGTCTCTCATGGACCTGTCTACCAGCACCATCACTCTACATAAGTCTCTTAGTAACTTCATATTTAGGGATAACACCATTTCTTTGCTTGCTTGTAGGACACATATGATCCTATATTTGTCCATTATTTCTGCTGAGGCGTTTCTACTGGCGGCCATGAGTTATGATCAATATGTGGCTATTTGTAAACCGTTGCATTATCCTATGATCATGAACCATACAGACTCTGCTCTATTGGCTACCATATGTTGGATGTTGGGTGTTTTAGAAGTTACACCTAATCTCATCCTATTGTCACAGTTATGGTGTTACAGATCCAATATAATCAATCACTTTTTCTGTGACATTGTCCCAGTATTGAATCTGTCTGGCAGTGATATATCTGCCTTTGAGAGCTTGAACCTCATTGAAGGATTTAGTTTAGGCTTATCCCGTTTCTTCTGACCATCGGCTCCTACATGTTCATTATTAACAAAATCCTGAAGATCCGTTCCAGCACAGGGAGAATTAAAGCTTTCTACACATGTTCCTCACATCTCACAGTTGTCATCATTTTCTATGGGACCATCTTCTCTCAATACCTGAGACCAAGTTCAAATAATAATTTAGAGTTCACAAAATATATTGCCCTCTTGAAATATAAACTTGATGGCAGAACCAAAAAGGCTGGTCTTATGGACTAGTCAGTCTGTGTACCTAAACATTTGACTTAATTAAGCCTCAAAACATGTTTATCCCAGGCATGCTTACATTTCTTAACTGTTTGACTCCACCACTTACACTGGAAGGCTTATTAACGTATCTACTGTCCTTTCTGTAGTAGTACTTTCTCACATTAACAATACATCTTACAAATTCATATGGTGACCTCTTGTTCTTTGATTCCTCTTTTTCCTGAAGACACTAACATCTTGAAATGTTTTAAATGCTTTGAAATATTTACAGGTTTCTCTTGTATCTCGTCTTTCCCTTCTCCTCTCTAAGGTCTATTAAGGTCATGACGTTTATCCTTATAAGTTTGAACTTTTATACAAGTTAGAATATTAAACTTAAAGCACAACTGAAGTCACATTTTTACAGTATGTTGTTTGAAGATGTCTGAAGAAATAACAAGTAATATTAGAAGAAAAAAAGTCTTAAAATAACCAAAGGTAAAATAATGAATCACATTTTATAATTGTCGAACTACGAGACGTCGTCACACTTTGCGTGGTGCGTATGGCTTAGCGATGAGTGCCGAAGACGCTCATTGCCAGCGAGCATCAGAAAGCGAGGCGAGCCATTAAACTCGGAGCATTTAGGCAATGAGCGCCAAAGGCGCTCATCACCGGCGAGCCTTGCCGCGAGCCTCCTTTAGCTCGGAGCACGACGAATGCGGGAAAAAATACGAAAAGCTGGAAAAATATGAAGTTAACGGCCAAACCGCGCAAAACAAAAAACAACAAAAACACACACAAAAAAAAATACAACAAAAACATCACACAAAGCACGGGAGCACAGCCAAATCATCTGGAAGTGAGGTGAAACACAAATTTAGGTCGAATTTAAGCAGTTTTGGCACTTGAAAATCGACTAAGCAAGAAAAAAAATGGCGGGCGAAAAAAATGAAAATTAAGCTACATGAGCATGAATTGCGCAAAACACAGCCAGCGACGTACGCGGTAGAAAAATACTAATAGGAAGGACACAAACTGCTCGCGCAACGCGTAAAACATACACTAACGCCGACATTTTACAACACTAACTTACACATTTACACATTAAGATTCTGAAACGGATACAACGGTTTTGGCTCGCACACGCAGCCTATATATAGGGCACACTTGCCACAGAGCTGACACTTTCTCCTCAGGTGATGACAGTCTGAGTGGACATTTTCTGTTGCCGTAAAATCCAAAGAGATTGTTAGCTCTTCAGGATACTGATTGCTGAATATCAAATACAAATGGGTAAAGTATATTAATAATAATTAATAAATAATAATTAATAAATTAATTATTTATAATATAAAAAAATGATTACTTAAGAAAATTGAGCAACAAAGTTATAATTTACGCTTGCTTTAGTTTAGCAATACTTTCATGCTTAGCTGTTTGTAATATATAAATTCATTGAATAATTCATTATTAATGTACTTTCATTTATGAATTATGATCTATTAATCATTAAGAAAAAATATAACATGTTAAACTGCGTACAGTTTATTAATACATTAATGCTTAAATATTTTAAATATATTTAGACATTGATTAATTCTTTATTAATGTACATTATTTTAGTAAATAATTATTTCTAATCATTATGAACAACAAATAATCTATATTTTAAAATGTGTTTACTTTATGATTATATTAATGCTTAGCTCTTTAGAATACATTTAGTCATTCATTAATTGATTATTACATTCATTTATTAAATATTAATTAGTAATGTTATCAACAAAAAAACAACAAAAACAATATGTATATTTTACTATGCACTGATATATCTGTGTTGCTGATGATTGCCTGTTAGGGATGAATCCAAATATTACAAATGTTTTCCATCTTATTTCACAGTTTCATCATCTCTGCAGCTGACTGAACACAGAGAGTGACGTTTGCAGCATTTGAACAGTATAAAGATCACCTTTTACAGGTATCATTTAATTTTGTTCTTATGGAACAGAAAAGGATTAATATTTTTGTTTTTTTAATTGATGACAATTAGTGATTAATTAACAAAAAAAATTTACATTTTACAAAACACTTACACATCTGGAGTGCTTATAATTGCCTGAAAGGGATAGGATTAAACAACAAAATAAAAAATAAAAAATAAATATGCTATGTACTTAGATAGTGCCCTATTGCATTGCACAACTTTCAAATGAAGGTGGCCTTTAGTATGTAATTATTCATTTAGAATAACAAAAATAAAATTAGGTATACATCTATGCTACCTAATTAACTTTTAAAGAAAGGAAATTAGACCTTAGAAGTATATCGATTTCATCATTCAGAAAATTACAAAATTGCACATTATTTTAAACCCAATCTATACTTGGCTCATAGCTCTTTCTGGTTGCCATTCTTTAGGAAAACCTAATTACCTCTTTAGGTTTACCATTGATGTCAGTTATTGATTAATTCATTAACGTATATTCATTTATTAATGACTTAATAATTAATTCTTTAAAAAAAAATTGTCAATATATATGTGCAGTGTTTTGCTTTTTAATGTATGCCAATAAAAAAATGTATAATGTATGCCAATTATTTAATGTTTTTTTTTATTTTTTATTATTAATTAGTCCAGAGGAAGACAAATAGAAAAAAAAAAAAACACAAGCGAGACTTAGCCAATTGTCTCAAAGGGAAATGTAAAAAATTTGGATCAATACTGTCTCTCTAATTATCCATGATAACCCTGAATTCCCTTTTTAATTAGAAATAAATCTAGTCCCCTTTTAAAGTTATCTATCGAATCCGCTGTCACCACCTCCTCTGGTAGAGAATTCCACAGATTAACCACCCTTACTGTGAAGAACCCTTTTCTTTCTTTGAGGTGGAATCTTTTTACTTCTAACCTCAAGGGATGTCCTCTTGTCAGTTGAAAACCTTTTGGCACAAAAAGGTCCCCTGACAAATCTTTATACTGACCCTGGATTTATATAAGGTAATCATATCTCCTCTTAGACGCCTTTTTTCTAGAGAAAATAAGTTTAATTTGGTTAGTCTTTCTTCATAACTTAGCCCCTCCATTCCCCTTATTAGTTTTGTTGCCCTCCTCTGTACCTTTTCCAGCTCTAAAATGTCTTTTTTATGAAGTGGTGCCCAAAATTGTACTACATATTCCAAATGAGGGCATACTAGAGATTTGTATAGTGGCAGAATTATATTTGCTTCCCTGGCTTCTATACCCTTCTTAATACATGCTAATATTTTATTTGACTTTGCAGCTGCTGCTTGGCTTTGAGCACTGTTGGTTGTCCACAAGCACTCCCAAATCCCTTTCAATATCTGATACACCTAGATTTGCTACATTAAGATTATAAATGTCATGGCTATTTTTCCTTCCCAGATGCGTAACCCTACATTTATTTGTATTAAATCTCATCTGCCATTTAGATGCACATTCCTCAATTTTTTGTAAATCCCCTTGGAGGGAAAGCACATCACTATCTGATTTAATTACCTTGCACAACTTTGTGTCATCAGCGATAATGGAGACCCCACACTCCAATCCTACCTCTACGTCATTAATAAATATGTTAAAATGCACCCCAAAAGATTTATTACAGTGCAGATTCAGTTCTGGCTGATGATAAAGAAAGTGAATTAAATTTTAGTATATAATGTATTAATTCTTTAACCCCTTCTGTAATGCCACCACATGTTTTGCAATTGAAAAAAGGGGCACTTGTTATGTTACTGAGAAATATGAACTCAAAAAAAGGTCTTTGTAAGGGGACCTGATTAATTGTGCACAATTTAAAAGATCATTTTACACATGCAGAAATTATGGCTGGGACCCATAAAGGTGAACATGTTTTTATACCAAGAATTGATTTGGCTCCAAGTGAGAGTGGTTTGCCTTTTGTCCTTCAAAGGAGACAATTTCCAGTTATCATGGCATTTGCCATGACCATCAATAAATCCCAAGGACAAACTTTTAAGTCTGTGGGAATTTTTTACAAGAACCTGTTTTTGCACATGGACAACTCTATGTTGCTCTTTCAATGTGCACAAATCCAGATGAGATTAAAGTTTCAATTGAAGACAACCCAAGTCAGGGTGATCTACTACACAATGGATGGATTTTTACAAAACATATTGTGTACTATGAGGTTTTGTAATCAGAGAGAATAGTGGCTTCATTTCAAGGAAGGAATTTAATGTCACTTGGCCTCTTTTTAGAGCACCACTATTTCACATACGAAACTCGATGTAGAATTGTAAAAAACCACAACAATAACAAAAAATAAAATAAATAAAAAGTGGTTATATCCCATAGACAAAATAAAAAATCTGCCGGGCTCTTTTTCAGGGAACTATTTGGACATACAAAAAAATGTATTGGAATGTCTTGGAAGTGGCCTTTTAGCAGGATTGGCACCACAAAACAGTTACATTGCATTTTATTACTATTACTGCATACATTTTAATACATTAACTTCATGTTCGTAATGTTAACATTGTTTTTTAAAGGGTCACAAAAGTTGTTTCATTGTGTGTAATTAAAGGTTCATGTTAGTAGGAGGATAATCATTTGCTGTAAAAATTTAATGTAATTTTAAATAAAAAGTATTGATCCAGGGAGTAATCTGATCACAAGTTAATGGGGTCAGGAAGGAATTAATTTTCCCTTACTTGATGCAATTGGCTACGTTTTAATGTTTTTTTTTTTTACTGTTTGCCTTCCTCTGTATTCAATACCTATGTGGTTTAACAGTACTTTAAATAAAAGTTGCACGTCACAAAGCTTTATGTAATGGTTTAATATACTCATTGATATAAAGTTTACATATTATTATGTTACGCATCCATATCTCAGATATAAAAATGTTAGTATTGTTAAAAAGTTTACTGTTAAAAAAAATAATCATAAAAAATTATATAATTGTTGTACTTCTTTATACATAACAAAAAGATTAAGAGTGTCAGAGACTCACATTGTGTGGCAAACAGCTTTCCCAGCTTTACAATTTTATTGACCGTCATTTTTTGACGGGCAAGTCGCTAAGAAAATATAATAACCCAATGTAATTTAAATGATTGTTTTAAATGCTATATTAATGGGGTGTGATGGTTCAATTGGAGCAACATATACTAATATTATGAAAACAGTAGGATATTTTTTATGGATATTGTAAGGAAAAATAAAGAAAAGAAAAAGAGAGAACAAAATTAAGAATTATGCAGTTATAGCTAGGTTTTTATCTAGGAACAAGGATAAATAAACAGAGAGTAGGACAGTAGAAGAAGGTATTTTAGATAAGGTGGTCATTTGAATCATTGTATTCACTATGTGTGTATAATACAGTATCATTGCATTGTATTTTGACTCTTGGGAGAATCTGAATGGGGGACCCTGACTATTATATGTGTACTAGACCATGAATTTCAGATGAAGGCCCTGGGACTGAATGCTGATTACTGGGGTACTCCTTTTACCACATTAGTCCAATCTGAGTATTTTCTATTTACAACATTTGTTATGAATTAATCTGTTTTAAATCCCAGCCTTTAATTTCTACCTATGGGCAGATAATTACAGCGATTTCTGAATTCCTTTGTTTTGCACACTAGTCTCCCATAAGGCACTTTGTCAATGGCTTTTGTGGAGTCCAAATACAGTGCATCTACTGAAATCCCCAAAGTTTAAGCCTTTTGATTTGGTCAGTGTATTTGCCTGGGCCTTTAATAAGTTGACCACCTGGTGGGAAGTTTAGTTGAGAAGAAGACCTACCATATATACTCGAGTATAAGCCAAGTTTTTCAGCCCTTTTTGTAAGGATAGAAAGGGCTCCCTCCGCTTATACTCGAGTCACTCTCCCCCGTGTCTCTCTAACCCCTGCGTGTCTCTCTAAAGCCCCCGTTTCTCTCTATCCCCCTTATGTCTCACTAACCCCCCGTGTCTCTCTAACCCCCGTGTCTCTCTAAACCCCAGTGTCTCTTTCCCTCCCCCTCCTCATCCTCAACCCCCCTCCTCATTCTAAATCCCCCTCCTCATTCTAAAGCCCCCTCCTCACTTTACCCCTCTAAATACCTCCCCCTCTCCCTTTCCCCTCACTTACCTCCATCTGCTCCTCCGCTCGTTTACTGCGTCGGGACCCGGCATATGCTAATGACGTGACGTCACATGCGCGCCACGTCATTAGCATTGGCCAGGTCAAGACGCAGGAAGGAGCGTGGAGGAACGGAGGAGCAGATGGAGGTAAGTGAGGGGAAAGGGAGAGGGAAAGGGGGAGGTATTAAGAGAGGTAAATTGAGGAGGGGGGTTTAGGATGAGGAGGCATAAAGTGAGGAGGGGGTTTTAGGATGAGGATGGGGTGGTTTAGGATGGGGGGTTTAGGAGGGGGGGTTGAGGATGAGGAGGGGGGTTGAGGATGAGGAGGGGGGCTGAGGTTGAGGAGAGGGGCTAAAGAGAGAGGTTGAGGAGGGAGGTTGAGGAGGGGGGACTGAGGAGGGGGGCCTGAGGATGGGGGGGTTGAGGAGGGGGAATTGATGATTGGGGGTTGAGGTTGAGGAGGGGGGTGGAGGTTGAGGAAGGGGGTTGAGGAGGGAGGTTGAGGAGGGGTTTTAGAATGAGGAGGGGGCTTGAGGACTAGGATGGGGGGTTGAGGTTGAGGAGGGGGGTTGAGGAGGGTGGTTGAGGAGCAGGGTTTAGGATGAGGAGGGAGGTTAAGGAATGGGAACTGAGGAGGGGGGACTGAGGATGGGGGGACTGAGGATGGGGGGTTGAGGAGGGGGGTGGAGGTTGAGGAAGGAGGTTGAGGAGGGAGGTTGAGGAGAGTGGGGTTATAATGAGGAGGGGGTTGAGGGTGAGGGGGTTGAGGACTAGGATGGGGGGATTGAGGTTGAGGAGGGGGGTTGAGGTTGTGGAGGGAGGTTGAGGAGGGAGGTTGAGGATGAGGAGGGAGGATAAGGAGGGAGGTTGAGGATGAGGAGGGGGTTGAGGAGTGGGGCTGAGGAAGGTGGTTTAGGATGAGGAGAGTGGTTTAGGATGAGGAAGGTGGTTTAGGATGAGGAGGGTGGGATGAGGATGGGGGTTGAGGATGGGGGGTTGAGAAGGGGAATGAGGAGGGGGGTTGAGGTTGAGGAGGGAGGTTGAGGAGGGGGATGATGAGGGTGGTTTAGGATGAGGTGGGTGGATGGAAACTGAGGAGGGGGGACTGAGGATGGGGGGGTTAAGGATGGGGGGGTTGAGGAGGGGGGTGGAGGTTGAGGAAGGAGTTTGAGGAGGGAGGTTGAGGAGGGGGGTTATAATGAGGAGGGGGTTGAGGATGAAGGGGTTGAGGACTAGGATGGGGGATTGAGGTTGAGGAGGGGGGTTGAGGTTGTGGAGGGAGGTTGAGGAGGGGGGTTGAGGATGAGGAGGGAGGTTGAGGATGAGGAGGGAGGTTGAGGATGAGGAGGGAGGATGAGGAGGGAGGTTGAGGATGAGGAGGGGGTTGAGGAGTGGGGCTAAGGAGGGTGGTTTAGGATGAGGAGGGTGGTTTAGGATGAGGAAGGTGGTTTAGGATGAGGAGGGTGGGATGAGGATGGGGGGTTGCGGATGGGGGTTTGAGGAGAAGGGGATGAGGAAGAGGTTGAGGTTAAGGAGGGAGGTTGAGGAGGGAGTTGAGGATTAGGAGGGTTTGAGGTTGATTAGGGAGTTTGAGGAGGGGGGTTGAGGATGAGGATGGAGGTTGAGGATGAGGAGGAAGGTTGAGGATAAGGAGGGGGGTTGAGGAGGGGGGCTGAGGAGGGTAGTTTAGGATGAGGAGGGTGGTTTAGGTTGAGGCGGGTGGGATGAGGATGGGGGGTTTAAAATTGGGGGTTGATGAGGAGGAGATGAGGAGGGGGTTAAGGTTGAGGAGGGGGGTTGAGGAGGGGGATGAGGAGGGTAGTTTAGGATGAGGAGGGTGGTTTAGGATGAGGATGGTGGGTTGAGGATGAGGAAGGGGGTTGAGGATGGGGTATTGAGGAGTAGGGGATAAGGAGGAGGGTTGAGGTTGAGGAGAGAGGTTGAGGAGGGGGTTGAGGATGAGGGGGTTGAGGATGAGGAGGGGGGTTGAGGAGGGAGGATGAGGAGGGGGATTGAGGAGGGTGACAAGGGAGGGGGGAAGAGACCCAGGGAAGGGAGAGGGGGGAAGAGGCACAGGGGAGGGAGAGGGGAGAAGAGACACAGGGGGGAGACAGGGGGACACAAGAAAAGGGCACACAAGAGGGGTACACAGAGGGCACAAGAGGGGCACAAGGGGCAGCACATTTCCCACCCTCGGCTTATACTCGAGTCACTAATTTTTCCCAGAATTTTATGGTAAAATAGGTGCCTCGGCTTATACTCAGGTTGGCTTATACTCGAGTATATACGGTATATTTTTTTCAGTTTAAAACAATACATTGTATGTTATGCCTTTATAAGACTTTTTCCAGTTCCATGTTTTCCTTAAATTCCCCTTAAAATCTGGAAAAAAAAATGAAATCTTAACTATTAAGTTTAGAATTTTATTCCACAATATTAACAATTAAAAGAACATTACCAAATCTGGAGCCCTTTTGTCAGTCTATGGCTAGAACTAACAAGGACAATTATCACTTAATTTGGGGGCCAAAACTAAACCTTACAAGTCATAAATATAAAAACAGATTTTTTTTTTAGCTTTGTTTTTGTTACTAAAAGCTGAATTTCTGTTCTTAATATCCTGATATTATACATATATATGGTTTTATATTTATTTATTCATGTCCAACACAGGGAAGAAATTGATAAAAGTGCACAAATATTTTCTCAACTTGCTTTGTAAAAATATACAACCGTATAACCTCACAATAACTACATAAAGGAATATCATTTATAAAAGAACACACGCCATGTGTCTCCTCCAGTCATCAGGTGAATCAATAGCCCCAATGAGTCATGGGCAACTGGAGATATTAGTTGTCCAAGTGTCGGGAGAGACTATCAGTGCTCTGATGAGCCCTATCCTGCCTGTATAGGATAGTGAAGTTATGAGTCTGAAGGGCTAGGGTCCATGCCAGCAGGCAACTATTGTCCCGGGTCACCATATTGTGCCAGTGCAATTGGTTGTGGTCTGTAACAACCACAAACTTTCACCAAAATGATTGGGCTGTGGTTTCTTTATGACCCAGAAGACTTCCAAGTGTGCTTTCTCAACAGCCGCAAACCTTACCCCTTGGCACAATTGCTTGCGGCTCAGGTATGCAATGAAATTCTCTTCAACATGGACATCCACCTGACACAAAAACAATCCCATCACATCAATCTGGACTAAAAAAGGGTGAGGGTAATAATGGGCAACTAGGATGACATGAGAAGGGCAGCCTTCAGGTCCCAGAAGGCTTTTTCATATTTGAGGGTCCACTTTACCAGCCGGGGCATCCACATTCATTTGAAGTCAATCAGTTGCTTTGCCAAGGTACTGTAATGGGAATGTAATGGCGGTATTACCTTGTGGTATCCGGAAATGCTAGCACTCATTGGGATAGGCCACAGCTCTATCAAGGCTACCTAGGCCAGCTCATTGAAGCCTCCCAGTCACTACTCTGTGGTCCTAGGTACTGCACTTCCCCCTATCAAACTGGCACTTTTCAGGGTGAATTGTCAGCCCTGCTTCCTAGATCTTACCTAAGACCATGGCTAGGGGAAGTTTCTGATGAGTATGGCAGAATATGGCCATATTCTTGGGAACACATACTGTATGTTAGGTGATCAACTAACTGCTGGAAAGTGGAAGGGGCATTCTTTATCCCAAAACCATAACCATAAACTAGTGTAGCACAAACATGGAAGTGGATGCTGACTTTTCTTTTGGGGTTTTAGCAAGTGGATCTGCCAGTATCCCTTAGACAAGTCACATAGGATGTGCGTCCTAGTGTATATATAAGTTCACCTACTCTAGGCTACGTGTAAGTGTCCAATAGTTGTATTGTCATTTAACTGCCTATAGTCCAAACAAAACCTAGTGGATCAAAACCAAAAGGGATGCCAAAAGACTATAGAATAGCTTGATGATCCATATCTCTAACATTTCATCAAGCATCCTCCTTATATACCATTCACAGTCTCATGGACTATTGGAGGGCTTCTTCAGTGGGGACGTTTTGAAGTAAGCACATTTTGGACAAGTTCAGGTCCAGAAAAAGCTTAGGTGGTGACTCATTCAGGTTAGGATAGGGGAAATAGGGAATGGGTCAGTAGGGGCAAGCATGTCTGGCAACCATGTCCCATCCTCAGAATCTTCCGTCTCTGCTAGGCATATGGCCATCACTTGGGAATTCTGACTCTGGTATGGCTTCAGCGTATTCATGTGGATCACCTTTTGAATCGGCTGTTTCTAATCCAAGGGTACCACATAGGTGGTGTTGGCTAGCTTCTGCATGATTTGGAAGGGGTACTCCCAAATTCGCCACAAGCTTGTTCTTGGTATGTATTGGGTACCGACAGTAATACCTGCTACCCTACCTGGAGTTCTCTAGCTGAGGATCATTGATGATACCAGAATTTCTGCATCCATTGAGCTACCAGCAGATGCTCCTTGACTAGCCCAGTAAGTGTTGTCAGCCTACCTGAAGCACATATTTCCTCCCCTTTATGTTGCTCAAACCAAATCTGCTGTAACCACTCCAATGGTCCTCTCACTTGATGACGTACTCAATTTTAAAGCAAGAAAATCATGTGTACTTTTGACGATGCTCTCTGTAGGCAAAGATTATGGGGACCAATTCTTCCCAATACTTCTTCTTGTCAACAATGGCTGCCAAGGAAGTACTGGTGGCTAGGGAGACAATTCGGACTGATGTGGGGGACTTACCTTCTGATCAAAGTTGGTCTAAGTAGACTAACTAATTGAGGTCCACTAGATGGGGAAGTACTGACACTTGTCCATGAGTCTCACTGTGCTCGAACACCAGACAAGCAACTTTTCTGCAGTGGTGGGTCATAGGTTTTGGAGCCAAACTCTCATTGCTGCAGGGGAGCTTTAGAACATTTTCTCTAGCACAATAAACTGGACAGCCATCTCAATGGACTAGACCTTGTGCACCTTCGCCCCCTATAACAAACCTGGTGGAGATTACACTTCAGCTCCCCATAAAAGTACCCAGCCCCGTGATTGCAGAATTGCTTCTTCTAATATTCAGAGGTATCCTGATATAAGACTAGAAATACCTGCTTAACTTCTTTTTTTTCTTTGAGATGGGGGAAATGGCCCGATAGACTGTGCTTGTTCTTCCACTAAGCAACCCCACCAGGAGTCTGATCCAGTCCTGAGGCTCAAGATTGGAGCAGACACAGCTCAAAATCTTGCTGAAAGATGACAGTGCCTGAATCATTATCAAATCATCAGTAATCCACCCTAGGGCAGCTTTCTTGGTGGTGGAAAAGCTCTGGCTGTGACATGGTGACTGACTGACTTGCTTTCCTATAAACTGTCCTCATGACTTCAATTTTCTGATTGTGGACAGCCCTTGTCCCAATCTGGCAATCCAGTGGCAGTATCTCTAGATCTTTAGCACAGGATAGGAAAGCCTCCTAACTGGGTTCTTCCTTAAGAATCCCTTTAGCCCATATACCCCCTTTAACCTCATCCAGTTGGTGCAGCTTTGCTACAATGGCATTCTGGTTTTGGGGATACACAGAGAAACCCCATGCTGAGCTCATCATACTGGCTCATCTTTACTGTTTCTTAGCTTTTCCCCTAGCACGAACCCCACCACTGCCACCAGTTTGTCAACAGGAGATACTAGCTGGATCAACCAATTAATGGAATTCCCTGGTTAGGTCCTCTTATATATGGGTTTATGTGTATTGGTGCTAGTGATTTTCTGGAATGAGGCCTGTCTCTGGACTTTTCATAGCAATAACACATATGGAAGTTAGTGATTTGAGCTGCTAAAAATGTGCTGGTTCAAACACATGAACTTTCCAAATCGCCAGACCCATGGTGGTCAACAAATCCCCAAAGGACTTCCAAGTACGTTATCAAAACTGGCTAACCCATTGAATCCAATCCCCTGCCCTCCACTCCTAGAACAATGCTTTTTTTCATGTGTATGATGTGTTTTAGGTTATACACAGGCCTGCTAAAATTGTGACATGTTCGCCTGGGCACTCGATTCCCCTAACCAACCACTGTACCACTCAATAAAGGATGATCAGCCCATAGGAAGTTGGAGGAGAGGTAGCTTATGTTCCCCTCTCATTTCTTTCCCACTTTTATACTTGTATTTTCCACCAATCCGGATTTCACACTCTTTAAGCTGGTTGGTGCAGAGTTGGAAATAGCGTCTTTCATCTAAAGAGAAGGTTCTTATAATTCTACAGAGAAATTCTGCAACTTCTCCTGAGAAGAAGTAAATCAAAGGAACTATGCAGATCTGTGGTTAGGAATCAGTATTGTTATCCCTTATCAAGCCACTGGCGAGCCCAATCTTGGCCAAAGACAGGTCAATTAGAAGTTTCAAAGATATTTTTACAAATTAATGT